>JAPXFQ010000314.1:2400000-3000000 GCA_028564705.1 Apricaphanius iberus
AAAGTTCTGGAGAGTCCTCACTACATTGGACTGTATGAATGACGCCCCTTCGCTTCTGCTTGGGTGTTTTGTCTTTTGGATGGACCAATTTCTGTCTGAGGGTGTTGTTGTGTTTGGGAAGTATTCTTTGAAGTTTCTCTGAGACTCCTGCCACGTATGGTGTGGCATGACGGTGCCATTGCAACTTTCTTTAGAGATGAGAAGACAAAAAAATGTTGTTCAAATTCATAACGTACATAAATTTCCTTGGGGCAAAAAAAAAGAAAAAAAAGAAAAGAATTTGGCAACCACTGATTGTGCAAGTTGTTCCACTTAAAAAGATGAGAGGTGTGTAATTTTCATCATGATTTCTGAACTGTGAGAGACGGAATGTTGGAGAATCCAGGAAATCATTGTATGATTAAAAAAAAAAAGAATTTATTAGAATCGTCCTGCAAAAAATAAGTATTTAGCATATATGAACATGAAAAAGGTCTTTTAATTTTTTTTGAGAAGCCCTTCTGTCTGCCGCTTGTTACCTGTATGATTGGCACCTATTTGAACTCATGATCTTAATAACATTTAGAGCCGTGGTTCCCAACTCTGGTCCTCAAGGCACACTGCTCTACATCTCATAGATGTTTTCCTGCTTTAACACATCTGCTTCAGATGATTGCAGTTCAGTAAAAGCCTTATATTCATCCACCGATTGAACAGGGAAACATGTAAAACATGCAGGAGAGTAACACTTGAGAACCAGGATTGAAAATAACTAATTTAAAGAGTTAGAGCTCTAAGTGCATGTGAACTTCTAAATAAAAGTGTTTAAGAAATACAGATAGTTTTGGAAATCTTTACTGCTTTAAAAAGGGAAATGCTTTGTATGATTTTTAATGTCCATTGGGGATGAAAAAAAGGCTTTGAACTCTAATTAAAAGGGTAATGTTGAGCGAAAGATATACCACCTCCTGGTGTGTCCAAGATCAGTAGCATTATTGTAACCTCGGAGCAGCTGCCCAGTGCTTCCAGCACAGCTCCGTTCCCGCAGCTCGGGAGTCTGGGTTTCTAGTTGAATGATGGATGAGAGGTGCGTCTGTGCAGAAGCGTTTGATTGATGGAGCATGCCGCCAAGGTAACAGCAGGGTGTTGACGAGGTGTGTCAATAACAATGAATTTTGTTTTCATTAAAAAGTCCCGATGGCTTTTCAGGCTTTAGTAGGAGTGAGGGAGGAAGGGAAGGGTTTGTCGGCTTTAAATTGGCATTTTTTTTAAAACTGATTAAAAAAAATAAAATAAACATTTTTACACCCTTGATGCCTCTATTAACGTGTAATAACCAGACAGTTAGCCACTGCAGATGAGCCTAGACCTAAATCGTAAACCTGGGACTCCTGTCAAACAGCTCAGCCTGTTTTCGGTTACCTGCTGCTGATATATGGAACTGGGGTGTGGCAGATCTAAGTGATGGAAGCCGCTCTGCAGCTGCCCGCTATCCCAGTGAATTCTAATCCACCGCCACTCAGAGCTGTGATAAACAGCTCTTCAGTCTAGGACGGCTCTAATGATGCAGGTGCACACTTGGACTGCATCAGGTTTATGTCACCCCTTGACCACTGAACTCTTTTCATGGACTGACGCAAATGAAACGTCACACTAATAGTCCGCTGTCGTATTTCTAAGAGGGGAATATTTTCCTATTCAGTTAAACTCAAAAGATGCATCAACATATGCCAACTGAGTCTTTGGTATTCCATATAGTTTTTTTGTTGTTGTTTTTCTGGTAACTATGTAAAACAACAAATAAATCCTCATAGTTTTTTTACATTTTGCTATAAAAATAATCAAACCACAATCTGTATTTGTTATTGAGATGACCAACATAAAGTGCTGTGAAGTTCCGAATTAAAGAAAAATTCTGCATGTTTATTTGAATTTTCTTGCAACTGCATTTCTGAAAATAAGTGCTTCTCTTTACCTTGATATCCCTAAATACAAATGGAAGCATCATGCAATAATGAAAGGTTAAATTAATTCCTAAAACACCAAATGACTTCCCTACAGTGTTCTACAAGCCACAGGGAACATGACAAACAGGGAAAAAAGGCCTTAATGAAAGATGGCATGTTAGAAGGTGGATGTAGCTACAAGAGACTCCAAAAGAATAGAGACTGGGCAGAAGTTTGCCTTCCAGCAGGAAAATCACCCTAAACGTAAAGTCAAAAGTGCTATGGGATGGTTTAGATTGAAACATACTCTAGTTAAAAAGGCTTAGACCTAAATTTAATTAGGCATGTTTCGCAAGGCTTCAATTCATATCTACAGACACTCTCCATCCAGTCAGACATTTCGTTAAGAAGGTTAATAGGTTAATAGCTGGTAAAGATACTTTTAAAAACTTGCAGTCATAACTGAAAAAATGGTCACTCAAGGTATAATGAATAGATTTGACGTTTTTTAATTGACAAATAATGAAAATGTTACAGCGAACTTTTGAACTACAGGGCCAGAAATCTGTAGAAATTATTTGAAACAAAATTAAAGCACATTGTCTTTTACCACAAACTAAGTTAAGAAATATTATTTTTTATATTTTTCAGTTGTTTTTTTTCAGATCAACTTTTCCACTGAGTTGAAGTTTTTTGTTGATGTAAAGAAATACAGATTTCTGAGGAAGAAACCCTGTTATAGGCTGTAGAAGACTTGACTATAGTGGAGGTTCATCTGCCAGTGACCAATCAGCGTAACCGTACTGTCAGAGCTGTAGCAGAATAATTTAAATCAAAATGCATTCAAGTTTTAGAATAGCCTAGTCAAAGTTCACTCCCAGATCAACTTGAGAATATTAGCTATTAGACAAAGAAAATCCGGTTAGTATTTTATATTATGCCCCTTAAAAAGACTAGGAAATAGTTGATAGAAACATTAAGAATTCATATGTAAAGACTTTAAGGATAATTGATATGTTTATCATTTACAAAAGGGAAGAGAGAAAACTGACTTTCTTGTCAAATAGTTGGTATATTTCATCTAGAGTTGCTAAATTTAACATTTCAGACTAAGTTACTACCTTATAAGGATCAGTATTTGCAAAAATAATGTATTTGCATATAGAACTTTACTTGATCACTCAATATGAGTATGATTTATCCATATTGTAAAGTTGTAAAGATTTCTACTAGAAGATAGTGACTTAGTCTGAAATGTTTAATTTTGCACATCCAGAGGAAATATATATGTGAACAGATCTGCTTCACTATTTAGAAAGAAACTGGTCAGTTTCATCCCTTTTTGCCTTTATAAAATCATTAAAAAGTCTTCATCATTCATTAAAGTGTCTGCATATTAATGAGCATATCTATAAACTCTTAGCAATTTATAAGGAAAACCTTATAGAAACTGGTACTTAAAAAAAGGTCCCTAAAAACAAAAACAAAAAACTCCTAAACTTGGAGAGTTCAAATGCATGCCACACTTTACAGATTTTTTATTTGTTGAAAGATGTTAAACCACCGTCTGCCTCAGTTATTACATCATCAAGTCCCACTTACAGACAGTGAGGTTGGTGTTCTTTGCACTTTGCAGCTCTCACATTTTGCTTGTCAGGATGTTTAAGACATTTTTTAGTAGCTCACATGTACTTATTTCACTGCTACCTAAAAAGCAAATCTACTTTGTTATTCATCGCAGGAATTATTCTCTTCCTTCTACCCTTACCTGCATACTGGTTGCGCTTGAATCCACAGGAGACATCATCCTGCTTCCTAAAAGAAAAGAGAGACATGCTTGCGTCGCCATCCAATGATCATGAACTCTCCTACATCTGATAATTGATACCCTGTCGTTCTTGCGTTTTTATTTCCACTCTTACTAACTGCGTTTGGGATGTGATTTGTCATTTCTGGCAAGTTTCACTGAAGGTGTGATCGTAGCCTCTCCGATGAAACACAAACACCTGCTTGTTCCAGTTTACCGAGCGCTGACGGCACAAATGGCGCCACTACAGCAGAGTTCACTGGGAAATGACATGCAGCTAAAAAGATTGCACCTCGAAGTGCCATCTGCAGCTCCGTAGCCCCGATTATTGGCTGAAAGAGCTCAAGAAGGGCACATGCGAGCATGTCTGTCTGCACATGGGTTCCTTCAGCTGACACAGAACATTTTAATATGATTGTCTAGAGGATTACCAGCTGCTTTACCTCCCCATGAGATCCATGTGGCAGGTTAATATGGATCTCATGGTGAGATGTAGGTTTTTAGACGCTTCAACATCCACACTGATGCAAGGACAGAAACAGTGGGAAGAGAAGAAAAGGATGAATACCCATCTGATTGGGTTATAAATACTCTCAATGGGGTCGCTGCCTCATAAAGATTATCGGTGGCACACAGAGCACAGAGGCAAACAGTGCATGTTTGTGCCGGCGAAGCAGGGGCGTGGGATGCATGTGGATGTGTGTGTTTCGAAGCAGAGAATGGGCGAGGGAGAAAGCCAAAGTGTGCATTCAGAAAATTTTCATCCGGAGTGTCTTCTGCTCGCAGGGATGAATCCTGAATATTTTATCTGACTCCAGCAAGCTGAAAATGAGACACACACACACACACACACACAAAAAAACTGGTTTGGGCTCCCAAGCGACTTGTTGGGTCGTATTCATTTTGCATGATTTCACCCATCACACGTCCAATATAGGAGTCTTTTTTGTTGTCGCTCCAATTATGCAATCATGTGCTTGAAATGAAGGCGTTTAAAAAGGGCGCAGATCAATTGCTTTCTGAGCCCGGCTTTAAATGCAGGAGTGCTGTGACTCCAAGATTACTTGCAGGAATATGCGTGTGCAGAGTCCATGCTGGGACTGATTTTTAGGTTAATGTCGGCTGAACCCCTGCTGTCATAAAACCAATTCTGAATACAGTTTCCACTTATAATGCATACTACCAGTTCAGAAATTAATTGGACTGGGATTAATCTGATGAATTCAAATAGTGTAATTATGCTGTTATCTTTTTTTCTTTGGATGTTTTATTCAAATTTTTTTAACTTTATCCATATTTGTTTTGTCCCTCTATTGTACACATAGTAAAGGTTATTGATCTTTTTTGTGTTAAAGAGCAAGTCCCTCCCCTACCAGAGTCTTACTCCAGTTTTCCGGTTTAAAAAATGTGAATTGCAGGGATTCAGCCCAGAAGAACAAATTAAAAATAGAAGTAAAAAAAAGCATAAAAACCTGTACAGCCCCCGTGTGTAAGAATTACCTCCACCTAGTGGTACGCTCAGTGAATGCAAGCAACTGAGGAGTTTTTTCTGGTTTCTCCCCGTTATAGCACGTCATTACTACTACGGAAGCCGCGGAGTAAATTGTCTGAGTTAAACGGAAGATAAAAGTATTTGCTGGACTAACCTGTCCTGTGTCAAACATACCGCTAACATAAACTTCATTGTTTCATGTAATTAACTTACCTGTCCAGCAGAAAGCCTGCAACCTCCACGTCCGTCTTCAAGTTTGTGTCCCTCATGAATAGTCTCCATCTGGTAAACGCTCCACCGATGTAGATTCTTGTTTTCTCCCGGTTATTTCTTTTTCTTTTCTGTGGTTTGGTTTCCTCCCTCTAACGGGGCAAAGAGTACGGCTGGTCCTCCATTGAAATTGAAAACTATGATCCACGGTCCTCTATGCTCGTTGCTCGTTTCTTCTCTTCACCTCTCCTCCCCCGACATCACTGGCGCGTAAAACAAACAAGTGTAACCCCTTTCGGCTAACGTATTCAAAGATGGCGATGCAACATGGCCTCGCCAACGTAAAACAACGTATTCTAAGACACGGGAACGCTTTCATGATGATGCGATTGTGATTAGACCTCGGTAAAATATGTATTTATAAAAAGCAATACTTGATTTATATTAATAAAAATATGAATTTGTTACACACTGGGCCTTTAATAAATGCATTTTTTGTGTTTTATTGCGGATCCAAAGGCTGTTTTCTTTAAAATGGCCTGCAAACAAAGCAGCATGACAGCCTGAGGATTTTGAGACAAATTTAACCAAGTTTGTTTACAACTTTTATTTTA
The DNA here is from genome assembly GCA_028564705.1 of Apricaphanius iberus. Taxonomy (NCBI): domain Eukaryota; kingdom Metazoa; phylum Chordata; class Actinopteri; order Cyprinodontiformes; family Aphaniidae; genus Apricaphanius; species Apricaphanius iberus. The sequence goes on from JAPXFQ010000314.1 coordinate 2,406,049, forward strand.
TTTTATTTTTTAACAATTGCAAAATGTAAAACTATGCACCGTTTAGACGTGACGGGTTAAAAAAAAATAAGCCTAGCTTTTTTTTAAATTAACTGAGGTTTTTCAGCAAGGTCAGTTAGTGAATTAAAACTGTGTTTTTACCTTCCTATCCTTATATTGTTTAATTGTCTTGAATTTTGTCTTATTGTAATTGCTTTCTTGTATTTTAATCATCAAATTGATGTGTGCTATACAAATAAAATTGCCTTGCCTATTCTCCTTTGCAAGCTTGAAATTCATATATACTGCTTGGGAAAACGAAGTTAAATGTTATTTTTGGGTAAAGTAATGTAGTTTTTTTTGTCTTTAGTCTTAGAGAATGTATTTAGAGCCCTTTGAAATTTTCACTCTTGTTTCATTGCAGACACTCACAAAAAAGTTTACTTTATTTCTCAATAATGTACACTCAGCATCATATCTTGACAGAATAAACGTTATTTTTGCAAATTTATTAAAAAAGAAAAACTAAACTATCACATGGTCGTAAGATCTAGTAGGGAAATGGGAGTCCAACACATATAAAAGCCTGCGTAGAGTTTTTCCAAAAATAAAATAAATGCGATTCTTTGGCCTGATGATATCAAACTGGACTATTGTACATTTTTTCTTAGCTGTATGTGTGGAGAAAAACAGACACTGCTCATCACCTGCCCAATACAATCTGTACAGTGAAACATGGTGGTGGGAGCATCATGTTGTGGGGGTGTTTTTCTGAACTGGTTGCAGTCATTTTCATTATTTTATTTTGTATCTAATTCCCTATAATTTGTTGTAACAAAACCAACCCGTCCTACAATTCATTGTATTGTTTTTGTGTGGTAGAAGTATCCGAATCGGTACTCTGTATCTGTAATTACTCAGATCCAAATATTGGAATCTGTTTGAAAAAATGGTATTGTTGCATCCCTAAATGTGATTTTTCAGTTTAGTTTTTAAATAAATTTCCAAAAAGTTCTATATTTCTGAGGCTTTTTTCTGTCAAGATTGGTGCTGAGTTTGCATTTAGAAATAAAATTAACTTTTTAGATTTGATCCAACTGTTCAAATATTGGCTGGTTAAACAAACGCATGTTGGTAGTTTTTTTTCTATAGATACTATAAACTATGCCCTACCTTCCATACCCAGGTCTGACGGATGGAGAAAAAGCACAGCATTATCATTAATTTTAATGTTTCCCACATTCAAACTGTACCATTATGACTAAATAAAACGCACTGTTTCAAGATATTGATGTCTGATGTTGTCAAACTGACAAAGGTAAAACGGGGATTCAGTTTGGACGCCGTTTTTGGACACATCACATCAAAGAGTGTGTGGTAGATTCAGCTGGCAGCAACAGGGAGTTTCCACAGCATTTGATCAGAGTCACTGTATGCCAGATGTACTGCTGACCTGTTTGAATGGGATTGCTTTTTAAGCATAGATGTTAGGGTCTTTCAAAATTAAGACAACTGTTGCTCGTATCCATATGTACTGAATTATATCTAAAGTGGTTCATTCCTTCTAGATGATGCTTAACTTTTTCTACAAATATTTTCAGCGTATTTATTGTCGCCTTCCTTAATTAAGGTTGATCATTTGATAAAATATTCAGTTTGTGTGTTAAGTTTTAAGTCTAAACTAAATATCGGCTTCTATATTAAAATGTTCACAAATCTAAGTCTAATCCTATTTTCGTATCAGGAAAAGTTATTTAACTGAAATTTAACACAAAAAATGAATGCTTTTGCTATATAATCTGAAGACACACGTATGTGATGTAATTCCTAAATGAAACATTTTCATCCACATTTTCGGGTTCAGACTGTTGGTTGTTCGAGGGTCAAGAAGTCTGAAAATGTGGCTATGACAAAATTCATAATTATGTGATATTGCATGGGTCCAGTTCTGCAGATGGGCTCACGTTTAAGTGAATCACCCTCTGACAGACACCGCAGCAGGAATCACAGTGGATTCTATTATGGTGATGTTGGATAGGTCCTGCAGCAGTAAAAGCAACTCCAAACTAAGACACACCTTTCTCTATGCCTCATATTATTTTCCAGCTTCCATTCCTGGATGTTTATACCTAACATGTCCTGCTTTTAGGGGTCTATAATATTCCGTTTTAGGCATGTTGGGAGTCGTTTTAAATGTTTTCTACTTTTAGTTAGTTTCTGTATAGTAGACTGTATAGTAGACTGGCTGTTTCCAATTCCGTTCAGCTATAATTTGGGGATCATATGTATAGTATATGTAATTTTAGAAGTAATGGAGAAGGTATATTCATGTTTTTTCCTCATGCGCAGTAAAAAAACTTCCAGCCTTTGTAAGAGTCTGTGTAGGGATGAGGTTAGGCCCCTGATGGCTACAAAAGGAAGCCCCGTCTGACCTTTCTGTGGTCCAGTTTCCTGTCAGGTGATTTTGTCTTTATCATATTGACCTGACTTTTTGCAAACATGACAAACGGAATTAAAAACATCCCTTTTTATGAAGTCAGGAATAAAAACATTGCAGGTACACATCCCACTTCTAGCCTAGTTTCTGCTGTTTCATGGTTCAGTCTTTGTGCCATTTGTTCTGGACCTCTCCTCAGGCATCTCACCTCATCCTCTCCTGAATCCAGTGAGATCTCTCGTTAAAGTTGCAAGGTAGCAGCTGCAAGATCTGTCTCGATCCTGCCTCTGTATCTATTTTAAAAAATTTGTTTCCTGCAGCTTCCAATTTGAAATGGGAAAGGAAAAGAAAAACAACCCAGCCTCTGTGGTGGAGGGTAAATTGGCATTATACCCGACTGGGTACATGAGATTGCCAAAGCTGTTTTTCTCTGAGAGCATAGCGTGTGCACCACGGATGATATGTGGCAGAGGTCATGGATGAAGGCTTTATTTCTTTACCTCACCTTTTTTACCCACTGAAACGCTCACTGGAGCAGCATTTGTGCTTTTTTTTCCCAAGGATTGCCCAACTGTTTACGCTAAATGTGGAAAAAAAAAAAACATTTCCTAAAACGCCAACTTTTGCTGAAGTAGGGCACTAATCAGTTTTCCTTTTGAATGTGATGGCTTTTAATCCTTCTTGTGGACAGCCAGCAGGGGAAACATTTCTAATCCTGACTTTTGGGAAACACTTGAGTGCGTTATTACCCTATAAATCGTGTAGCTTGCATTTAAAACAGTTTAAATCACAATCAGTTGGTTTTGAATGAGGAGTGGATGGCAGCAGCTGGTGTGCATGATCACTCTGCCTCATTTTCTCAGTCGCAGGATCCAGAAAGGCTAACAAAGCTGTCACAGATGTTTGGATGACGACTCCTCATTTCTTTTCATGGCTCAGCTGTAATGACTTCAGTGGTCAATGGAGGCTCCCTGAGCTGCTGTCTTATTTTGCAAATAATCAAACCAACGTATACGTTTAAAGAAAAAAAATCACTGGCTTCACTTCAAAAGAAAATAAGGAGACAATTTCCCTGGACTTAATCAGAATCAGAATCAGAATCGGTTTTATTGCCATTGTTTGAGAACAAGTTCACAAACTAGGAATTTTTTCCGGTACCGTTGTGCACATAGAACATTTAACATAAGTAAAAATAAAATAAAATAAAAAATAAATAAAAAAATACATAAATAAAATTAAAAGAATGAGCCATAAGGCTAAAGTCTTTATAAATATTATAATCTGTATGTATATAAAAGAACTGTAAAAAGATAAACATCCTTTTTAACATGAGAACAGCAGCAGGGTTCCATTCACAGATGTGCAGGTGAATGACAGCAGCAGATCTAAGTGTGATCAGACCACACAGTGCAGTAAAATAAAGTTACGTAGTGCAGATGGTTCTATCCTACATGGGTCTTTAACTGAACTATCGGGTCTTGTTATTGTTCATGAGTCTGACGGCGGAGGGGAAGAAACTGTTCAGGTGGCGGGAGGTGTGGGTCTGGATGGACCGTAGCCTCCTGCCTGAGGGGAGGAGGGAGAATAGTCGGTGTCCGGGGTGAGAAGAGTCAGCTGTGATCCGACCCACACGCCTCCGGGTCCTGGAGGAGAACAGGTCCCGGAGGGATGGGAGCCTGCAGCCAATCACCTTCTCAGCAGCACGCACGATGCGCTGCAGTCGGTGTTTGTCCCGGTCTGCGGCGCCGGGGAACCAACCGGTGATGGAGGAGGTGAGGATGGACTCAATGATGGCCGTGTAGAACTGCACCAGCATCTCGGTCGGCACTTTGAGTTTCCTCAGCTGCCGCAGGAAGTACATCCTCTGCTGGGCCTTCTTGATGAGGGAGCTGATGGTTGGCTCCCACTTGAGGTCCTGGGTGATGGTGGTGCCCAGGAAACGGAAGGAGTACACAATGGAGATGGGGTGGGAGAGTCCATCAGGGTGAGGGGATACGGTGGGGCTGTGACTTTCCTGAAGTCCATGATCATCTCCACTGTCTTCTGGGCGTTCAGCTCCAGGTTGTTGTGACTGCACCAAGAAGCCAGCCGGTCCACCTCTCTCCTGTAAGCGGACTCATCACCGTCTGAGATAAGTCCGATGAGGGTGGTGTCGTCCGCAAACTTGATCAGCTTTACGGACTGGTGACTGGAGGTGCAGCAGTTTGTATACAGCGAGAAGAGCCAGGGGGAGAGTACACAGCCCTGAGGAGTCCCAGTGTTTGTAGTCCGATTGTCCGAGACACTCTTCCCCAACCGCACGTGCTGTCTCCGGTCCGACAGGAAGTCAGTGATCCACCTGCAGAGGGAGTCGGGCACGCTGAGCTGGTAGAGCTTGTCTCGTAGCAGTCCAGGGAGGATGGTGTTGAAGGCAGAGCTGAAGTCCACAAACAGGATCCTGGCGTAGGTTCCTGGGGAGTCCAGATGCTCCAGGATGAAATGGAGGGCCAGGTTGACTGCATCATCCACAGACCTGTTGGCTCTGTAGGCGAACTGCAGTGGGTCCAGGAGGGGGGCGGTGATGTCCTTGAGGTGGGGCAGAACCAAGCGCTCAAATGACTTCATGACCACAGAGGTCAGCGCCACCGGCCTGTAGTCATTAAGTCCTTTGATCCGTGGCTTTTTGGGGACAGGGACGATGGTGGAGGTTTTGAAGCAGGACGGCACGCGACAGAGCGCCAGGGAGGTGATGAAAATGTCCGTGAACACGGGGGCCAGCTGATCCGCGCAGTGTCTCAGGGTGGAGGGGGAGACACCGTCCGGCCCGGGGGCCTTCCTCCTGTTCAGCCTCAAAAACTGTCGGCGCACATCCTCCTCCTGGATGGAGAGGGCAGGGGGGAGGAGGGGGGGTCTGAGGAGTCCTTTGATGAAGTGCTGGGGTCGTTGATGGTTGGGGTGATGGTGGGGGGAGCAGAGGTGTGAGGAGCAGACGGCTGTTCAAAGCGGCAGTAGTGTGTATTCAGGCCCTGGGCGAGAGTCCGGTCGTTCAGGGCCTGGGGGGCTTTGGGCTTGTAGTTTGTGAGAGCCCTCAACCCCCTCCACACAGCTGCAGAGTCATTGGAGCTAAAGTGTTCCTGTATACGGTTGGAGTACACAGATTTTGCTCTTCTCACTTCACTGCTGAAGTGGTACTTTGCTCGTCTGTACTGTATGTACTCCAGTCCTCGCTCCGCCGCGCTACTTCCTTCTCCTCACGTAGGCGCCGGAGCTTGGGTGTGAACCAGGGCTTGTCATTGTTATAACAAATCCTGGTGCGCGTTGGGATGATGCGCGTCTCATTGAACTTAATGTATGAGGTCACAGTGTCCGTATACTCGTCCAGATTGTCCGTGGCTGCTCCAAACGCTCCCCAGTCTGTCGTCTCCCAACATGAGCGCAGCTCCTCCACAGCTTCAGAGGTGTATTTCCTTGTTGTTATCACTGCAGGCTTGGCCAATTTCAGTCTGTCGGTATGAGGGAATTAGGTGCACCATCACGTGATCTGATAGTCCGAGGGTAGCGCGCGGCACAGCATGATACGCTCTGCTGACTGTAGTGTAGCAGTGATCCAACGTGTTCTCCTCTCTGGTCGGGCATTTAATGAACTGTCTATACTTTGGTAATTCCTGGCTCAGGTTTCCCTTGTTAAAGTCACCAAGCACGATAACAAGAGAGTCCGGAAAAGACCGCTCCGCATGTAATATCTGGCCTGCAAGCGTGCGCTGAGCCTCGCGCACGTCCGCGCTTGGCGGAATGTAGGCAGCCACCAGAATGAATGAAGCGATCTCACGCGGTGAATAAAAAGTCTTACAGTGAATGAAAAGATATTCCAGAGAAGGAGCGCAGTGTTGGGAGATCACAGTCACATCCGTGCACCAGCTGCTGTTGATGTAGAAGCAAACGCCACCGCCTTTTGTTTTGTTGGAGAGCTCCGCGTTGCGATCCGCGCGGAGGAGATGGAAGCCTTCCAGGTGAAGCGCGCTGTCCGGGACACTCGCGCTTAGCCACGTCTCTGTGAAGCACAAAACATAAGACGAGGAAAAGTCCTTGTTACTTCTCATCAGCAGCGCTAGTTCGTCCATCTTGTTGGTAAGTGAGCGGACGTTTGAGAGAAAGATGCCAGGTAAAGGCGTGCGCGCGCCCCGTCTGCGCAGGCGGACGAGTGAACCCGCTCGCTTTCCACGGCGCCGTTTCCCTCTTTTGGTCAAAAAATGGACCAGGTCCGCAGCTGATGCTAAAAAAAACTGGTAATAAGTCTGTAGGGGTGGTAGTTCTAATGTCCAGAAGCTCCATGCGGGTATAAGAGCACGCAGACGAACAGTTAACGCACAAGAACAAACAAAACAGAGCGCACGAAAGCACCACGGCTGCCATCCTCGGCGCCATCTTAGTTTCAGTCTTAGTTATTTGCAGTAGTTTAACTTGACAGTCATTGAGTGACGATTTTGTTTAATTTAGTAAAACCGACAAAGTGTTCATTGAATAAGTAAAGTTTCTTAAGTCGCCAAGAATAATTTATTTAAACCCTTGTAGAATTATTCACCTTGTCCTGCTTGAATTGAGAATAAACACAGCAACCAGTTGGTGCTTTTTTTCTTAGTCTTACAATTTTTTACTATGTAAATGATCTCTGTGTTTCTGTGCCTAAATGTGGAATAGTCATAACATTTTCAAACACCAGTCCCTCACTCTTAAATGTTTGTTTTAGTTCTGTCCATCAGAATTACAGAAAAAAACTCAGTTTTATGTATATGGACCATTATATATTTATTTTTTAATGGAACGTATAATATGATGATATAAAACTTAAGGGTATGTCTTATGTTACATTTTGAGGTGTGTTTTTCTTCATTTTCTTGAAACATTTGTAAATATATAGGACCTGTATTTGTTAATCAGATTTATGTTTCTTAATAATTACATGCTGTATTCTCGAATAAATGTTTCTTTTAAAAAGCACTGAAAAAAATTATAAATGAACACATTTTAGATGTATTTAAATTAAATTTAAGAAATAGCATAGATAAAAAGGAGACATTTTCTTTTTAAACCCCAAATAAAATCCAGCACATTCAATTCTTTGATCTTGTTAGATGTTGCCTTTAATGTTACTATTAGAAAAGCAAGTTTCAAACTTTTCAGGATATGTTATCAATGCAGTTTCTTCTTCCTTCAAATTGTTATTTTAATATTGAAAATGATTCTTCTATTTAATTACTAACCTCCTAAATCTGAATAAAATCTTTAGATCGTACCTAAGCCCATTCAGCAGTTGCGGATCAGAACCCATCCACAAGGTGGTACTGATGAGCACAATGATCAGTTTCTGAATCGTGACAGCAGTCTACAGTTAGAATGAAAGGATTAATTAATCCTTACCAGGTGGGCGTTAAATAATCTAAATTCACCTTTTTAATAAACTGTGTGTCAAACTGAACGGAATTAAAGCTGTAGTTGGTTAACTGTGCTTGTTTTCTAACAGCAGTGACCGTAAACCAATAGGGTCAGGTGTTCTGGCTCGCACATTTTCTGAATATAATTTCCTCGTGCAGTGAAGGATAAAATTTTGACTGAACATAACTGTGCACATGCAGACGGAGGAAGGCAGCAGTACTTTGGAGAAGTTTTCTGACCAGTCAATAAGAAATGCATATATTTTGCTAACATACAAGATGCGTTCCACAGTTGTCACAAAGTTGGTTTGGACTTCTGATCAGGCTGCCTCCCTTGACATGTTTTCCTTCATCATCCCACTGGGAGATGATCCTGGAGCAGTTAAAATCTGCTGGAGAATCAATATATCCCCTCTGGCCTAGGACACTGAGCTGGAGGATGTTGCTCGGCAGAGGAGCTGATGGTGTTTGGTCTGAGTCCGTCCATTGACCTGGTACTCTGGAAATGGAAGCAAAGGCTCAGAGTCTGCTGTTAAGTTGTACAAAAAGAGGGTTTGAATGCTACTAACTGATCAAAAATAGAAATCTTAGATTTATATCAGAATTTTTGTTTTCTAACAAAATAAATTCGCCATGTATGTATGTACTTGAGCAGACTAATATAACATTTGACTTAAATAGTATAAACTGACCAGAATTCATACCAAATACATTTTGAGTTGAAGTATTGGTGATTTTGACTGCTGGTCATTGGTATACCAAAGTCTCAGCTCCATGTAAGGTTGTGCGCGTTCTGTAAAGTTTTTATTTCTATATTTTGGTTCATGACAGCGATGGTTTGACTACATATTAAAACTGACTACAGATATTAGATGAGATACCATTGATAAGAGGGCAGGATCTGATGGACCTGGTCACTGTTTGTTACCAAGTGGAGGACCAAAACTAAACTGAAGACAACTGCAGGAACTTAACACAAAACAAGATAAATATTACATAGTGTAAAATTCAGGACTGAGAATACTTACTGCTACTCCCGCCTAAAACGTTGATCAGTCCCTTCTGACCCAGATGGGCAAAACGTATTGATAAATTTTAAGGTTTGGACTGAGTTTAAGCTTCACTTTCAGCAGCAGTATGCACATTTGGGGAAAGAGAAATAAAAAAAAAGACTGGTCAACCAATCAGAAGTGGATTTAGGATGATATGAGCTACATTGCAATAGATACAATTATTCTAGATTTGTCAAAAAACCAATAGCTTCATTTTATTTCTCCGGAAAAAGGCAATTCCATTGAAGCAAAGAGTCACATTCAAGTTTTCTCACAGACGACTGTCTAATATTGTCTAATATTTAAAGTTCTGACTGGTAATGAGTCATTTTAAAACGTTAATGTCTAAATTGTCAAAATCATAAGCACTTTAACATTCATCAACCGATGTTCCAAAATGTTTAGCATCCATGGTTACGTTTACATGGACACCTGATCTGGATAAATTAATGTAAACACGCCATTCAGATTACTCGGACCCGATCAAACTCATTCCAATCAAAATTTCATTCCGATTGAGAGAGGTTGTTTATGCCGATAGGTAATCCGATCATGTAAACCCTTATTCCGAATGAAGTTCATTCCTGCGCATGTCTGTTAATTCATGCATAGACGTCTAATACATCGAACTAAATTAATAAAAGGATTCCATTTATAATTTGATTGTGTTAAGAACGAATCGCAGTCCTCCATTTCAAATTCCTGCAGCCATGTTTCTTTACAACAGAAGTCTATTTCTTCTCCTACGTCCGTTTCCGGTGTTTTAAGGTGTTCAAACTCAGACATGTATCAGATGTAAACGCTTGTCATAATTGGAAAGATTTCTTCAGGGCCCATTTACATGGTCAAATTCTATTCCGAACTATGATTGGATGAAATATATTTTGCACATGTAAACATAGCTACTTATGAGCTCAGGTTTGCATCGCTTGTATTTTGAAATTGTGACGCACTACCTGGATCCCAAAGAGGAGATTTGGACTAGATTTGTAGTTTTGCAGAGACATTTTGGAAGCACTTGGAAAAAACCCACTTCTGTTGTAGGTGAAAGATCAGATCATGTGTGTGAAAGTGTTCATTATTGATTTTCTCGTTCTCATTTTGGCCGTCTTAATGGATTGGTGAGCTGTCCGAATTGACTTAAGTATCAAAGTGTATACAAAGCACGGCTGAATGGACATTTTGATGATTTACACTCATCCACAAGACATAAACCACATGACCAGTTAAGGAGACGTCTAAGTTGAGTTAAGCTACAGAAAAGTGCTCCTATGTAATGTGAGGCCTGGTGAAACAGTTGGCATCTTAGCGCCCAGTGAATGGCCTGCGTGTTTGAGATAGTTGCGAGCCGCCACAAGGCTTTCGTTTAAATTCCTCCTCCCTCCGAGACATTTACACCTTGGAAGTCAAATTATTTGGCCCCCTTTATCGCTACGGTGTTGAAAGCAGCATCCATATTCATTAAAAACATTAAAATCCTCTCTGCATGTCCACCAAACAGCCAGATGCAGAAAGAAACCAGCTGGTGAACACAGAGGAGCCATCATCAGCTGAAAGATGGGGATATTTTCCCCCCCATAATAGGAAAGTAAATATTGGACTCCATCCTGCAGCGGCAGATGAATCTTAATGCTGTTCTGGTTTTGCAGAAATTATGAATCCAGATGACTTTGGTTTTCATATTCTCCTTCAGAGGAAAGTTGGGATACAGTGCTGTGAAAACGTATTCCTTCCTTACAGATTTCAGTTCTTAAAGTTTTTTTTTCTTTTGCTTATTTTCCACAAATGTTTCAGATCGTCAACCAGATGTTTACAGAAGGGATTTGGTTACATATAAAAAGCTGTTTTTAAATAATTTTATCCATTAAAAGAGAAAAAAAATCTCTAAAGCAGACGTGATAACAGGTTGTCCAGCAAATACCAAACTGCTAAAAAGTGTTTGATTACTGACAGAGGCTTTTATACCACTGGAGTCATTTTTAGCCTAATCTTTGCAGATTTTATTATAATTCAGCCACAGTGAGGTGTTTTAAACCACAAATAGACAGTTTCAAATCATGACTCAATTGAATTTAAATCCAAACTTTGACTAGGCCACTCCAAAGCCAGACTTTCCTGACTGATTGAAGACAATTATTGTATGTCTCATGTTGTATCATAACCTCATTCATGTCGCCAGGAAGCTGTGATAGTATTTTTTTGATCGTCCTAGAGTGGCAGTAATCACACCTTAGTGTCGAATCTGAAAATAAAATCCATTACTTCTTTTGGGTAATTACTTTCAGACAAAGGACAGGGTTGATTTAGTTTCTTATATAGAAACCAACTTATTTGTCTAATTTTTGAATTAAATTGAATTTTTTCTGAAACATATGTAAAAAAACCCCAACAACATTCAAATGCTTATAAGCATGTTTATTTGACAAAAAAAAAATAAAAATAATTTTTAGTCTGATTTCCCCTGAGGTCCCATTTGTTACTGTGGGCACTGAGACTGAAACAGGATGCGCTTTTAATGAAGTCTTCAGTATCGCACGTCGCACACTCCCAACAAACCGTCTGGCTTTTGCCGACGTCGTCTTGTAAACATTTCTGCCTTTGGCCTGAAGTCATACAAACTTGGCCAGCAGACAGATTTCCCTCGAGTTTCCATTAATAAAAATGAGGCCCGACTGCTTTGCAGACCGTGAGTTGTCTGGGATGATTGTGTATGTGGCACCAGCTCTCATTTCTCCTTCCAATTTGTAGCTGTAATGAAACCGCCACATTAGACTTTCATTTTTGAACACCTCTGCATATCAGATTGCTTCACTTACACATATGAGCTTTGCTGACCCTAGAGTCACAAACACAAGGCCCTCTCTATTAACACATAAATACCAACCGCTCAGCTAAAAGTAGTCTTTTGGAAACCTCTGCCGTTTGCCACCTAAATAATCCATCTTTGATGTTTTGGAGGGTTTTTCTTTTCCTCCAAAGACTACTTTAGTATCAGACTGAGTAAATGACTCAGAAAGTAGACCTGGACAGAGTAACTGTAAATGTTCTTGATGCTGTCATCCTGATTACCTGAGATCTCAACCCTTCTGAAGCAAAATTGGGGGAACATTTCTTTTTGTATTTATAAAAAAATAATGAAAGGAATGAAAGTTAAATAATTTTTTTACATTAAAACTGCAACCTTTAATTTAATTTGTTTTTCATGTGATAGAACAACACAGAGAACATAATTTTCAATTATCTGCCTCAGATTATCAATTGGATTTAGTTCTGTGCTTTGAGTAGGCCATTCTTAGGAATTAATAAATTTTTTTTATGTGCCTCTGGTTGTATATTTTGGGTCGTTATCCTCCTGGAAGGTAAACCCCCACCCTAGTCAGAGAAACTTTGGAGCCTCTAACAGGTTTCCTTCCAGTATGGACCTGCATTTACGTATATAAACTAGTTTCCCAGTCCTTTTGAAAGAAAAGCTTCCCCTCAGCATGATACTACCACCACCATGTTTCACCTTGAAGGTATGTGTGTATTCTGGATTTTTCACTGTCTTTTGTGGATAGGTGAGCTCATACCAGCAGAGTGCAAAGACACATTATATTGCATAATAAACCAGATATTATAGATATTAAGGCCTAATTATGAGCCTGCACATTCAGAGAGCCCCCTTTCTGCATTTTGTCCTCGTTTTCAATTTAAAGCATCATCAGCTGCAAGAGAGTCGGAACCGTCTAAATAATTTCCAGTGTTTTATTAGTTTCTATGAATAAAATGAAGCAACGGGCTGTAATAAAACTCTATATTAAGCATGGATAATGTGCATGTTGTTTCCTCTTCACAGTAGAGAAAAAATATGATTATTTTTTTAGTTTAGGCAGAAAAATCAATGAAATCCACCATATCTACAGAACAACTTTTCAGTCTGATATGCAAAACAATTGAGTCTCGTCTGCTTCTGAACTCAGAGAAAATTAACGTCTAAAGGAAAAATAGGAAAAGTGAAGAGAATAGACAAAGTGTCTGAGAGCAGACAATCTTTAACAATACGAGCCATCTGAGCTAAGCCGTGATATTTCTAACCTTGAGACTAAGAGGAGATGGATGGGAAGCTGTTTTGTTGACAGATGTGTGGAGGTTATTACAGGAAATTGTTTACAAAACTAAAACGCAGAACCGGACTCAAAGGCACCAAAAATTCAAACCAGATTCAAATGAATCGCACTGATCTGTGAACTTGTTCCCTATACAAGACTTGTTGGTGGACATGTAGGCACCGATAGGAAATTAATTTGAACAATTTATACCAGTTGTGGTGCTGGACTAGGTTAGCTCTCAATCTTTGCTGAGAGGTAAAGAAATACTGAAATATGTACACATCCTTGTTAAAATGGAAGCTTTTTGCGACAGTAAAATGATATCAAACCCTTCATATGTGTGACACATGCCGTACAATCCGACACTTCACTGGGGAATGTAAAAAATAAAAATACTGCTATAACCCAGCTTTTTATTCATACATCCCAACCTTGATTTGATAATATTTGCTATGCTCTCCTTGCAAAAGGTCTCCAGATCCGATTTTGAGGATATTGTTGGTCCACAACATGCTTCAGTTGACTTGACATATTCAGACAGACTTAGTATAGGTTTGGGCCGTTATGTGCCATTTTATTAATGCTAATTTCTTTCACACTGTCCAACACGTGACTCAGGCCCCGTCCACACTACTGCGTTTTCGTTTAGAAACGGAGAGTTAAAACGAAAACTATCTCCGTCCACACTAGCATTTTCCCTGCGTATTAGAATTGATCTCCGTCCACATTAAAACGACTGAAAACACGGATCACGTGACCATTCTCCAACACTGGGCATGCGGTATAAACAGGAAACAGATTGACCATTCCTCAGATTTGATGCAAGTAGTCAAGCTAACGTACCTGCTAAACATGTTGAAGGCCAGAGATGTAATTCGTTATCCATTTTGCAGTTTCTAACGTAATGTACTCCAGGCTGTTTTTGTATGTTATCTTCTGGGGACGGGTCATGTGACGGGTGGCTGACGAATCAGGGAAGGATACGCCATGACTGATGACACCCAATCATAGAGCTGAGTGTGATCTGCTGCGTCATCGTTTCTAAAGTCCTCCGTTTTCAGACAACCACACCAAAACGCCCTCCGGTGTTTCAAAACGAAAAACAGGGTCGGCGCAATGGCCGCTGCTCTGCTTTGTGACCGCATACCATGGAGGCCGCCATTGCTCCTCCATTGCTGTAGAACCTCCATTTGGCCGCTAGGCCCCCATTGAAAAGCTTTGGACTTTAGACACGTTAAAAACAACTTTAATGCCTGGTGCCCCATTGTTTTAAACTTTCTATGGCTACATATTCCTCCTAAGATAATGCTGGGCTTGTAAAAATAATAGGCACCAGGCTGGTTTTCGTAAGATAATTTTTTGAAATCTTGCATAATTAATGAGGGGGCCGAGCCAAGTTTAGCATCAGAGCTAACGACGCAGGAGCAGAATGGGCGCGATTACGACCGAACTACACGCCCATACACGCCCCGCGAGGACAGAGTCTACAGTGAAGATCCCGCCCCTATGCCCTTTTTAGGAACATGCTTCGTCAGAGCTGGGGAGGAGGAGTCTGTGAATCCGCCATGAATTCTCCCATGAAAGTGTGTCATTCTGGTAAACGGGGAGGAGTGAGGAGGCGCTGTCTATTCTTTTTTTACAGTCTATGGGTCGGCAGCATGTCTAAACTTCTCCGTTTTGGGTCTCAGTTTTTGCCGTTTTAGTGTGGATGGGAGGTGCAAACGTAGCAAAAGGTCTCCGTTTTTAAACGAAAACGCAGTAGTGTGGACGGGGCCTAATGCGTGTCAGAGCGCACTTATCTAGCAGATGTGTTTATGACAGGTGTCAATATTCCCATTAGTCACACTGATGCAAAAACAATGATGCTGTGCAAAGTTAGAATTAATGTATTAAATTGACAGCAAATAAACCCCGAAAAAGCCCAAAGACTGCAGTATACACTTTAGCTTTCTTTGGGACAATCCTCCCTTTTAATTTATTACTTTTAATGGAAAATACTTTTTGTTCCTCAGAATATAATTTTTGATTTTGTGTAAATTTAGTCCTGTATGACTTAAATGTTGAGCTGTCATTGTTATAGGTTTATTTTTTCAGTTATATTCAGAGTAATTTGTTCTAATTAGATTTTAAAGCCAATTCAGTAATGTTTAAAAGGCAATCTGAAGTTTACTGATGAATCATTCTTTCTAACGACATGGGGCAAAAATACTTTAAATGTGTTCAAATCCAAAGTGTTTAAGTAAACGGCATGGCTGAAGTGTTTTAGGGTTGATCAAAATATGGTCACCCTATATTATAATTCTATTGCTAATTAACATTTACTTTAGATTTCATGGGAAAATATGACTTCGATATGATTATGAAACAAATCTCGTACATGTCGGTTTTATGCAGTTTAACATAAATGAAATAAATTGCATAAAGTTGTTTGGAATACTTCAAATAATCAAAACTGAATGGATTTAAAAGTAGAAGGTAGCCATGGAAAAAATTAGAGAAAAAATCAAAGGGACGTGGGGTACAACAAAGGTCATTTTAAAATCCAGTCATAGCACCCGATTTGTGAGGAACACAAGATTGGACACCCCTAATTATTTATTCGGTTTTTAGATATATTTCGACTCAGTGATGAAAAAAAAAAAGGTTCCAGTCAATGTTGACCTATTTGGAACTTTTGTAAACAGTTTTGTTTGAAGAATAATTACCCCAGAGCATGATGCTGCCACCACCATATTCGATTTTTCCACCTGACTTCAATACATTTTCTGACAACATTTTGGGAAATTTAAACAAGTGGTGACACTTTCCTAAGAAAATGATTGTCTTTGAACTTTAGTCCTCTAAGATGAGGAGATTTGCATTGGCTAATATCACATGCAGAATGAAACCAAGTCCTTTTGGGGATCCTCTGATCCATTGAAAGTCTGCACACTATGCCTTTAGCTGAAAGATGCAAATATCAGGAAACTCTAACTGGAGCAGCTGAGCGTCATCTCAGGTTAATAGCATCTACTACAGTTGATGCTAAAACTAAACAATATTTCAACAAAGAACTAGTAAAAGCATGTGCACATTGTTGTTAAAAGGTTTATTTTTAGATGTTTTCCTTGAGTAAATTTGCATTCAGGTAGCTTGCACAGGACTTATCTCTCTTGTAGGAAGAAAACCTGAAAGCCACTGTGGATGTTTTGCAGCAAGTTCATGCATTGGTGTTAAATATTATAGTGCCTTGCATAATTCATCTGTTTTTCAGACTTTATGGTTTCATTGTTGTCAGGTTATTGTTCATCGTGATCCAGAGTTTTTGTGTTCTGTTGCTAAGAGCTTGAAGGCTTTAAATCTTAACTTTATAGTGCGGCTCCTGTGCAGCAGCTAACATCAATATGTCAGTAAAACTATATCCTAGACACACGTGGGTCTAGCTGAACTGACTGAAGCAGTTAGGGGTTGCTATAAAAGAGGGACAGACATGCTTGAATCATTCTCCTTGTATTATTTCTACAAAGAATACCGTTTAGCCAGCATCCAAATGTGCTCACATGCATGGAAATTCCTGAAAAACGTGTACAACTTAGAAATGGAGGTTTCTGGTGCAGTAAACAATGCTATAGGACATCCAAGAATGTCCAGCAGGACCCAGAACCATCTCCTTCTCAGGGGGTTTCCACTAATAGTGACCAGTGCTCAACAGCAGCAGTAGGTTGCTGTGAATGCATGTACACGCACGCACACACACACACACACACACACACACTGAGATGAAGATGAAAACTCTCTACCAATCAATGCCTTGAGTAAATTAAATAAAGTAGAAGCTATAGTGACTCAACAACATCCCCTTTCTTCTTTCTCTAAGCTACATCGTTTTATTGATATGTCTTGCACTGGGGAGAAGCTTCCGTTGAGCCACTCTGGTTGAAGGCTGCAGTGATAGTTGACTTGGTGGAATATCTCTCATCTCCCTAATGCATCTATAGAGTTCAGCCACAATTGTCTTTGGGTGGTTCTTTCTCTCTCGCCAAGGCTCTTCTCCCATGATTGATCAGTTTGGCTGGATGGCCAGGTCCAGGAAGAGTTCTGGTTGTCCAAAGCTGCTTCCATTTGAGAATGATGGAGGCCACTGTGCTCTTAGTAACCTTGAGTGCTGTAGAAATCCTTTTGTAACCATGGCCAGATCTATGCCTTAACAAAATTCTGTCTCTGAGCTCCTTGGGCAGTTCCTTTCACCTCATGATTCTCATTTGCTCTGACGTGCCCATGTGTGTGCTTTCCAAATCAAGTAAATTCAGTCAAATTAAACACAGCTGGGCTCCAATGAAGGAGCAGAACCATCTAAAGGATGATCAGAAGAAATGGACACCATGTAATCATTATGATCACGTTATATTTAACTTTTTTTTTAAATACATTTGCCTACATTTGCACATTTTCTCAAGATAGGGGGCTGAGTGCACATTGAGAAATAAAAGTAACTTTTTTGATTTTGGAAAATCGATCAACGACTGTTCCTACCCTAATCTATGGTCATGAACTCTGGGTGGTGACCAAAAGAACTAGATCACAGATACACGCGGCTGAAATTAGTTTACTCCGTAGAGTGGCTGGGCTCTCCCTTAGAGATGGGGTGAGAAGCTCAGTCATCCGGAGGAGTTTTAGAGTAGAGCCACTGCTCTTTCACATCAAGATGAACCAGGTGAGGTGGCTTGGGTACCTGGTCAGGATGCCTCCTTGACACCTCCCTGGTGAGGTGTTCTGGGCACGTCCCATTGGGAGGAGACACAGAGAAAGATCCAGGACTCGCTGGAGGTACTATGGGCCTGATTTATCAAGATTCCTGGTAATGCAGCTAAAAAATTGGTTGTTGTCCTTAATTTGTGGGTGGTTTACTAAGATTGCGTGAGCAATTCTAAAACAGGTTTAGGGTGTAGTATTCAAAATGAGCAGCTCACTTTGGCTTGAGAAAGGAGGAATATGCGCATGGATTCATGGTGCGAATTATGCTTTTCGTTTGTCAGTAATAAATGTAATGCATGTGGTGTGCATGCACACTATTAGCAGTGTGCATGATTACTACATTTTATTAATTGGACGTCAGGAAGGTTAAACACTACAGGGAAAACTGAGGATCATAACTCGCTGTGTGCTCAGTGAGTCTTCACCAGGTGCAGACACGCTGAGAGCGCAGTGAGTTATGATGCCTCTTTAAGGGCATAACAGGTAAATATTTACATAACTCTCAGGTTTAGGCCATAAGTGTTGTTTATTATTAGGTTATATTGTGTGTGAATGACATTTTTCATTTGTCAATAATAAATTTATGTTGAATGTGGTGGTGCAAAATTAAGACATGCTTTTCAGAAGTGCTAAAAATAGCCGGTAAAATAGCCAGTGCAAACATTTGTTATGCTTAGTAAATCACACTGCGCCTGAAACACCTACTTATTTGCCTATTCTCCTCCCAATATTTTGTGTGCCATACTGCACATCATCAGATTAGGGAAACCCGCTAAGTGGATTGCGTGTGTCATGCTCCGGGTTTAACCGGTGCAATGTTCTCTGCGTCATGTAAGTAAATCGGGTATGGTGTATTTTTTGTGACACTGCTGTTTATGCTGGACCAACTGTACCTGCTTTATGGTGGTCACCCTTTGGCAGATCCTGGTGTTGTCACGAGTACTGGCACCTCTTTATTTTTATGTTAATTCAAAGTTTGCTTTTCAGGAACCCTTCATAGGCTTAAGACACTCTGGGCTGGTCCATATTGAACCTGTATAGGCTATTATTGGCTGTTACAAAGGTCAGACATTAATTTTGGCCCACTATTTCATTCTAACCTTCAGATCTTTCAGGTGTCACTAGGCAACAGAGTCTCAGCTCCTACCAAAGATTTTCTATTTAGTTCAGGTCTGGAGACTAGCTTAAAATGCTTCTTATGGAACTATTTTGTAGGTGCTCTGTCTGTGTGTTTTGGTTCCTTGTACTGCCGTAAGACCCAGACACACCCGACCTTCAATATTTGTACTGAGGGAAGGAGTTGGCTGCCAAAAATCTGACGATACCTGGCACCATCTATTCTCTCCAGTGGCAAGCTTCAGACAGGCTTACACATGTGAAGACTTAAGCAGTGGGGCCCTTCCACACACTGCAACGTTTTACTCCAGAACTGTGGTCACTGCTCTCTTCAGGACCTTCATGAGGTCCTTCTATATAGTTGTTGGCTGATCTTGCATGGCAGGTTGAGGCACACCAACAGTCATCTTGGGTTTCTTTCATTTTCTAATAATTGTAGTAACAGTTGTTGCCCTTTCACTTAGCTGTTTGCCTATTCTCCTGTAGCCAGATGCTGCACACTAAAGCAGGAATTGAAACCTCAGTTTCTGCAGCACAGTGGCTCCCCCTCCAACTCAAACGCTTTTACAGGCTGCTTCCCTGCTTTTGTATTGCGTAGGCGGCACTAGCTTCTTCCGGTGCCGAGGAAGCCAGACTGCCTTAACATCTACCCCAACAACTCCTCTTATTTCTCTGCCTCCGTCTCTCTCTCTCCGTCTCCAAACTAGGTCACTATAGTGAGGTGAAAGCAATGATGTGCTCATGCATCTGTCACTGGATATTAATCGCATCATTATTAGGCAGACAGACATCCAGAGGAAAAATTGTAAACCATTATATGTATTGTGGATGTATTAATTCAAGTTTTCCAGCATAACATTGGATTACTGATATTTTCGACAAGAACCAATATTGGGACTTTAAATCATGACCTTTCAAGGAACCAGATGTGTACAGAAACTGTTTTCAATAGTTGTGTGGACAGCCTAGTTTTGCTTTGCCAAATCCCTTTATTTGTAGTAAGTACGGTCTCTGCCTACAGAAAGCATTGTGGTGTTTTATCTCATTAGCTGATATATTATATTTCCTTTTTTTGTGTCATCCATCACAATTCTGGAGGAGAATAGAGGAAGAAGGGCTAAAGTTGATTTATACTGTTATTGAATTTTGTGTATGGCTTTAATTAGATGCTGATAATATTGAGGGAATATTTTCCTACTTTTTAAATAAAGATTTTGAAATCCAGTCGGCAGGTGTTACATCAGTGTTTTAAGTTTAGCTGTCCGTGATGAAACATAACCCCTGTCGACTGTTAGATACAATCAATTAAGGATTTATATAGAACACGGTCCGTGTTTACATAATTGTCCCTTTAATTGATTTTGTGTCTAACCTCCGAAAGGAGCTTCCTTCAATTGCCTCCAGGCTATGCTGAATGACACAGCGAACATAAGAGCTATAACTCAGATGGTTTTGTCGGTCAGCACTAAAGTCTTGAGTGCTGGGCCTAGGATCATTTAAAAAATATAATCCAAATGACTCAAAATTGCCTTCCTCTTAGAAATTATTCCTCTGTTTGATCTGCCAGTTTAACCAGAGGTGAGCAAAGTTCATACAACTCTTAACTTAGCATGTTGCTCCATTATGGAATAAAAATAGGTGAAATTACATAAAAATAGCTCAAAAGTAATTTCTGTTGTAAGGACAAAAATACAATATTTTTTTATTAATAAATCCAGTTTAAATGGAAATAAAACAATCCATGTAAAATTCTAAGCTCATGAAATAAGTTTCTTCATGTTTTAATTTTCAATATATTCAAGTAGGTATTTATTTCACAATGTTTTATTTAATTTTGAGCAATTTGGCATTCCATAATCTTTCCATCTAAGCTTAATAAGCCATCTACACGGCATGATGCTTAGATGGTATTCATGCATAGATTTGACAATTTGCATGCACCCCAAAAGGTTAAAAGGTCTCAAACAGTCAGGGGAACCGGGTTTGTGAGGGCCTGGGCATTCCAGACTCAGGGAGTACTGAGAATGCGGAAACCTGAAAAACAGACTGAGCAGCAGCAACGGGTGTAACACAATCAAACAGTTGAATACTTACAAAATAACCTGTGCTGCAGCATTTTTGTTATCCATTTCTTTGCTTATTGTACATTTCCTGCTTTTACTCTGCCTGCTTCATTGACTTTAGCATTTGTTTACCATCTGTGTGACCCACCAAGGGGAGAATGTCAGCACAAAAGAGCACATGTCTGACATGTAAACTGGGACTTGACCCTCGATTCTGGTTAAGCCATTTAGTCTGATTTCTGCTGGAAGCTTTTAGATGTCAGTGTGACATCGCTCCTAGCCGACATAGCTACAAGCTAGTCCGGAGCTAATTAAAGCTAATGTAGGCTAATGTAGGATTCCGTCAGAAGACCACAGTTGAGACTTTTGCCCCGTTTTTTCCACTAGGGTCGCTTTAGACCCAGAAACATCTTGAGGGGAGAACACATACCGACATAACAAGACCCAAATGGGTCGGGTCATTATGGCCTAAAATAGTTGTATTTCCATTACCATCGGTGGAGGGTGAGGACATGGGCGGGCTTAGCTTAACATGGGAGTCAATGGGAATTTGCTCCTTTATGGAGCCAGCCCATAGTGGATGAGGGAGGAACTGTATTTTTTACCACTTCCTGGTTGGCTTGACATTCTGCAGGTGGAGTTTGCCCCTTTGTTTTTAAATGCATTCATAGACATGGAGAACATGTAGGGGGCAGTAGTTCCCCCAAATCCTATCTGCTCAGAGTAACTTTCTGATCTTTGACTTCTGCATCCAGCAGTCATAGATCGTGTTTAAAAAAAAGGGAGCAAAAAGTGATGATGCCAACACAGCTCTGAGTGCCTAAATGCGGTTTCTGAGTGTAAACACGTCGCACAGGTGATGTTGGAGCATTTTTTGTTTCGTATAGTGACGTTATGGCGCTTAAACCTCAGTTTTCATCCGTCCAGAAACTGAAATAGCAGATATTCAGTTTAGCCAGAGTTTTTTTAAGATTTGTTTTTGGTGCCAAAAATCTGTGACCGGCCAAACCGTAGAAAAATGTTTTGTGAGATAACTGGCTACGTATGGACAAGGCAATAGTTATGATTGCTTTACTTGACTTTGTTGAATAGTTAAATAAACCCAATCTTGTTTTTTCACTTATTCTACGTTTATGAAACACAAAGATTTCCATATGTATGTAGAGCTCAATCATTTTCATTCTCTTTCTTGTTTGCCATTGCTCCTGATGTGTTGCTCATGTGTCCTTATGAAGGAGTTTATCCCCACTGAATTTAGAAAACAGTCGTGGTGTTTGGGAAGTTTCTTCTTTATATTTACAGATGAAGAAAAATTTCTTGTAAAAACTACTATAGAAGTATGAAAAAACCTTAAATTACAAAGGTAAAATGTCATGTCACAGTACAAACTTAAAAAAGCCACACTTTGTTTTCCTCCAAATCATTAAACTCTAAATCTTTTTCTGTAAATGGACAATAAGTCCTTTGTAATTGCTTTTTTATTTTTAACCCAGATTTATGTGCAGGATTGAGGTCCAGGAACTGAGATTGTAATAGATGAAAGTTGAACAATTTCTCTATTAAAAAAAAAAAATAACAGAAAAAACATGTCCACAGCATCAACATCTTCAACTTAACAGTGAGCATCAGATTGTTCCCCACATAGTACTGCTTTATTTCAAACCAACTCTAACTCGAGTTTTGTTGCTGAGAAGCTTAATCAAACTAAAACTGAAAATGACTTAAGTGCTGTTCATAGAAAACACCTCTAGTAGGTGGTAACAGGATGATCTGACAATAACTGAAAAATCTAGGGAGGGATGATTATTGGTTGTTACAAGGATCGGAGGGAGAATAAAAGGCTAGAATATACACAATGTGGACAACTAGAAAAAAGACAGAGAAGCACTGGGATGAGTAAAAAAAATTAACACAAAGCCCCACAAAACAGAAGTCAGTTGCAAGGACCTTGATTGGAAATGATTGAAAGTTCTTCGACCGTACTTGACAATTGAAGTATAAATAAAAATGAGCAATTTACTGCAACCGGTGATTTTGTATGAAAACAATTCTTCTCTTGAGATCATACAACTGCAAAAAATAAGGATTACTCTTAATAACTTTTAAATATTTTTTGGTTTCAAATGTGTGTGTCAAGGTACGTCAGAATATGGTGTCAATGGATCTGTTATTTTTTTCCTCATCAACTTGCAAAAACTATAAACCTTTGTTATTCAGGTAAAGTTTTTCGGCAGGGGGTGCAGTTTCTCTCAACTCATAATTTATGACAACCATAAATTAGAGACTTCTTAGACAAAGACTTCACTGTAGCACTTGACCAAAACATTATTTATTTAAATAAGCAAGATACTACACGATAGAAAATATGCTTAATTTCACCCAAGATCCTATTTTCATAAAAGCCTCCTGAGAGGGCTGATCCAAGACCAGAGCAGCTCGATGGTTTTGCTGCTGCTGTTGTTTCTCCCTCCCGCCTGGTCTCATTGACGATCACGAGAAAATTGCTTTGTGGGGGAGAAAAATAATAGTAAAACATGATTTTCTGACACCTCACCGAGACTGGTTCTGCAGCTTTGACACCAACAGGCTTTAATGGGGGTGACAAGGTCTCGTGGAAAAAAAAAAGGGGGAGGGCTGCTCGAGCGACTTCATTAGGCTCACTAGTGCTGATCTTGGATTAGCGCTCTGGCTCCAAAGAGGTTTTACAAACACAGGTTCCTGTTGCTTCAAACACACAGGTGATGTTCATTGATACGTAGAAAATAGTGACTCTTGATTTATTGAAGTATCTCAACGGACTAGGACACTTATAAAGTGTAGTAGAAATACCAGAGGTGAAAAGAGTTTACTGCGGTGTTCGCCAAACTCTGGTTAGTTCAGTCAGTTCTAAGGAGATGGATACAGAGACGCATATACTGAATACTTATGAAATGCCACTGTCTCATGAGTTGGTCTGTAAATCAGCAGAATAGTAATGGCCCACAGTGTACCAGCCCTTCTGCTGTTCCTATGGACTGGACACAAATGGGTCTGGAGGCTTTATGAATATGTAAGCCCGCCTAAAAATAAGCTAATATAAGCTGCTCGAACTGACTGAACTGGAACCAGACTGACTCCAGCCTTGATACTGGCCTAACATACATTCCATAACTTGATGAAAGTTAGATACATCTCACACAAAAGCTTGTCTCTAAACAAACAAATACCAGGAAAAGTGTAGGTATAAGTATGTTGGTGTGGAGGAGGACAGAAAAGAGGAGCTGATATTTCTACGAAGCCATAAGACTGCAAAAAACGCCATAGAACAAAACCAAAAGGGTCCCAGATGACGCTGGCACTGTCTGCTTGTTTGCCTCAACGTTTGTTTCTGCACACAAACATATGGCATCGGGTTTTATTTGTTTGCTAAGGGAACGCAGGACTCCATCAAAAGCCATTAGCAAATATCCTGTATCGTTCACTTCCTACTCTGCCCTGTGCACCATATGAGTGTGGGGCATCACAACATATAGGAACTACTCTACAGCACCTCTAATCAGTTTAGCCTGGTGAAATTAGGTAGCTCACGTACAAAGCGGGGCATCCATGTTTGCATTTGTGTTGAACTTTTACAGTTGTTCCAATAAAAGATGCGTCTGATTATGGCAAGAAGCGAAACGTGTTGCAAGAATAACGGGTTACCAGCTCTTTAAATAGTTTGACATTTTGTCAGTGAGATCTGTGTTGTTGCCAAGGTTTAGAGAAGACTACCCGTGTAATATTTCTGTGGCAAAGGTTAAGATTGTCATTCTCATTCTTGCGGCGTCTAAAAGTGACATGTCAAAGCCACTGCCACCACGAGGGACTTGACAGGATCTTTAAGGGTCTGTCTAGTCACACATGGGCAATATTAGATTCTCACACTCACTGGCCACTTATTAGGTACACCCCGCTAGTACCGCCTTTTGTGTCTGAATTGCTTCAACAATGAGTTTGAAACTTTCTTCAGATTTTGGTCCATTTTTATAAAAACTGCATTACACAGTTGTTGTAGATTTGTTAGCTTAACACCCTTGATGGGAATTGGAGTACAGTGAAGTTATTTTCATGTTGAAGAATCCAGTTTGAGATAATTCAAATTTTGTTTAATCATGCAAGAAGGAGCTGTTGGCAGACTGATACGTTGTTGTGTACTTTAGCTAACTAAACAAAACATGTTTCCACTCGTATTGGCCATGGATTATTGTAGGAAGAATGGTATTCTGCTGCTGTAGCCCATCTGCTTAAATATTTGACATGTTATGCAGAGACTCTAATCTACATAAATTAATTGTAACGTGGTTTAGTACCCAATAATGTGGCCGGTTAGCGTACGTACGTAATAAACTACCACTCTAACAATCCAAACTGGATTTCTATAATGCCTAGATTTCCTGATTGTAAATACTAGCAACTCTTTTCAAAAATAGGCATAACATTAGCCTATGTCATACATTTGTTCATTGCTTGCTTATTTCATTCACTTGGGAAATGTGCTGGTTGTGTAAAACACCTGTCTTGTTTCTGGCTGAGGAACTTGGGTATCATGAAATGAAACTGCAGGGAATCGAATGGTACCATCAGAGAGAATGTAATGCCAGACCTTAAACCTTTGAAAGAATCCTGCTTGTGGAACTGTAATGTTTTTATTTTCGGGCTTTAAAATTTAAACCTTGCTGCTAATTACCTTCTGAGGTGAAGATTACAGAAAATACTTTATTGTAGACCAATGTGCTTTGGCTTGTTGGCAAGTTGGAATTTTAATCTCTCATGACCCTCTTCAGGCACCTTAGGAATCTGTGAAGTTGTGCCAGGTTTTGGATCTCTGATAGTTCATCTCTTCCAGCTCCTTTATTATGGAAAAATGTTTATTTAAAAAGTTTGGCTTGAAAATAGGATTTTAAACTGTTGGGTAAAACCTGCCTAGGCTAAAAGATATTAATCCTTATATTGTAAGAACTTAAGGATAGGGAAAAGTACTGGTGTCACATGTCAGAGCTAAAAAATACCAAATTGAACTTATGGAAGTTCAATACAGTATTGTGAAATGTATTTATCCCCTGAGATTGCTTCTATTTTTAAATATTGCAGATTAAGAAAACCTGATAGAATACAAAATATAGTTTTAAAATTATTTTATTTTTAAGGGAAAAAAGCTTTTCCAATCAACGTGGCCGTATGTGACGGAGTAACTGCCCTCTAATTCTAAGGGCTTGGTGTGCTATCCTTGGCAGTGTTTTACATCACTGTGGAGGAACTTTTCCCTACTTCTCTTTGTAGAGTCGTTTTAGAGCACAATGGAGTGCCTTAAGTCTGGATATTTAAAAAAGAAATCAAAAACATTTATTTTTGACAAAACCAATTGTGATTGAGCTTGAACTGATGTTTGTGCATTTTCCTTCAAAGGTTCTGGTGGGGGCAGAAGATCCATGGTTCCGTTTATGCTGGCCAGTGGTCCTGATCCTGAAGCAGCATAGCAACTTCGGAACCATTAAAGTACCACCAATATACGCAAGGGTAGGCTTGTTTGTGTTCCTATAGACATAAAGACAGGCACAACTGCTAGAAAGTGCTAGTGTCATCAATTTTCCCAAAAGTCTTCAGGATCATTTAAATGTGAAGTGGGTCTTTTTCTTTTGGACCAGTAGTTTTGACCTCAAAAACGCAATTTTCCCTAGTTTCTTTCCCATTGATGAATCAGACATTTGCAGAGCTTTAAATGTTTTGGGTTCTAGGAAATAATTGGCCTACTTAATGCTGTAAGACTAAATAGTGATTTATTTTTTTCTTTTACAGGACATTTTGAGATCTGAAGCTATGTTAAACATAAAGCAATAAGAAAAACTGATCCTGAAAATACAAATTCTAAATCATGGCATTGAAATGATCCTAATACTTACATTTTTAGGAACCTCACTTGGTACTAAAGGCTAGTAAATTATTAGAATTTACCTTCACAATATTCTGACCATATTACATTTAAACTACAGTTTTTAACATGCTGGATAAAAGTTAGCTAATATTTAACCAGAGTCAATCAGATCTCATATCTAAATGCTTGGTCCAAACTGTAGTATGCAAAATTTCTTTAAAAGTTCAAGTTTAATCACAGTTCAATTGGCACACAGTTCCCATAAAACGTGGCAAAAATGATTAGCTTCACAACCATCTTAAGGAAAAGATACTGTTACCCTAGATACTCAATGTGTCACTGTAAATAGGAAATCAATTTAACAAAGATTTGAGGGATACTATTATTACCCAATTTTCTGATTGTCTTTCATAAATTAAATTATTTTTAGGAGTACAGCTTAAACACAAACAAATAAAATGGAAATTTAGAAGTTTTTAGAGATTTTCCGGGAGGGAGGCAGTCATCTAAAATTGTAAGACAAGCTAAGAAACGCATCTCCTAAAATGTCAAACATCTCAATCACAAATAAAAGACAGTAAAAAAATATAAATACGCATATTTAAATATCAGAATGAGAAACCAGAAAACAATCTATAAGCTTATTGTTAAGTTAATATGCCTAAGGCAGGGATTTACAAGTTTAGTTTGGTTGGTGTGCATTTATTAAAAATCTAACATCTGTTGTAAACTGCATCCTGTGGTCCTAAAACATCAGAAACAGCTTACTGACTCAAGAGTGTCCCTCCAACTTGTATTTAACAATGAAGAACCTATATGTTGGTGTAGCTGCGAAAGCACAACCAACTCAATAACAAAAGTTACAATAGGAAAATAAGTAATTGTAGAGAACTAAAACTAAGGTGCTACAAAACAAAATTATATTTAAAGATGTCCATTTGTGAAAAACTGTAATCCATGTTGGTTTAGTCAGCATGCGGCTTTGTGATGGATGAAAAAGTCTCTGAAGCCGCATACTTCGTTGCTGCATCCTTTCCAGAGAAGGCACTATGGGTGCTTGGCTATCTCGATGTCCAAGATATAGCTTTGCAACCCTGTCCCCGAAACTTTTCTCAATCACAGTTTGGTTTCTTAAAGTCATAAACTTGGCCTTTCCATCCTCACTGTTTAGTTTTCATTGTGAGAGACCTCCTGTGAAATGCCATTTTGTCCTGGCCATCAAAATGTCACCTCTGAAGAAGCATGTCTGTAAAAATTCCCTTAGACCAGATCCAGCCAATTTCCTCCCCCACTTAAGTCAAGGTGGAAAACGATTAGGACTGTTCAAGCAGGGTCCAAAGTGAGCTGATCAGACTAGAGGTAGAGGTAGCTGACCCAGTAGACTATGTTAAAAAGCAAGAAGGAGGTGGGAAAAAACACCCGGGAGTAAGAATCCAGCTCCTGGATATTGAGGTGGATCCGTCCTTTCCTCCAACCACCTTCCTTACACTCTTCAAAGCAGCAGAAGAAGCTCTTGCAATCTTTGCCATCTAGACACTCGTACAGGCAGTTGTCGTCATAGTCATGCCAGAACAAAGAGTTGCCCATTGGCATCATGGATCGAGGACCGTGACCCATGTTGAAGGTTGAGTAGGCCTGCAACAAAGGATAGAAAAGGGAAATATTAATTTCCATTTCTGAAGCCTATTTTATAGTTCTCAGTTGGTTTTGAAGTGTTGGACAGCAGGGGATGCTAACTTTTAATGGTGAGTCTGCCTAACATTTCATTGTCGTTTCTGGTTAACTAGAATTTATTTCCTTGAACTACAAAGTATGTTTTGGTTAAGCTGTAAAGCTTTTAAGTAGACGGGCAGCTCATTGTGCGTTTACAGCATATTCAGTGGTCTGTTTTGTTTGTTGTTCAAAATTGCCTAAAGACCATATTGGATAAATGTAGTGCAGCAACCTTCAATGGCGTTGTCTATCCATTTTGACATAGACAAAAGTATAAACTATAGGCTTTAGATTTTCTCAAAATGTTTTCCTAAAGTTATCTGATGGGTAAGCTGCAGAAAGTCATAGCTAAAAACCTAGCTGTTCAAGAAAGCTGTATGTACATGATAAAGAATGTTAAGTGGTAAGAAAAAGTGCAGGGTTGACTGCAATCAGAGTACATGCTGTGAGAGATGCCACACAGACATTTAAATGATCTAAAATAAAAGTATCAGGGTCCATGTGTTCAGATTGTTTCCACTTCAGGAGTTGTTTAAGAGCATTTGATGGGGGCTCAAGGCACACTGCTGCTACTCAGAGGTCCAAAGTCCTCTTTTCAAATCAAAACTTTCCATTTCATTTCATTTGCCCATGGAGTTTAACAGAGTCATCTACCAGGAAGTGTTAGAGCTCTTCATGCTTCCTTCTGCAGACAAACTTTAACAAGGTGTTGATTTGGTTTCCCTGCAGGACTCGGCACCCACTCAGACTGGTAAAAATCATCAACAATCGCTTTAATTCTGGTGTTGCTATGCTTGATTGGCCGGCTGACCTGAAACCCATAGTCTATGGAGAAATGACCAGAGGAAAATTACACAAAGGTAAATCAAATAGGCTGAAATTTCTATATTAAATAGATTAAGGTTTCCATAACTGCAAGCCGTAATTAATCTATATAGCATATAACCCTTTTAGCTATATTTTAATTTGAGAAATTCTTTAAGTTTCTAAAAACACCAATCCTTCATATGTGTGGGATTTTGATCGGAGAAATTGCATCATACAATCAATGTGCTGAATTGACAAACATTCCCACAACAAACAAGGCAACCATCGATAAAACTAATCCATGACAAAAATGTAATTTCATTGTCAAAATTTTTGCCCATAAGCTCAAATTCAAAGCGTTAAATTGTCGCTTTATAAAACCTGCTCTGATGGAACCCAAAACATATCTTTTGAGAAGCTTCATTAAAAAATCTTTTCTGGTCTTCACTGAAGGATGAGTGCCATACAACAGAGGATTGATTGAGTGGGCACTGAAAAGCAGCATATAAAGATGCCCGCGGGGTAAAAACAGCTTCCCCATGCAGGCTCGGCCAACGCCCAGAGGAGGGGGAGGGCCTGAATAAAAAGCAACTTAATTGTTTGGCCCAGAGACACATCTAGCAGAACTCCTCCACATGAGGAGGAAATAATGAATAGGGAGCGGATCTGGTGAGAGGAAGAGATGAGAGCAGCAGAGGCAGGCTCTGTTCTAGTGAGTGTGTCCCATCAGTATTAAGGCACTCGCGGCAGGTACAGCCTTGGAGAACGCCCACACATAGCATCAGGGGGCAACAACTGGAAAGAAAAAGGTTTTTTAACTGAGCACAGGTCTTCGTCAAGACATGGCAGATTCCTGGAAAGTTTGCAGAATGTACAGACGCCGCATCATATAGATTGAATCAATATCGGTTTCTAAGGGCTCATGTCTTGCAAAAGACATAAACGAGCACACAGGAGCGTTTTTTTTGCAGCTTCAGAAAGGTTGTACACAGATGATGGATTGCTCTGCTACATACGATAGATCACATGCAAAAGGACCATAGACCAGTTATTAAAATGCATAAAATCATAAGCCTCAAAGTCTAACCTTTATTGTTTTAGGTCCGTTGCCAGAATAATGAGGGCACATTTTAATTACTTTCTTCCAAGTCAGAGGTTTGCTTTCACTAAGATTATGATGCCTGTAAGCAGTCAAAGAGAATGCCATCCTTTTTTACGCTTCTGATTTGTTTGTTTGGCAAAATCTGATTTTAAAACGGACCTTTAGAGACAGTTGAAACCAGAAGATTGCATACATAAAATGGTCGTACATTTTTTCTTCTCACAGTTCTTAAGTAAAAGCAGACCAAACTTTTCTCGTCTTTGGTGAGTTAGAATTACTCAAAAATAATAAGAGAAAGATTAGTCAGATTTTTTTTTAATCAGTGTCCTAAACATCAAAATTTTACATATCTTTCCTTAGCGTCTAGTAGCTTTATCTTTGACCTAAACTATTGCTTCTTGCAATACATCTCAAGCAATTAGCTAGGAATTTTAAGTTTGGGAACAAATTAAGCATCTAGCAAAATTAGCTAAGGTGTTTGAAAGCCAAACAGCCTAACCTGACCAGTTCTGTTATTAAGGTTCTTAGGCAATTCTGCCAAGCAGTAAGGACATGTATGTCAACTACTGACATTTCGCAAAATGAAAGGTTTATCCGATTTAGTGTCCGTGGGAGAAAATAAAGGTCATGTCTTTATTTTTGTAACAATATGCAAATATCTAGCTTCAACTGCATGTTGATGAGTTTTTTTTTTTTTTTTTTTGAGGGTTGGATAAAGACGGGGAAAGATCACACAGAAGCCTTGTAGTCCTAATCGCCTCTTGAGGTTGCTATGGCAGCCACAAAACCCAGGTTTTGAGATATTTGATTAAAGTCCGTACTGTTAGACATGTTAATTATCGTCATTAAAATTCCACTAAAATTAAAGTTTTTGTGGCATTTTTTAGTTCCCCATACTCTGTTGCCATTTATTGCCCCTTTGTAGCTGCTTAGTGTCTATTAATGGACATCTTTTTTTGCTTTGAGATCCAGGGATTGACTAGCCAGCAGGAAATAAGAGCATCAGTTCAGTAATGCTACTATTTGGTGACATTACAGAAGTCTTTGAATGAAAGGAACTGATGCAGATTTGGCTCTGCACAAAGAGCCCTGCTTGTAGCAGAAATAAAGCATAACTGCAGATTTTGTACAGCTCTAGTGAACACAGACTTACCATTCTCTGCATCTTGGGAGGTGCTCTGCGTATACTGTAGGAGTAGTAGTTGAGCATTGCGTATTCTATCATGGCGGCGAAGACAAACAGGAAGCAGACTGTGACAAACAGGTCCATGGCCGTCACGTAGGACACTCTGGGCAGGGAGTTTCTGGCCACTGTGCTGAGGGTGGTCATGGTCAGCACTGTAGTAATGCCTGCAAGGGTAATGGGACAAATACATAAACCATTACTTTCTGGCTATGAACTGAATAGGTTGCCTTTTAAAAAGGTTCACGTCCCTTGACCTTTCCATATTGCTAGGATATACCAGTTTAATTTCGTTCAAAATATTTTGTTTTCTTTAGCTGGGATTTAACTTAAGAAGCTGATACAGATTAATACAGCAAAATTCAGAGGAAAGACAATAATTATATCAGTAGAAGGATGATGAGATTGGAGCCATCAGGCAGGAGGCAGAGAAGAGGATTTATGGATGTGGTCCAAGGTGTAGTGGAAGAATTATTTCAAGATTCTTTCTTTTTAGTGATTAGTAAAAGCAGCAGGGCGATATTCCAGAATGTTGGAGAAGGAAGGAAATGACTGACTTACGAGAAACCTGTCAAACACACGGTAGGAGATCTATTTTTTTGTGGAGGACAGATCGGGTGAAATACCAGATAATGATCAGCTACTCAGATGATTGTAAATACAGATCAAAGGTGACTATGGGAACACTAAAAGGAGAGGGAAGAAAATAGTTGTTTGCCTAATGGAAGGTAAACATTGAATACTGTATTATCGGCTCTAAAAAATAATTCTCAACAAACTGATCAACACCTTTTAGGCAATGTAACAAACTACACATATTGGATCATCTGAACTGGCAGCTCCTAAACTATGCAAATGTGAATAAAATATTAAGGAAACTCAATCCGGACCACACCTAGATGGCTTTGGATTGACATGTTTCAACAGTTATTTTTATTTTATATTAAAACATCCTTCGTTCCGGGGGACTTTTTGGTGTGGGTCACAATAAATTTAGAAGCAAAATGGGAAACAAATAAGGAATAAGACACATAGTGCTTCATATTCAGGTGAACGGACTGGATTTCAGGACACAGTTGTCAAGACATGGCCCTTCCTAATATAGATCAGCTGACAGAAGAGTTGGCCTTAAAAATATTTTAAGGTGTTTATCAGGTGGAGAGCGTCTTTTAAATGGTGCCTCGGTGTTGGGGTTTGTCCAGATTTCACCAAAAAAACAAACAAAAACGTTTTGAGTTCAATTGTGAGGCCTGCACTAAAATCTTCTGATAGGTTTCTCAACCAGTTTTGGCCTAAAAAACTGACGGTTGAGTAAGTGGTTGGGGATACTGGTGAGTGCTCGGGGTAGGCTGTGGCCAGCTGATGTAGCTCTATTTGCCCAGGAAAAAATAGACTGCTTCCCCATAGCTTTTGTTGCTCAAATTACTAAATAATATGATGGAATAAAGTAGGAGGAACTAGGAGACAAAATGGGTAACTGAGCTAAACATACTAAAGAGGCTTGGATCTAACTTAACCAGAACTTAAATTTAAATAGGGTAAATTAATAAAATATATATATATACATATACACACACAGACGTGTTTTGCAAGTTCAGAAATGCCCATGGCAGAGACACAGGCAAATACAGCATTTACAACTACCTAACAAGTCATCATATGTTCCGATCCATAAAACAGGTAATACTGTTAAGCAGTCCTTATATAGTTATTTGATGTATTTTCATTGCACTAAAATGCATTAATTTTGATAAACATAATGCAGATGAAATAGGTTACCTAGCGTGTCCCAAATTTTTCAATAGAACAATTTTTTTTTATAACAGTCATTATGGCCTTTAGTAAAATTGTTTTTGGGGGAGGTGTGGTAGTGTTAAGTTTTAATGGCATTAAAAAAAAAGGAACTTTTATATTTTAAGTAGTTTTGAATTGAGTAAAAAACTTGACGTTACACTTATACTTATACTTGAGTATTGAATTTTAATGCTTTTGAAACCTCTGATCACAACAGAACCAAATCCTTAGACCACCTCCTAATTTTTTTCTATAGAGCCTTAAAAGGTGTCTGCACTACTTTGCGAGCATGCTGGCCCTGTATGCCTGGACAATTACCAGGTTAATCAGTTTACCAAGGTGTCAAACCCCAGCATGGAATCATATCGAAGTATGTTTCCAGTATTTCTCTCCATTAATATAAAATTAGGAAATGTATTGTATTTACTATTCTTTTTGGGTTTGATTGAAAAAACAAATGGTAATAAAAAATGCTGGGATTCTCCATCTTAAAGAGCAAAGATCTTCACAGTCTCTGCTTTGCGTTGAAAAAGAGCTAAAAAATGGAATTGATCAATTTTAGTCCTTTCTAGTGCATATTTCATAATACTAATAAGTGAATTTGAGTTCTTAGAAGATTGTCAGTATGTCTTCCGGTGAATCACTGTTTTGGAACAAGATTGCTTGGCCTCTTACCTGCTGTTGGGGGTTCTCCCTTTGGTCAAATTGATTTGCTAGTAGCTTCTGTCTGAGATTCTTTCTTATGGCCAGATTTGATTCTTTGAACGTCGTTTAGCTGCAGTAAGCCTTGATCCAAGCACTGAGCTTCGTCTAGCCGGTATTTCTGTGTAAATACTTGGACTTGCTTAATTCAGCAGATAATTCTCACATTGTGAATTGTACAGAGTTCAGGCCTACAGATTGCAGTTTAGCTTGGATCCAACCTGTGTGATGTTTCACAATCTGCAAGTTGGTCCCAAAATTGTCTGAATCTTATTTTAATCCTGCTATCTGGTTTGAAATTTTCTCAGTCACTTTTTTCTCTTTGGCATGAAAAAAAAAGATGTATGCAGTCTAGATCAACACACATGAAGACATAAACAAGCCAGGAAGTGTAGAAATGGAAAAGGAAAAATGGTTTTCAGACATCTGACCTGCTTTTGATAGCCTGCACCCCCAATAGCTGATTCTACATTACTTTCCTGTTTTGAGTAAAATGTCCTATTACAAGTAGAAAACTCAAGACTTTTCTGCAAAGTTAGTTACATTTAAGTATGTTACAATAGAGCTGAACAACGGAGGCAAGTTGATTTAAGTAAAAAAAACAACATCCTGCTTAAATCTTACTAAAAGATGTGAAAATGACAACTTCCAAGCTGTCAGAAGGCTGACCAATGCACCAACTATGGTCTTTAGTTAAAATCTTCAATGGTATATGTCTATCAACGGCAGTAGTTACTGATTGGAACGATACAAGAAATCTCCCGCAAGATTTACCACAATGGTATAAAATTCCCACCGAATGAGAAATAGTCAGGCTGCTAGAAACGACTGATACATAGACTAGGTGTTTATTTGCACAGAATCTTTCACACTGAAGATAATGTTTCTGTTATCCTCTATACAAATTTACCACACACATCTTGAGCAAACACTTTTACCTCTAGAACTGTCTTTTCACAGTTCAAACCAAAAATGGCCTTGAGAGAGAGCACGAGTGTTTGTGTGTGTGTAGGGGAGTACAAATGGCTCTCTACACTCATTACACTCTCCAAAACATACTAGGAAGGATGAAGGACATGGAATTAAACATCCAACGCCTTGAAGAAAACACCAGAAACAATACTACTCTCAGTGTGGCATGCAATTTTCAACAACCTGTCCGGTTGATGCCAATATAACAGAGTACCCCTCCCAACACACTGCGTCTATCGGGAAGAACCCCCCACTTATCAGAAGAATGGCCAGCGCTCAGACGAGAAACACCCAAAAGGAAAAATAACGAACGTCAAAAACTCTAACTAACAACTTCGATTATTCCTTTAAAGAACACATTCACAGCGCTGAGCTCTCCCTGCTCCCTGAGTCCGGCAGACTCTCAACAAGGCCAGAGAAACACAAACAAAGATAAACCGAACAGTCAGCAGCAAAAAGCCAACACCGACAATAAACCAAAGAGAACAGAAAAAAGCAAGAAAGGGAAAACCTTGCTATTATGCATGACGGACCGATCAAAGGTATTGAAAAGCTATGCATCAATAAGTGTCTTTAATTATCCAGAAACGTCAGTTAAATAACTTTGAGACGATTCCATCGATTATTGAGAACAACCCAGAGCTAGAAAAACTTGTCCACGCTGGAGCTGCTGAGATCTCTCTTAAGAAATATGAAATTGTAAAGAAAGACTTCTTGGATTTACTCCAAAACTTTAACAACAAGGTAGGACTTAACATATCTGGACTAATTCCAGCAACACCCTCAGGCAAACAAGTTAGCAGGATCAGGTCTTTTAGCAGGTTGGTAAAAGTTGTCCGTGCTGAAAGGACTATTCAATTTCTATTTAATTTTAAGATTTTCTGTGAAAGGAGACATCTATTCACAAAAGATGGACGTCATATCAATAAGAAAGGTCAGAAGCTTTATCTCTGGAATATGCTAACTCGTGAACTCACCGCCCCGTTCTCGAACTGAGAGAGAACATGACATCCTTGTAAAAAGAAGTCTCAATAGAGAAGCGATCCACTGGTAAGTAATGAAAACAGGGAGTGCCGGCGCACTGAGAGGAAATGGCGGAAAACTTGACTCCAGGTTCATTACAAGATATATAAGGAGAAACTGAACAAGTATCAAGTAACCTTAAAGGGTGCAAGGGAATCACTATTTTCTGAGATTATTCACAGAAACAATAATGCTATGACATTTGCTACAGTGGAGATACTAACTACTCCTCCAGTGACCATACTCCCTGAACTAAACTCCACCAGGGCCTGTAATGAATTTGCCAGCTTCTTTACGGAAAAGATCTTGAACATCCGAAGGTCAATCAGTACATCAGCTCCAATACCAACTATGAGCCCAATTAACACCCATGCAGAGAAAATGACTAATTTCCAAATAAATCAATCAAGCTGTGATGAAATTGACAAACTAAGCTCTGTCACCTGCTGCTTGGATATCTTACCAACAAGTTTTCTAAAAAAGGTCTTCCCAGCCATCAGAGCGGATCTGATCAAAATAATTAACACATCCCTCCTATCAGGTGTCGTCCTCATAGCATTAAAAACAGCAGTTATCAAACCAATACTAAAGAAGAACCTAGACAGCACGTTGATGCAAAACTACAGACCAATCTCTAATCTCCCATTTATTGTTAAAATTATTGAAAACGCTGTGTTCCAACAATTGCATAGCTTCCTAGCAATAAAAAGCCGCTTGGATATTTATCAGTAGCACGGCAACGAGACATCCCTTTCAAAGTCTTCAATGACATAGGTACAAATACTGACAGTGGTAAAACCACAGTACTGGTACTATTAGACCTCAGTGCGGTGTTTGACACCATTGTTCATGATATTACTGGAACGTCTAGAGAGCTGGGTCAGACTCTCTTGTACAGTACTTGACGGGTTCAATTCTTACCTCAAGAACAGGAATTCCTTTGTGTCGATTAGCCTATTCTCATTACAAAACACAGAAATCACATGTGGGGTCCCCCAGGGCTCCACCCTAGGCCCCCTCCTATTTAGCATCTACATGCTCCGACTAAGCCAGATTATAACCACCAATAATGTTAACTACCACAACTATGCTGGCGACACTCAGCTTTATATCTCAATGTCACCAGATGATGTTGAACCCATCCAAACCCTCAATAAATGCATTGAGCAAATTAACAGCTGGATGTTCCATAGATTCCTCAACTAGAACAAAACCAAAACTGAAGTACTTATCTTTGGACACAAAAAATGTCGACTACATATTAGTAATCATCTTTAACAGGCCCAACTAGAAACTACCAACCAGGCCAGAAATCTAGGTGTAATAATTGGACTCAGACCGGAACCTCCAGGGTCACATAAAGGCAATAACAAGTTCAGCTTTCTATCATCTGAGGAACATTTCTAGGATTAAAGGACTGATGACACAAGGAGACCTAGAAAAACAAATCCATGCATTTATCTCTAACCGTCTTGATTACTGTAACAGTATCTTCACAGGTCTACCTAAAAAAACCCCACACACATATAAAAAAAAAAAGACAGCTGCAGTTGAACCAGAATGCTGCTGCTCGTGTTCTCACTAGAACCAATAAACGTAGAACACATCACCCCAGTTCAAAAAGTCCTTACAATGGCTCACTTTAGCTCGGATAATAGCATTCAAAGTGCTTTTATTAGTCTATAAATCATTGAATGGGTTAGCACCAGAGTACATTAGAGATCTGCTCTTATGGTACAAACCCACAGACTCAGGTCCTTCAGCTCTAGTTTATTGAAGAATGCAAAACTGCAGAGACACTGAACTCTTAAGTCTAAAATTAAAACTTACATATTTAGACTCTCCTATGAGTAACTGTTTTCACTTGTTTTTAATTTTCACACGAAATATAGTCTTGATTACTCTAAATGCTTTATAGTTTTTCTCTTAAGAACTGTGAGCTTTTTCAGCAAGATCAGTTGGTGGAAGGAAGAACTGTGAGCTCTTCAGCGAGATTAGTTAGTGAATACTAACTGTTTTTACCTGCTTGTCCTTACATTGTTGTATTGTCTTGACTATTGTCTTATTGTAATTGCTTTCTTGTATTTTGATCTTTAAATTGATGTTTACGTTAGAATATGTATCATATCATATGTCAATATTTAGCCCTAATATATCGGGATATGACTTTTGGTCCATATCGCCCAGCCCTACTTTAATCAATAGGACAGTTAAATGTGTGGATACAAATGTTGAGTTTGCTCAGAATATATTAAATGTACTGTCTCCCAACATCCCTTGCGCCGGCCCAGTGGCCATTTTGTGACCCAATTGGCTAGTTGGTTGGCAGCCATCTTGTATGACGTCACTAATATAAAGGGTCCGCTGGCGAGCCTGCCGTCCTCTCCAGTTACCTTTTTGGAGCTTTTATGGAGGCAAACTTGAATAACTGCTGGCCATTCCCTTTTCTCTTTTGATTCTACCCGGCTGGTCCGAGAGGAATCATCATCGAATCTGCCCCTTCAAAAAACCCTTCATGTCTGTTGGTTTGAACACCAATCAATTAAATTGGTTGCAGTTCTCCTACAACCTGACTGGATGCCAAAAGACAGGAGGGGGCAGGAGGAACCCCACAAATTTTTAAATATCCACACCGTCAGGAAAACTGTCTCTCTGAACGCTGCTTATACAAACGTGCGTTCTCCGTGAACATTTGAAAGCGACACTGGGCCCTTCTCCTTATATGGTGCTGGTCACACGTGTCTCACATTTACCACTAGCAAACCTTCCCCGAGCTTCGCTTGGCCATCGGACCTCTGAGTGTTATCACTCTTCCCTTTTTTAATTCAACCAATGGACTGAATTTTCCCCCATCTCCTTTTTCTCGTGTTTTTCAGTCGCAACCAAAGGATTTACTTTCCTACGATAAATCCCTCCGGGACATCCCAAAGTAAGGTTGTTCTATTATTATTTGAAATTCTGAGTGGAGCAGAGCTAGGATTTTTTTTATGTATGCATGCATGCTTTCTGTAAACGTTCCATTAATCAGTGTTGTGTTGAAGTTTCCATGTTTTTTTCTGGGTAAACTGAGCTTTTGATTGCGTGTGATTTGTGTTCAAAGTTACTGTGCTTTCTTTATTAGTAAACAAGCAGTGTTGTGTGTGTGTGTGTATATTTTGCTTTCACTCTGTTTTGAGCCACGAATCGGAGCGCTTCTGATCAACTCGCAGAGCCTAACGTAGTCCGTCTCAGCCCTTTGTTCAATCTGTGATCATTCAATTCAGAGCTCTTTGTTAGCCGAAATCTAGGTAAGTGATAAGCACCACGCGGTCTCTTTGTTTCAGGGCGACCACGAGGTAAATTGCCCAGGTAATAAACCCCCCATTCGGCGGCCTGTGCGTTCACGCCCATGCGCCGCTTCCACGCGTGTTACGATGTACGGACATTCAGGAAACTCCCACTCACGTGGTCTTCATGACGTCAGTTGTCCGCCATTTTTCTAGTTGGTTTACGTAGCAGGTAGCTTTAGCCTCTAGCTTTGCAGTCAGAAATTCCTAAACTTGAGATAAGATCTTTGTGCTTTTTTAGTGTTTTGTGAATTAATACATTGACAAAAGAATTCATCCTTCAGATATATGCCCAAATATAAAGAAGGCAGTGCATCTTGAAGCTTCACATTGTTTTACGTTGTGTTGCTAAACTAGCAACACAATTATTTCCCATAATGCGCTACTACCATGACTGTCTGCCCAGGACAAAAAAAGTAGCTTACTTTTTTACTGGGTGGGATAAAGTTTGTTTGCTTTCCCATCTGATTAGAACCACTCCTAGACCACCTCTTCAGCTGGGTTGTATTCACACTGGCCTAAAAGGACAGAACCGAGGGAGGAAACAAACTCGAGTTTGTTATACACAAGCTAAACAAGGCCGGTGTGAATATGCTCTAACATTTCTTAAGGGACCAGTCTCTGCTAGATGAAATGAAATCAATTCTTTCAAAAAGGGATAAAAGCAGTGGAAGTAGCTTGATGAGGACATCGATATTTACTGCTGTGACACTAATTTTTTTGTAAGCTTTCCTTCCTTCATTCTCTTCCTGCCACGTCTCCACTCTTTCCCTGCATCCCCATCTTCTTTCACTTTTACCCTCATTCTTTACATGCTGCCTTTCATGGCGATGTGCGTGCCACTGTTTTTGCCGTTCGTTTCCATAGAGACGAGTTGCTCCTTTCTATTTTGAGCCACCTTTCCTCGTCTAGTGCTCGTCTAGACTTCTTTTTTTCTGACTAATTGGGTTTAAGCAACCTGGTAGATGTACAACCCACTTCTCCAGGTTCTTGATCATCTCAGATCCAACTGCAGTTCTCTTCCGAAACAACATTTAGCATTGTAAGTCTTTCAGACAATCTGCTGGCTGCTTTTTTAAATCAGGGTCAGGAGTTTTCTTTGTTCACCTTAGGTTCATTCTGTAGAAACTGCCACTACATGATGCCATAGCAACCAAGTGATTCCCGTCTGTGCAAGCGATATCAAACACTCTCACATCTATAGTCAAAACAAGAGCTGACACATGGAAGTGAGAAAAGCGGTGCTACATATGGTTTCAAAAAGCAAATATTCAACAGAAAATCAACAGTGTGATTCCAGCAGCAAGAAAGCACACGTTTTCAGAGTAATTTTTTTCATCACTACACAGCAAAGACCGTGTCTCCAAAATCCACAGACCCTCCTGTCCCTGTGGAGAATGGAGGGGAACATTTCTACAGTAGGTTGTGAATTGATGTGACCAGTTTCGAATGCCAGACTCTGACCTTTGTTTTGTGTCCAGGTGTACAGCTGGGGAACAGACCAAACACCATCTATAAATAGTACAGAGGAGAACTGGTGAAGGACCAGTAGCCGGGTCACAAGGCTCCTTGAGCTTCATGAAATTAATACATTTTAGAGACTAATATTTTGTCTACATATTCTTAGAAATATGCACATAATGCATAATTTTATTGCACTTTTGGATAACTTTAGGTGTGTTGAGGTAAGTTACAAAATGGGCTGATTTTTAATTTAAATATTGTAATTATATTTTATTACATTTTTCATAAGCCATTGAAACTGTCATTTTAGTGCTTTCTCTACTCTAATTGAAAATCTTAATGCAATGGTAGTGCGTTGAATCCTTTTTTGATTTCATGTTAAAGCTTCTTCCGAAATCGTTTTCCGTTTGAGAGGAATTTTTTTCATGTGAGCACTTGATTTACTGATTTAGATTAGCTTTAATATATCTTGACATGTTCAATGTTGCAAAAACAAAAATGTTAACACTACTGTCACTTGTCATACCTCCAGGAATGGATAATACAAAAAATACAACTGGTTTATATGAAATGGAAAATGTTTTTGTTTTTTTAAGAGACTTAACAGCAGTGGTATTTAAGTGTATTTTTACCATAAATGTTTTCTATATATAGAGGAATAATGTTAATAGCAGTAATAAAAATGTTTTTAAGTGTGTGTACTGTTACTATTACATATTTTTGTCAGGGGCGCCCATTGCAGCTGCACAGCTAGAATAATTTAAGTTGAACACTGTTTAAATTACCAAGCATAACCAATGATAAGATGGAAGTAAAGAACAGTTTGATATGTGTCCATGGTTGAACTGGTTTTGCTGAAACCTGTTAGAAATATCCAGGTTTACTGGATACAAAATTTGATCAGATAATCCCTGGCACAAGTGGTGCAAAAATAAATATTAAGTATGAAATAATTTTTTCATGAAAATATTTTTTGATTTTATTGTATAGTTTCTTTAATCTTAGTTCAGATTGGATTTAGAACCCATTTCAAATCTGCATTATAAACTAATGAGCTACATTAACACACTGAGCACTGGACACAGATTCAAGATTACAGAAGGGGCTAATGTGAGTATATAGGTTTGGACTCATTATACTAGAGTTATGTTGCTGGAATAATTCATCTCGGGTAAAGTTTGTTTTTTTTTTTAACTGAGAAGCCCTCTAGCACATTAATCAACTACATCTACACAGCAAGCAAAGCAGTATACGCAAAGCATGATACACTGCAACGAGCTCCTTGTTTGTTTATAGTAATTATGCTGATGTTTTCATATTAATGTGCTCGTGATCAAGGTTAAAATGCAACCAATGGCAACTCCAAGCTGATCTGATTAAGAGTGTTTTGCACACACTTTAGAGGTTGTGACTTCAAAACATGTCCCATTCACATAATCAGCCCGATGGCGCTGCAGGAGTACCCTCTGACCACAGAGCCACTTTACTGCCTGAAGCGAGTCCACTCTATGTAATTTGTTTTCTCAGTCATGTAATATCTGATGGTCAGATGGGAAAAGTGCTTCTCTGAAGTTTTTCTCTAACTTGTGAACTGGGTATAGAGAACCTAGCATCAATTTTGATGACCTCTAAACTTAGAGGTCATGTTTTTGGTTTTGTTGAATTTCACCTGATAATTTCAACATCCATGGACACAACATTCTCACTGTAAAGCATGGTGGTGGCAGCATTGTATTTTTGGAATGCAAGGACTGTCAAAAAACCTGTTAAACTTAAATCTTTTAACTGGAATAGAGGTTCAACCCCCAGCA
Organism: Apricaphanius iberus; assembly: GCA_028564705.1. Classification (NCBI taxonomy): domain Eukaryota; kingdom Metazoa; phylum Chordata; class Actinopteri; order Cyprinodontiformes; family Aphaniidae; genus Apricaphanius; species Apricaphanius iberus. The sequence goes on from JAPXFQ010000314.1 coordinate 2,448,716, forward strand.
ATACTATGACTCTAGATATTCATCCAGAACAACATTCAAAGAAATTCCTCCCAGTTTGATGATTCACTAGTTTTTAATTTGCCAATAGGGTTAACGAGTCTGAATATTTCACCAAGGCATTGCATGATTTAATTTTTTCCATTACACATGAACAAATTCACCTTCTGTTAAAGCTCCCATGAGGATCAACACGAATAGAACTGTTGTGCTCAACTCAGGCAACTGAGAAAAATAACAGCTATTTAAACATTTAGTTTTATGAGTTTAGAACATTGTTTGCTCCCGTTACTGCTTTGTTCAAGTTTGAAGGTATTTTCTACTGTGATGACGAGTGGTCATATTTGGCCGGACTATAATTCAGACTGCCAAAGGAAAAACAAAATAATCTGCTGCTTTAAGAGATACCCTAAAATGAGAAATGTCCACGCTTTGGTGAACGCTTCTCTGCTTGTATGAATAATGACTATTCTGTATTGGGAGCAAGGGAGAAAATGGTGAGACAATGACAAAAAAGGGAACAATAGGTGCAGAGGGAAGAAAGCTGTGATGGATGCATGCTGGAAACAAGGGGATGTTTTAGCCCTGCCTTAAACTAACCACCACCTGTCTGACTGCAACAATGAATCATGCCTTTTATCTGTAGTCAGATTGATTACTGTAACAGTGTCCTCACAGGTCTGCCTAAAAAAAGTCAAGCAGACATCTGCAGCTGATCCAGAACGCTGCTGCTTGCATTCCCCCTCCTCAGTGTATCAAAGCAATTCTCCGGCAGGTGTAGACCCTTCATGGCTCGTCTGACTGCAATTACAGCGACATCTCTGGTTGGTAAAAGCACAGCAACTCAAGGACCAATGGTTGACAGAGTTTCGATTGAGCTGGAAAGATTTACTAGAAATGCATCTCATATAATACTCTGTAAACATATGTAAACAAACACAATGGTCTATTTTGCCGTTTCTCTACACTTCAAAATTTCCCAAAGACTATATTAGATAACTGGCGTTGCAAAATATAAAGAATCTAGTATCAAAAAGCTGAATTTACTACTTATTCCATTTACTGTAGAGCACCGTCTCCAAGACTGCATTGACTCGTAGAGAAAGTTACGAAACAATATCTCTGTAGGCCTCATTTGGAGTCAGTGCTAATAATTTAATGACAAAGAGATTGAGCAACATTCCTAGACCCAAACCACTGCTGACCAATAAGACAACAACCAACAATATTCCCCCAGCCCAAGATCACTGACTCAAAAACACACCAGCAAGTCTCCCTCAAAATAGTCCAAAAAGAAAGAAAAGTGGTTGTGGCCTAGTCAAACGATTGAAATGCTGTGGCATGACCAAAAATTGAGGCCTAGTGTAGAAAATACCTTAATGAAGTATTAAAAATGGATACCTTCGGTCTGTTGAAAAGTTATTCCAGCTTATAGACACAGAGCTTACTCTTAGATCAGCTCCTTTTGTTCTGTGTCTCTGCTCTGTCTTCTCAAATCCCCAGATGGTCACTGCAGATGGCCGCTCGTACCTAGCCAGTTTCTGCTGGACGTTTATTCATGTTAAAGGGGAGTTTCTCCTCTCCACGATCGCTACATGTTTTGCTCAGTATGACGGATCGCTGTGCTTGGAGTCTACATGTACAGGGCAAAACCTTACATCCATGACTCCAGGCAATATGCTTATATTTCTGAAATGGAAAACTTGATCGATTGGAATGTTTGTATAGTTGTATTGAAATGAATTTTCTTGTAAAGTTCCTTGAGATGAAATCTGTTGTGAATCGGCGCTAAATAAATTAACTGAATTGAACAGCGAATGTAAAGCATTAGTTGCATGGGCCATGCTGCTTAGCTCAGGAAGATAAAAACAGTGTTAAACTGTCCCTCATCTCACTAACACTCCCCCAATGCCAGCACTCCCTGTCCACTTCCAGATGACAGGTCTACACTAGACAGATGGCTACCAGGTGCCTGCTCTTTAGGATAAGTCAGCATTCTGCAGATAAATGATTTAGTGACGTTCATCTACAATCTGACAGATCTATATAGTCAGTTGCAGGCACATTATTTTCCTTAACTGTTCTTACTTACACTAAGACAGGGAATAGAAATATTCTAATTTCTATTACAGCTAAAAAGGCATTCGTTTCCACACAACCAGCTTGTAGATGTTGCGGGTAAGTAGTTTTACAAAAAGTACCTCCTTGGTTTGAATAGTCTTTTCGCCTAATATATCAAGTCATTTAAAAATAGCTTTCTGTATTTACTCAGATTATCTGAGTTAATTAAATCTTTTTGGTCTGACACATTTAAGGGTGACAAAACAGCAAAACCGAAGAAAGTACTTTATGACTCCAACCATGGTATTTCTGATGAAAGGTTCAGCTAAATCTAAAAAAAAAGATTCATTACAGCTATGACAGTACTGGTACAGTAGAAACCATTAGTTCCAAATTAACAAGCCACAGTCCTCCTTTTGATACCTGGAGCAATGTCATCACGCTGCCATCCCATAATGAGTTTTTGGGTTTGGATGTGAAACGCCACCAACCCACCATTGCTTTTTCAGCCCATCACAAAATCCTGATTTCTCCAGCAGGGAGAAAAGAATCAGATATTCTCACATCTTGTCAGAAACCTGCATGTGACAGGTTTAAATCCTCCTGGTGGTTCAGCCAGACTTTCAGAAGTGTCATGCTAGCAGCAGCTATAGTAGCCTAAGGCTACTAGCCTCAAGCTGAGATGAGAGGGCCCCAAAGTTTTGCTATGCTCACTTCTTCCCAACTCCCCACAGATTCCCTTTTCCCTTCCAATCTTACAGTCTTTAGTCACAACAGATTCTTGAGGCAGTTTATCATATTTTGCACGGCTTCCTCTGGAGACACAAAAAGGCTAGATTATTTCTTTTCACATAGAATCTGACAACACCTGTAGACCGGCATAGTGGGAGAATTGCTTCTCCAATGCAAGTTTTTAAGGAGACCATCTTTTATAACACCATCAGTAGTAAAATTAATTCACTCACTGAGGCTTTGTGTTGCCTAATTTCTCAGCAGCATTACATGGCCTGTTGAGTTATTGACTTGGTATATTTTTAGGTCTTCAAATCCCATCATCCATCTGCCTGGTTGTCGGCTGAAGGAATCGAGGGTTTGATTTAATGATTCTCTTCCTCTCTTGTTTCACTGACAACACTAAACAGACTGTTATCGCTCAATAGTACACTCAACCACTTAATTAGCTAGGCCTTGATAGTTTGGGTTTGTACCTCTTGCCCTTAGAACTCTTAAATTGTAATTACAGATTTAACAAGGTGTTGGAAACTTTGCACAAATAATTTGGTCCATATTGACATCAAGGCATCATGTAGTTCCTGCAGATTTGTAATCCACTGGTTCCACCCCCATCCCAAAGGGTCTCGAGATAATTTGAGCCATAAGAGTAGCCGTTAGAAGTAGCTACTAGAAAACAGGCAGACTGTGGTCATAAAGGGATAGTGCATGTTTACACCATTCTGATTTATATCATCTGACGTTTGCAGCTGAAATTTGAGACTTAGACGAAACAATGTTGCAATCTCTGATCTTGTTTGAGTTGTGGCCTCAGCTTCCTGTTCTTATTGTTCAGGAGTGTAGTTCATTGTATCCTGCTAATTGGTTCTAATAAAGTGCTTGGTAGCACTAGTACTTTCGTCATTTTATCACAAACCAGGCACTTTTCTCCACATTAATACTTTCCACTGGATATATTTTAGACCAATCTCTTTAAACCAGGGGATGATGGGGAATTCAAATCCCAGGAAATCTGCAATTTCTGGGCTATTTAGACCAGATCATCTGGTACTGATAATCATGCTGTGTCAATCTCTCAAAAATCTAATTTTTCTCTCCATCCTGAAGCCCAGTTTCGACAGCAGCAGGTTTGCATCACATATAGAGGCCTAAATATATCAAACTACTTCCATGTGATTACCACTAGGTCTGTCAACAGAGTTATTATTCAACACCCATATGGTTCAGCTGACACAACCAATCTTTTTCTATGGCTTACTCAGTCCATGTGGACTTAGCTGGAGAGAAGAAAACTTGGGACTCTGAATGAACTAAATGTCTCAAACTCCTGATTGAGCATTTCTTGCAACTTCTTATTTCTGTTTTAAAACACCTAAATTACACAAATAATGGGATCATATTGGACTCAGAACTCAATAGCATACTGAAGTAGTAATTCAGACATTTTATTGAGGATCGCTGGACCAGATGCGGGTTGCAGAGTCTCATCTATATTGTGGCTCCAATATACTGTGCTGTATATAAAGAGTTTGTAACAAATAGGGTGAATACATGACATGTGCTTGAATTAGAGGATGGATCTTTCTATTAAAGAGGTGGATTGTTTTAAAGCAATGAAAAATTAATTTATTTTGAAGGGTATTACTATTCTTTACTAGTGGGATCCAGTAAATTTGTATTCAGAATTTATGTGGCCTTATCCACCTCAGGAAACACCCTTAACCTTCAAAGGTCACACTTTCTAAAAACTACCCTGTTATAGATCCTTTGGCCGCTTCGGGAGCATTTTCGTGTCACAGAGGGCCACAATAATGCTTTTTTTCAGACCTCTGCATTAAAAATGTTCCTATCAGTGACATGTGGTAGAATCTGAGTTGGCTGTAAATGGGGGGATGTGGGTGTACAGCCCTTTTTAAAAGGGCCATTATTCCTTGCATGTCTGGGAGAGCTCCAGGCTTTGGTGGGGGTGTGTGTAATGTAAATGTCATCACCGAGGGGTAAGGATGCTATGCTCCAAAGACCTCTGCATGCCTGGACATTTGTTTTGATTGCATAGACGTGTCTGCAGACTAGTTTGGTTTTAGTGCAAATGCTCATCGGTAGTTGATCCACTCGAACCCAGCAGTCTGTGAGGAAACTATAAAAAGTACAAAAAGCAAGCCAATTTTTCAGAACCCGACTTTTTGATAACTAATAGCAAAAACAATCTCTGTAGGACATAAAATAAATATGCTGGTGCTATAAATGTTGGGATAATGTTTTTTTTAAGTGGGCAGCCCCATTATTGATGTTACTTCTACTAATTCCAGCACTAGTCTATTTTACACTGAAGCCCCACATTTTGGAAACCAGCCTCCAGGCGGTTTTCCTTCCCATCAAATCTCTGCCAACATCCATGTGAGCTGTATAGATTGAGGTCTAATAGGAGTCATCCTTCGATGAAACTTCCACCTTGTTGTCCAAGCTTTCTTCTGCTGGAGCAGCACCCAGTGAGTGGCAGCTCTGTGGAGATGTGTTAGCAGCTCGTTTGGGGTTGAGGGGAGGCTGTTTTACTTGAGATTTAACCTCCCTTATTGTGACATTTCTCCCTGCTGCTATGTGCCAGAGGTCCCATTGTTTTTAAGCCATTTTTCTTCCTCTTACCTTTCCTGTTTCTTTTCAGCCTCGGTCTCAGGCTGACAGTGGGGGGCGGTGGACAAAAGAGGGGTGTGGGGGGGCGCTATAATGCATCTGTTGTTCAGCTGAAGATGGACGTTTATCAGGACAAGGGGGAGCTTGTTTCTATACAGTACCTGTTGAGAGGAATGTCAGAAGGCTTTTCCTGCCGTCTGACCACCCACAGACCACAGGTTACCAAGACAATAAAACAATTAACTGATGGGCAAAGGTTTTTCTTCTTTTTACATTGTAGACACCATAACCAAAAATATTAATGTATTACATTAATATTTAGTGTGATCATTGGAGGTTAAAGGAAAATTATTCATATTGGAAAAGTTATTAAAATAATCTGGGAACGGTGGCACACATTTATAGGTGGATCATTTGTTTATCAACACAGCAGATGCAGGAACGGGCAAAATGGCCTCAAATCTATATTACGACAAAATCTAAATAAAAAGCATGAGATAATAACTACTGTGATATGTTCTTTGTTATATATTTCAAAATGACTATGAACATTTTCACTTTCTAGATACACTGCAGGGCAACAATATCAAAAAAGTTTAGAATGCTTTTTGAAGAACATTTATTGTGAAAAATGCTTTTAAAAAGTCAAATCTATTTTACAAAAAGATGCAACACAAAAATTCTCAATGTAAAGAAGATATTTTAAATAAAAGCTAGATGTTACTAAAATGCTAAGTTCAAAATCGTCTGCTTTGAGGAACAAGGAGTATTAGTATTTATACTCCTTACAAAGTACGTAGGGACAGCTTTGTGACATCAAAATGCAAAACTGCGGTGAGCCGGTAAAAGTAAAAATCTCTACTTTTGGCTAAATTTATATAATTTCAATTTTATACAGTTCATATTACATCTGGTTCCTTTTGCTAATTTTTCTAGTAATCTTCCAGCTGCAGTGTTGGTCAGTGATGTCCACGTACTACAACATTGATGAAACAAGTTATGCTGCAGATTTGTTGTATTTTTAATTATCTGCTTGTTCCAAACGCCACTTCTATAGCTTGCAACCAATAACAGCTTTTGTTTACAAGTCAATGGAACTTCCAAGTTTTGCTTGTTATGTAAGCAATTTGTGTAACCAACAGCCCAACACGATCGTGTCCATTTCTGCAGATGATGCGCAGTACAGCAGGGAGTGACGCAGACCTATAATCCTTCTATAGTTAACCCGACATATTGAGATCCAGTTTCTCGCCAATTCTCATCAGCAAGAGAGTCTAAAGGTACATCTAAAAAGCTTTCAATTTCATGAAAAACATCTGTATTTTTGTCACTCATTTCAGAAAGTGAAACTAAGATTCGACAGAGTGAAATACTTCAAGCCTTTTATTTGTAGTATTTTAAAGATTATTGCTATAAATGAAAATTACAAATTCTGTCAGAAAATTTGAATACTGAGTTAAAGTTAAATGTTGGAAACTAAAGGAGTCACTCCTTAATCAGCTAATTAATTGAAAACAATTGCAAAAGTTATCTGGTAATATAAAGCCTATCTGTTTGGGTCAGCAGGACACAATCATGAGCAAGAATGCTAACCGGACATATGTCCAGAAGACAGTCATTGACCCACTAAACAGGGAGTGTAAGCTACAAAAGATCGCTAAAGAAGTTGGCTGGTCAGAGTGTCATATTTAAGCAGATTCAAAGAAAGTTGAGTGCAAGGAAAACGCATGGTAGAAAAACACACGAACCAGGAGGGGATTGTCAAATATGATTCATTCAAGAGATTAAGAGATCTAAAAAAAAAAGAAAAAGGAGTGGACTGAGGCCGAAGTCTGCACATAAAGATCCACTATGCTTAGACACAAGGGCTACAAGCCTCTACCTGGACTGAGGAGCAAAAGAACTTAACTGATACTCGGTGATCCAAACTTCTCTTTCCAAATGAGTAAAATTTTAATTTCATTTGGAAACTAGAAAAGACGATGATATACATTATTCCAATGTTCTGAAAAACTGAATTTAGTTTTTCATTATTTGTAAGCCATAAATATCAAAAATACAATATATAACTAATATACTCAACACATTATAATAAATATTTAAGGGTTTCATTTTCTGAAATTAGGAAAAAAATAGTGAACATATTTTATATGATCTTTTTTTAGTTGTACTTTTATGTAAAAATCAGTCCAATTATTGCAACAGATTCTCAGCTGAAGGTCTGGACTTTAACCAGGCCATGCTGTAGATAGATACGTCCGACTAAGGAGTGTGTTTCAGCAGCTTTTGGCTTCTCCTGGGATTTCTGCTCTCCTTGTCCAGTCTGTCTGCTTAGGTGGATGACCAAGTCTTGCTAGGTTTGTAGATGATAGACTGAACAGTGTCCTGTGTGATGCTCAAAACTGGTGATATTCATTTATATTCTAATCCTGCTGGAAACGTCTCCCTGACTGCTCCGTTCCTGGTCTTCATGATCTCAAATGCTCTCTAACAAGCATCTGAGGCCTTCACGCAACAGCTGGATTTATACTGATATTAAATTTTACACATCTGACAAGGTGACCATAATTTTCACGATAACATAGGAAGACCAGTTTATCATAGAACAATCCTTACCATTACAGGACATTCCTTCATTTTCCACAAACAGACTTTGAAAAAAATTAAAAGAACCTGGGATGCTGGGTCTCTTGATTTAATCTACCCCACGCCGTGTTGATGCTCAGCTGTCATCATGTCAACCTTTATCAGGCTGAGAGTAAAAAGCAAGCCGAGCCAAACACACGCTGAACACAATCTCTTATTATGATCAGCTTTCATTACCAGCATGAGAGGAGAGGCTCGTTTGGCCCAGCGCATGCCTTAGTAATAACACTCTTACAACTGAATTCAATGAGCTGATTGTTATACTGTGACGTTTCCTTTTTTTGTCTGGTTTGATGGCGAATAGTGATGGACAGAAGTCCAATAAAGTTTTTTTTATTTTTTATTATCAGTGCAGAGCCATTTCAGATGACCCTCTGTGATACCGACTGGCTGATGAAGGGCAGCAGCGACTTAGTGGAATTAAAGCACTTTAGAAGGGCTGTATGGGGCTCCAATGCTGGTCACAGACGAGGTCATGGTGGTGGAAGTTCAGGAGTGAAACACTTGGCTGGCTAAGGTTAATAAATCAATCTAAACTCATTTAGAAACTTTTTTTTTCCAGTACTACAGAAGCAGTAAGTTCTGGTGGATGTAATGACAGGTGTATCTGGGAGGATTTCCTAACAAACTAGTCTAATGGCCCTATGGTACACATCTTAAACACGTGTTTAACTGCCTGCGAACATATATCAAATCAGCCAGCCACATAGAAACATCTCAGTTCATTCAGGTATCTAGATTTATTGCAGAACACTTACAGGTCTGTTTTTTCTGAACGGGGAAGAAAGGTGAAGATACTAGGCAAGATGGACTGAGGATTTCATAAACTGCTCGGATTTTCAAACAAAACTATCTCTTATAGAGAATGATTCAAGAGCGAGATGAAAATGCTCTGCTGTCAGGAGAATGGACTTACTAGTTAAGGATGATAAAAATGCTAGAACCAGTATCTCAAATAACTCTGTTACAACTAAGGTACGCAGAATATCATCTCTAAATACACAATACTTTCAACCTTAAAGTATGATGCCTAGAGAAAACTAAACCAGGAACCAGTCCTGTGAGCCAACAACAGAAAACTGAGGCTACAATGCATGCTGACCTATAGGCTAAATTGGACTACCTTTAGAAACATTTTTGCATGTTAGTCTTTGAACTAGACACCAATGGTAGGCTCAATATTGGGCATAAAAGACGAAAATCTAAATCCATCCTGCATTGTCTAAACCATTCAGGCTGGAGGAGGTAGTGTAATGGTGTGGCTTCTTCTGATCAATGTTAATGCTCTGCACAAGTATCGATACCGATCGTTTCGATCCGTGGCAACTTGCAACACCTGCACCAGCTTTGGAGATGCTCAGACCTGGTCATGAATTTTCACAGGTTCCTAAGTAGTATTACATGAAAAAACAACTCCTGCTGACTTCGTTACTAAATACAGTTGACTAAGCAAATATTCAGAGCCTAGAAGATAATACTCAATATTGATGTCAGATTTGTGATGGGTATTTGATATAATGGGTATTTGACCTACAAGAAGCCAATATGTCTAGAACCTGCTATTGTAGGCAGTCAAGGGTCAGATTGTGTAATACAACCCGTTGCAGGAGCATCTAATAGTCGCGGCAAGTGGAAGTCACTAGATGCGAAACATGATTCAGAGGCTCCAAGTATTATCATGGCCTGATGATGGAGCCCAAGAGGGCGACCAACGCATTATCCCGCATAATGTAAAGATCAGGCCAAACCTGTCGACAGATTACATAATATTACCTCACAGTCGCATGGAAACAAATGTTGGTTTCAATCCAGAGGTTTACAGAATATATAAAAATTCTATCATCTTTAATGTTAAGCATGGTTTTAACTTAAATGCATTTATCCATTTTGCTAGAGTCTGAAATTGTCCACCTCTGTATGGGTAATATTTGCCCCCATTACGTTAAAGTTACAAAATCTGTGAGCCAACACAAACAGGTTTCGTTTTAGGTAGACCATTCTAGAACTTTAATTTTCCTGTCTGAGTCATGTCGATTTTGGGATTTGCTTAGACAAAGTGTGATGCTAAAAAAAACCTAGAACCCTTCTTATGCATCCCAGCAAAACACAAAGTTTAAATCAAACCTGACAGATGTTTCGAGCTACTTAAAGCGTTATCCACCTTCCCAAAAGCAAAAGCTCTACCTGAAGAAAACTAACCCAAGAGCATGGATCTACCACCACCATATTTTACTGTGGGTACAGGGTTTTGTTTCGTCAGTTTTGTTCTCATCTTTTGTTAATTTATTCAAAATATCATATTTTTAAACATTGTCGTCCTATACTTTCTTCAATTATTGCGAATTGTCTTTACTGTCAGGCTGTACTGCAGATATTTTGTACTACATTAATACAGCAAGACATTTAATCTTTTTGAGCCTTTCTACAAACTAAGGCTTTAGCTATAAGAAACACATTAACAAGTGGCAGGCCAGCCAGCTCAACTTTAATAGATTTTCTTGAACTGAAGACTGAATTTTGAAACAAAGGGGAGTAAATTTTGAATTTGTGAGGGAGAGCACACTTAAACCCAGTCATTGGCGCCTTTAATGTTTTTCAGTCTGGTTCACAAGATAAATCTTTTATTGTGTTGTTTAATCAGATCAACTTGTCAGGGTATTGATGCATTTTTAGGTCTGTCTTTAAGGACTACTTCTAAAATAAAAAAAATCACTTTTTTCGTTTGAGAGCTTATATTTTAGTGTCTGAAGTGACGACTACAACCTCAAAAACACTAAAAATATACAACCCTTCCACTGTGTTTCAGGCTTCCAAGGTCTGAAAATATCTGTCAGCCAGCCCATGGGATTTGAAGGGGATTGGTACATCACAGGGCAAGCTCAGAGTAGATGGATCCAGTCCTTCCATCTTTATCCCCACCCAACTTTAATCTCGAACAGAGCTTTATTCTCTCAGATCAAGAAATGGATGGAAATGTCATTTTTGCTCATTAATTAAAACATATTTTCATGTTTTACTGCAACTTGTTTTGTGCATTAGAGAATATTACTGCATATGTGTGACTATTTTTAATAGCAGGCCTCGAAAGGCAATGAGGACAGCTAGTCTCAAAAAAAGCTACGACCCAGTAGAAGCTGCTTTAGGACCCACTGGTCAAAAAAGAAAAGCAAGGTAAATGGAGACACCAGTAATGGAACATGTTGAAAATGTATCATATTCATACCGTTAATTTCCTACCCATCAGCATTTATAAAATAATTTAAATGACGGGAAGTGAATACGAAAATAATTCAAACACCAATTAGTTAACGCAAGACGGCAAAGGAAAGCAACTCTAAACATACATGCTTTAAATCATGGGACCTAGTTTCAATAATAGAACATTTTGAATGATTATTATTCTGATAGGAATATGCAGTGAGAACAGGTGAGCGGGCGTGTATCGTTTACCAAGGTTGTAAAAAATTCACAGCAATCCAATGTGTCTAAGTCCTTAAATGTCCAAGCTGTATTGCGCATTGAATAATGTAGTTCTGCCCCTCCCTCACTTGTTGTTACACACCCAGTCACTGGCTGAGAAGCTTCTATTGCTGTTACCTGTTAAATAGATGAAAAAAAATCCTCTTTTTGCAGTTATCTTTTTGGTCAATCAAATGGATAGTCATGGTTCATAAAAAACTTGAAACAGACTGCAGGCTGGCTATCTGAGCAGATAGCCCAACTAATTATTAAGTTGGTATTACTGTGTGATACTTACTAAAAAAATTATAAAAATGATTTGCAATGAAAGGTTAAACTATTACTTAAGGGAATGTTAAATAGGGATGTGTTTTGGCAAGAATCTGGTGATACAATGTGTCACAATACAAAGACGATGATACGATATATTGTGATTTATCACGATACTATGAGTTAGACTATATATTATAATTTTAAAAGTGAATTTAACTGTTGAAAATTTGTCACGTCATTCTTAACACTCCAAACTGTTTCATGCATAACACATGCAGTTTTATAAGTTGATCTATTTGATCCACAAGAACGAAGACGGTAAGAAAAGTTACCACCTACCAGTCATACTTTTAATTTTGTTTTATGACAAAAAATGTCATTAATGGTTCAATTCAAATTCTAAAATAAAGAAAAAAAATCAACACTTTCCTTTTGAATATCGATACAATATTGTAATAAAATATTGTAATATATTGGAATAGATATATTTTTTTACAACCCCACTGTTAAATATTTAATTGCATCAAAATCTAATTAGTCAATGAATATATAAGTCAGTGTGCTGAAAGTCAGTTAACATCAGTGTAAGGTGAAATTTTCAAATGATTCTATTACGGGGTAAACATTTATCTAAACCAGCCTAGCACTTATGTGTAAAATTAATCACCCTCAACATAAAATTTAGAATTATTTGATTAACCAGTTGCATCCTGCCTGATAAGTGGGAGACATTTAAGATCAAGACGAAAAAGTACCATCCTAGATCATCTAAAGCACTGTTGGAGAGACTGGATAAACATAGAATCTATGAGAAAGTTACAAAATCAAAAATAATCCTAAAAAGAACAGACACCCATCTCATATGCGAAAAATTTGAGTGGTCTAATTAAAGTACATGGCCACATGCTCAAACCTTCTGATGTGACTGAATTCTGCAAAGAAATGGGATTCCTTCAGTGTCATAAGACTCAACAGTTATCACAAACACTTAATGGCAAATATTTGCTCTGAGGAGTTGAACAACCAGTAATTCAAGCAACTTCTTACACAGCTTTCCCCCTAATACGTTAAATCCTTTCAAAACTGCTTCCAACCCTAAATGTGGAAAATGCAAAAACAGAAGAAATCTGCAAAGGGGTAAATATTTTTTCATGGTGCTGTGAAACTCGCACAGTGGATTCACCATATGCTACAGCTATTGTAACCATGGTGGCTTCCAAAAAACACGGGTTGTGTACCTAGTGTTGTCCTGGCGGGTGTGGCGTCACTTTTGATCCAGAATGACACCCAGGAGAGCACCACAGTGAGAATACAGGGGATGTAGGTCTGGATGGTGAAGTAGCCCATCCTTCTGCTCAGGTCAAAGTAAACCGTCATCAGCACATAGTCACCTGTAAGAGAGAGAATCCACAGCACACCTCATCAGCTGGGTTATCTCAGGTCATAAGAATCTGTGTAAAGACAGTGGCTTCAGTAATTAGAGAGCATTCTTTGGTTGCAAGAAATGATGAATTTCAATAAAATTAGTCAAAGCTAGTAAATCTGCTCATGCAAGGCAGCAAGATATTGCCTCCCTCTTTAGTGTATGGGAATTGTTTATAATTCCTTATAATCTACATCAAAAGGCATGACAGACAGGCAGAGTGGCAAAGACAAGGAAACGCAGAGACAGAAAGCAGATACGTCTACCAGAGAGACACTATCTGTCCATCACTCTGCCGTCCTGATAGATGTGTTAATTGGTCGTAAATGGAAGAACTGAGCTCCATTTCATGAAAAGCAGTTCTGTAGCTACTAAAAAGTTCTACACACTGGTAGAGCTTTAAACAGGAGTTGAGGATAATTAACAAATCAGTCAGCGCTTGATGAAAACATGAAACAGGAGGACCTTTCACTTCTCGATCCTTCAAAATTGCAGGTGCACACATCACAAGAGAACCTGCTGCAGATTTGTCAAAGTGCTACCTTTATTATTCTGTGATTAAGTCTTGTTTGTCTTTAATCAGTTGTTATTCATACTCCTACATCACATTGTAATTTAAACAAGAAAACAAACAATTGATGCAAGGAAAGAGTTCAACCAAACCTAATGCCGCAGAGAAGAAAACTTTTTTCAACAAGTGTGACATGATCAGTAGTTTTCTTTTCTTTTAAGCTGTTGAAGATCAACTAAATTTATTGTTTTCCTCGAGCTATGATGCAGTACAAGAATTATAATCTGAAGTACCTTGAAACCTTTTCTATTTATCTCCTTAAAACCAAACTTTTTTTAACAATGTTTTGGATAATTAGTGAATAAAAACCAACAAGCTTTAGATAATACAGTTGAAACTGAAACTTTTTCAGTATTGTGTAAAAGCTCATTCCTTTTAGTAATTATACTTAAAAGGTGAAACATGTGTATGATACTCATTACAGTCAAAGCGAGACCTTTCAAGCCTTTGTTATAATTTTGATTTTTGTTTTTTACAGCTTATGAAAATCCCAAATGCCCATAGATTGTCTATGGGGTTCAGGTCAGGCCAGTTTGCTGGCCAATCAGGTACAGTAATCCCATCAATCTTGAACCAGGTTTTGGTACTTTTGCCACTGTAGGCAGGTGCCATTACTGTTGGAAAATGAAGTCAGCATCTTCATTAAGATAATCTAGAAGGGAGCATGAAGTGCTCCAAAATGTCATGGTAGATGGTTGCGTCGACTCTGGACTTAATAAAGCTCAGTTAACCAACAGCAGCAGATGACAGTCTCCAAATCAACACATACTGTGGAAACTTCACCCAGGATTTAATGCATCTTGGGTTGTGCGTCTCTCCATTCTTCCTCTAGACTCTGGAACATTGGTTTTCAAATGAAATGTAAAATTTGCATGCCAGAAAAAATAGACTCTGGACCACTGAGCAACAGACCAGCAGCGGCTTGACAAGGTATACGACATTTGAAGCCAATGTCCAGAATCCGTCTGTCTGTGGCTCTTGATGCATTAACTCCAGTCTCAATCCATTACATGAGAAGCTCCCCACCAATGCTCTCCAGGCTGTGGTCAACCCTGCTGCTTGTGCACCTTTTTCTTCCACACTTATTTCCACGTAGCTATCAGTTATTGTGCTTTAATAAAGCGCTTTGGAAACATCCAACGTCTTTTGAAATTATCTTTTGAGGCATTTGCTCCTTATGGAAGGTGTCAATGGTGGTTTTCTGCACAACCAAAACAGGAGTCCTCCCTATGACAGAGATTCTTGCTGAACCAGACTAAGGGACCATTTAAAGACTCTGGAACCCTTTGTAGGCGTGTTGGATTAATCTGATGATTAGACTTTGAGCCTACATATTGAACCTTTATGAAAACCTCAAAACCAAAAATTTGAACATTCTGTAATCTGTAAGCCACACGCATCAAAATGACAACAAACAAAGGCTTGCAATTGCTAAGCTTGCATGCACTGAGTATTAATTATGTTTATATAGTGCTGATTCAGAACAGATGTCACATCAATGTAGGCCTGGGCGGTATAACGGTTCATATCAAAAACCGGTGTTTATTTTCGTTATATGAATTTTTAATATACGCCTATAGCTGTGAATAGCTCGGACAACTTCCGGAACGTTTAATCAGGTGTAGTGTTTCCGACAGGACCGATTTCACTGCTACGTGCTCTTCACCACAGTGTAAGTGAAACTGCTTGCAGGAGCGAAGCACACAATTCTGATGAAGTAATTCCAAAAGAGGAGCCTTGTCTAAAGTTTAAAACGTTTATCGGCTTTAAAATATCTAACGAGAACCGAACGTCATAACTTTTACAAACGCTATTGAGAGTAACCAGTAGGGGGAAGTGTTGAGCGCTATTTGACCGTCTGTGGGTAAACGCGGTAAACGCCGACAAAACCAGTAGGAAAGAAAAAAAAATAGCGGTAAATATTTTTTACATACCATCTACGATACTTCTATCTTCTTTTTTCTGTTATCTGAATATTAACCAGCTAATAATCACCTACGGTTGCCATGTTTATTTTACTACTTCTTTGGAAAAATCCGGTCTGAGTCTATACTCTGCCGCCTAGCGGGATTCTGCAGTACTACATGCAAAGCAATTAGAAGATGCAATTTGTTGCTTGCACCAATTTGAGGTTTCTAAAAAATTATACATTCATTAATTATTTTCACATTATTCACCTGTGTCTGGAAAAAACAATATGATTCAGTCCATATGGCAGTAAAATGTGCTATTTATAGCATATTTTTATGTTCTTCATTCTTATAAGATAATGTTGATATGAATGGTCTTGTATGGCAAAAAATACCGTCAAATACCGTAATAACATGTTTTTTAAAAATACATATGAAAGTGTTGCCATACCACCTACCCCTACGTCAAGGCAATTTACACGAAAAGTAATTTTAATGCAGTCATACAAAATTCCAGTCAAATTTTTCTACTTAAGAAATCCTATCAGATTGCATCAAGTCACTGAATGGCCATTAGTACACCATTAATGCAGACTCCAACCATATTAATCCTATCAGCAATCCCCAATACTGAGCAACATGCAGCGACAGTGGAGAGGAAAAACTCCCCTTTAACAGAAGGAAACTTCCAGCAGAACCTGGCTCAGTAAAAACAACCAAGAGGTAAATTCAAAGTACATTAAAAAGTAATCAAAAATGATCAGACAGAACCGGCTTTATGTGGAAGGACTGTTACTTCCTCACACTCAATGCCGAATGTCAGTACCAGGTCCAAAGTGTGTTGACCCAAAGATGTGGGTACCTGCTCTGTTTGATTAAAGACAATTGAGCGCAAGATAGCATCAGGCTTCATTTAGGCTATTGCTTTCAGTATCCACATGATTAAAATCCCCCACTATAATGACCTTATCAGTAATTAATACTAAATGAGATTTAAAAAATGTGAGAGCTAACAATTGAGAGCAAGGGCTAGGTGGATGACACAAAACCACAAACAAAAGTAGTTTTAATGTTTTGTAACATGGATGAGGAAAACTAATGGTTAGATTCTCCCAAGGACTGTTTTAGTCTCTCCTAATACAAGATCCATCCATCCTCTTCAAAGATTTGCTTTACCATAAAATCCTGGATGACAGAAAACTTTCTCCAGCTCAACTCGTACAAAACTGAAGCTTTGGTAATCGGCCCTAAGGCTCAGACAGATACTTTTTTTTTGTTTTTTAACCAAAAATGCAATCACGGTCTTTTAATCCTTCTCAACAAGTGAAGAACCTGGGTGTGATTTTTTGACTCTGAGCTGACTTTAATCGTTCATATTAAAAATATTACTAAAATAGCTAATTATCACCTTTAGAACATTTCCAGAGTCTGCCCTATTCTCACTCGGGCCAATACGGAGACGCTGATTCATGCTTTTATCACGAGTAGAATTGATTACTGTAATGACAAGTGTTCTGGTCTTCCCAAAAAGAGTATTTCAAGGCTACAACTTTTACAAAATTCAGTGGCACCTGTCCTGATGAAGACCAGGAGGCGGGAGCACGTTACACCGGTCTTGCAATCAATGCATTGGCTCCCTGTATGTTTCAAGATTGATTTTAAGGTTCTTTTACTGGTTTTTAAGTGTATTGTCTCGGGCCTTCATATCTCTCTGAAATGCGTTTACTGTATGAACCCTTGCGGCCTCTGCACTCCTTTGGCAGCTGTCTTTTTGTCATCCCAAAAGTCAGTACACGCACTCACGGCGAGGTGTCTTTCCATTATAATGGTCCTTGCCTCAGGAACATGCTGCCAGACAATCTCAGGGCTGCAGAGTGCATAGGGTTTGGATTGGGAGGAAGGGGGTATAATTGTGTTAAGTACTTTGAGTTGCATTCTTGTTTAAAAAGTGCTTTATAAATAAAGTTTGATTTGATTCATCCAAGGTTGTGTTGCATGGGAAGCAGCATGAGCAGGGAGACCCAGACTTCCCTCTCCCCAGCCACTTGGACCAGCTCCTCAGGAGGAATCCCAAGGCATTCCGAGGGCAGCCTACAGACACAGTCTCTCCAGGGTGTCCTGAGTCTCCATCTGGGCATCCTCCCTTATGGGACGTGCCTGGAACATCTCACCAGAGAAGAGTCCAGGCGGCCATGCTCTTCCACATCGAGAGGGAGCCAGTTAAGGTGGCTCGGTTATCTGGTCAGGATGCCACCTGGACCTGTTAAGTATAATTACTAAAATAATTTGCTTTTGCAATATATTCAGATTTTTTGAGTTTCATCAGTACAACTCTGTCAAATTGGATGCAGAGCATATGAATCAATCAAATTCTGAACTTGGACTTGGACCAATTTGGTATTTCAATATACCTGGCTCTATTCATACTCTTCCACTGTAGCTCAGGATTTATGCTTTAGGGTTGTCCTGCTAAAAGCGGAACCTCTAGCCCAATCTCAAGTGCTTCGTCAATGAAGTTTTATTGGAGTGTTCTGTATTTAGGTAAGTATATCTTTTTCCAAATCTGATAAACTCTATTCAGGTTTACTTGTGGCTGACTGAAAGCACTTCTTATGGATTTCATTCAACAAGGGATTTCTTTTTGCCTCTTCCCAATAAACGCCAGCAAGTGGAATTTACGACATAGATTTGTTAATAGATTCTCCCACTTGAGTAATAGACCTCCAAAGTGAGGCTGCAATCTGCTCCATCAGGCCCTCTGACCCCCACTAGATGGTAAAGCGGGTTAAGTGTCTTGCCCAAGAACAGAACGACTTAGAAGGATGGAGCTGGGGTGGCAATGAGATGGTCTAGATTAAAGGCTATTCATGTCTTAATAATAATAATAATAATGAATTTATTTCAAAGCGCCCTCAGGACACCCAAGGTCGCTTAACAGGATAAAAATACAATAGGACACTATGAAAAACCCCCGAGATAAACGTCAAACAAAATCAGAGGTCATAGGCAGATTTAAACAGGTGAGTCTTGAGTCTGGATTTGAAGGGGGTGAAGCTGTCAATATTTCGGATGTCTTAAGGGAGTGAGTTCCAGAGACGAGGAGCAGAGCGGCTAAAAGCTCTACTCCCCATGGTAGTGAAACGAGCAGGAGGAATAGCGAGATGAAGGGAGGAAGAAGATCTGAGAAAACGGGAGGGGATGGTAACACTGATAAGGTCTGAAATATATGTAGGAGAAAGGTTATGAATGGTTTTGAAGGTATGGAGGAGAATTTTGAAGATTGACCTGAATTTAACCGGACGGTTTATGAGTCGAAGATGGAAATAGGCTGACCGAGTTATGTTATTAATGTGAGCATGGAAAGAGAGTTGGCTGTCGAGGATGACACCCAGACTCTTAACATTAAGGGAAGGTGAGATTTTGCGCTTTCAATAGTTAAGGAAAAGCTGTCCGTTTTGGAGATGGTGGATTTGGTGCTAATAAGAAGAAGTTCAGTTTTATTGCCGTTGAGTTTGAGGAAATTGCAGGTGAACCAAAAATTGCTTTCTGAGAGGCAGAGGGTAAGGGAGGGGGGTGGGAGAGAGGAGTTGGGTTTACTGGATATGTAGAGCTAGGTGTCATCCGCGAAACAATGAAACTGGATACCAAATTTGCGAAAGATATTGCAGAGGGGGAGAAGATAGATTATGAAGAGGAGAGGCCCCAGGACAGAGCCCTGGGGTGCGCCTGACTTGACTTGGGAAGTTTTAGAGGAGAAGGATTTTAACTGGATGAACTGAGCGCGGCCGGTCAGATAAGAGTGAAACCAGCGGAGGGGGGTGTGGGTGATACCTAAGGAACACAGTCTATTAAGGAGGATGGGATGGGAAATAGTTTCAAAGGCTGCACTCCGATCAAGGAGAATGAGGATGGAGATTAAACCAGAATCAGCAGCAATGAGTAGATTGTTAGTGATTTTAATAACAGCTGTTTCCGTGCTGTGGTGAGGACGGAAGCCAGACTTAAATAGTTCATAGAGGTTATTACGGGTGAGATGTGAGTGCAGCTGAGATGCAAAGGTTTTCTCTAGAATTATGGAAACGAAGGGGAGATGGGAAATGGGACGGAGATTATTGAAATCATTTGGATCTAAACCAGGTCTTTTAGGTATAGGACTGACTGAAGAGGGAGGGAACAATTCCAGATGATAATGAACAATGAATAATGGCTGTTACAAAGCGGAGCAGAGAGGACCCAGTCAAAGCCTAGGCCAAAATTTAGCTGACAATGTGAGAGAAAAACAGAAAAAGGATGTTTAAGCATTTGTTCTATCACAATTTGGTTGGGCTAGAGCTTTACAAACAATCCGCAAAAGTTGTACACAGCTGGTAGAGCCAGCTGCAGGGTTCTATGATACTGTGCTTGTCCATTACATAAAATCTGAATTAAAAAAACCCATTGAGGTTTGTGGCTGTAACAGGACAAAATGTAGAAAACTTCAATGGTATGGAATAGGGATGTCACAATCTTGATTTTGTTTTGAAATCGATCAATATTAGGTTACGACATTACGCATCGAAATCTAAAAGAGGATCATAATCACCTCCTCCTATGTTTACTGTACCTCCCACTCGTACTCCGCAGCAACAGTTAGCAGGCAACAGTCTATTTACTCAGATTTCCTCATCACAAGGAACCACACATTCCATTTTCCCTAAGTAGTAACCCTCACTAGTTCTCATCCAACTCACTACAAATCCTGGTAAAATTTTAACTGCGTGTATCCAATCCCCCGTGATCAGAGCACATATCTACAGAGCTCATTAGCTGACGCTAGCAAGTAGCTATTAGCTACGTTACAGCTCGACCACGGCTGGGATAGATGAAGCAGCGGGACCGGAGCTAAAGCCAATCCTACTTTCAAATAATCAGTGCGGAAATTTTGAGTTCCCAGCAAGTTACACATTCACATTGTAATCAAGAGGAGCACTGTTAGCTGCATTTTTCTTGGTCGAATGAACTATCTGGAGCATTTTGTCTCCAGTTGTCGTTTTTCAGTAACTAAAAAGAGTCACCAGAGGGCAGAAACCCTCTGTTACTAAACATTTCTTGTTTAAACAAGACTGTTACACTTTATTGTAAATAAATAATTTCAATTTGACCATTAATGCCTAATGTGATGCATTACACAGGAAAATTAAAAACTGCATCACTTTTGTCTTTTAAAATAAGATTTACTGTACAAAATGTAATTAATAAAACTAATAATTGTAGAGTAGTCTAAAAATGACATAGGGCTCTGTACTGTACTGTAAAATAAAATAAATAAAATCATCACCCTAAAATTGAAAATCAAATGGACGATTTGGAGAATCGTGATACCCCTTGCTTGGAACTCTTTCGTAAGGCACTGTTATTTTTCCATCTCAGTGCATCTCTTCATCACCAAAATGATTCATTTCACATTTCCTCTTGAATATCAACCACAGCATGAATATTTACACTCACAGATAAGTTATCTGTAGCTTTTGGGCAGTAACTGGTGTTTTCCAAGTGAGCATTCTAGCGAACAATCCCTGTGTTTATACACTTTGGACAGCAACCGCCTTCTGTTTACACACTACTCCCGGCACTTATTAGTCCTAGATGCTTTCAACACAGTTGTCTATTGACTGCCATGCAGTACGATTGAATCCGTTCTGTTTGGAAGCGGTCAAAAACATTCACAGCAAAACTGCTTCACTAATGAGTTAAGCAGAATTTAGCTGAACAGTTAACAGAGTACACAGAGTGTGCAGAAATGCCTTTTACCCCCAAACTAGGCTGTGGTGTGTGATTTGCAGGTATTTTCATAAACTGAGATTTACAAAATATATAATTTAGAGGTGGACTGAAAAGAACTTCTTCTGAAAAGTGCCTAGGCTCAGCCTCACAGATCTGGTGGACTTTAGGAATCTTAGTTTCTCTTCAGAACGAATTGGATAAGTTGGTGCAGACATGATTAAGACAAACACCTTCTGTTAGAGGTTTTGCAGCTGTGTCTACACTCACTGGCTACTTTATTAGGCCCACCTGTCCAACTGCTTATTTACGCACATTTCTAATCAGCCAATCACATGGCGGCAACTTCAAGACAATTGGCTGCAGCTCAAACAGAGCATCAAAATGGGGAAGAAAGGTAATTTAAGTGACTTTGAATGTGGCACGGTTGTTTGTGACAGACGGGCTTGTCTGAGCATTTCAGAAACTGCTGATCTACTGGGATTTTCATGCACAGAAAATGGTCAGAAAAAGGGTAAATATCCAGTGTGAATCAGTTATGTGGGCAAAAATGCTTTGTTGATGCCAGAGGTCACAGGAGAAAGGCCAGACTGGTTTGAGCTGATAGAAGGGCAGCAGTAACTCAAATAACCACTCGTTACAACCAAGGTATGCAGAAGAGCATCTATGAATGCACAAAATGTCGAATCTTGAGCCAGATGGGCTACAGCAGCAGAGGACCACACCGGGTGACACTCATGTCAGCTAAGAACAGAAAACTGAAGCTACAATTGGCACAGGCTCACCAAAACTGGACAATAGAAGATCGGAAAAATGTTACCCGTTATGATGAGAATTAACTTCTGCTGCAATATTAAGATGGTAGGGTCAGAATTTGGCATCAACAACATGAAAGCATGGATCCATCCTGCCTTGCATCAGCGGTTCAGGCTGCTGCTGGTGGTGGTGTAAACATGTGGGGGACATTTTCTTGGCACACTTTGGGGCCTTTAGTCTCTTGTTGCAACGCCATAACCTTTATGTCCATCCCGTTATGACCACAGTGTACCCATCTTCTGATGGCCCCTTCCAGCAGCATAATGCACCATGTCATAAGGCTCCAATCATCTCAAACTGGTTTCTTGAACATGACAAAGAGTTCACTGTACTCAGATGGCCCCAACTGTCATCAGATCTCAATTCAATAGAGCACCTTTGGGGTGTGATGTAACAGGAGATTCACATCATGGATGTGCAGCCGACAAATCTGCAGCAACTGTCTGATGCTATCATGTCATTATGGACCAAAATCTCTGAGGAATGTTTCCAGTACCTTGTTGAACCTATGAAACAAAGGATTAAGGCAGTTCTGAAGGCAAAAGGGGGTACAACCTGATACTGGGAATGTGTACCTAATAAAGTGGCCAGTGAGTGTATTTGGAGGAGAGATGGGTTTCGTATACAGCGTGAAAAAGCTTGGACCTCAATTTAAGTTGATTGAAGGTTAGATAAGTTTGGAAAAAGAACATAGTGGGAGAAAAGACGTTTTTATTTAGTTTCTTATGCATGTAAAATACATAGGAACCCTAGAGATACCAGGGCAAATGAACTTATTAGATAAACCATATTCATCTGACCGATTTGTAAACGGGTGCAGTACATTTGGTATCCTATGTTACGCTTCAGATAAAGAATCAAAATACTACAAGCAAGCATGAACCTATATTTTTCACTAAATTTACCTATAATAACCGGTGATTTTTAAGAGAGAAAAGATTACATGTGAGCATTTCCAGGAACATTGTCTCTTCCCTAGTACCAGCCTGCTCTATTTGAGAAATTACTTTAGATGAAAGGTTTTGTACTTAGTAATAAAAACCACTCAGAAGCTAGAGACCCATGCATCTAAAACTAACCACCTTGTGAGGAAGGGGTCATCAGACCTAGTACAATGACCCTTAAAGCAAAGTGCCAGTCCATTGTTAAGGCTCTAACTCCTGGATGGTATAGCTCCATTTAGAATGGCCACTTTATAGTTAAGGGTACTCCAGAGCAAGAGGGAGGTCAGTAGGAGAGGCTGGGTTTGGGCAAGAGTTTTAGATGCAACTGTTCTAGGATAATCTGTAAAACAAATTTTTTTTCGAATAAGCTCATTATTGAGAGAATTTGCAAATTCCAATTTTAACTTTATGTAGCCTCTGTTTAACTCAACTCTACACGGGACATTAGAACCAAAGTTTGGTTGATCGTACAGTATTTACTGTAATGTGAAAAAGTATTTGACCCTAATAAATTTTGTTTGTTCGGGGCTGGACCAAACAAGTTAACTAGAACAAATACAAAAAGTAGTTTGACCCTAAGAGGAAAAATGGTTGCAGCCACGTACAATATGGACCACTCCTGGTAATTCGTTTTAATTCACTTGATGGAATTTTGCTTCACTATTCTTTCTAGATTTTTTTATTTTTATTCAGCAACAATGGAGGGATTTTGATCATTAATGAGATCCTTGAGATAATGTAAGACACTGTCACATTATCTCAATTCTACTGAAGTCTGGACATTGACTAGGCCATTCAAAACCCGGACAATTTCATTCACATGTTTCTATTAGAGAGCAGAATTTATAGTCCTATCAATTACAACCAATCATCCGAGTTCACACAAATTTTCCCAAAAATCTTCAAGAATCATCATGAATCGGGAAGTTTTGTGTTACTCAAATTTTAACCTGAATTTTCTAGTGAAAGGATTTTTTTGCCCTTCCTCTATCTTGAATCATAGACATCAACCCTTAAACAAGCCTGAGGAGCTTTAGTTTCTCAGGGTTATTCTGTGACTTTCTTGAGTCATTGATAGGGCTGAACGATTAATTGCATATACAATTAAATCACAATTTGGTAAAATGCAATTTCCTAATCGCAAAGGCTGCGATTTGAATTGACGTAAACATATCTGGTCAAGTCACGTGACTTGCAAACAGCTCAAACAACGCAGGGAGAGAAGGGAACGCTGCTCTTTAACCCGTTATAAAATGACACAAAGCTTAACAGAATACAACACTACACAATATTTGTTACCAAAGAGGAACAGTGCATCAGTTGTGAGAAATTATATCGGCTATGAAAACGTTGATAATGCTCAACGCCAGGCATTATGCAGAACCCGTCTTGGTATTGTTGCTGCCTCACAAGGAAGGTTACAGTACGAACGTTTATCAACAACTAACATCATCACACAACCATATATGAGAGTTGCACAGCTAAACTGACCGCCACCAGTGTTTAAATTTCCAGTAAACAAACTTCCAGCCGTCAGGGATCGCTGACCGAGCTGTTTGAAAGAATCACTCCTTACGAACATAAAAAAACGGCACACGGAAATAATTCGTGCTATAACGGGTTTTATAGCCAAAAGTATGCTTTGTTAACCATGATGAATAAGCTAGGATTCAATCTCACACACACATTTTATCCACATTTGACCTGCGCTGTATAAAAAATGCCGACAGACACTTAAAGCTGCACCAAAAACAGCGAAGTGTTTTGTAACAACTGACTTGAGATCAAACCGCTCTACGGAGCCATATCAGAGTCTGAAAGTGCATTAGATCAATGGAGAATTAAAAATCAGAGCTTGTTCCTTCAAGCATCCTACTTCCTGTATAACCACACAGAGGAAAACATTGCAGCCGGAGGGAATTATTAGCTGGGGTCAAAAGGAAGAAAACCTTGATTGTGGAACGACGCCAATGACCATCGAGTGTGATGATTAAAAGTAGATAAAGTTGTTAATATTTGCTTTTGTCTTAAAATAAGTAAATAATCTTATGGAATTGAATAAATTATGTATAAAAATCTGTTTATAATACACAATATTTTTGCTTGCATTAATTGAAAAATGCATGACAAAAGCGCAACAAAAATAATTGCGTATTGAATCGCAATCGCAATATTGAAGAAAAAATAAATAAATCGCAATTAGATTAGTTTCCAAAATCGTTCAGCCCAAGTCATTGATGCTCGCTTCCAATGATTTTAGTGGTCTGACCACTCCTGCGAAGGTTTACCTCTGTTCCAATTTGTCTTCATTTAGTGATAATGGTTCAGTGATAATAGTGTTGTTCACTAAAATCCCAAAACCTTAGAAATGGGGTTGTAATCCTTTACATATCAGTAGATGTTTCATAATGTTTTGCAAACTTAATGTCAGACAGGGTTTACTTGAAATTTCCATTGATGCTACAGGTATTGCAGTAATCAGGCCTACACTATGTGCTGTGAATAAAGTTGTAGACAGCCTTTTAAAAATTTGATTATTTTTAGGTATTGATTTGACAAAGGCTGTAATTGCTTTCTTGCATACTTAAAAATAATTATTGGAAAACAGCTTTTTGTATTATGTATCTTTTGTATAAGCTGTTTGATAATCTAAAACATTTTGATGTGAACAAGGAGAACATGAAGTAATCTCTGAGGGGTAACTGCTTCCTCGAAGTAAATGGATGTTGGCTTCTGACAGCTCAACAATGACTGGACTAGAGATGTTTCAGCACTGGGAAGGTTTCAGTGACCACACAAATGAATCTTTAGCATTTTTGGCAGGAGCGCCCATCTCTTCTATCTGCTGCGTGCTTTAATCAAAGTTATCTGGGTTCCAGACAGAACCCAGACGGGATGTATTGTAATACAAGACATCCCGTGTCTTTTATTACAAGACACGGGATGGAAAGCAAGGGAGTTTCAGGTTTTTCATTAGAGATTGAAGACTCAAGTGGACATGTTAAAAAAAGAAACAATGATTAATACCAGTACCTCTCGAATGGAAATTGAGAAAAGGACTTAACTCCCATAGCGTTGGGTGAATTTGCAGTGGGATGAAGCAGCAAAACACCAAAGTCTTTAGGATTCCACACTGGGACCTTTTGAAAAAGAGGCTGCTGAATTGATAATTACGACAGCTTTGCAGCAGTAAAAGTGGTAGTGCGGTGGTCGGGGATGTGTCCACTCAGTTCGCATTAAAACACCCACATTTGCACGCGTTTATGAAAGATGAAAGGAAAGAAAAAAAAAACAAGAAGGAGATTCAGTGTGCAGATATGCAGGAAGGAAAGAAACGAAACACTTTTGAAGTTTGTCATCATGTAAATTAATGATTGGTATTTTTAGCCGGGGAACTAATCATCATGCTTATGCAAATGACACCCTGGCAAAGGGAGACAGGAATAAGAAAACAAGGTAATAAATGAGAAAATGGCCAATTTTCTTTAACAGCATGAGGTAAATGTGTAGGTCTGCAGTTATTCTTGAGCATCTCTGCAGAAAATTAGTTTGGTGGCATTTTGACAATCCAGCGGGAGAAAACGTGTCATTTGGGATCCCATCAGTGTGGCTCAGGATGAAAGCTCTGGCAACATTTTCTATTGTGATCAGAACCATTAACTGATTCAAGAATTAATCTCGTTACAGTGGGTCTGAAAAGAGAATGACATGCCCCTGTTAAAAGGACACGTTTTTAATGTAAACAAATGAAACTATGAAAAAATATTTGAAAAATGTTTTTTACACTTTAGTATAGCATTTATGTTTCACCACTGAGGTGTAATACTACAGCTACATCTAATAAAAACTAGAGTGATTTTGATCAAAAAGCCAAAATAATTATAAATATATAGTGAAATACATCAAGCCTATTTTTATTTTAATCAATGCTTATAGAGAATGAAAACACAATTTTCCCAGAAAAAGTAGAATATTACATCATCAATACAATGATATTTTGAAAAATGTTTTGCTTCAAGAAATGTTTTCTGGTCAATCAAGTCCAGTAACACCAGGACCACTGAACCAGCTTTAGCTTCCTCGCAGCGTAGGCTGATCCCACATCGTCCTAGTAAATGAAATCAGCCTCACTAGAAAGCTTCAGCAGTGAGGAGGATGAGCTGCTGAGTTCTCGCGAGAGCTGTGCATAGGTGAACATGGCGGTTATGTGGTAATGTATACACCCAGGTAAAATAAGACAATCATTTTGAATCAAACGCAGCTTCTAAAATAACCATCAAGTTACTTTTTTTTTTCTCTAAACAACCTGGACGAGGAAACATTGGATTCGCTGGAGTGCTACCTAGACGAGTGCTTTGATAACATCGTTATGGGTAAGTCACGGAAACCTGCTTCAGATACAACAACGAGCACACCGTCGCAGAAGCGCACTCGTTCCGAGGCTAGCACATCCACCGACTCGCCAGATAGAAGCTACGGCGACATCCTGGACTCAATAGACAAGAAGCTAACCAGCCTGGACGCCCGTCTCGCGCTGGTTGAGGTTCTTCATAAAGAATTTCAGGCTTTGAGGGAATCGCTGGAGTTCAGCCAACAACAGGTAGCTTCGCTAGTTACAGAAAATCAAACACTAAAAGAAGACGTTAAGAAACTCACCGAGGGGATGAAGCAGCTGTCTGGAGAAAACAAAAGCTTCAAGGAGTCTATCCTAGACATCCAGGCCCGATCAATGAGGGACAATCTTGTTTTTTCGGGGATACCAGAGCAGCCTGAGGAAGATGCTGAAGTAGCCGTGCGAAAGTTCATTCAACACCAACTGAAACTGCCAGACGACACGGTTAAAAGCATAACCTTCCATCGGGTTCACCGACTCGGAGGTAAGAAGCCCAACAACACCCGCCCGCGACCAATTGTTGCAAAATTTGAACATTTTAAACAAAAAGAACAAGTCAAAGGACGCGGGAGAGAGCTACGGGGGACGAATTACAGCGTTAATGATCAGTTTCCGAAAGAAATCCTGGACAGAAGACGCGTGTTATTTCCAATTAGAAAAAAACATATTAGTGAGGGCTGTAGGGCTACGGTTAGTGTGGATAAACTGTATGTTAACGGTCAGCTGTTTAGGGACCCTCAGGTTACTCCTTGGCTTTATTAGTCATATTTAACAGAACCAAGACAGAATTAGCTTTATCAGACAACTATAGTTTAAAAAAAAGCACAGCTCAGCAGGCTGTTTTTGTTTGTTAATGTGGGTAGGGGCAGGGCTGTGCACTTTTTTTTTTTTTTCTTTCATTTTTTCTTTTTCACTATTATCTTTCTCACATGTGTACAACCAAATCTCTTTATCACCTTTTTTCCTTTTTCTCTCTCACACACACAGACTTTTATCATGGCATATTCATGTTTTTCCATCATTCTTTCATTCTGTACACACCTGTATGGTGCATTATTTGCCTCGCTTTATCTCTGCTTCTGGTTTTTTTTCAATCTGGCAACCCCATGGACAAACCAAAATTACACCTATATTCATCCTTGGCGATAGTACATATCTAAGGTTTATCTTAGCTCTATGAATCCTGTAAAATTTATAACATGGAATATTCGCGGCGCTAGCTGCAGAGATAAAACCATTAAGATTTTCAACCATCTTACAAGACTGAAGGCAGATGTCGTCTTACTACAGGAGACTCATAAATCAAGTTCAACAGCTAATGATTTAAAAACACCAGAGTATCCTAATATATTTTCTTCATGCTATAACTCTAGACAACGAGGAGTAGCAATATTAATAAATAGAAATACTAATTTTAAAGTAATAGACACAGCTACAGATCCAGAAGGTAGATTTATAATATTAAAACTATTTATAAATAACCAAAAGTTATGTATAGTTAGTATATATGGTCCAAATGTTGACGACCCCTCATTCTTTCATACTTTCTTCTCGGTTCTGGCTAATCACATGGATTGCTCACTTGTTCTTGGGGGAGACTTCAACTTTGGACTAAATGAAGAAATAGACAGGCTCAGTACAGCAGGGACTCAGCGCAGATGGCAATCCATAGATATAGTTAAACAGTACATGAGCGATTATGGACTCTGCGATGCATGGCGATCGCTTCATCCCAACGACAGAAAATACACTTTTTACTCAAACGTACATCATTCTTATTCTAGATTGGACTATTTGTTAGTCAGCAGCTCACTGTTGAATGACATTTCAGACACTGAGATACATCCTATAGTGATCAGCGATCACGCTCCTGTTTCTTTAAATTTAGCAAATAAAATTGCAACCCTTCAATATAAAAATTGGAGATTTAATACATCATTACTTAAGGATAAAGAATTTATTAAATATATTGAAAAAGAATGGGCTTCATACATGGAATTTAATGATCTCCCTGGTATGTCGCCATCCACTCTATGGGAAGCAGGGAAAGCTGTGATTAGAGGTAAAATAATTTCATTCTCATCAAATAAAAAGAGAACAGAAAATAAACATGTTCAGGAATTAGAAGAAACTATTAAATCATTAGAACCTTCCCTGGATAAAGAGAGCTTAAGTAAAATAAGGAAAGCAAAATTAGAGTTAAATGAAATTATTAATAAAAGGACGCAGTTCTTAATCCAAAGACTTAGAATAGAAAACTTTGAACATAGTAATAAATCAGGTAGCTTCTTAGCTAATCAGTTAAAAATAAATAAAGAAAAAACAACTATATCTGCAATCAAAGACAAAACTGGGAATATAATATATGACCCTGAAAAAATAAACAACACTTTCAAAGAATTTTATGAGACGTTATACACACCAGAGATAAACCCTTCAAATAATGATATTGTACAATTTCTGGATAAAATAACTCTTCCTAAACTTTCAGACAGTCAAGCAAAGGCCCTGGATTCACCGCTAACAGTGTCTGAACTCCAGGAGGCCCTCCAATCTATGCCTAATAATAAAGCTCCAGGTCCAGATGGATTTCCAGCAGAGTTCTATAAAGAATTCTGGAATATTCTGGCACCAACATTTTACAAAATGTTACAGGAAACAAAGGAAAATGGTCGAATACCACCAAACATGAATTCTGCCTACATCAATCTTCTATTAAAACCAGGAAAAGACCCTATGTCTCCTACCAGTTATCGTCCGATTTCTCTTATCAATGTGGATCTGAAAATAATTTGCAAAGCTCTTGCAAGAAGGATAGAGAAAATAACACCTCTAATAATCCACCCGGATCAAACAGGTTTTATAAAAGGTAGGCTCTCTTCCACAAATTCACGTAGATTAATAGATTTAATAGATTATTCCCACTGTAAAAACGTCCAAACCAATATATTATCTTTAGATGCAGAAAAAGCATTTGATAGAGTTAACTGGAAATTTTTATTTGCAGCCTTAAATAAATTCGGATTCAGTAATTCTTTTGTAAACTGGTTAAAAATATTATACAGCTCACCAACAGCATGTATTAGGACCAATAATCAAACATCATCAAGGTTCTTTCTTCAGAGAGGTACCAGGCAGGGATGTCCACTTTCTCCCTCCCTCTTTGCTATTTTTATTGAACCATTAGCAGCAGCAATCAGGCAAAATAATAATGTTAAAGGTATACAATGCAACAAAATAGAACATAAAATCAGTTTATACGCAGATGATGTACTACTTTTTCTACAGCATTCACAAACTTCCTTGTATCAGGTAATTGAGTTAATAAAATCTTACTCAAGAGTTTCAGACTATTCCATAAATTGGTTAAAATCTACAGTCCTTCCAATCAACTGTTCTTAACCAGAGTCCTGTTGCTTTGCAGCTCCGGTCCGGAAATATATACATATCTAGGTATCCATATCTCACCAAGACTGGCAGACTTATCTAAGCTAAACTACGTCCCCACTTTTTAAAAAAAAGTGGAGGATGATCTGGCAAGATGGATATCCCTTCCAATATCACTTATTGGAAGGGGTAGCTACAATAAAAAATGATGGTTTTGCCTAGAATCAATTATTTATTCTCAATGATCCCAAGCAAACCATCACCTGATTGGTTTAGATCTCTGGACTCTTCTGTTTCTAAATTCCTTTGGAAAGATAAACCCCCACGTATCAGCTTAAAAAACACTACAGAAGTCCAAAGATAAAGGAGGTCTAGACCTACCAAACTTTCGTCATTATTTCTTAGCCAACAGACTCCAATACACATCAAGATGGGTAAAACACAGTTATATATCGATGAATGCTGGGTAGAGTGTAGAGAACAGACACTATGCAATAAGATAAAACTTTTCAGATCTACCATTTTATTAGCTCAAATATAAAACAAAATGAATGTTTTCAAAAGTATAAAATATCAGCTCCTCTCTGACAGCTTGGTGGGAATTTCTCTTAAAATGACAAAGACCTCACTAGTCCCATGGCAGGCGTACACCCATCTGGAATAACCCGGATATCTTACAAAAAAAAATGCATGATTAACTTTCCGGGCTGGAGTTGTAAAGGAATTGAATACCTGGAGCATATATTTGATGGAACAGACTTTATCCCCTTTAATACATTGGTTACACACAATTCGGAATTAACAAGAATAAATTCTTAGAATACCAACAAATTAAATCAATTATAAAAAAATAAATTTAGGCTCAATACAGTTGATTTACAAATTCCAGGAAAAAGTTTTAAGACTTCCTTAATCTTAACCCTCCCAAACTGCTATCTAAAAATATACAAAACATTAAATAGAATAGATGAATCAATAGCCCCTTCCGATTTCAAAAATGGGAGATGGACTTGTCCATCTCAATAGACCACAAAACCTCTGGTCTCAAATTTCATTAAGAACCTTCAAATTTCTTAAGAAATCCTAATCTACGATTAATACATATAAAATCCTTCATAGAGTGCATTATACAGGGCAGCGGATGTTTCAAGATGGGTTATACGCCGTCTGATACCTGTTTACAATGTACAAGCAATCTACCAGACAATTATATTCATGCTCCTTTGGTTCTGCCCACCTGTTAAGAATATTGGTACCAGATATGTGAAGATCTATCAAAGTGTCTGAAATGTAATATCACACCTGGCTCCCAGAGTTTGCTTGCTGGGAAATATAGATGAAGTTACCATGGATACAAAGTCTATGCAATTATTTTACATCGCCTTATGCATCGCTAAGAAAAATATCCTCTTGAACTGGAAAAAATAAAAATACTCTGAATATTAATCAATATAGAGATCTCCTTCTGGATTACATTGGTTTAGAAACGGCATCTGCCTCCACATCTGATCAATCTTTCTGGTCACCCTTGATCAGTTCCATCACCTAGTGGGGTCGGGCCCTTGATTCCGTTCTGTGGGACACGGTTGCCGATGTGGAGCTAAGGGGTTGGTGGTGGACTGCGGGGAGGTCCTTGGGGGTGGGTCCGCTTGCGGTTCGGCGATAGGTGCCGAGACCCTCGCCTGGGGTGGGGACTTTGGGGTCTTTGTGTGGTGACTCCTCGGGGCTGCATGCGGCGCCTTAGAGGGTGTCGTGCGGGCGGACCCGGGTTACTGGCCTGGTGCTGTGCTGCTCTGGGGGGGTCTGGACTGGGCCTGGGGGCTCGGGGTTCTGGGGCGGCGCGCCCCCCGGCTGGGGCCCTGGCGGGGCTTGGCCGCCGCTGCCGTCGGTGCCGGCTGCTGTGGTCGGCCGGTGGGTTGACGGGCGCTGCTGCCCTTTCCATCTCCCCGGGCTGGTTCCTGTCGCTTGCTCCCCGGTGGCCGCTTGCCGCGTCCGGGGCGTCGGCGAGAGGCCGTGGCGGGTGGCCGGCGTCTACCGGGCACCGATCGGCTATATTCACACTGGACATGGCCTCCTGGGTCTTGTCTTAGCCCTCGCGGGGGGTGCTGGGGTGGGGGGCTCTGGCCGTTGTTGGTCGGCCTCCACAGTGACAGACCAGTTGGTGGGGTGTGGGCTGGTGGTGGACGTGCTGGGTTCTGTTGCCACCCCGGCCATCGGGCGGTAGAAGCAAGGCTGGAGGATGTCGGCCTGGGATTGGCCCGCCCCGGGACTTCGGTCTGCTCACGGCCCTGGCGCGGCATGTCCCGGGGTACCCGAGTCGGTGGTGCGCCGGGTTCCGGCCTCGGCCCCGGGGGTCCTCGGACGCTGGCGGTGCCTGGGGCGTCTCTTTATTGGCGGGGGAGGCTTTTTTTACCATCTAGCACAGGCGCTCTTTTTTAACGGGGTGCGCTTGGGACGGGAGAGTTGAGGGTGAGGGGGGGCTAAACTCAACCTGGGTGTCTAGTGACATGTGTTTTTGTTAGCAGTGTGAATGTTTGGGGAGGATTTAGATTATGCCCCTGGCATGGGGGGCTGGTGGATTGCCGGGGCCCCCCACGGGTCTCGGCGGTTACCCGCTGCCGTGGGCCCCCTGACTGGACGTGCTGGGGGCCTCCCACCCCTGGTGGATCGGGCCGAACGGGGGGTGCCTATTGGAGTCAGCAGGGGAGCTGGCTCCCTGGGGGTTGGCAATGGTCACCCCCAGTTATTTTCTCCCCCATCCCCCATGCCTCTGTCCACCTGCTCCTTCATTCTTACCATTCACAAGGCCTTGGGACGTGGGCACGTCACAGGGGTGCGGGATGGAGCTTCCGTCTTCGCTACCCGGTGGCGGCCTGGGGTCCCGATTTTATTGAGCAATTTAGACACTACACTTGCAACATTTACAGGGAACGCACATGTAGGGACCTGGCGGTGTGGCGCCACAGGCGAGACCCCCCCGTTGAGGGGGCCTCGCCTGTGGTGCCGGCATCCACTGGTTAAACGCATCTAGACACTGAGGGCCCGAGATGGGGGTACCCGGCAGTATTCCCCATGTCTCTGTTTTTAAGTGCACATTAGAACAACACGCAACAACACCACATTGAGCGGGGGGAGAGAGGCTGGGGGGGGTCTTTCCACACCCCTGTTCGTTGGACCATCAGGGGTCGGAGCCCGGATAGAAACATCACGCCGTCTGGTCGGGGGTCCTGGGCTGGTGGGCTGCTCTTGCCGGTGTGGGGGCCTTGGGCGGTCTACTTGTCCCCGTCCTGGTGGGCAAAGGGGTCTGTCTCCTGGGTGCAGGGGCAGGGTTCTCTACTGGGGGTTGTCTGTCCCTGGGCCTGGGAGTATGGAGTATAGTGTACGTATGGGGGGTATGAATGAGGGTATAGCGTCCTTTTTTCGTATGTCCTGTATTTGTAAGAATGTGTACACAAGAAAGGGAGGGTACGTATGAGTGTCTCTGTCTGTCTATGTCTACCTGTCAGGTTGGGTGTTTGGCTGCTCTCTGGCCTGATGCATCTTCTTCCCTCCCCGTCACTCCCCGTCGGTGATGGTTGCTCCTGCCCGCTGGTTGATGATGACTCTCGATGCCTGGGGCTGGGGGTCCCGGTTGCGGCCCGGCTCGGTCCTGGTGCATGTCGGGCGGGTCCTGGGTGGTCCGGTGTGTCGGGCGGCCGCTGTTTCGGGCCGATGTCCTCCTTGGATTGACTGGGGCACCTCTTATGGGGGTGCCGGGTTTGTAGAATAGGTTGGTGCCGTCCGGTGGATCGGTGGGGACCGTGCCTGGCGCCCAATCCTCCTGCCGGTTCCAGGACTTCAGCTGGCTGGTCTGTTCGCCTGGTGGGGCTGTCCGGCATTGGCTGGGCCCCTGATCTTGGCGCCCCACGTGGGGCGGGATCTGGACCCTGGAGCTGGAAGATCTGGATGTCCAGGTGCCGGCTGGGCGCGGCCTGGGGAGGGCGTACATCCGCTGTGGCTCCCTGGCGTGTGGATGTGTGGGGGCGGGCCGGGTTGTTGGCGGTGGGTACTGGTCCGGGGTGGCGGCGGCGTGTGTTGTCCGTCGGTTGGCTGCGGGTCCTCCTTGCCTGCGGCGGCGGCGGGGGACCCTTGTCGGCTGGTCACTGGTTGGGGCCCCGCTGGGGGGTGGGGTGCCCCTGGTCCCCGTGGCCTCCGGTTCCTGGTCCGGGCCCGCCCTGGCGTAGCCGGTTACCGGCGGAGCCCGTGGGCTCGTCACTGCGATCTCTCGGGCCCCAGCATCGCGGCTGGTGGGTGCTCCCCTGGGGCTTCCATCTGTTCCCCTCTTGGCGGGTGATCGACCCTGCGCTGATCCGCCTGTGGACTCTGTACTCTGTGGGACGCTGGATGCATACATCTCTTGCCTCCTCCATGTCTGTGCCGATTCCTGTAGGACGGATTGACGGTTCCTTACACCAGCTATCAATCACTTGCATGGGGAAACCTTATTCCGACCTGCATGCTCGCACACACATAGGTGTGGGGACATAGGTGAGGACGGACAAATCTTAGGCTGAGGTTATCATCATTAGTTAGTTGTTCACAGGAGCTTACCAGAAACATTTGTATTATGTTCATTAATCAATGCTTGTGTGTAGTGAATGTGTAATTCTTTGTTTATTCTACCAGATCCGAACTATTGGTTTGGTTCTGTACACTTTGTTGTTTTTGTATTACTGTTTCTCTGCCGTCCGGCAGAGGTGGAGGACTGGGATGTTTTGTGTTCTTTATTTACCTCCCTGTCGTGTGTCATCGGTTCGCCCCTCTGTTGGTCCGGTTTCTTTTCTTCACCTTCTTCCTTTCTCCCTTCTTGTCTCAGTTTAATGTCCATGACGTCAGGAAATTGAACCCACAGTAATCACTAATAAAGATTTTTCATACATATACATCAAGTGGCGTACTACAGCGAAGCTGTAATACTCTGCTTGGGAAAGTAAAACTGTTGGGCTTGTACTTGGTACTCAGACACCAATTCTGAGTAGCATACTGCTAGACAGGACACTTAAAAAAAAAAAAAAAAAAAAAAAAAAAAAAAAAAAAAAAGAAAGCTTCAGCAGAGGGAATCATGGAGTAATTTTAATGTCCTGAAATGCAAACTTCCATCTTAAAAGAGACCACTGAGCAACAGTCCAGATCTTTCTCTCCTTAATCCAGGTAAGACGCTTGTAGCCCATGAGTAGGATTTGCGTGGCTGATGATTCAATCACTTCTTTTTTAAATAGGTTTCACTTCATAATCCTCTCAAGGCGATGATTCTCTGCTGCACCATTTTCCCACCTAATTTTTCTGTCCACTCAACCTTCTATGAATAGGCTTGGATACAGCCCTCTAGAAACTTCCAAGCTTCTTTAGGAGTGACCTTTTGTGGCTTACCCTCCTTGTTTAGGTTGCCAATGACCGTCTTCTGGACATCTGTCCAATCAGCAATTTTATGATTGCGTCCCACTCACCCAGACAGAGACCTTTAAAGTCAGGAGTGTCCAACAACAAGTCTCAAGGACCAGGGTCCTGCAGGTTGTAGATCCAATACAGAGGATTTAAATAGGAAACAAGTTCGACTAAGCTGTGTTGACTCTGTAACATCTATACACTTATACGACACCAGTCTTTGGATGCAACGGATTTAAAGGCTCAGGAACTCTTTGCAGGAATTTTGAATTAATAAGCTGATTAGGGTGTGACCGTGAGTTTTTAATAATGAGATTTACCTCCTTACATTTTTCTGAAATACTGAATTTTTTGGGTTTTTATAATCATCCGGATGCCATAATCTTTGAATTTACAAGAAATAAAGGCTTGAAATATTTCACTCTATGTAATGAATCTCATGCCAAAGTGTTTTAATTTTTTTCATATTTTGAGATGGAAATAAATATGTAAGAAATAAATTTGTTTTAAACTCCAACGTATGTCATTAAATACTTAGTTCATGCGGCTTTCATTCCTCTGTGCTAAGAATCTTTCAGTAAGCCACAACTTGACTCTTAGATTTTCTTGTCCACGACCCTCCTAGCAGATCTAGTTCTGGGCCCTTATTGATCAACCGTACTTCCCAAAGATCTGTATGCATTTCTTGTGTAGGAAAACTTTTACGCCTCGTTTGCCATTTACCATCTGTGATGAACGATGTTGGCATCTGTCTTTTTGGAAAATGGTGCAAAAACTATGATAATTTTTAACATGAAAAAAGTCCAGGGCCTTCATTTATCAACCGTACTTACACACAGACCTGTGTGTACTTTGTATTTAGTTACAATTCTAAGCATTGTGTGGCATTTAGCAATTTGTACTTGTGCGTACTGTTCGAACAAAGGAACTACAACACCGAAAGAATGTTACTTAGAATATTACTCAGTTTATCACCTCAGTCAAGGAGCTCATGTTGGCGTCTGTCTTTTAGCAAAATAACTCAAAGTTAGACACTGATTTACAATAAGCTTTCAGGAAATATTTTAAATTTGCCAAGAAATATATGATTTAATGTTGGGGCAATCATGCATGGAAATCCTATCACACTCGCTATCTGCACGCTCACTGAAATGTCTTTTTTCACTCTCTTCGCCATTATTTTAGTAAGGAGCTCAAGGATTTAATGCATGTGGCAGAGGATGTGGTGTTAGCAAACATGATCATATTGAGGATGTTTCTGTATGCATATTACTTAACAAGCACCTAAGTAAGCACATGCGGAATTCAACAGTTAATTGCAAAGGAATATGTCCACATCTGGCCACCACTCATTTGATACATCTGGATTTTGTTTGTTTATACGAACACTTTATGTTTCATTCATAGGACAGAATATATTACAATTTGTACTATTGCTTTATAAATGATGACCCTGTTTTTTTATAGAACCCGTTCAGGGGAAGTCAGTCTCTCAGTTGTTTTGCTTGTCTGCTTCACGTTTCTTGTTCAACCTGATGGTTTTGGGTTTAAACTATCTTTTATGTAGATCTGTTAATAAAAAATACCAAGTTGCGCCACTACAGTGAGTTTAGTGCCACATTTTCATAACTGAAAGAAAAATCTATTGCTTTAAACAGAGCACAAGATTTCCTTTCAATATTTTGGGAGCTTTGAGCCCGACTCAGTTGTTTGCTTTCGAAAAAAAAGGTTTCATTCAATCCTGGATTTTATTTTGTTTCCTTCTTCTGACCTACTTTTAAACCGTTTTTGCTAAAACATAGGTATGTGCATGACCTACAGAGAAAATTGAAATTGTCTTTCAGGTTAGTCAAATTCCTTTAAACTGGAAGAAGCCTGAATAGAGGAATCAGACCAAAAGGTCCTAATAATAGAGCATTAGTTAAGGGTGCGCAAATACACTCACCTGAAGGATTATTAGGAACACCAAACTAATATAGTGTTTGACCCCCTTTCGCCTCCAGAACTGCCTTAATTCTATGTGGCATTGATTCAACAAGGTGGTGAAAGCATTCTTTAGAAATGTTGGCCCATATTGATAAGATAGCATCCTACAGTTGATGGAGATTTGTGGGACGCTCATCCAGGGCACAAAGCTCCCGTTCCACCACATCCCAAAGTCGCTCTATCGGGTTGAGATCTGGTGACTGTTGGGACCATTGTAGTACAGTGAACTCATTGTCATGTTCAAGAAACCAATTTGAAATGATAGGAGCTTTATGACATGGTAAATTATCCTGCTGGAAGTAGCCAGAGGATGGGTACATGGTGGTCATGAAGGGATGGACATGATCTGAGACTATATTCAGGTAGCCAGTGGCATTTAAACGATGCCCAATTGGCACTAATGGGCCCAAAGTGTGCCAAGTAAACACCCTAACCCTAACCCACCACATTATTACACCACCAGCCTGTACAGTGGTAACAAGGCACAT
The DNA here is from genome assembly GCA_028564705.1 of Apricaphanius iberus. Classification (NCBI taxonomy): domain Eukaryota; kingdom Metazoa; phylum Chordata; class Actinopteri; order Cyprinodontiformes; family Aphaniidae; genus Apricaphanius; species Apricaphanius iberus. Next base: position 2,487,617 of record JAPXFQ010000314.1, read on the forward strand.
GATAGATCCATGTTCTCAATCCGTTTACAGCAAATTCTGACTACCATTTGAATGTCTCAACAAAGATTGCGACTCATCAGACCAGGCAACATTTTTCCAGCCTTCAACTGTCCAATTTTGGTGAGCTTGTGCAAATTGTAGCCTCTTTTTCCTATTTGTAGTGGAGATGAGATGTACCTGGTGGGCTCTTCTGCTGTTGTGGCTTCACAAATGCTTTGCTGCATTCCTCGGTTGTAACGAGTGGTTATTTCAGTCAAAGTCGCTCTTCTATCAGCTTGAATCAGTTGGCCCATTCTCCTCTGACTTCTAGAATCAACAAGGCAGTTTTTCTCTTTTCATACAATTCTTTGTAAACCCTAGAAATGGTTGTGCGTGAAAATCCCAGTAACTCAGACACTCTGGCACCAACAACCACGCCACGCTCAAAACTGCTTAAATCACCTTTCTTTCCCATTCTGACATTCAGCTTGGAGTTCATGAGATTGTTTTGACCAGGACCACACCCCTAAATGCATTGAAGCAACTGCCATGTGATTGTTTGATTAGATAATTGCATTAAGGAGAAATTGAACACGTGTTCCTAATAATACTTTAGGTGAGCGTATATGAAGCTTGACTATTATCCCTTTATGTTTTATATGTTACTTACAAATATTAGTTGCTTTTTCCGTATATTATAAGTTACAGTCAATCTTTTTTCTGCATTATGGAAATCTGTCTTTTTTACGGAGATGCATATGCCTTTAAGAGCTGTATTAGATCTAGAACTAATGCCTTGTTGTAATTCTGAGTCTGATGTGGTAATTCAAATTTTAAAATGTAGCACAATGTTTTGACTGGTCCTCTGTTGTCAAGGAGTTTTATAACAAACACCACATTTCAGTAGGATTTAGCCAAACAAAATTAAGTTATACATCTAATTTCCTCCGAGCTCCTCGATAATTAGATGCCACTCCATGTTATCCATCTCCTAACCGTAATCCTGTTCCTGGAATATTCATGAACAAAGGTTCAGCTGTTGGAAAGCTGAATCAGGTCACGTTATGCAGATCTGGGCCCGTCTCTCTGAAGACGAAGCACCGTATGGCACCTACCAGGAGGAATGTGCACTTTCTAAACAAGGTTAAAAGGGGTTAACAATAGGTCTGTGTCCTCAGTCTTTCAATTATTTAAGCCGCCGGAATCAATTTCTATTTTCAAAGGTCACGCAGAAAGCATTAAAAATGTATTAAGAGCTTTGTCCACATGTGGGGACAGCAAGGTTTTACCATCGTCTCTAGATTCCGAGCTACAAAATACACCTAGGATGACAACCATACAGACATGCAGGAGAGGATGAGAAGTGAATAATTAAACTTCCTTTTTAATCTTTAATCCTAGTGATTAATGTCAGTGAAAAAACCTATTTGGCCTTATACCCGAGGGGAATACTTATGAGCTTTGAAACTGTAGCGATATGATTGCGTTTATGGGCATGGAGCTAATGTTAACCTGTTTGAGCTCTGAGCGGGTGAAAAGTTCAAGTGCTTGAACATCTCTGCATCTGAGATCTGAGCAGGAAACAACGCAGCTTGCTGGAATATTCACACCCCTTAAACCTTTCGCCAGTTATCATAGTTTAAAGCATTTTATTGGGATTTTATATGGAAGACCAACACAAAGTAGAGCACAGAATAAGTGGATTCTAATGATTTTTACAGAAAGTTTTTTTTTTTTTCAACCTGGACCCTATTTTTTTTTTTTAGCAATTATTACCTTAATTTACTCACCAAGACAATTTTGGAGCCACTTGATGTCTTTTGGGAGAAGTTCATATCGAATCATAATCAGCCTATATCCGTATAATAGGAGTCAACCAGGGCAGGAGATTTGCCACCTGTAATAATTCAATATCTGCCCCAAAAATCCTTCATTTAGCCATGTTTCGTTATGACTAGTTACTGATATACCCTGTGAGTCAGGAACATGCTAAGGTATTAACTACTGGGGTCTTTATAGGCTTTTAATGTAACCCCCCCCCTCCCTTCTGAGTTAGTACTTGTTAGAATCCTTTTATTTTTCATTTTGGGCCATGTCTCTACCTGCTTCACACATCCAAAATGTCCTGATCCATCTCAGTTAGATTTTGTCAATCTAGTATTTGACTGGTCGATTTAACACATGAGTATGCTTTAATTTAAAGTACTCCAAGTCTTCTGCGGCCTCTTAACAGCTTCTCTTCCAGAAGTCTTTCAGTTTTTCCATAAAGTTTTTCAAAGATCAGTGTCATACACCAATAGTTGTTCTGCGGACAGCTTCCCCCACCTGAGCTGTGGATCTCTGCAGCCCCTGAAATTAATGCGCTCCTTGGAAAGCCATGACTTGGCAGGTTTACAGTTGCCGTTTATATCCGTTTATATTGAGAATAAGTAACCATTATTGATTAAAAATGTTAGTTGAACTGGATTTTATTTAGGGGTATTTGAGTACAGAGCCCATTTTATATCTATTTCTCAAAGTGTTTTAAAGCGTGAATAATTTTCCTTGTAATTCACTGCTAGTTGCAAGAAATCATTGGTCTATGGAGTAAAGCGAGAATAAAATACATTGATGCGGTTGGAAGTTGGCTAAGCTCGGTTATTGCCAGAATCATTAGTTTCTTTCACAACAGGCTTGACTAATTTTGTATAAACCTTTGAGAGCTTTTCTTGACCCTCTGTTGACCTTTTACCTACCTGCCGTGGTTGCGAGCACATCCGTCGTGTTTCTGAGCCCCATGAAGTCAAACTGGTAAAGCCTCCAGTATTTCTGGTCCGACGTCTCCACGGAGTTTCGCTTCCATTTGTACACAATCTCATCCCGCGGGTAGCCATCTGGAAACCACACACACAACGAGTTAGTTGTATTCCAGTGTATTTGGAAGAATGTAATGAATAACGCAGAGAAGGAAAAAAAAAAAGAAAAAGGAAAGGAATAAAACTTGAAGGCAGGAGAGGATTTCTGCAGCTATGCATTTTTGGTGTATGCATGATTTATACAAGAGTTCTGCATGATTTATACAAAATACAGCAGGTTTTCATAGGAGATTCAGTGGAACGCAAACCAACTGAGCAATCAGTCTTAACTCGTTTGCTTGGAATCTGCTGAGGTACACCTATGAAGAACACGTAGTCTGTCATGTAATCGAATGTAGCATTTATTTAATTTCAGTGGAGTATCTTCACAGGCTTATAGCTGAATCGAATCACACTTTAATGGCAAAACCCTTCAACTTTGAGCCCAATTTCAGGGGAAATAAACTGGCTGGATGTTTTATTGGGGTAAATATATAAACAGAGACAAAGTTGTTACACTTCAGTAACTTCCACAAATTCCCTCGAGAAAGATTCTGGATAAATTGGTCAAAAACCACAGTATGTTTTTCATTTATTAGCTTATTTTTATAGGGACAGATACTATCCAACGATATCAACCAAAATAATTCACAAAGCCTCTCACTAGTCAGGCATTTGGTCGTTTAAAAAGGAAAAACAATTATACTTCATTTAGAATGCAATAACATGTCATTGGAAGAAGGGGAAATCGCAATGATGCAAAAAAAAAAAATGCTTTTCAAACTTTTTAAAATACTCATTTAGTTTAACATTATTGCCATCATTTTTCTTCTGGCCATTCACAATTATCTTGACTACAGACGGTGTTATCATCCTGCTACCAGTCTGTCTCTGTAGCTACAAAATGCTTCATACCCTCTAAAAGCCCCCTGAAGCAACATGTTCTTTCACAATGCTATAAATTACAGCCTTCTGAGGCCTTGGCTCCAATATTCTCCCTGTCTCTTCTCCACTAACATCCGCTAGTCTTTCACCACAAACAAGTGCAGCTAAATGTGAAATTCGTATTCTTTGCCTGCATCTCTTCCATATAATCAAGACTAACACATATTATTCCCAATTTTCAACCAGCCCTCAAAAATCACACATTCACAGCCATTTCTGATGACAGGAGTAAAAATGCAACATTTTGTTCTCATATCAACTCTAATGTTGGAAATGCTTTTGAGTACATACATGCCTGAACAAAAGATCAGTAAGTTTATTTTTAACACAGACACATTTCTATTATGCAACACCAAAGTTGTGAAGTGCCCAAAATAAAAGTGACAGCTTCTGATGGGTCTGTAATCCCACACTGAGAAGTTTCAATTCATGTACCATCGATAACAAGGACTAAGTTTCCCTGATCAGACAGGATGATTGAGCTAAAGTGGTTGACCAAATAGCAGGGTGACCCACGGTGGCTTTATCAGAGCCCAGATTAGTTTTTAGATTTAATTAGAATTCTTACAGCAAAAGCTGGAGTTCACGACCTCACTGAAATCTTATCGAAGACCTTCACACATCACATTACAGAAACTCTGGCATTTAAACATTATGAAAGTTTCTGGATTATTTGTGCTTTTGTATCAATTCATTTTCTCTGCTGCCATCGGATGTCTTTGCCTGCTACAGGGTATAACTAGACATTGCTGACGGAACCTAGGACGTAATTCTGCAGTCAAACTTTAGACTCTATATGGTATTGGTTAATGTACTGTGGGGCAAAAAGTATTCGGCAGCGCAGATTGTTCCAAGTCTGTTTTTTCATAATGGATACACTTCAACAGCAGAAAAAAAAAAAAATCAAGGGAATCAAATTGTGATTTTCATTAAAAAAAATGTAAGGAACAGCAAGCAAGCAATAATTAAGGCCCTCACAGACCTGTTATTTCTTCAATAAGCTTTTCTGTTCTCCAGTTGTTAGCTGTATTAATGACATCTGTTTAAACACATCTGTATCATAAAAGACACCCGTCTACTACTTCAAACAGACTCCAACTGATCCATGAAGAGAGCTGGGACCTCAGTAACAAAGGTTACCATTGGTAACACACTACGTGGTTATTGTTTAAAATCCTGCAGTGATAAAAAGGCAAGGCACATTTGTATAGCACCCTTTCACTACAGGGTAATTCAAGGTGCTTTACATTATTTGGTGGTAAACAAAACCTATGATGTAAGCATAAAATGTAAAAACTGCAATTAGGAATAAGACAGAACAATGTAAAAAAAAAAATCCCAACAACAATTAAGCATATACATAACCAATAAAAGAAAACATTGAATAACGATTATAATAGTTTACTTAACTTTAAACAGATGAGTTTTAAGTATTGCTTTAAAGCAGCCCCGTGTTTGGGCAGCTTTGCAGTCAGCAGAAAGTTTGTTCCAGATCAGGGGTGCATAAAAACAGAAATCTGCTCCTCCGTGTTTGTTTCTGATTCTAGGACTTTATTGTAAATTAGAGTTAGAGGACCTGAGTGGTCGAGGGTGGTCAGTATAAAGACAGCAGGTCTTCAACATATTTTGGAGCCAAGTCATTCAATGATCTATAAACTAGTAGGAGTATTTTTAAGTTTATTCTCTGAGCTACAGGGAGCCAGTAAGGACTTTAGAACTGGGGTGATGTGTTCTGTTTTCTAGTTCTATTGAGGATGCAAGCAGCAGCATTCTGGATCAGATGCAGCTGTCCAACTGCCTTTTTAGGTAGACCTGTGAGGACGCTGTTGCAGTAATCAATCAGACTAAAGATAAATGTATGGATGAGTTTTTCATTAGACATTAGTCCTTTAATTCTAGAAATTTTCTTCAGGTGATAGAAAGCTGACCTTGTTATTGCCTTTATGTGACCCCGGAGGTTCAGGTCTGAGTCCATTATTACACCTAGATTAAGTGTCTGATCAGTAGTTTCTAGCTGGATAAACTCAAACTGTGTGCCAACTCTTGCTCGTTCCTCTTTTGGGCCAAAAATAAATACTTTTGTTTTGTTTCGTTCGGTGTATTCATTAACCTCTCCTTTCCACTGGACGCTTCAGCAGCACGTTACAGAAGCACGTTACAGAAGCAGCACGTCATAGGGTTAGGGGTGAGTTAAAGAGTTAATCACAATTCCCGCACAGCAACTTTACAGGACCCTTTCTGAGTACCTACACTGAGGTTGTACCCAGTCTGTCACGCCGGCCTTATGATGTATACTGTGAAGACCAGGTAAAATTCCCCGGAAATCCCTATTGCAGTAACAAGCCTAATGTTCAAGCCTAATGATGTTTTAACAATTTGGGATCTTTTTCTGCTTAACAGGGCCTCTATCCCTACACTATCTGCATATAGAACCATCACCATAACAAGTTTTAGAAAACTGAAAAATTGAAACCAGAGGAGATTTTGTTACACATTGCCGAGTCAATCGCTTTATCTCCACTTACGAAGTAATTTATCTCTGTCAAAGCTTCACAGCAAACCAAGCGGCTCTTCAGTCTTGACCCCCAATTCAGGCTTTTGCTTACAAAAAGGACTATGCAACAAAGCTTTTGCTTGCTTCATGGTGGTTTCAGACAAAGAAAAAAAATACCCTTCAATTTTGAGAGATCTATTTTGCTTCTTTTGGGTTTACTCCTGGCATTCTATTTTTACAGGGAACATTTTGCAATCCTTAGAATTAATAGATGAGTGAGAATACCGTCCTTCAAGGTCAGTCTTTGCCACAACTCTGACCCCATCTAAGTTCTTTTAACTAAAGTTTTCCTAACAATCCCGCTTTTAAAAAACCCTCAATTCAACTAGCCTTTTTGTTCTTTATATTCATTAAAAATACTGCAACATCAGTCAAAACAGTCTGTCTGACCTGTATGAACAAACCTTCAACTCTACAGCTTATAATAGACAGCTAATAAGAAAAAAGTGGCAGAAAATTTAAAAATCTATCAGTTTCTTTAAATATGATTTTCTTTGTCTAACAAACATTCACTGAATGGAGCAAGATGACTATCAGAAGTCAGTCAATTACAAGAGCTTGACTTTGCTGTTAGAGTTTCTGATGTTAAATTACCTGCAGTGTCTACAAAAAAAAACAAACTCCATCTTAAAAGCCTCTTTGTCAACATACCCAGAGCTACTAATTGGAAAGATCTTTCCAGTGGGTCACACTGCTTGCATAATATGTCAGGCGTAGAACTTCCAAAAAAAACAAAAATGCTCAAAATGAATGGAAAAGATTAGTGAGGCGATCAATGCATCCATCAGGTTCATAATGTTCATTCCCAGTAAATGAAACAGTATGTGACCATTAAGGGTCGGCTTATGATTTGCTTAACGATGAAGAAACTGCATTTAAAAACCTCACATTAGGCTTCAGATTTATGTTGAAAAACAAACAGCTACATGCTGTAGGTTGTAGGTGAGAGACAGTGCTTTGAAAAAGTATCCAAACTCACCCTTTTTACGTTTTGACTCAACCACAAACAATATATTTATACATTTTTTATTTGTATGTATTTTTAAAGCATCTTGATAAAACTGATTTATGATTTTTGATTTAATTTTGAGTAAGAAAAACCTTTATCTCTAAAAAGTGTAGCGTGAGAGACGGACCAAACATATCCTGAGATGAAGTTCTAGAGAAGTTTAAAGCACAGTTGTGGCCCATACGGGAAAAGAGAAACATTTTGCAGGTCATGTTCTTGTCAGATGAGACCAGAATTTATCTATTTAACCAACAAGCAAAAATTCACCAGGATCACACCACTGTGGCACAGGATGGGAGCATCATGCTTCAGTTATTTATTTATTTATAATTTATTGACCTCTGATCGCTCTTTATCTAATACAACTGAGTTTGAGTGATTTTACACAGGTGTGAAGTAACGAAGTATAAATACTTTGTTACCTTACTTAGGTAGAAATTTGGTGCATTTATACTTCACTGGAGAAATTCTAGATTGGCCTACTTTGTACTTCCCCTACTTACATTTTCACGCAATTATCTGTACCTTCTACACTTCACATTTTAAAAATAGCCTCATTACTTCCGTTTCATTTAGTCTTGTTGTATTAAAAACGAGGATAAAAAAAGCCAAAGAATTGTGCCAACTGAATAGAATTTGACTGCGGTTTGATCATCTACCATTCTGTCTTCACAACAGACTGAATCCATTGCATACTGCGCACACAGAGGTCATGTTAACTGAATATTTTCCATATTTGTCCATTAGAATGGTGGCAGAAAAATCTCAAGGCTGCTCATCATTTTTGACAGATTACAATTTACACCTCTGACCATTTGGTGCAGACGCGTTTTAACTTTACAAGTTGAGTGCAGGTAAGTGAATCAATAAATAGTAAAAAACATTCCCATATAGGCATCTGAGCGTCATCTGAGACCGGGAGGCTTTTTAACATCACTTTTACCGTTGCGGCTGGTTAAAGACTCAATTCTAAGAGCCCGGCATTGCTTTTTTTTTGCTGCTCATGCAATAGAAAAATGAATTCAGAGAGACTGACTTCTGATCAAACTTATATATATATAGAGCTATCTATCATATATATCATGGTGACACTGAAATGTATGGGTATTGATCAATCTCAAGTAATCTTTTTGTAGTAAAGAGGAATAAAATAAAAAAAGAATAAAATTAAGTACCAAAAAAATTAACTGTTCGTTTGTAGGACACACCTGATGACTTAAAAATGCTGATTTATTCATTGTAGTGACCTCTCGCTGCGCATGACACAAACCACTTCACAGTGCCGCAAAGACAAAGCAGACGTGTTTTGCAAGTACAAAGATGCCCATTGTCGAAACTCTGGCAAATACAGCATTACAGCTAGCCAACCAGTCATCTTACCTTCTGCTCCATGAAACACACATTGTTGTTCAGCAGTCCACACAGTTCTTCGATGTATTTGCATTGCACTAAAATGCATTAATTTAAATGAACATTTTTGCATGTTAAATACATTTCCTATCTTTTCCAAAATTTTTTAATATTAAGATTTTTATACAACAGTCATTATGGCCTTTAGTAGTGTTTTTGGGACAATGAGGTAGTACTGTGAGGCAGCTTAAGCTTTAGTCTTTAACGGCATTAAGAGAAACAAATATACTTTTATTTTTTAATCCAGTACTTTTTAACTTTATTTTTCATCCCACTGTTTTTCACCCCCATTTTTAATCACCCAGTGTTCCTACCAAAGTACAGTCTTTTACAGTACTTTTTTACTTTTGAGTGAAAAACTTTAACTTCTACAGAAGTGTTTTTAAGCCCTAGGATCTATACTTCTACTTGAGTAGTGAATATGAATACAATGCAATCTCTGATAATGAAAGAAAAATTTAGTCTCTAGAAGAACCAAGCTGATAGAGAAATAACCCAAAAGACCTGCAGCCATTGAAGTCTAACATTGTTCTAAAATTGTTGATTTCCTTACAGTCTGCAAAGATTCTCCAGATTGTGTTGGTATATTTGATAAAATCTCGAGTTGAAGTTTGTGGCTGAACCGTGAATGAGTTAAAAGGATACTTTTATTCTTTTAATTTCAATCGAACACAACTGGACTTGGTAATTTGTCTTGGAAGACGTTTCACCTCTTATCCAAGAGGCTTCATCAGTTCATGCTCGCCGCTGACCAGTTGTGTAGGAAACACTTGTTGCTCAGTTTTCATGCTCTTTACTAAAGAGCTAACCATAGGAATCGCTTTCTAAAGTTTAAGAATACAGACCAAAGTCTGGAGAGCAGCATACATTTTCCAGAAGAGTTGACTCATCTCTCCAGACATGTCCATCTGTGGGGGCAGTCTCAAAAATCATATTCATACATTTGGAAAGTAAAACGCGCTGGACCTTCAAAACAGACATAGAACAGAAATTTGTCGTGAAGAAGACTCTGCTTTGGCCTGAGACATCATTAAACATTGATTTGATAGAGATGCAACAAAAGTATGCTGTAATTTCAGGAAAACAGCTGTTTATTCTGTGATTTCTGACTTAAAAACGATACTAGATGCAAATACTGCCAGTGAGACACTACTTAAGGACATTTACAGCCAGAGGCTTTTTCACTAATGGCATTTCTGTAATATCTGCCTCCATCACCATGTGAACAAATTAAATATAACTAAATGAAAACTAAATGAACTGCTGCGGGAAGGCTAGATAATGAGCAACGATCAACACTGACGTTTGATCTGTAGTTGCATCTGTTATGATTTGCTCCAAAATAACGTTATGGCATGATGAATATTTATTGTTTTTATTAAAGTTTCATTTGGTCGGGGATAGAACATTAAAAATATTGAATATATTCAAGTGATTATCCGTTTACATACCTTATAGCTAAAGGCTAATTTGCAGGCTCAGTCCCTGGTTTGACTTTTTAGAGGTTTAAACTTTAATTACTCATTAACCTCAAAGGTTACAGAGTTAAGCATACAAATAATTATTTTGATAAATATGTTAAAATCCAGACTTTATTTTAGCCAAATCTTTACTTGGTAGTTAAATGAGTAATCTAGATAAGAATGATATAATTAGATTACAATGTTTTTTTGGAAAATCAAGACTAAAACAGCCTCAAAACAATAAGAGGCCAAATCCAGATCAAGACCATTTTATGTATATATTTTTTACCAGTTCCATTTTCTCCCACCTTCTTTGTGAACAATCCTACCCATAGCCACGACTTTATGATGTGATGATCATTCTGAATGATAAGCACTATAAAAAAAAGGATGGATGTTTTTTGTTAGTTGAAGAGCAGAATTAATAAGTTACATTTCTCAGCTTTAGTCTCTTCTTTTCATGAAAACTTAATTATCCAAAATAGACGAAACCTTAGCAAAATGGTTGTATAAAAAAAACGGTAAATTCAGAGTTGCCCAACATTAATACAAACTCAATTGGTTAGGACTCGCAAGCAACCAAATTGTTGAGTTATTCCTTCCTCAATGAGCTTTGGGCCTAAAATGAAGGAGGAATTTTCTTCCCACTCTGCAAACTGGTTTGGTTTGAGGATTTTGTTTTTGTTGGGCTGTTGGCTGTACATTTTTGGGTATTATTGCACACAGTTAAATTAATGAAGAGGATCAAGAAATGATGTATCCGTTTTTTATTTGTATACATTCTAAATTGAATAATTTTCTGTTACACAGTTTTGATTTCATTTCCAGCCACAGTTGGACTCATCTGTCCACCAATCTTTGAACCCCTCTAGTTCTCTAGAGGGATCCCAAAGGTCTCTCTAGTTCGTGGTAATCTTAAAACTGCCTTCAACAAAGTTTATGTAAACGTCGAGATCCCAATGATGTTAAGAAATCATTTTAAAGAAGAAAAAACAACTTTTTAAAACAAACATGACAGTGCTACTTCTAACCTACATAAGACGTAACACAACACATGCTTCATTACTTTTGACATCTTGTGTGGAACAGAACCCAACAACAGGAAGGATGCAGGTTTAACTTTGTAGTAACAGAATAACAGGGCCCAAAACTTATCAGAACAGAGGCGACAAACGAATCCTATTAGAAACCACAAGGTAGGAGCAAGAGGAACTGTGAACTCAGGAACATGTTAAGTTTATTCATCAAATAATATGTGTACTGATTGAGAAGAGGTAAGACCGCTGCTGTGGGGTGCTTAAACCTACATAATGACCGTAATGTTTGCTGAAGAATCAGTCCTTCTTACTTGATCCAGCTCCTTATTAATTCAGCTCACAGCAGTATCGCATTACAGGCCATAAGGTCACTCACAAAATCCTCTTATGGGGCATTCAGAACACACGTTTTGTCAGCGTCAAGCAATGTTCATAAAGCGACTAGTTCGAAGCCCAAACACAGTAGATAAATTTTTAAGCTGAAGCTTGCAAAGCTTGTAGGCGGGTCTTTAGCTTGGTTTATGCTTGCCGCGGCCAAATTACGTCATTTCAGGCACCACGCCTCTCCGCGCGGCCTCCTCCCGCCCCAAAATTTCCGCACCACGCACCTAGGAAAATTTGTAACTACGCGGACGGCCCCGCGCGGAAAAACATGGCGGACTGGCAAGAGCTCATATTGCCGGAGGTTCGTAAATAGACATATTTATGATTCGGCCGATAGAGAGCACTGTGATCAACTGTTTTAATGGAAGAGAGGACAGTGTCCTTTTTTCGTCTTTTTTCTTAAGTAAACAACATAAAAGTTCAGCTTTTTTTAAGCTCACGGGTATCACCATCTTGTAAACAACAGTGATTACTACTTCTACGATGGTGTAGTGTTGTATGCATGCCATAGAGCCCAACGCCGCCCCCTACAGTCAAGAATATTGTCTCTCGGCAGGGACAAGCCGCAAAAAGTATAAACGCTGCTCGAAGGTGTCTCGGCCGGTTCCGCACGTCTCGTTTCCGCGCGGAATGTTCATGCGGCAAGCATAAACCAAGCTTTTCTCTGCCGGATGTTTTAAACACTCACGGATCGTGGTAGGCAGCGTCGATGACAGGCAACGTCACTACAGCAAGACGCTCTGATTGGTTGTTGTGCTGCGTCAAAAGCATTAAGACTGTAAAGTTCAACTAGCTGAATTTCTGCGTGGCAGGTGTTTGGAACTTGAAATGCAGGAAAAGCTTGAAAAGTTGATGTAGCCAACGCTCACAAAGCACCACAGAGACTGAAACGCTCCTCTGACAACCTCAACCGTAGACTTAACATGCAATCTTGCCACTAATGACGCTGCCGTTTGGGTCGGTGTGAACGCACCATTACTCTCTTGTCACTGTTGCACATTTAAGCACTTACTTGCCGATCACCACCTAGTGGCGTCTCCCAGGGAGTCTTAAATGGGACATATGAAAAAAATCCCTTTTCCTAGGATTTGGGGTGTTCTTATGTCTCAGGTGCATATATACGCATACAAAGTAGGAAAAACAAACCATCTATGCTGTTTTGAGTGAGATAGGCATTTCTAAATTCATCCTGCCTTCACTCTCCAAGTGAGCTGTTCAAAATGTGCCTGGCTTTTTACGTCACAAACCGGAAGATTGGAATATCCACAGCTCCTCAGAGCACAGTCTCCACCCACCAGGTACAGCAGTAATTGGAAAGCACTGGTTCAGATTAGGAAACACCATGTTGAAGCACCACGCAAAATGCTTAGTTTTTGGCTGGTCAAAAGATCTCAAAACACAATCGGGTCCCAGTTGAAGAGGAAAAATACTAACTGCAGTCGTGATGATCTATAGCTTAATAAAGTTAAATGCGGATCACAGTTCCTATCTCCAGCTTTCTTCAGCAGTTACTTGATAATATAAACCCCTTTCTCTGATTGACTATTCGATTGTGGATAGAGTCGACTTGATGTAACATGCTTAAAACAAGGTACAAACTCCGCCCGCAAAATGTGAGGCCAACCCGGAGTGGCAAAAAATTACAAAATTTACAGTTCCTCCCCTTATCCGCTGAAGGCTTGCTCCAAAAAGGAGCAACTTCCCATTGACTCCAATGTTAAAAATGTCCACATCCTAGTTAAAAAAAACATGTTAGGTTACATAGGTCAGGTTTACCTTCATGACAACCCTGAGGAGGTAAATTTTTCCCCAACTCATCCGTTCAGACGTAATTTAATCTTAAAATTATGGATAATTAGGGGAGTGCTCTTTCGACCGACATTTCAGACACTGCTAATGCTCTTGGCTAATGGTGGCTAATAATTGCTAAGAGCTTGCACCGTAGTCTGCTTGTCCCCCAGCCGGCTTTCTTGGGCAAGACCTTCAGCATGGGACTGGCGTTAAGATCATTTCAGGTTTCTGAACTTCACCATCAGTTGCTTCTGCAGTTTTTATTTGGTTTTGGATGTTAATCGTGCACTTAGTGAACAAAGATGGCTTGCTGTAGTGTTGATTACAGTAAGAGATGGTCTCAGAAGTCTCTGCTTTGCCAGCAGTAAGGGAGAGAATGGGCTTCTACCACACACAGGTTGGAGCAGGAGGGTAGGGTAGCAGAAGAGCAGTGAAGTTGGTATGTGACAGTAGTGAGAAGTCACGGTGAGCCCGCAGTGTTGCAGAGGAAGATAGCCTGTATAGCAGCAGAGAAACAGGAGGTCTCTGCTGTGATAAGAAAGCTGGAGCAGCTAGATTGGATGGAAGGCTGCATAGTCTGAGTCTCCACAGACCGGATGACCGCTGGTTAGATCAGTACGGGTGTGAGGAACACAGAGCAGCAGCTGGAGGCATGAAAAGACGATGTCAGAGATGTGAGCTGAGTCAAAAGTCTATCAACTTTTGAGATGATCCGTGTTGTTGTGATGACTGTTTTTGCTGGAGCTTTTGTTAAGCTAAGGCTGCCCATGTGGAAAAGGCATTTCTCAACCACAGTCTTCTAGGTGGTAACCTACGTTAACTTCAGCTAGCTCCAGACTAGCCTTTTCTGAGAGTGAAGAGTTGATTGATGCGACCACGATGGCAGCGGTGTGGACTGCCCAGTGGGCTTCATTTTCTGCTCTTCAGAAAACCTATGGGTGACATCACCCAAGGATTTGTCTATGGTATTTAGTCAATGGCTTTAAAATCATACTGAAAATGTACAATTCTCTACTGGTAAAGCGTTGTCCATTATCCCTCAACCTGTGGAAATCCATGAATAGCAAATATAGATTTAACATTTATAATTGATAACAGAGCCATCTCAGGATAGTTGAAGCAATAGTCAGTCACCATTAAATAATCCTTATCCCTAAAATGAAAAAAAAAATCCATTCGTACTTTCAACCATGGTGCAGTAGGCATATCAGCTGTTACTAAAGGCTCTTTGCTCTGCTTGTTTCTATATTTCTGACATGCGTCACGTTTACCTAATAGCATTTCAATATCCTTTTAGTCCTGACCATAAAACTGATTTTCTAGCCATTCTCTTACACTTTTAAATGTCTACATGACCTTCATGTAGTCCCTTCAGAATGTCCTGTCCTAATGCTTGTGGAATCACAATTCTTTTTCTTTTTAACAACGTTTCATCCACAACACTAAGCTTTTGCATTGAAAAACTGCATATGCTACTACTGGCCATACTTCATCCATGTTCTGTATGACCAGCTGAAACTTTGTGTCCTTAACTGTGCGTTCAACTATCTGTTTTACCTTTTCATCGGAAACTAGCAGTGTCATGTTTACATGACACTGGACATTCTCAGCAGTGAAATTGATATCTTTATCTGTTGGAGCTCTGGAGAGGGCATCAGCGAGAATCAGGTTTCCCTGGAGTCGGAGGTGTCTCACCCGTGGGGGATGTGGGTGTTTTAACACCCACACTTTTCCTGGTGAGAGGGTTCAACCCCCACACTTTATACAGTTTTGGACAAACTACTTACAGCAGTTTCACCTCTGTTTTTGTGCCCACTCATGAGTTCCCACCCTCCCCCAGCACGAGCTGACCAATAAATCTACCACACCACGAGATTCAGGAGTTAAGACAGGCATTTATCAGCCGTCGCAGTCACGGGCGGCGTCATGTTTCAGACGGAGGGGAAAGGAGGCAGATTTAATATCTCACTTTTCCAGGTACTTTGAATGAGTGTTTATATCTTGTATTTAAATAAGCTTCATATGTGTTTGGGAAGATGGTCTGTTTATGTTTTGTTGATGAGGCGAGTATCTTCTGTATTATATTTCTGTTTTTAGACTAATTGGAATATTGTTCAGCAGCTCAGTTAGCTGAATGTGGTTGTATATGCAGCATGCAGTGGGAAAGGGAACTGATAGGGAGGGACAAATTGTCATTGATAAGGAGTGTATTTATGGGTTTATTGGATATTTTTAGGATCGTTCATCGGCTGAATATTTTGGGGATACTTATCTGTTATTTTCTTGTACCTCCATGTTGAGGAGTAAAAACTGAGAATTGTTTCACAGTTCATCAACAGGTATGCAAACAATGAAGAAAGTGGATATTTAAATTTTTAAAAACAGTAATTTTTACATTATTTATACCATCAGAGATGAAGCTTTGTGGGGTTTTTTGGTTTGTTTTTCTTGATATCTCCCCCTTTCAAGGTGCAAATAAGCAATATTTAGCTGTCACAGTCCTGTCAGACCCGTGTCACTGTCAAGCTTACCACTGTGTTTTTGTCACGCAGATTAATTAAGATTCAGAAAAAGAAAGAGGAAAAGATTTACACCTTTTTCAAGAGAATTCCTGTAAGTGAAGTTGAGAGGTCTATTATACCCTGCAAAATGAGATAATGTTTGTGTGCGTTTGTATTATGCTTGTATTATGTATTATTGTGCTTATTTCTATCCCAGACATGTGTCTGGTGTTTTTGCATCAAACTCACCATTTCATTTCATATATTTTGATTAGAAGACAGATATTAGGAGGGAAGACAAGGCAGAAAAGAGTGAAGGAGAGGTAAGAGAGGAAAAGGATGAAGAGGAGCAGAGAGTTCAACCCCAGCTTTTACTGACCACTAGTCATTGTATGTATCGGTTTTAATTGTTAAGAAAAAACTAAAAACATCCATCCCCCACACTTTTGAAAAGTTTGCTGCACCACTGCCTGTAGTATATATCAGTGTGAAGTCAGAGAGCTGCATCTTTATCAAACGCTGGATCCCTGGGGACATATTTAGATTCTTTTTGTTGATGGCAACCAATGGTCTGTGATCCGTTCCCCAAAAAAACATCAAAATTCATACACCCAACTATGAAACCGCTCTAAACGAAAGCTAATCTCAAGCATTCTTTTTCAATAGACATTTATCTACATTCAGTCTATGTCATGGCCCTAGATACATAATCTACTGGTTTCCATTGTCCATCCTCAGCCTTAAGACAAACTGGTTCTAACCCATCTTTTGAAGCATCTGTAGATGTTTCTTTTTTTTTTTTATAGGGTCATACAATGTAAGCGATGGCTCAGTTGTCAAATATTTTTTTTTACTCTTGCCACTCTCCTCTGTCTACTGGAAATGACTGTGGGTATTGTCGTCATTTTCACCAGCAGCCTTTTAGGGTCCGAGGATTCATTTCAGACCAAATTAAACTTCTAATTAATTGTCCTGTTTATTATGTTAAGACAGATCTGAAAGAGATGATTAAATGTAGGGCCGATCGATTAATTGCATATGCAATTAAATCGCGATTTGGTAAAATGCGATTTCCTAATCACAAAGGCTGCGATTTGACTTTATGTAAACATATCTGCTAAAATCACGTGACTTGCAAACAACGCAGGGAGAGAAGGAGACGCGGCACTTTAACCAGTTATAAAATGACCAAAAGCTTAACAGAATCCAACACTAAACAATATTTGGTAACAAAGAGGAACAGTACATCAGTTGTGAGAAATTATATCTGCTATGAAAATGTTGATGCTGCGCAACGGCAGGTATTATGAAGAACCCGTCTTGGTAATGTTGCTGCCTCACGAGGTAGGCTAGAGTACGAACCTTTATCAACACCTAAAACCATCACACCACCATATATGAGAGTTGCACGGCTAAACTGACCACCACCAGTGTTTAAATTTCAAGTAAACAAACTTCGAGGCGACAGGGTTCGCTGACAGAGCTGTTTGAAAGAATCGCTCCTTACGAACATAAAAAAAAACGGCACACTGAAATAATTCGTGCTATTACGGGTTTTATAGCCAAAAGTATGCTTTGTTAACCATGATGAATAAGCTAGGATTCAATCTCACACACACATTTTAGCCACATTTTACCTGCGCTGTATAAAAAAATCCAGACAGAAAGGTAAAGCTGCACCGAAAACAGCGGAGTGTTTTGCAACAACTGAACTGAGATCAAACCGCTCTACGGAGCCATACCAGAGTCTGAAAGTGCATTAGATTGATGGAGAATTAAAAAACAGAGCTTGTTCCTTCAAGCATCCTACTTCCTGGATAACCACACGGAGGAAAACATTGCAGCTGGAGGGAATTATTAACTGGGGTCAAAAGGAAGAAGACCTTGATTGCAGAACGACACCGATGACCATCAGGTGTGATGATTAAAAGTAGATAAAGTTGTTAATATTTGCCTTTTTCTTAAAATAAGTAAATAATTTTATGGAATAGAATAAATTATGTATAAAAATATGTTTATAATACACAATATTTTTGATTGCATTAATTAAAAAATGCATGACAAAAGCCCCACAAAAATACTTGCACATTAAATCGCAATCGCAATATTGAAGAAAAAAAAAATCGCAATTAGATTTTCCAAAATCGTTCAGCCCTAATTAAATGCTCTACCACAAACATTTCAAGGGATTTTGATTTTAGAATATCAACAATTTTAATCATCCAACTCAAATATATGTATATTCTTTTTTTATTGTTATCAATAGAATATGATTTAACAATCAAACATTCTGTTATTCTGACGCTTCTGCTGTAAATCTGTGGGGAACCAATTTTATATACGCATTCAGCCTTTGAATGTTGCAGCTGTAGGGCATCACTGCAGATAAATTGTGGAAAAAGTCTAAACTGCTCTCCTCTTACTGCAGGCAGGTGATTTTATTTCAAAACTGTGGACCTTATTTTTCTTTTAGATATCCTATGAAGATTATTAATATAAACAGAAACTAAAATATTTTAAATGCTTCAAAGTGGGAAACGTTATAGCAGAAAATGAGAGTGATTACTCGGAAAAATTAATATGGAAGTGAGACAAGCATCTTGAGAGACTAAAGGTTACAAAGTGAAGATTTCTGATTCACCCACTTCTGGTAAAGCTTCAAAATCTACAATGAAAAACAAGGAAACATTGAAGTTTTGAGTGTTTCGTGATTTCTGCGACCATTCCCAAAAGGAGAAGGGGGGGGGGGGTGGTTTAATCTGAGCAGCAAACCAGGCCAAGATTTTTAGATGGATAACGTTTATGGCGTAGAGTTCACGGACAGAAAAGGTTTTAAAATGTATTTTTTCTTCCTGATTGCTTAGATAAAGTTTCACTGTTGGATATGAAGAGAAGCTTCGAGCAACATAACGGCTTCAAAATATGCCCAAACATAACTGAGCTGATCGCAGATCCTGTTCAGTGATTCCCTTTAAATCTGGGACTTCCCTACACACAGTACTCCAAACAGAAAGGCCTGCACCTTAATGGAAAATCCAGCACAACCCAAGGCACAAGGCTACACTTTCCTGTTCTTTTCACTGTATGCCGTTTCATGTGTGTCGATAAAAGTTCTGCATACGTTTTTGGGCATCAATATGAGTGCGTTTTTTAGTGCTAGGACTCACAGCTAGAGAACTCAAGCGGACAGGAGTGTTCATCCATCGGGAAATTATGAAGCTGCAGCTGGCATTCTGCGTTGATGGTCATCCTGAAGAAAGACAGAGACAGAAGACTGGATTAGACGGAGGCGCTCAGGGCTCTCCAGTTGCTTTGGATCCTTCGCTTAGCAGACCATGAAGCACATTGTGAGTGCACAAGACTCATTACTGCTTTTATCACAGGATGCACTTTTTTTTTTTTGCACAGGAGAATTTGAGGCACTGGCTTGAAGCCAGATGGTATGGGATCACACTCGATTGCACGGTTGATGTGTGAAATCCCTCAAAATGACAAAAGTGTTTCATCATGAGAATTGAACACGCTTTTCCCCGCCACCAGTGAGGTCATGGTTCAAAGGCATGTCTGCTTCAAAAATCCGAGGTACTTAGCTATGATCACCTGACAAGTCAATACACCAGATGTTCAGGAGAAACACGGATGTCTTTTTTTCACCTTTTGCCATTCCTAAACCAAGATTAGTAAATTTTCTCTTCATACATCATACATGAATATATCACCCAAAGATTAATTTTTTGGCAGACACAATAGAGGTTCTGAAAATGAGATCACACACCAGCTTTTTTTTCCTGCCGCTTGTTATGCATTGTTGCCTCTTTGTCCTTCATACAATTTCTAATTAATTGCCTGACTTGGAGCACAAAAGAGGAGTCTCAGTTGAAGCAGGAGGAGGGCTGCCTCACTCCACTTGTTTGTAGGTGAACAAATTGCAGTTGATGTGCAATCTCAATTTGCATACGTGCTCGCTTCCATTCTTGTCGGGAGCTTTCGGAGATCTCGATTTTCGGGGAGACTGTAAATTGATGAGAGCGAGAAGCTGCATCCAACGTATCTCCTCAGAAGAATGTGCCCCAAAAACATGTCTTTTTTTTATAATCTACTGTCGTTGTACTAAAAGGTCATTTTTAAATTGATATTGTTACACCGATATGCACCAGTGATTTTCCAACAAAACCAAAGCATATTTTAGTGAGTTTGTCATTAAGATGAGTTTCCGGCAACCATCTTTTGGCACTTTTAGATGCTTTATCAGTGCTGGATACTGATTTCCACAAAAGAGTTCATAAAACATACACAAAATACACAAGTAATGCGTGTTAAAGAACGTTAACCAAATTCAGGTGCACCAGCAGCAAAGTTGCAGGCACATTAAAACATATAAATTCACACAGGGATAAAAAGATAACACACTAGAGTAAAGGCAAATTTACAGCATGAGACAAACACTGTACAGCCAAAAAAACCCGGCATACTCTGACTTAACAAGAAATGTGCTTTTAAATAGGCGGATTTAAAGCATGTATACAAAGAGTATTCTATTTACATCCCTAGGTGTTTTTTATTTTATTTCTTGTGAAGACTAATTGAATTCTTAACAGCTGGAGTGAGGAAGGATCAGCGACAAAGCTGCTTTAAGCGCCCGGGATGCAGCAGTCTGTCAGTCAAGGATATCAAAGAATAAAAATGAGAAATGATGCAGCAGCACATTGTTTTAATGATTAAAAGAGTAGCCCCACAGCAAAACAATACTGCCCGTAACAATTCAGGATGAGTCTTAAATCTCCTGTGCTGAAGGTTGTTGCAGGAGAAGCATCAGAGCCTGGAGCTTAAAACGGTTAAACAACCTGATAAATAAGTCTGGTTTTGTTGTGGGGCTACTATAACACCTGGCGATACTTATGCAAAGCAGGACTCTTGATTAAAAATAAATAAAAAAAAAAACAAGAAAATGACTGATTATAAATCATCCTCTTCAGGCTCTCAAACAACAGAGTAGGGCTGGGCGGTTATGAAAATAAAACGATCACAATTATATTCATCATATTAATCTAGCTCCATTTTTGATTTGATTTAGCCTAATCAAAACAGCAATGATGAAAACAATTTGATCATCTTTATCATCTTCCCTGTTGTCCATTTTCCTTAAAAATTCTTCACCAGCCATTTTCACTATGCACTTTTGTTTTACTTACCAGCATGGCCCTGCTACTTTAAGTACAACGTGTTTTTCTGTGACTTGATTGGCCAGTTGGCTTGACAAGGCAGTGCTTTGGCTGGATTAGTCAGTTGGCATAACGATTAAAACATACCATGATTATTTGCCATCGAGCTTTCTAATATCAAGTTCTCTATTAAAAGTCGATTAATCGCCCAGCCCCACAACAGAATCTCCAGTCGGAGTCCCTGTAATACAGACCACCAGATGACTTTCTCCCTCTCTACAAACATCAGCATCTACAACAACTCTTTGAAGAAAATTTTAAGTTGTGACAAAATCTTAAGTCCCTCTGGGAATAAGCAACCATTTATGAATTGGAAAGTTTTATACAGAAGCACTTTACTGCATGAGAAGTAATAAACTTTTCTTTTGGCTAAGATTACAATTATAAAGTTACCATTTTTAACGTTTTTGTTTTTGCTCTTTCCATTTACATACGTACCTACAAACGATTAAACAGCCACTTTTAATTAATTGCAGTTATTAAGGGTTATTAATTCATTTTTTAACAGAATTAATAACCCTTCCTTGTTTGCACCATCCTTATTAAAACTAATCTTTGTTCGAGTATTGTATTAATAGACCTAAACTTCTCCTGAAGGACTTTAAGAGGCACCTAACTTCTCTGGGTGGGTAAAACAATGTCTGCTAAAAATAAGGTGTTTTTTTGCAAATAACTGTACTTTCCTTTAATGTGCTTCATAATTATTCTCCACTGCTGATACCACTTGTGAAAAATGGACTCAATGAATATATATTGCGCTCATATAGTCGTCACTCATGGTGCTTACATTATATTTGAAACATCACAAAATATGTGGATGTGTTTAAATATGCACATTTCAAAAGACGAGAAATAACTTAATTTTATCGGTTTGTAGAATGTCCCATGAGCCTTTACATAGGAGGTAGTTTGATCCACTGGAGTGGATCAAACTACCTCCAAGTTTGTGGGTCACCACGCTGGCTGCTAGCATAAACAGCTTTTATGAACATGAAGCGGTAGCATCAGTGACACAAAAACAAAAGACGTATAAAATTTTAAAAAATTCTGGGAGAATATTCTATTACGGACATAAATGCTAAATCAATTAAATACTGAAGTTGAGATGTTTTCTAAATGCTGATATGACTTATTTGTCATTTTGCTTATTTACACAGAAAGTAAGTTTGAATAACTGTATAACAGATAAAAGTACCCTACTATACTTTACTATTACTATTTGTATATTGTATAAATATTATATTTGGCCCGCTGCTCTCATAGGTTTCATTTTGGGAAAAATGTTTGGGCACCCCCATTTCTAAGGGTGACATTGCTCTCCCTAACATACTCGCATCATAAAGTTTAATATTTGCTTTCTTTCAAGCTCCTTAGCTTGCCAACTTCTCTAACCACCACGTACTGGCCACTTTAGCTTCATCTCTAAAGCCCTGAAGCTGTTTACATTTAATCTACTGTAACTGCAAAAAGCATAAGGTCAATTAGAGGGATTTGAGTGAATGAGAGAATGGTTACAAAGATTTGAACTGAATCCAAACTGTCTGTACAGCTGAAGGGAACAGCTGTGTTGGGCGATATCCATCTGTCATGACGGGTGACCTTCCCCATCAATCATAATGACCTGGTCCATGGTTTGTGTGAAGAAGAAAAAAATTGCCCAGCTTAAAATGTTTGCAGTTTACATGCAGAGCGGTTTAATTTTGGCCCGTTCAACTCCTGCTGATAAGAAACACGTTTATAGCTCAGTTCAGTAGGCCATGATCAGTGGTATTAACCTCTAACACAGCACAAATTATCCCCCTACAATAATGGGCTAGGCTCCTACTACTAATTAGACATTTTTAAGTGAGTATTTTACCCTCCTAACACACAAAGTGGGTAAAGGTTGCTTGAAAAACTGTATCGCAATCTTTGATACAGCAAATTACTCTCAGCTTATGTGAAAGTAACATTTTCAAGCTAAGTGAACTAAATAAAAAGCCAAAAAACTCCAAAGAACATCATGTTCATTTAAAGACAGTTTATTCACACCAGCACCTGAAGTGTTCTGACACAGCAGGGGTTGTCAAGCTTCTCCAAGGGCCATGTAAATAAAAGCTGGGGTTGTTTGTGCTATTTGGCAAGGTTTAGTCAGAAACTGATGCAGGTGAAACATATCCTCAAGGCTTACAGACTTGTCAGAGTCAGAGCTCGCAAACCCAAAAGGTTATGAAATTTTAAAAGAACCCGTCCGCTCAAATTGTTCTTTTTTTCCTTCATCAGTAGCTGCAGACAGCTGGGGTTCCTTGGTCATAAAGCTGAGCCACCAGACAAACGCACGACAAGCTGACGAGCTGGAAGAGGAGGTCTTAAATTTCTGCTCCAAAGGCAAATAACCGTTTGGTGAGAAAAGCAAAGATTCAGATCTTGAAACAGAGTGTGAGATCTACTGCAGCGCACACTGTACATGTGTGGGTGGCCTGTCAAATTAATGTCTGCTGCTGCAGCTGCTGTTTACAACCATACAAAAAATCCCAACACATTAAAGAAAGAAGATTAAAATTATTTTTCTTCAACTGCTTTGAGCATCGCTTAGATTAAAATGCTTATGTCAGATGTTGAATTGTAAGTTTTATACCCCATTTAAATTGAAAATAGATAACTATGGAGGTTTCAAAATGCAGTTCAAAAAATAAACTGATTTTTTTAGAGTATTAATTGAAAACAATTATTCAAATCTATAATTAATGCATGCTTTTATCAATAAGAGGAGGCATGCATAAATATTTGATAACTTAATCATTTCAGTCAGCACATCCATTTTTTTTTTTTGTCAGTCTTATGTCATTGCCAATAGGCGAAGTCAAAACTGCTCCACTCAAGATGTGGTGCAGGTTAATTTTTGGGATGCTAAAGGAATGCGTGCGTAAAGATTTAAATAATTTCATGCAGAAATTAGGCAAACAAACAGAAAAATAAGTTGTAACATGACTACAGATTTTTATTTGACAATTATTTTTATCCTACTACTGATGGGAGAGCATTCAGGTCCAGCCACATTAGGTCAAGCGTTGTATTGCATCAGGAGGAACCCAGGACCAACTGCGCCAACGTATGGTCCCAAATGGCAGTCAAGCTACCTCTGGCGAGCACATGGAGGGCTGTGCGGCCCTCAAGGAAATGCCACCAGTCATGCTCGAGGATGCTGGAGGCAGCAGAACATTCTCTATGGCATCTCCAGATTCTGTCACATGCGCTCAGTGTCAACCTGCTTTCATCTGTGAAGAGCACAGGGCACCAGTGGCAAATTTTCCAATATTCAAGTTCTCTGGCAAATGCTAAAAGTTCTGCAAGGCATTGGACTATAAGCACAACACCCATCTGTTTCTGACTGTTTCAGCATGCACATTTGTAGCCTGCTAGAGGCCATTTTGCAGGGCTCTGGCAATGCTCCTCCAGGTTCCTCCTTGCACAAAGGTGGAGGTAGCAGTCCTGCTGCTAAATTGATGCCCTTCTACAGCCTACTCCACGTCTACTGATGTATTTGGCCTGTCTCCTGGTAGCCCCTCCATGGTCTGGACACTATGCTGACAGCAAACCTTCTTGCAACAGCTCGCATTGATTTGCCATCCTGGATGAGCTGCATTACCCATGCCACTTGTGTGGGTTTTAGACTCAGTCTCATGTGACCACCAGAGCGGGGGTCTCCAAAGCCAGGCCTCAAGGGCCCTGCCAGTTTTAGATGAGTCTCTGCTCCAGCACACCTGATTCAAGTGGTCCAACTTCCTCCACGGCATGGCAAGGTTCTGAAGAGGCCTGCTAAAGAGCTATCATTTGAGTTTGGTGTGTTGAATCAGGGAAAAACTAAAACATGCAGGGAACTGGCCTCGAGGCCTGGATTTGGAGAAGCCAGCACTAGAGTGAAAGCACCAACAGTGTTCAAAAGTGATCAAAACATGAGCCAGAAAGCATGGGAACTGAGAAGTGGTCTGTGGTCACCACCTGCACAACCACTCCTTTATGGGGCAGTCTTGATAATTGCCTAGAATTTCCACCTATTGTCTAATCCATTTGCACAGTGCGATTTTACAGAGGTATAATCTACTTGGAGTTACATTGTGTTGTTTAAGTGTCCCCTTTATTTTTTTGAGCAGTGTATTTTTGAAAGGAAAGGATTTCTTCAACCAACCCGTCTACAAAAATCTCACTTCCTTGTTCTTTCCCCTAAATTTTCGAAGTTTCTCTGAGCATTGCACAGATTTGCTTAGACATCCACTCATGGGGAGAAGGTCATCACTCCTATGTGCCCTAAATGTTTTCTACTTTTGAATCATGTCTTTGAGGAATGGTAGTCTTTAGTTCATTTGGTAATGTCTTCCCAGAGTTATGGGAAGCAACAATTGCTACTTAAAGGTAATTGCTTCTCTTGTGCACGAGACCAGCAACCCAAGTTCCTACTTTACAGTGATTCACACTAATCCTCTTGTTTAGTTAATCCATGCATATGATTATCAAACGCTGGCTTATACTTGCCCATGGCAGCTGCAAGGGTGTGTTTAGTTTTTTCACAGCTGTACTATGTACTACATGTAAATGCACAACTTTGGCCATCATAACCTCTCAAATGGCTTCATAGGGATGCTGGATATAACATTTCTGGCAGATGGCAGTATGAACTCACATGGTTTGCTCGGACAGTGGAGTTTTGTCATTGAAACCTGCTGCAACCAATTCAGACATTTGAGTTATGCAATAAAACTTTCAATGTTACTTATTGAACATTTTACACTGCTTTCTTTACTAGCAACCATTTCAAAAATGATTTCGATGAATACCGTTTAGGCTCTTTCTCAGCTGCCACTGAAGGACTCAAGGTGAATGCTTTTCAAGCTGCTATGTTACCATTCAGTTCTGTTCCTTTCTACTGTCCAGCCCTGTTTTTATGTGCTTTATCTCAAAGTGTTTTCTGAAGGTCTTCACCTCAATGTGTAAAGTATCTTTCCATTGTTCCAGATGCGAAGCAGCTGATTGGGTGTCGTGATCCAGTGAGAGTCTGCATTCTTGGAGTTTCTGAAGATGGTGTCAGGTAGCCAGATCAGACCGACCATATTGCTGGTTGAACAGGAGACAGACAGAGGGGAAACAAGATGAGAAATCACTGCAGCAGACCTAGAGACTTCTGTGAAATGCATGAGTCTGCTCCCCTTCTCAATAAGAGGATAATAAAATACCCGGGTGACTTGGGGAAAACAAAGCACATCAATCAATTTGTTCCATTAATTACAGGTTTGTGTGTGAGAGAGAAGAATATTGTTCTCAAATGAGATTCTCTGTATGAAAATGTTCAAAAGGTGCCAAAGCAGAAGGAAACACCGTTATGAAGCAGTCCGAGTTTGTTTAAAAGCTTGTCAAAAATTCTGATTACAAATAAAATACATTTGTGGCAAAGGCACTATACCTATTGAGGGTCAGAATCCGCATGCTGCTGCTGTTATACCGCAGACGGGTGTCTACCCAACTCTGGGCAAAGATGATATCGATCTGGTACTCCTGGGGAGAGAAAAGAAGAGTCAATATAGCGATCGGACAAGGCTTTTTAGTGGGATACATGGTCGGAGAGATTTTCAGAAAGGAGTCTGTGTGGTGGGCGCTGCGGTGGAGAAGTTGAACGCAAAACTTCCACATCAAAGAAGGTTCTACCATAGCGCAGCACTCACTAGAACAACATATTATGCTTTTGATATGGAAATTTAATTACAGCATCCCTCAAATTACTGCAAAGCATATTTTATTTCACCCCAATGATGACCCCTATTTTAATTATGCACGGTTTTAACGTGAGAACACAGAATCAGAACTTTCTCATTTAGCTAATATTCAATAATTGCACATCTACTTACCCAGAAGGATTTTATTGTTGGTTTGTCTGTTCCTGTAAGCCTCAATTAAAATCCTTTAAAGTGTGGTGTGTGTGAATGCTTGGTTTTACGAAGTGCTAAACATAAGGAAACAATATTAATCTGCTATGATACTGTTAAAAGCATTCTGGAATGCTCAGCAGCATACCTTTAGACTTTGGATATATATATATATATATATATATATATATATATATACATATATATACAGCAGCCCCATCTTTCCTTTACAATTGCCAGGTTTGAAAATTAAGGAAAAGCAGAGATGTTGCAGTTACAGATAAAATCATTCAAACCTCCAAATCAACTGTGCTGCAAAATTCAACAATATTCAGATTTTTTTTTAACTCGTCACAAAACAGTTTAAATATCTTACTTGTATCAAACACTAAATCCCATTATCAGGTGACAATACAGTGTTAAGATTATTCAACCACCTGAACAGAGTCCATCATAAGAACTCACATTCGTAAATCAGCCGTGGAACACTTGATAGAGCCAACTTAGGACTTTACAGCTTCAGATCACCTTGAGATAGAGCAGCCAAAATACCTGTAGTGTTACTTTGTATTTTATAAATTTGGCCTGTCAAAAAAACTTGTCCAAAAACATCAGTTAAGAGAGTATGCCCTTGCATAAACAAGGAAACTCATTCAAAAAAAGATAGAGTTCCGTGAATTTTACGAGAGATAAGGCTGAAGGCATTGTTCACAAGTTTAAAGTTAAAAAGAATTGAATAAATTATCCTCACATAAAAGAAAGTGAAATCTGAAAATGACCGTTACAAAAGGGGTCAAAAACACCCAATAGACAACAAAAGACTAAAGCACACACCAAATCCTGTAGGACTCTGCCTGTCATCCAGGATGTCCAACACAACAAAAGCATCTGAACTTTCATGTTGGTTATTGGCATATATGTCAACTTTAATCAGAGTTGGATTCAAGGTGCACATAAGTGCACATAACACAAAGAATCTGCTTGAGGTCTCGAACTTTATTATTGGTCTTTATCAATCTTGAGCCCTCATCGAGGCTAAACCAAGTAAACCACACACCATCCATCCATTTTCTTAACCGCTTAACCCTTAATGGGTCGCGGGGGGGGGGCTGGTGCCTATCTCCAGCTGTCAATGGGCGAGAGGCGGGGTACACCCTGGACAGGTCGCCAGTCCATCACAGGGCCACATAGAGAAAGACAGGACAAACAACCATGCACACACTCACACCTAAGGACAATTTCGAGAGATCAATTAACCTGACAGTCATGTTTTTGGACTCTAGGAGGAAGCCAGAGTACCCGGAGGGAACCCACGCATCCACGGGGAGAACATGCAAACTCCATGCAGAAAGACCCTGGGCCGGGATACGAACCCACAACCTTCTTGCTGCACACACATCTCTTCAAAATACAAATCATTGCAAATAAAATCTGGCTCCTCGACAAAAAACAGATTTATTCACAAATGTAATGTTTGAAATCTCATTTTAACAAGGTTAGAGGCCTTGGGTTGGGTTTAAAGGCTCAAGAATTGAGGTGGAATAACATACTAGACATTGGATAAAAGACTAGAGACCATAATTTAACTTGGGGCAGAGGTTTCCAGACTTCACTTGAAAGACTTGACCTTGAAACAAGGGGATTCTATACTTAACCTAGAATTTGAACAGAGACTTCAGATGGTGCTTGGAATTGGGATGAAATACTTAATACTTTATTTGGGATGAAACACTACACACTATACAATAATAGAGACTTAGTATGAAGCTAGGAAGTAAGATATGGAAATGTAAATTATTGACTTCTCCACATAAACTTTTGAACTACATGCTGGTACAATTTCTTTAATACACCATTACAACACGATCTAAATGGCTCCTTTAATTGTATTGTACTAGAGTTTCTTCAGCATATGAACTAGTCTGGAGCTGTTTGTATGACTAACGCAGTTTATAAATCAGTTAGTGTGTGTTGCCGTACCAGAATGCAAACATTATTTCACAAAGTGTGTGATATTTAAGCTCAGCTCTTCAATGATTAATTAAGAACTCAGCATAGCCTACAAGTGGTTAGAGGCAGTATATTAATAACTGAAACCATCCCATGGTATAAACTGTTCAGCTGCAATGCTTGTATCATTTCATAACTCCCACCACCTTCAAATGATCTGCCTGTTGGCTTTGAAGCCTTTGTTTTCCTGCTGGGTAGAGTCGTGATTTTCAGGCCTCACTTGCATAATTTTTCAGAGTAACAAGCTAATGGTATGAGCTCAGTCTTTATCTTTATTAAAATCTATGAAAAATGCTAAGTTAAAGTAACACTGTACATATTTGATTTCAAACAATGAAAAATAATCATTTGGTGTTAACACTAGAAGACCCAGGATTTTTTGCTCTACCTATAAAGCCCACAGGTAAGCCGAAAGGCTGGATGGCCCCCTGTGAACCCTCCTTTTGTTATGTAAACGGGGCAATCACTGGGACACCACAGGAGGGGGGATATGCAGAGCCACTTCACTCAAAACACCTTGACATAAAATGGGGGAGGGGGACAATCAGGTAGGAGCAGGATTGCTAACTGACTGTCTGAGCAGAACATATGAGCTGAATCAAAATGTAATATATGTAGAAGGATGTAGACGTTATCAGAACCCTACAACACTGGGCTTCCAACATCCCCACCAGACACATAAGAAAAGTAATAGAACAGAACCACATCAAATGGTTCACGTACACAAACAGACACACAGTAGGATCCACACGGTGGTTCAACCGATCCTCCCTATGGCCAGCCTGCCCCTGGTTTCGGGTCAGGAGGACGCCTCTGGCCTGGAGAACAATGTTTTACACACTATTCGTGCTGTTAGCCGTGTTGCCACTGTAAATGGTGGTAAAGATTCATAGTGCTTTGTCTATCTCCATGCTGTCCCTGCTTTCTAGACTGAGTGCAGCAGTGTGGTTTGCAGTGTGAGATGCATTCAATGAGGAAGCAAGCGTTCATCTGGTTAGAGCATATTCTTCTGTTTGATCTCTCCCGTTCTAAAACTGTCTTTAAACAATGTCTTTCTTCTTGCCACGACATAAAGGCCAGTTGTAAGAGCTTTTCTGCTAACAGTTGTACTTATGACAGTTCTTCTACCAGAGCTGTAAGTCTCTGCAGCTCCTCCAGAGATCCTACTGCCCCCTTGGCTGCTTCTCTGTTAAATACTCTCCTCGCTGAGTCGGTTTGTATAGATGGTCATCTCTTGGTAGGTTATCAGTTGTGCAATTCTCATTTTTGACATGAAGGAAATAACAATAATTAATATTCCGTTCAAAGCTTGGGATATTATGTCTTAATCCTACTTTACTCCAGAGGTGGCTAAAATCCAACTTAAATTCGCTGCAGATTATAGCGAGGCTACTGCCAAACACTGTAAAGCCTACAAGGTGATACATGAAGCACGCACCAAAGGCTTCCAGGCTTTTCTTTTGTACCCTGCAACAGTAAAACTTACCAGAGGAAACAATGACTATGTATTTAAAGACATAAGTCAGGCTGAGAACTTGATATCCAGTCTGGATAAATGGAAAAATGTTATATGGCAATGCTGCTGGAATGAGGGCATAAATATCTTATTTCTATGGGAGTGTGGAGATGACACCCACAATTAATGTTGATTTATTTTATGAATGGGAGGGTGGGTGGGGAGGTTATGGGAACGTGAGAGTGTCACCTTAAATCTTTTTATTTTTTTTACTTATTTACACATTTAAGTTGAACCAATTTGTGAAAATAAGTTGGCTCAACTTGATTAAATAGTGATAACTTAACAAGATAAGTTGTGTCAGCTCAAAGACATGAGTAGACCCAATTATCTTCAGTTTGTTAAATTTAAGATTCAGCTTTAAACTCTTTTTTATAGGTTCACACAATGTAAA
This sequence comes from Apricaphanius iberus, assembly GCA_028564705.1. NCBI lineage: Eukaryota > Metazoa > Chordata > Actinopteri > Cyprinodontiformes > Aphaniidae > Apricaphanius > Apricaphanius iberus. The sequence goes on from JAPXFQ010000314.1 coordinate 2,518,563, forward strand.
CACATTAGTTGAGTTTACTTAAAAAGGCTTTGCAGCTGGTTGCCTTACTTTTTTAAGTTCAGTCAATTTTTCTTTTTTTAGAGTGTAACATTTTACACAACTCTCTATGATAATAGCTGTTCATTGAAATTATGCAAAGAATTTCCCAAAAATGAAAAGCCATTGATGAAAAGAAACTAAGCCATGTAAAAAGAAGAATAAACATTACAAAGATTACATTAGGAAGCAGAAACTCAATAGTGAGATAAAATACAAAATATATTAAAAATAAATTAACAAAAATGTTAAGAAATGCTAAAAACGTTTACTTTGATAGAAAATTAGAAGTTAACAGAGGGAAAATGAAAGCAATTTGGAACATCTTAAATAATGCAATGGGACCAAATTCAGAGCATAAAAAGTTGCCAGACTACTTTATAGAAAATGAAGTTATGATTGATATTGCAAATGATTTTTATGATTATTCATTTTTTTATTAAAGTGGGGGAAAATATTGCTAAGACTGATTATTCAAAATCAAGGACGAAAAACGGGAAACAAAATAATGCAGTTCATTTTGTTTGGTAAGGTTTAGGAATATGAAATTATCTCAATTGTTAGGAAAAGTGAGAATAAAAAATATGTGGAGAGTGACGAAATTGATATGTCAGTTGTGAAAAGAACTTTTGACTCAACTGTATTATCCATCCACTGACTTTTATTTGTAACTTGCCTGTACAATCAGGTATTTTTCCAGATAAAATGAAAGTTGGAACAATAATACCATTATTAAAAAAAGGTGACAAACATCAATTTAATAATTACAGACAGGTGTCTACTTTTGCAATTCTCGAAAGTTCTTGAAAAATGGTTTGTTCAGGAGATACAAAACTTTTTAGAGAAATACAAATGAATTAGTGAAAATCAATGTCTTTAGATCTACTGGTTAAGCATTGCTTGAGTTAACAGAAAAAAATCATAGCAGCAGCAGAACATAAACAATATACTGTAGATGTGTTGTCGCATTTGACACTATAAATACCAAACTCTTATTATCAAAATGACTTAATTATGGAATTAGGGGTCCAGCACATCATTGGCTTACAAGCTGTTTAACAAACTGACAATAGTATGTATATTTTAATGGACATAACTCTGAATATTTAAAAAAATCATGTGTGGAGTTCCACAAGGGTCAGTTTTAGGTCCACTGCTCTTTATTTCATTTATTATTAACATCTGTGAAGTATCCAAAACTTTTGTTGTTTGCAGATGACACTACCATTTTGTTCTCTTGGAGAAATTTATTAGAGATAATGGTATGTATAGGAGAGGAAATGGTTAAAGTGAGGGATTGGTTTAATAAAAAAATTAGCTATCCTTAAGTTGGGAAAGAAACAAATCATGTGATTTTTGGTAATCAACAAAAATAATTAAAATGTGAGATTATCAATAGATGGAATTAAAATAAAAAGAGACGGGGAAGTAAAATTTGTGGGTGTTATTTTGGATAAAAAAATAACTTGGAAAGCCCACATAAGTTATAGTAGGAGTAAAGTTAGCTAAAGCATGGGTATTTTATATAAAGTCAAACATCTGTTCAATTAGTTTCAGTACTTTCTGTCTTACATATTTTGCTGTGTCAAAAAATGTTTTCAGTTAAAAAAAAGTGTGATAATTTGACATATGGCTTTACTGATATGTGCATTTTGCAAATGAATGCAATATTGCAATGATTTTATTTTAACAAACAAAACACCAGGGTTTATGACCTTTGTCAAAGTGATTTATTCCTGATTGTCCCCCTCCCCCATTTTATGTCAAGGTGTTTTGAGTGAAGTGGCTCAGCATACCCCCCCCCCTGTGGTGTCCCAGTGATTGCCCCGTTTACATAACAAAAGGAAGGTTCACAGGGGGCCATCCAGCCTTTCGGCTTACCTGTGGGCTTTATAGGTAGAAAAGCCAAATGGCTGCTCTCTGGTAGTTCTAGTGTTAATCAACATGGTCAGGGCTTTAGATGTGGCACCTTCATGGAATATTCTCAGGGCTCTAAGAAGTCTTTCCCAAACTTTTGCTGATATGAAACGGTTATTTCAGGGTCCATTATGATGTAGTGATACAGAGCCTCGACCATCCCTGCTGGTGATGGGCTGATACATTTGCGATTACAGGAGGATTTTCTCTTTAGGACAGTTTTTTTTTGAAAATTCCACATTTTCTGTGGAAGTCCACAGAAAACAATTCAAAGTCTTCAGTTAGTCCAAAATGCTGCTGCTAGGATTCTGATGAATATTAAAAGAAGAGATCACATTTCCCCTGTTTTAGCTTCTCTTCACTGGCTCCCAGTAAAATCTAGAATAGAATTCAAGATCCTCCTTCTGACATATAAAGCTCTTAATAATCTAGCTCCATCATACATAAGAGACCTGATTATTCCATATGTTCCTAACAGAGGCCTTTGCTCTCAGACTGCAGATTTACTGGTAGTTCCTAGGATTTCTATTAGTAGAATGGGTAGCAGATCTTTCAGCTATCAGGCTCCCCTCCTCTGGAACCAGCTCCCAGGGTTGGTTCGTGAAGCAGACAATTTGTATATCTTTAAAACTAGGCTTAAAACTCTCCTCTTTGACAAAGCTTACAGTTAGAGATATGTTAATAGGCAGTTAGAGACAGGTTAGACAGGTAGCTAGGAAGAGACAGGTTAATGTTAGTAGCTATGCTGTTTTAGGCTAGGCTGGTGGAGGACATCATTAGGGTCTGTTCCTACTTTCTCTCCTACTGCTCCCCAACTGCATGATGTGTTGTCAGTTCAAGCGCTAACCTGCTTTCTCTTAGTCTCTTCCTACAGTAGGTGCTCCTGACCCGCCCTGCTTGACGACCCTGACTAAGATGGCATTGCAGTGACGGAAAGTTCTCCACGTCCTGCAACAAACTTCTGCATCAGTTCTGTTGCTCTTTCTCTGTCTGTGTTCTGTGTCTCTGTTCTGTGTTCTCCAAACCACAGACTGTCTCGGCAGATGACCGCTTGTGCTGAGCCTGGTTCTGCCGGAGGTTTCTTCCTGTTAAAAGGGAGTTTTTCCTTTCCACAGTCGCTTCATGCTTGCGCAGGATGAGGGATTGCTGAGAATTACACGACGCAATCTTCTGTGGTTATCTAATTTCTACATTAAACATTGTATTGTAATACTCTGTGTACTCTTCTTGTAAAGTGCCTTGAGATGACATCTGTTGTGAAACGGCGCTATATAAATAAACTGAATTGAATTGAAAAGCTAAAGAAAGTCTCCAGAAGTTCAAACACTTCAGAAACTTTTTTTTTTGGGCTACTGAAACATTTTTAAGAACTGCACAGTACTTTTCAAGAATATTTGTCATTTTCTGCCTTTTCTGACCTTTTATTATTAAGACAGACAAGTCCTGACCTTATTAGCACATCTATCATCTGATTTTCCCGTGTTTATGTTTGATATTGGGGGGTGGGGTGGGGGGGGGGGACAATGACAAGAAAATACCATGCTGATTGTGACACCTCTATAATTTACTGAAAACACGAACAGAAAACCAGCAAGTCTTACGCTCCGAGAAGATTGACTCTCCCTGCTGTCCCCAAGTGGGGTTTTCTGTTGTTTGCAAAGTACACGGCAATCCACTGAAGATGGTTTATTATTTATGGACTTTACACATAATAGAGTGCTGTGTTGACAGGCATCTGGTTAAAATGAAATTCACTAGCAATAATGCTCCCCTTGGCATCAATGTCAGAAAAAGGAGAGCCAATGGAAGACTTATTTTAGTTTACTGTATACTAAAAAATGAATAAACCCACGACCTGCTCATGAGGTCAGTGTCATTGAGATTATATGCAAGACAACACAAAACGGAAAAGAATGAATGGTTTAAAATTTAACGCAAAAACAACATCTTAAGTGTTGTATCAGTTTGTATCGAGCCCCTTTGATTTTCATTTTCTAAATAAAATCCGGTGTGTTCAGAAGTTGTTTAATAAATTTAGTGTTAAAGGTTTTTATCCTGTAGGTGAAGCTACTCTTGGGTTTCAATTATTCTGAAGCTTCGTAGGTGAGTTTGCCATTTAGCACCACCTCTTATTCAGTCACATGGCAGCGTTTTTTTTAAAAATCTCTGCTGAAAAAAAAAAAATCCCAGCACCAAGATGATGCCACCTCATTTCACTGTTTATATCAGCAGTTCCCAACCTTTTTTTCCTCAAGGACCACCTTGCCCAAGACTAGCTGGGAGTCCCCCAAACACTAATTCATACCTAGATATAAAGTACTTGATCACAAACTTTTACTCATGAAAAAAAAAATCTGATTTACCCGATTACCTACCTACATACACAGTAAACGTTATTAATTACAAACATTTACAAAAAATAAACAGCAAATATATTTTTTTGTTTCTTCTGTTTTTTTTTAAAACTATACGCTTTAACGACTATTTTCTTTTTCTCTTTTGGAATGTAGAAATTCAATATTTATAATTTTGATAACCTTAACACAGACAAAATCGTGCTGTCTCTAGGTCCCAGATCCCAGGTTGGGAACCACACATTTAGATATCCAGTGCTAGCCTTTCAAGCAAACACTATGTGCTCCAGCAAAGGTTACATTTTTATCTTGTGTGACCAAAGTATCACTATTTAATGTGTCTCCTAGTTAATAGCAAGCTAGAGTAAGAACTGTTTTATTATCTTTTTTAAAACCAGTACTTTATTGCCAAACTTTCTATAAATGCCAGATTTTGGGATTACAAATAACCGTCTTGTCAGCATATTCCTCCACATGAGCTGCGTGCTCTCTGTACATCTGCCAATTGAGCTGATTGGCCATGCTCGGAGATGTTCTTGCTGTGTTCCTTGGTCTTCATTATGGTCACAAGATGAGCTTTCTTCATTCTATTATCCAACAAACCTTTAAGGAATTCACATTATACCTGTATTTAAACTGAAATCCATTTAGTAAACAGGTGACTTCTAAAGGCAAATTTTTGCACTGAAATGTATTTAGGAATATAGGAGTAAATCGAAATGTACAGCGTTTTAAAAAGATATGTCAAGTAAAAATGCTGAAATCATGTTATTTTTCTACAACAACACAAATATCAAACTTTTTGTTTCCTAACCCTGGTCTTCGGGGCATACTGCCCTACATGTTTTAGATGTGTCCCTGCTGTAAAATGCCTGCGTTAAAGGACTGCAGTTCAGCGAAAGCCCATAAATCAGCTTTAAGTTGAAACTAGTTAAGCTAAACCTCAAACATGTAGGGCCATGTGCCTTAAGGAACAGAGTTGATAAACATGTGTATATCAGACAAAAACCCAACGGAAAACAAGATTCAAAGCGGTAACCTGAAAATGAAGAAAATATATAATTTAAACAGTGTAAACACTTTCTCCACGCTGTAAAAACATTGTGCTGAACTGACATCTTAGCTGTTATTTACTGAATATTTTAATATTTACTTTTACATTTTTATGAACTCAAATTATTTCCTGAGTCTCCCTGAATGGATTTTACAGCAGTAATTAATTACTACATTAAGTGCTGGTAAAACCTTTCATGATCGAAATGTATTAATCTCCCTGTGAGCGGTAAAATGAATCGTGTTTAAAATTTGGACTTGGGATGATATGGGCAAAATTATGTTCCGTGGTTCCATTATATGCTATTGATGGATTTGACATTCAACTAAAGGAACACCTTTCTTTAAATCTCTGAACAAACTTCTAAGTGGAAAACCACAACAAATTTGTCTATAAGGAAAATCCGGCCTGCGTGATGAGGCGATATCCATCATTAACGAAAACGGATGAAGAGGAGGAACATCTGACTACATTAGCCAGACTACCTGGGTCACAACATCTATTTCAGATGAGGTTACTCAACCCCTCAGACATAAGTTTCATCTCTCGTCCTGATTCAAACATGCCACCATTATGCCAAGTGTACAACTGTATGTTTGCATGTACATGATGATTAAAACCCTGAGCCTTAAATTTTACAAGCAGGTATTTAAAAATAAATCATCTAGACTGTGTGGGACAAGATTCTCATGATTACCAACCTTGTACTAAGTAATTACAGTGATTCATCCATTGTTGAACACTTGTTCTTTCAGTATCTGAGGGAAGTTCATGGTGAGTAAAAATTAGGAATAAAGGGGCAGAATGCTAAATTACTTCAACTGAGCATTTGTTGTTATTTAAAACATCAGATGTGGTTTTTTCTAATTGAAAATCACTGATTCTTTTAGGGTCTCGCACCAAATATATTCATAATAACAGATCTGAGTTTGCACGAGCCTGAATTGGAACTGTTGTCTCACAGCTAAAAGGTTGGTAGTTTAGATCCCAATAGGAGTAAACCCAAATCCTCTACTGCCATTACTTGCATAAAAGAATTAATGGATTATTTGCTAATTTTAGAACCTTGGTCCCATAGCTTTATTTTAGGAAAATGTTGGATGTATAGTTGTATGAGGACACACAGATGGTAGAAATTGCTCTACAACCAGGGGTCTCATTTATAAACGTTGCGTACGCACAAAACGGGGCCTAAAACTGGCGTACGCCACTTTCAAAGCAAAAGTTGTGATTTATAAAAAACAGACATGACGGGAAAATGTGCGCACAGGTACGACAACTCTGACCCGTGCGTACTGACATTTTGGAGACGAAGGGGAATCAACGACGCAGTTGGTGAGGTGGTGAACTGCAGCCAGACTGCATATTACTCCTCTCACGCATATCATTTCACCTCACACCAAACATGAATTATGGATTCATGTTATTATAAACATCCAAACCCGCAATGATATCTATATTGTAGCTTTGCAGTGAGCTATAGCTCTTCTAAAAACATTTTTCAATATTAAAATAGATACATAAAATTTATCTCAAAACCTTAAACTCAAATAAAAGGGCCGGGAATGTGTGCCAATTAATAAATTGAATCATCTGCTGTCCCTGAGCCTAATAAATCCTGCAGTCTTGGATGGGATCATTAAAATGAGCAGGAAATTCATCACGTTTCCATATACTGTGGGGGAGCAGGCCGAAATTAAGATGCAATTTACTGAAATGTCTGGTTTCCCAAACAATCGGCGCAATTGACTGCACCCATATTACTACAAGGGCCCCATCCATCCATCCATCCATCCATCCATCTTCCTCCGCTTATCCGGGGTCGGGTCGCGGGGGCAGTAGCCTAAGCAAGGAGACCCAGACTTGCCTCTCCCCGGCCACTTGGGCCAGCTCCTCGGGAGGAATCCCGAGGCGTTCCCAGGCCAGCTGGGAGACATAATCTCTCCAACGGGTCCTGGGTCTTCCCCTGGGTCTCCTCCCGGTGGGACATGCCCGGAACACCTCACCAGGGAGGCGTCCAGGAGGCATCCTGACTAGATGCCCGAGCCACCTCAACTGGCTCCTCTCGATGTGGAGGAGCAGCGGCTCTACTCTGAGCTCCCTCCGGATGACCGAGCTTCTCACCCTATCTCTAAGGGAGAGCCCAGCCACCCTACGGAGGAAACTCATTTCAGCCGCCTGTATCCGCGATCTCGTTCTTTCGGTCACCACCCAGCGTTCGTGACCATAGATGAGGGTAGGAACGTAGATCGACCGGTAAATCGAGAGCTTCGCCTTTCGACTCAGCTCTCTCTTCACCACGACAGACCGGTACAGCGCCCGCATGACTGCAGACGCCCTACCAATCCGTCCATCGATCTCCCGCTCCATTTTTCCCTCATTCGTGAACAAGACCCCCAGATACCTAAACTCCTCCACTTGAGGAAGGACCTCATCCCCAACCCGAAGAGAGCACCCTACCCTTTTCCGACTCAAGACCATGGTCTCGGATTTGGAGGTGCTGATCCTCATCCCAGCCGCTTCACACTCGGCTGCGAACCGCTCCAACGAGAGCTGTAGATCACGTTCAGACGAAGCCAACAAGACCACATCATCTGCGAAAAGCAGAGACCCGATCCTGAGGTCACCAAAACGGATCCCCTCAACACCTTGGCTGCACCTAGAAATCCTGTCCATAAACGTTATGAACAGGATCGGTGATAAAGGGCAACCTTGGCGGAGTCCAACTCTCACTGGAAACGAGTCCGACTTACTGCCGGCAATGCGAACCAGACTCTGACACCGGTCATATAGGGACCTAACAGCCCGTATCAGAGGGCCTGGTACCCCATACTCCCGGAGTACCCCCCACAGGACACCCCGAGGGACACGGTCGAACGCCTTCTCCAAGTCCACAAAGCACATGTAGACTGGTTGGGCGAACTCCCACGCACCCTCCAGGACCCTGCCGAGGGTGTAGAGCTGGTCCAGTGTTCCACGGCCAGGACGAAAACCGCATTGTTCCTCCTGGATCCGAGGTTCGACTATCCGTCGTACCCTCCTCTCCAGAACCCCTGAATAGACCTTACCAGGGAGGCTCAGAAGTGTGATCCCCCTGTAGTTGGAACACACTCTGTGGTCCCCCTTTTTAAAGAGGGGGACCACCACCCCGGTCTGCCAATCCAAGGGAACTGCCCCCGATGTCCACGCAATATTGCAGAGCCGCGTCAACCAACACAGCCCTACAACATCCAGAGCCTTGAGGAACTCCGGCCGAATCTCATCCACCCCCGGAGCCTTACCACCGAGGAGCTTTTTAACAACCTCGGCGACTTCAGCCCCAGAGATTGGAGAGTCCGTCCCAGAGTCCCCAGACTCTGCTTCCAAACAGGAAGGCGTGTCGGTGGGATTGAGGAGGTCTTCGAAGTATTCCATCCACCGACCCAAAACGTCCCGCGTTGAGGTCAGCAGCACACCGCCCCCACTGTAAACAGTGTTGGCGGCAGACCGCTTCCCCCCCCTGAGACGCCGGATGGTGGACCAGAATCGCTTCGAAGCCATACGGAAGTCGTTCTCCATGGTCTCTCCAAACTCCTCCCACGCCCGAGTTTTTGCCTCAGCGACCATCCGAGCCGCACTCCGCTTGGCCTGCCGGTACCTATCAGCTGCTTCCGGAGTCCCACAGGCCAAGAAGGCCCGATAGGACTCCTTCTTCAGCTTGACAGCATCCCTCACCGCCGGTGTCCACCAGCGGGTTCGAGGGTTGCCGCCACGACAGGCACCAACTACCTTGCGGCCACAACTACGGTCAGCCGCTTCGACAATGGAGGCACGGAACATGGCCCATTCGGACTCAATGTCCCCCGCCTCCCCCGGGACGTGTTTGAAGTCCTGTCGGAGGTGAGAGTTGAAACCCCTTCTGACAGGAGACTCCGCCAGACGTTCCCAGCAGACCCTCACAACACGTTTGGGCCTACCAGGTCTGTCCGGCGTCTTCCCCCACCACCGGAGCCTACTCACCACCAGGTAGTGGTCGGTGGATAGCTCCGCCCCTCTCTTCACCCGAGTGTCCAAAACATGCGGCCGCAGGTCAGATGAAACGACAACCAGGTCGATCATCGAGCCGCGGCCTAGGGTGTCCTGGTGCCAAGTGCACACATGAACACCCTTATGCTTGAACATGGTGTTCGTTATGGACAATCCATGACGAGCACAGAAGTCCAACAACAAAACACCGCTCGGGTTCAGATCGGGGGGGCCATACCGCCCAACCACGCCTCTCCAGGTCTCACTGTCATTGCCAACGTGAGCGTTGAAGTCTCCCAGGAGAATGAGGGAGTCTCCAGAAGGAGCACTCTCCAGCACCCCCTCCAAGGACTCCAAGAAGGGTGGGTAGTCTGATCTACTGTTCGGTGCATAAGCACAAACAATAGTCAGCACCCGTCCCCCCACCCGTAGGCGGAGGGAGGCTACCCTCTCACTCACCGGGGTAAACCCCAACGTACAGGCGCCGAGATGGGGGGCAACAAGTATGCCCACCCCAGCTCGGCGCCTCTCACCGGGAGCAACTCCAGAGTGGAAGAGAGTCCAACCCCTCTCGAGGAGACGGGTTCCAGAGCCAGAGCCATGCGTCGAGGCAAGGCCGACGATGTCCAGTCGGAACCTCTCAGCCTCGCACACCAGCTCCGGCTCCTTCCCCACCAGAGAGGTGACGTTCCACGTCCCAAGAGCCAGCTTCTGCAGCCGAGGATCGGACCGCCAAGGTCCCCGCCTTCGGCCACCGCCCGTCTTGCACGGCACCCGACCCCTATGGCCCCTCCCACAGGTGGTGAGCTCATGGGAAGGGGGGCCCATGTTTCCTCTTCGGGCTAAGCCCGGCCGGGCCCCATGGAAAAAGGCCCGGCCACCAGGCGCTCGCCAACGTGCCCCACCTCCAGGCCTGGCTCCAGAGTGGGGCCCCGGTGACCCGCGTCCGGGCGAGGGAACACTAGATCCATATATTTTATTCATCATAGGGGTCGTCGGGCTGCGCTTTGTCTGATCCCTCACCTAGGACCAGTTTGCCATGGGTGACCCTACCAGGGGCATAAAGCCCCAGACAACATAGCTCCCAGGATCATTGGGACACTCAAACCCCTCCACCGCGATAAGGTGGCAGCCAGGGAGGGGTACAAGGGCCCCATCCGAGGAAATTCCCCTACCTCCTGGCCTAAATACACGGCATATTAGTCTGTCTCCTTAAAATATGCTCATATTTAGTGTCAGCTAGGGTGTACACGTACCCCCTCCAGTAGCAGACCCACTCTGGCGGTGGGAGGCAAGTTTTTTTTTTTTTTTTTTCTCTGCTTTGAGGTCCCGACCACTTTTTTCTTTTAATTTCGTGTACCGTGCGGTCAGTTACACTGACAGTCTGCACTGCCGACGCCACATGCTGCCACTCGCAGTTCTTCCTTTTATTTGTGACACCGCTGCTATGTCCACCAAATAAAATGTCTCCTCTAGCCTCCACTTCACCCAATTGCACTTCAATCAACATCTCCGTAAAGGTTCTCTTCTTGTTATTGCCATATTTCCCCTCTTCATATGCATCAATATTCATGTCCTGCTTTGCATTGACCTTTTATAGCCAGATTTGGGCGTGTTTCGGGCGGGATTTGAGCCAGATTCACGTGCGCAAACTTCCAAGAAGACTGATTTATAAAGGGGAAATTGCTTACACCTGTGCGTAGGCATGTTTTTATAAATCAGAAATCTTTTTGGCGTACGCAAACTTTTTGTTTTGGTTGTACGTACACTTTCAGTAGGGATTCTACGCAATGTTTTATAAATGAGACCCCTGGTGATGATGATAGTCACCTCTTCTCCAAATTTCTCCATCCATTTCAATTGCAGCTCAGGATCAGCTTCCATGATACTGCCACCACTATGCATTCCAATAAGGATGGAAATTAAAGCAGGTTAGATACGGTGTTAGTTTTACACTTCAGTTTTTTTATTTAGACCAAATATTTCTTGGGGTTGCATCTGAACAGAGTACCTCCTTGATCTCCTTAATTCATATACATAAGTTCTCACACTTGAGCAGTAGAACTCTGCAACTCCTCCAGAGTTATCGTGACCCGCTTGGCTACAAACCAGATCAATACTCCTCTAAACCTGATTGGAATCTCACAGCCATTTCCAGCAGTGGCTTTCTCTTGAAAACATCATGTTCACATCAATTTGGCAGAAACTGATTGATGCATGATTAAGGCGGTAAGAGGAGATTGTAGCGGATTCTTTAAACATCTGCTGAGTCAATTAGTTTAGTCTTTCTGTCTGATGCTCGGTTTTTAAGGAACTATTGCTGTTCTGACAGAGATTTGGTGTCGCGTTATTGAGTACAGTCCATAAACTGACGTCTTATTTAGTTTCGTACATTTCGTTTCTGAATCCTCCTTTTAGATCCTTTATTGAAAGGATTCACAAGCAGTTTAGATTTGGAAAAAACTGAATTTCCTTAGAAACACCTGATTGTTTTTTGTTTTCATGTTCATGTCTGCTTTTGTTTTAAAAGCACAGATCAGATGGATCTGACATCAACTTTAACAACAGGAATGTTTAGAGCATTTGCATTCGCACAAAGGCTCACACTATGAGACAAAAAATTATTTTAAATGTTTGTAACTTCCTTTGACACCGAACTTGATGCAAACATTGCATTTGTACCATGAAATCATGTTTGAAATCCAGATGAGAGCTGCCCTTTACGACTAAGAAATGATTTCCAAAAGACATTCCTCTTTTAATCTTTCATAAACAAACCCTTCAAGTCAAGTTCTGCAATGATGTGAAACAAACCAGTAACAGCAGCACCACACATCACCCACCATTTTAAAAGCACTCACCAGCTCTTATTGGTGAGTATCTCCCAGTGTAATAGTGTTGAAACAACTTCAATACCACATTCAACCGCTGTTGATTCATGCGTATGGTGTGTTAAGGCACTTGGTACCTCTTGTCATGTTACAAACCCAAACTCAACACTATTTTTTAAGATCTGATCCACAAATAAAACTGAATACCACCTACAGACGGAAATGTGTTTTGTCCTCCTTTTTTAAACGTAGATAAAGCTCTGCCAGACTGACTAGAGAATATCAGTGGACAAACTTTTGTTTGCCACCAGGTCTAGCTACATGTTCTCAGGTGGAATTACCGTCAGGTTCATAAAGTTTTAAATACACATTTCTTTCCAACATTCTTTTTGTAGATCAACAATGAATCTCAAATGAAAAAAAATCTTTGAGTTCAAGTGCAGACCTTCAGCTTTAGTTTAACAAGCTGAAAAGAGCGGAGTGAAAGAGTGTGAGGAAACTAATATCCACCAAGTTTTCAATCATTTTCAAGTAACTATAAACAACATTTTCATTTCTAATACTTGGTTGAAAACCATTTTCTGCCAATGAAAGCCTAAAGTCTCCAACTCCTGACCATCTTCCTTTTCTAATATTATGCAAGGTCTCTATTACAGTAGCTTTCAAGTGAAATTCATGCTCAAATGGGTTAACTCTAATAGAGCTTAAGTCGCAAAACTGCAACAAGCAACTTTGCTGAATTTAACAAGCAACGGCTGCAAATATGATCCCTCATGTAGTCCCTACTTTACACCAAGAGGTGTGGCAGGCATCTGTACTTTCAATCTATGCAACATTTTGGGTGCGTAACCGTGGAAAGTTTGGGAGAATATTGAGTTTTCAGTCAAAGAGGGGGGCACCTTGCAGTGAACCCTATATTTACTTTTATGCAGTCCTTTCGGTGTATCTAACTCATATTGATAAAACAATCTCATGTAGAGTCTGGTTCACTTGGTTGGCTGTTGTAAGAACGTTATTTTCACTATGGATATGGTTCTGTGATCATCCACCACAGTTTTTCTTGTTTTACATTTTAAAGTTAGCTTATTTCACCTGCATGGAGAGTTCTTTTGACCTCCATGTTTTCTGCTCACAGCAAAATCTTCCAAATTCAAACAACACAAATACACTCTGGGACTTATCTGCTTAATTTGTAATGACCTAAAGAAGCACAAAAAGTATCCAATTACTTTAGGTTTCTGAAATACATGGTGGCAGAAGTTGAGTTGGAACTCAAACGCTCTGTCCACTTTGATAGATCATACTAGGGATGTAAGAAAATATCGATACACAAGTATATCACAATTTTTTGTCACAATGTTTTATCTATATTCAAAAGTAAAGTTTCAGTTTTTATTTCTTAAAACCTACAAAGGCTTGTTAGTCATTTTTAACAATGTTTTGGCTTGGCTTTTTTATTTTTATAAAAAAGGTCAGACAGCCAACATTTTTTGTTAAAATATTTTTTCACCTGAGCTTAAGAACTATGCTGCTCCTTCAAAGTTACCGCTGGATGTTTTAACACCTGACACTGCTTCATACTTCACAACTCGCCCATCTGCTGTTTTCTTTGCTCATGAGTTTGTTTGCTCAGGTTTTTGACAAACTTCTGAAGCCTTCACAGGACATCTGCATTTAAAACTGATTGCTGTTAAACAAAGGACTGCCCTCTGAGTTGATCTCATCCACAGGATCTTATTTAGAGGCATCTGAAGGATGGAGAGGGGGCAGATTTAAATTGCATTGATTTGTATTAGTGAAAGAAATGTGATGGCTTGGAAACAAAACATTTTTTTGCTGTAGTATTTAACAAAATAAAAGTTTAGTCTACAATAGCCATATATAGCTTTAAAACATAGGATCCTGTCGCTGCTCAAAATCTGTTACACAGATCTGTTGAGCTATAGTAAAATGATGCACTCTTTGATCTCCAGTACAGTGTGCTCAATCACAAAATCCGAACTGGTTACCATTTTAAATTAGCTCTGCCAGTTCTGTTTAAGAGCTGAAATATCTGTCTGAAATCATACCAGTTGTTGAAGCATAGATTATATCGGTGGAAATAATTATATTCCCATCTTCTGAGTGAACAACAATGAGGGCTTTCACTGCTTACACTTTATGTACCTTATGGTATCGACTGAAACAAAAGTACACCTTATGGCGCTGAAGAAATTTCTTCCTTTCCACCACTTTTTTTCCTAAATGGAATAAAAAGTTGGGCTGCGGGCATCAAAAATATCTAACTGATAATTGGCTTCCACAAATGGAACTGAGAATACATTTTTGTGGTTTATATGGAGCTATGAAGAAAGGGGACTCTAAGGCTTAAGCACCGATCACCGACTAATTTTTTTCTTCAGGCAAAACCAATGCTGCACAGTTGGTATAAATATTTATGACTGGAAATAATATCTCTTTGTTCTCAGAAAACATGTTGCCAGTCTCCATTTCAAATCTTGCCATGACAAAGAGAAAAAGGAGGAACTTTGTGTTTCTAAGATTCTTCCCTAGCTGCTAAGTTATTCCAACATTCAGGTTTATTCTTTGACTCTTCTCATCTTCACCACCTCTCCAGCAGCAAACACACAGACCTGTCTGGAAAATCCCTCCCTTCAACCTCCCAGTGATGCACCCTAGTGAGGGGCAGCGATTAAGGTAAACAGCCATTCCTTCAGCACTCAAGGCTGATTATGAACTTCTGTCACCTGTGTGACAAACAAAAAAGGAGTGCAGCACCTGCAGATACAGGAGGCATTTTGAAGCCTGCTTTTGTGCCATTGTGGAAGTAATTTCACAAACACTCTTTTGTCTTGCTAGAAAACAAATGAAACGGGACATTTTAAAAACAAAAGAGCTATTTGCATAGTTGGCTGTTTGTTCAGTCTGTTTGTGGGGAAAGGAAGTGGAATGAAAAATTGGACTGGCTGTTTTTAAACTGTACACAGCGCCTCAAGTCCATCACCTGCTCTTCAACTAAGATAAATGGTCTGTTTGTGTTTGGGTTGTTTATAGCAGCACCAAGGGAGGGGGGGGGTCTTGATTTTGGGGGAGTGGTAGCAGTTATGCTAATTTAAATACCAACAGGCAACAGAAACACGCTCAAGATATTTTATTAATTCACTTTATGGAGGAATGAATAACCCAAATAACATTTCATCAAACATGTTTTAGCAAAGCGCTGCTCCTGGTGGCAGCATGTTTGAGTAGCTAAAGAACATAAGCTCCAATTTGTTCAATTTGTCGATTTGTTTCATTTTTGGTTGATGCATTGCATATTTAAGACCAGCTAATTAGCATCTCAAAAGCTAAAATAATATCTGAACTACAACTGACACCTGCTTCTAATGTACTCATTAAAAGTGGCTACACAACGGCATGTCTCTCTAAGACTGGATTAAATAAATAAAAAACTGTAAGCGATGATATTCCATTTTTTGCCAGAGACCAGACGCCACTGAATTACTAAAGTCACAGGACAACTTAACTTGTACAACAGGGACATTATTTCAAAAAATTATAGTCCTTATTTCTGCATGTATTTAAAATACATAAATAAATAAGGACGATGACTAATGAGGACATACCCAGCTTTACAGTCGCGTTGAGGATTTCACCATTCTCCTTTGCAATCTCCCTCAGGGGATGCACCGTTTCTGCTTGTCTGATCTCCGCTTTTAGCACAAACGTGGCTTTGTCTTTCCCAGAGATTGGCCCAACTCTCCTTGAATCAACATAATTTCAGCCCTCCGGACTTTTGAAAGCCGTAAACTTTTACGAGTGAGGGTCGGCTTTAGGAATAGGGATAAATGTCTCCCCAGCAAATATGTAGCCAGGACACCTGGGAATAGAACTAACATATTTCACGTATCTAAAAGGGGCTTTAAATAACTTATATTTCGCCGTCAATAGCGATTTTATGTTTCTAAAGCTCTCCCAGTTTTCATATGTTAAAGTGGAGATATTTCGGGGGTTTTGCCTGCTAACTCTCTTGGAAGTACTCATTGCGTCTATAGCCCCCGTTCATTTTGTTTGCTTTCTGCCACACAACCACTCACACATGCGCACAGAGCTGTCAACAAAGATCCTCACTCTAAATTACACCTCCCTGGTGAGGTGAAAGCGCCTCTCAGATCTTGGGAATTTTCAGATCACGTGAACAAGATTTTTCTTTTTTTCTCAAACACTTCGGTACGGCATAAATCCAGCATGGTGCCAGAGCGCCTTCAGGCCTGCAGAGGAGTTGAAAAGGAGACTTCATGGATGTAGAGTAAGACCAAAGAGAAGAAAGAGGTAGTTCAGATTTTTTTCTTCCATCCATAATAATTGTTAAGGATCATATCCCTAACTTTTTTTCTGACCATACGAACAAAGACATTTAAGAGCTGCAAAAGCAAATGAGATTGATGAGCAGTTTTTGCCAACAATCGATTGTGTCATCCAGGGCATGTTACTGTGGAACATCGTCTCTGATGCCTGGATATTGAGCTGCTAGCCTATTGTGACAGTCAGACTGTCATACAGCAACAGTTTTTATTTAGAGATTTGTTTCAACACACACTGCCACCAGAGATCTTTCCAGTACCGTCCACGACTATTTGAAGATAATTGGATGATGTGAGATTTGTCATGTCTCAAGTTTAAAAACCACAGTTTTGTTTATATCCGTTTGGTAGAATGTGAAGTATAGCTGTAAAGCAAAACTCCGTCGGTACTTCTGGGAGGTGTCGAAAGTTGTATAGTGCGGTGTTGGGTCACACACAGCCATCAGGTGGCACTAACATGCCCTATAAATACAGCTCGCTTCCCCTGGCTTGGCCTCTTTCATGATGGGCACTGGCCAGCTTGTCAAGAGGAGAGGCCCTACAACCATTGTCCTTCGCTGGCGAAGGAAGATCCGAGTTTCTGACAGAAACTTGCTCCAAATGAACCCAAAGACCACTCCAGGTGAATCTTACACATTGATAAACAAAGACATTGTTTATCCCCAGAGCCCGACGAAAACTCCTCTAAGTTTCAGACTGCAAGAAGGGCTGCAAGACTGAATGAGTGGGAGGCACGTGTGCCACAGGTCCAGACCCAGCAGAAGTAGCATTTCATTCGCCGCCACAGAGCCGATAAGAATTGCAGCGCTGGAAAGCTGCCAAAAAGGTACTGTAAAAGTGGATGCCGGGGGCATTATCGGCACGCAGCTGGAAGGAGCAGCAAGCCAGGAGCTCACTGCAGCTAACCAGATCGGAGCCATTGTTAGCTAACGTCGCCTCACCCCCCTTTCCCCTCATCGCCGTGCAGCAACTCGGAGGACTTGAAACGTTCACAAGGTCTGTTTGGGCAGAGGCAATTAGTTAGAATAACTAATCTTAAAGGTATTCCCTTTTTGTATTTAATGTTTAATAAATGTGTTTGAGTCACTTTAAGCGCCGCACCTGCGTTGCAGAGGGCTACCTTAAAGCAGACAGGCTCACGTGTTCGTCCACTCCATAACAAAGGTTACAAATAACTGTTCCAACAGAATTCGGTTTAAATAGATTGTTTAAGAACAGAAACTGATCTCATTAACCGTGTTTGAAGTGGTTTTTTTTATCAAATACTGGAACTAAACGGTTTACTTCGGTGACCAGTTCATGAATAGAAGTAATTTCCCAAAGGTTAATTTGTCTGATCCAGATAAGTTTTAACAAACATCTCTTTATCCAAAGGATGTTTTGATTTTTCTCTTGCAATTGGTGAAATTGATTCAGCTTTTCGCTCCAGCATCTGCAAATCGAGTCCTGGGTCAGATCTGCAAGCAGAATCACAACATAATTCATGGTCCCTCTTATTACATATTCGTCTTTTTATGTCTTTTATTTTAACTCATTTATTTTAATCAGTAGTGTTTCAATTATTACTAGTTTGAGTGTTTAAATGTCATTCTTCCCTTTGTGTAAATAAATCTTCTACTTGGAAAGTAACAGTTGTCATTTCTTGTTCAACACACACACATGTTGCAAGGTTTATGACCAATACACGTTAAGAATTCATTCCTTCAGAATTTTGAGTGAAATAGAAATTTGGCTATTAAAATAGTTCCTTGTAGAGCCAGGTGGTGCCTGGAAGAATAATAATTTTTCTATAAATTGTTAACTTTATTGACTGCCATAAGCAGTCTTTGACTATAAATGGCCAAATATCATATACTTATTTAACATCCCCAACAGCGGTTTTCAGCAACGGGACCATACCATGAAGTAACAGCTTCAAACTTTTAAATTATGAATTCTGGACTACTGCTAAAGCATATCATTATTGTATCATATACTTGGAATATATCTTTAAGTACTTTAGAATTAAAATAAGTGAGAAACTGAGAGCATGTTCTGCCAAGCATTACAATAAGTATTCCATCACTTGTTTATACACCTTTAACATCAGCTTTGAGCTGTAATGGCTACAAGAAATCGAAGCCTTGTTTATCAGTTAAAGGTGATTTATGAAGAAGTTTCATTTTAAAAGCACTCATAGAAACCTGGAAAATTTAAGATAATTCTTTTTTTGGCCACTCATATCTGCAAGTATTGCAAAACCAACATTTACATAATATAACATGAATAAGACACCCTCTCTTTTGAAGACCTGAAAGCTTCTGTCCTAAGTTAACTTTTTTCTCATTGGTGTAGACAGATACAACATCTGAAAACCTATTCTAGTAGTTGTTGTGGATTACAGAATGATGCAATTATTTGGCTATGAGTATTTATGAGGAATTATTTATGGCAATGAATAAAATTAGTAATTTATGGAAAAGTATTATATACGGGGCACCACCTGACACTCAGGAACAATAATAGATCTTTCAGTCTCGGCTATAGTTTACCATCTGCCTGGTTAAGGCTGAGGTAAATAAACAAGGTAAAGGAGTGAGCTCCAGACATTCATTGTACAGCACCTTACTACATATGTATACGGAAAAATTGAAAAACAAGGCCTGCCCAAAATATAAGCATTTATCTACATAAGAAGACACAATTCACATTTTAATCAACCAAGCTAGAAACACACAATTAATTAAAAGAAATTAATAACTACGAAAAATAAAGAACACAATATATGGAAAAATATTCAGAGCAATGGAAACCATACCTCGATGTCACAGTTCTGTGGGAATCTAAATGAGGAAGACCAAGGCGTATATTTCAAAGCTAAAAGTTAGAATTAGCTTACGAATTCTAATTAGTTTAAACTAATTAAGACATGAATCAATGGTGCTAAACAGTGCAAGGAAAAATAAAACATTCTCTGGATTAAGTAACATATTGTTTGATAACCTGGATGAGAAGTCATTAATCTTTGGGAAATTATTTCTATTTATAGATTGATCATGGCAGTAAATCTAATTCCAGTACTTTGATGCATAAGGCATTTTCAAAGACTGCAAATATGATTAGTTTCCTTTGTTTAAACAATCTACTTTAAAACGATCTCGATTTTGATCATCATCAGTGGCAATTTTCGTTGTTTATGAAATGCAGGCCTAAAGCAACACAAGTGTGTTCGTTTTAGCATGTAGGTTGTCTCTAACCCACATGGTGTCGTTCAGGACCACTCCGATTCATTTTTTAAACATTAAACAAAGAAAACTACTGTCTGATTGAGTAACTCAGATTGCCCGATTTAATACGACTATTGGTCAAGAAAAAAACATTGAAAACACTTGTTAAACGTACAGGCTGTAGCAGATGAATTTTACACAAGGTAACAAATCACACTGAGAAACAAAAATCCCTTAAATCTGAGTTATCCTAAATTAATCTTGCCTCTGCCCAGACAGCCCTTATCGAATGTTAAGTTCTCCAGCTATCTCTGTGGATGATGACGGGCATCTCAAAAGATAGACCGCTATCAGCTGCTATGAGTTAGCAGAGACTCCATGGCTGGTGAGTAGCTAGGCTGGGACCTCGGCTTTGTACTTTTGTGCTTGCCTAACAGTGATCGGCTCTAACATTGACTAAGAAAGTAACTTTGCAGCTTCCAGCCCGGCATTCAACTCACATCAGCTCTGAGTGAATGCAGCTTCTGGCTGGTTCGGGTCCCACTGCATGCGGGATCAGCTTCCTTTCCCTCTCACGGCAGCATCTACAACTCAGTAAGGGTTTCAGTAGGCTTTGAAGGTAAAACAATTGGTTTGTTTCATCGGTGGTTTCGTCTCACTTGATATTGGCAGTCTTTGTGTCCCTTGGAGTGAGTTCCCCGCGAACTTGCGCTTTTAGTTCGCCAGAGAAGGAAATATCCCTCCAATCAGAGCATGGCCATGGCTTGAATGGAAGAGGATCTATTGTGGCCGGGTGGCCCTTATAAAACCTCTGGTCCTCTCCACCCCTCCCTTTCCTGTTTTGAGCTGGGTTTTCTGCTTCTGTGGAGCTAGAATGCAAATTAGCCGTCATCTTTTTTCTTATTGTAAAACAATATCTGTTTGCATCATTTTGACCCCCCCCCCCCCCAAAAAAAAAAAAAAATCCCAGACAAAGACTTGCTAATATTTAAATGGTTTACCTGTCCCTGGGTGGGTGAAAAAAAAAAAGCTGAGCAAGCAGCGGCACAATTTTTTACTAGTGATTTTCCTCAGAGGACATCAGTGCATTGTTTCTGGGATCTGGTTGTGGAATTGTTGTTTTAGCTATTTTGAAGGGCTGAACCCTCTATATGACTTTCTTGTTTGAAGTCAGCAAACTGACATTGCTCCTAAAGGCTGTATCCAGCAGGTAAGACATTAATGAATCAGAACTACTACACACAATTCATGAGAGAAAAAACCCATATAAATTCTAAAACAAATCTAACGTTTTTACAGATCGTTTCCAACTAGCATAATGAACATTAATTGCTTGTATAAACTCCTTCAGAACAGACTGTTATGGCTAAGCAGCATCTGGCACAGCTGAAGGCGGAGTACCTCACAACACAATGTATCCAATGGCCTCAAGATCTGGCAAACTCACAAATCATCAATCATTATTTTCTGCTATTATTTCCATCTCTCAGATGTTGTCAAGTGTTTAACCCAGGCCCGCAAAACTCTCAAAGACTCTGGGGGTGGGGGACAAATAGTAGCTATTTCTGTGCCCCTTAATTTACAGCCGAGTCCCTGATGATCTCTTCAAGTTTGAAGCTTTGCAGTCTTTTCATAGTGCATAAAATGTACTCCTGTCTTGCAATATTTACTAATCAAGATACCACTTCTGTTGGAGTGGATTGTTAGGCTAGTAGACTGCCAATTAGATAGAACAAGTTAGATGATTAAAACTGAGGTCAGGGTATTTGTAAGATTCAGTTTGGTGTTTTGAGAATGTAATATTTCTCAGATAATTCTTAAAAAGGCCATTGTATTGTATAATTCTCAAAGGTGGATTGTCATTAAAACCCTTCCAAGATTGCTAGGCAGCAGCATTTGATTCTCTATTGTGCTAACACCCACTTGTTTTCTATGAAGAAGAAAACTTAAAACTTGGGCTTTTATAGATTTAGTCAGACTGAGTTAAAAAAAATATTGAAAGGACTACTATTTTCTCCTAAAATGTACACACTTCTCTAGTTATACGCCTATATCTTTGAACAAATGTGTTATGCTATGCTGTACATTATTAACAGATAACGTTTTTATATTTTGTCAAACTTTTAAAGATCAGGGTTTTTATTTTTATTTTGTTCTGTTATTTAAAAGCCTTCTTGAGTTTTGGGTGCTTTTTCTTTAAACCATTGAAGTTCGTAACAGCCCAGTATGCATCTAAAAAAGTGGGCCAAACTCAAATCCATTTCCGCACACCAAAAATGTGTAAAAAACTTATTTTTGCATTCAACCACTAAAACTTGACATCAAAGCAGAGGTCCTAGTGTTACAGAACCAACTTATCAATTTAAGTATAATCTATTGCATGTATTTATGGAAGAAATACAATGTTTTTGTATATTTGAGGTGAAATGCAGAAATCAAACTGCTTATTAGCCTTGTTGAAGCACATTGAGAAATAAAAACAATTAGTGGTAAGTAAGGGCATAGCAAGCAACTTACAAAGGAAAGCAAAAATGTTCATGTAAATGTGAAAATAATTTTATGTATTTGAAAAAGTGCAACACTTTATTCTGAAAAATAAATGAATGCAGAATGTACCGTATGGTGTGTTGTAGTAATTTAACATGATATATTCAGTCCTTTTTTTAACTTTTTTAATTAATCAAAAATAAAATGAGTCATTCAAAAATCCTTTCTAACAGTGTTTTTCCCTAATAACAGATGTTCATTTTGTGAAAAGCAAAAGCAAATTGCATTGCTCTGTGACTTCCCCCCTAAAAGTAAATTAGCAGCACACCATTTTAAATATTCTCCAAGCTAAACACAAATAAAAACCTTGAATATAAATCAAAGACAATTCAGGTTTTTTAATAAATTTCTAATGAAACAACTGATTTTGCTCATCCGGAGGGGGCTCAGAGTAGAGCCGCTGCTCCTCCACATCGAGAGGAGCCAGTTGAGGCGGCTGGGGCATCTGGTCAGGATGCCTCCTGGACGCCTCCCTGGTGAGATGGAAGACCCAGGACTCGCTGGAGGGCCTATGTCTCCCGGCTTGCCTGGGAACGCTTTGGGATTCCTTCCAAGGAGCTGGCCCAAGTGCCCGGGGAGAGGGAGGTCTGGGTCTCTCTGCTTAAGCTGCTGCCCCTGCGACCGGTCCCCGGATAAACGGAAGAAGATGGATGGATTGATGAAACAACTGATTTAGCTAATTGAGTCAGCAGCCGTAACCTCCTATACCAGATCAGTTCAAGCTGTGTAATTTAACTTTCTGATGATTTTCTTATGATATGGTTATACAATATGTCTACTGCTGATTCCTATTATCAATCCATTGAAGGGGAAGTGCTTGGATGAAGCCACGTTTGTCTTAAATAAGGGCATATTCTAGCTGATCGTAATGAAATCAAAACTGCACCTTCATGCGTATCTCTCCATTTTATGCTTTAAGCCCTTTTTTCAATCTACCTGAATATTTTTCTCCCTCCAAGGCTTCAGAAATTGTCCTTTAATCACTAAAAGCTTAAGTAAAATTATTTGCTGATAAAGAGTCCAGCTTAAAATACTTAATTGCTCTATATATTCATTTTTTTTTTTTTTAAAGGTACAGGGAGTAGAAAACGAGAGTAGAAAACAGGAATTTGATTGTAAAAGAAACCGAAGTGGTGATGAAATTGAATTAGGTGTACAAAAGCAATGAGGGACCTTCATATGAATTATTTAAAGATTCAGGAACAAAGAAAGAAGGAAAGGAAAGAAACTACAGATGATTTAGTGAAGCTGAAATAATTACTATGTCAGCAAATCAATACATGCTGACTCTAATTAGCGGCAGTCATTTTTTTAATAACTCAGCATAATCACATCTAATCGAGACATGACCTGAATATGCACACTTATACAGCAACAACTGGAGGCTGTAAACTGATACAATAAACGCCAAGCACAAATAATTGTTTTTTTTTAAAGCTCTTTTCTTGGGGATGCTGATAGCTACTTCCTATTTTAGACACGTCTTTAGTTTTTGTTGTCCACAGAGACCTACTAGAAATGTAAAGCCGAGATCACAAGGTGCGTTTCCTGGCTGACTCAAAAAGACTGCTTCGTGCCACACTGTGCGAGCTTCACTGACCACCAGAGGTGTGTCACACTGCATGGCCCCAGAATTCAGTTGGTCAAACTGGACGATGTCTAGCTTTGGCAGGATGCGCCAAAAGCCAAAGTCACCAGTGACTCAATATGAAGCAGACAGATGGACAGATCCAAGATGGCAAAGAGGAAATCTACAAGCACTAATACTTTGGTTTCTAAACTGAAACAAATGACAAAAAGGAAGAAGAGGAAGATGAATCTTGACATGTTAATTGGGGACAGTTTTGGATGCCTGTCCTTCAAAACCAGCTTCTGACTAGCTTTGCTTAGCATTATGCTAGCCAACATGTCAGTCACAGGGAGCCATATATTTGTTCAACGACAGACTGGAGTAGTAGAATTTCTGACTCTTCCTGAAGATCACAGATGGATGATTTTGGTAGTGGGTGTAATAAATACGCTGTTGGGCAGTAAGTCACACTGCACGACCACAGTATAGCAAATCATGCGCACGCTCATTGTTTTTAATCACGACTCTTGCAGACGAAAATATAGATCTACGATGGCCAAAATCGCGGTGCGATCCTGGCTTAACTATCATATTCTACTCAAGTACATGCATTGTTTAACATGCACTATAGGCTGGGATCTCCATTTGAATGCCAATTATCTGCAAAGTGTCCCATTACAGACCCACATATGGGTTGATCATGTATTAGTATGTGCAATTTATATCGTCAAAAACAATACAAATGCTCTGCTGCCTTACAAATACTGAACTAATGACCTCATTTTTTATTTATCACATGCTGTGTTATGCAGGTGCTTTTTCTGCACTAATGAAGATTTAGAATGTATTCACACCAGCCTAGTTTAGTCATCTTAAAACAAACTCAAATCTGTGTCCTGTCTTGGTCCAGACCTTTCGGTGAATACAACCCAATATTAAAATATTCTTATATTAAAAAGCAGTAGTGTAAATAGAGCAACTTTGGATTGATTCTTTAAATAATTCTGATTGCATGGCATTTATGTATACCACCTAGGTCCCACATATCAAACTCGAGGCCTGTGGGCCAAAGCCCCAGCCCGCCATTGCCATTTATGTGGCCCTCTAAACTCTAGAGGACCATATAAATAAAACATTTAGGTTCTA
This sequence comes from Apricaphanius iberus, assembly GCA_028564705.1. NCBI lineage: Eukaryota > Metazoa > Chordata > Actinopteri > Cyprinodontiformes > Aphaniidae > Apricaphanius > Apricaphanius iberus. Next base: position 2,543,593 of record JAPXFQ010000314.1, read on the forward strand.
TTTTTTTGCACCTAACTACTATCTTTTCAGTCTTTTTTGATTAGTCACAAATCTTGGTGAAAAATGTTCTGTATTATTTCATTTTAAGTAGTATTCATTAAACATTAAGAATTACTTGTTGAGACATGTTTATTTATATTTCACCAGTGTGTCAAATTTTTTTTGACATTTCAACCACAACAAGACAATGATCTTGATTTGGCTCAAAATGTAAGAGTTTGAAACCTCTGGCCTAATTGGCCAGAGCAGACAAGATGATATATAGTCCATGACTCATGTACAGAGCATTGTCTTTCCATCCTAAACTGGTTATTGGGTATGCATAAACAATAGATATAAACCGTCAAAACTCTTGTTCAGTCTAACTTTTAAATGTTGTTTAATACATATATTGACTCCGTCAATCCTATGGAAGTAGCTGAGTGCATTTTGACAGAATTGCTGAAGCATCTGAAATTTTTGTGAAGTTTAAAGCTGAATAAAGTAAATAGTATAAAAAATGCAAGGCAGATTCTGCAAAACGTTCAGAAAAGCGAGTTTAAAGCATACTCTACCTAATGTACAAGTCGCCTCATTGAAAAGGTCACCTGTAACAAGTTTGAGAGACTAATTTGAATATAAATCTAAAAAGTGGATTTTTTTTACCCAGTTTAATATCTTGTTGAGCACACTTTTTTATGACACCGTTTAATGTCTGTGTTGTTGGGGGGGGGGGAGAGAAAAAGAAGACGACTGTCCTCCTCCTGTGCAATTAGATAACCTTTTCTTATGAATTTTCAGCCTCCGTTTTCCTTGTTCCAAAATGAAGAGAATCACTCAAGGTCAAAAATGGAAAGGATACAGGGAGAAGAAAAAAAAACTCCCCAAAAGAGAAAATATCACATGTACACCCACGTACTGAGACTACATTAAAGAGCACTTTAAAGTGACGTGTGACATCTGGGAAATTCTCTGTTATACACGACGACAAAGACTCCTCTGCTTGAGCTGTTTTCTCTGAACATGAGCCATCGCTGGGCTCCTGCTGTTAACTCACACTCTATTGAACCTCATCAAATCAGAGCAAAAACATTTGTGTCATTTTTTGCTTTGCTTCCTAATTTTGCCTTAATAAGTTAGTTTCATAAACACTAAGAAAATCAAGTGGGCCTTAATGAATATTATATAATGGTCCTTATGGAGCTTGTACCAGTCTTAAAAGCTCAATGTCATCCACTGATTTATTTCTTCAATCATGAAAAAAATTCAGCATCGGGAATATTGAGGCAGACTCATTAAAAATGTTCACAGAAATGGCTGTGTTGATATTTGATAGCTTGTTATTTTTATGATCATGGACATTTTTGTTTGCCAATGTAGTGTGCTCTCCAAAATTGGCCAGTTTGATTACTTTTTGCTTGGACTAAAATTGGAATGAAGGAAATCTTAGAGTTAGCTTCAAGTGTCAGAACCCTCTGGAAACCTTTTAGCTGTTTAAAGTTCACAGTTGCCTTCTCAGACCCTTTTATTTCTATAATCTGGCCATGTCTCCTGTCACTCACTGTCCCTTGACTTCTTACACTTAGATTTTCAGCTAGAACTGACTCACAGCCAACACACCTGCTCTCCTTTAATGAGTCGGCAAAAAACAGGGACAGAAATCTCCTGGCAGAACAAAGAAAGCTGGTAATAGGGATAAGCAGATTTCAATTCCAAACGTGATCTATGAGCTGAACTCATCCAAAAACACAGCCAACTGCCCTGTCAGTCGTTCCAATCATTTGTAGGAATAAGGGGATGGAAACTTCACTTTATCGAGCACCATGAAGATAAATAATAAAAACATATTTGCTATGTTTGGTGTGGATACAAAAAAAAAAGTATTATGGTGGCCTGGCTCAGACGCAGATCACAATATATTTGCTACAGCACAAGACACACATAAAGGCAAGGAACACAATATTTAACAGAAAGGAAAACTAGTCAGGGTTGAAAAAGGTGAGAAGGATTCAACACTTTAAGGAAAAAAAATAAAATCAAGGAAAGTCACATGCTTAAATGAATGTGTATTAAAGGATCTATACTTTGGGTGAACGATCTACAGAAAAAGTTGATAAGAAAACAATATATATACAGATTATCACTTAACTTTATATTAAAAAGTTTATAACAGGTTTCAACTGCAGCCCTGGCCATTTGGTGTTATTCCCAAATAACCTACTTCTAATAAAGAATATAATGGGGTCGATTCTAGGAGGAGAGGTTAAGAGGGCTTCCCAGCCAGGTAAGATTCATTTTACTGTGTTGTACATTCTAAAACTTATGAACACATTCACAACAGGAGATATAATGTTTACCGGCATCCAGTCACTTAGCTAGTTTGTAGCATCTTGGCAATTAGCACATGTATAAAACATTAGGTTTGGACAGTCACTGCTCATAAAAATATAAACTGAATAGATCAGAAAATCTCTTTTAAACGACAATACAAAAACATAATTAGGAGAGCTTAGACCTCTGCAAAGCACACTGGTAAGTTTAGATTCCTTAATAATACCTGATCATCCCCAAAATGTAATTACTCATTCCCTTAACTGTTTCTGACATTTTCTGGATATATAAGAAAATTACTCATTTGTGGAATTAACAGTTTTATTTCTATTTTAATTCTATAATATTTTACGCTATAGCTTACTGTCTGTTTTAAATTGCCCTGTATTCTTATCCATTTTATGTCGTGCTGCCTTAATATGAATTTTCACACTGTAGGATTAATAATTGACATAACCTTTTTGGCGGATTTATAATACAATTAGAGAATATAACAAATATCTGAAATGTATTAAAACATCTTAAAATATTAAGAAATTATTTTATTTAATCTTCTGCAGTTAAATGGACTCCTGATGCGCAAAACAGTAAAAATGCTTGAAAGAATGAAACTTTTTACTGAACTAAAACAGAACTTGATAACGAAACAAAATTACAAGATGTGTTATCAGATGCTGAGATATACTCATCTCTAAACAATGTAAATCGTTTTTCTTTCATGTAAAATGGATCTGGTTAATTCAGAATCTAGTTTTTGTATATAAAAAAACATAATACAGGAAAAAAAACAATTGAGCTTTTCTTTTTTTTTCATCATTTTGTAGCTAGCTTAACACTATATATTGATATGTATTAACTATTCTTTAACATGTGCATGCAACACAACAACTCAACTTGAAGCTAGTAAAAACAGCCACGTTTTTTTGCCTTCTGCTGGTCTGCTGAAGATACAAAACCAGAGTATTGAGCAGTTTTAGAAATAAAGTGAGATTAGAATTTGCAACTGCGTATGTAGAGAATGTGTATGTGTAGTTGTGCATTAAAAGGCTAAACTTGGTTCTCAAGCCCTTTACAGGACCTGATTGGTTACAATGAACGAAATGGTAGTGATGCGAATTCCGGCTCTTTTAGAGGAGCTGGAGCTTATGGCTCGGCTCACTAAAAAGAACGGCTCTTTCAGCTCCAAGAGGCTTCTCACATTTTTTCGTTCTTAAAGTAATTTATCATCAAAAGGAATAATGTGTAAAATTCATTACGAACATAATTAAATTATTTATAATCATTTATTATATCCACTGTGGAATAGTATTCCAAAATAAATGTTAAAGTACAAAAACAATAAATATTTATAAACTTTAAACCATTTATAATGAAAATAGAAAAGCTAAAGATAAAGTAAATAACTGCAGTCTGAGCGATTTGAGATTTTAACTATACACACTCTGCAGTCGGCCTTTGAATTATCAATCTAATTGAAATGCATCCAAATTTTGCTCCAATACCTGCTGTCACTCCTTTTCTCACATGTCCAGCACGTTTTATTTCTAGCACTTTTCTTCTTCTACAACCTATTTCTGTGTTTGTGGCGCCATCTGTATTTTTAACCCCTCGTCAACTCCCTCCTGCTCCCAACGTGCAGCTTGAACAACAACAACAACAAAACAAACAAAAAACTAACTTCAAAATAGCAATTTTGAATCAAAACTATAAGATGAAGTGGGGAAAAATGTGAAAGAATCTGTAAACCAAGTAGAAAGAGGTAGACTGCAAGTAATTTTTTAAGCTTTATATAAACAAAGTAATGATTTCTGTGACAGTAGTAATTATAATTAACTGGTTACATTTTAGTGAATGCATAGGGAATGTGTCATGTAGAGATAATCAGTGTGCTTACACAGATGTCAGTGAGCAGCAGATATCATCAGTATTCCCTCTGACTTTGTTCCCTACAGTGTGAAGTAATCTAACCTTGTAGTACCAGACATGAAGGCTGTGTAGGACGGACTGAGGAAGATTATGTTTGAGTTGGATATAACATTAGGGAAAGAAGTGTTCAAGCATGGCACCTTTCTGGGTGCACAGTTTGTCTTGTAATCTGACCAGTCTACTTATAAATATCTAAATAGCAGCCTCGTCTTTTTTTTGAAGGAAGAAGCTATGCTTTTCCACAGCAACTCTTAAAATGTTCTTTATTGCATTAGACCCATCTCTAAGGATCTCTTAGTATCTTCAGTTAGTATGAGTCATTTGCTCTACTGCTTGAATGAAAAAAAGAAAAGCACATTTTTAACCACAGCGAAATAGAAGGTATACATCATATTTCCATTAACACTCAAAGATGAATTCTTTATCCAAAAAAACACCTTTTTCAAAATATAAATTCCTATGGTTTCACTTATGTTACTAAAATACACAAGTGGTGCAGTTACTTTGCCGTGTACTAATCAGTTTTGTATCCTAAATGTCCCTGTCTGCCGGTTGCACACCCCCAACAACTGCAGAGTCATCTGTGCATTGCTGTAGGAGACGGGACTCAAAGATATGCTGGCAGAGAAAAGATGAGAATACTATCCCTCCTGACTTTGCCGCTGCCATGGACCACTGTATCAGACATTTGCACAAACGATAGTCTGTCAGAAAGTCAATAATCCAGGCAGCTGGTGAGATATATCACTATGGCTGCTAACCTACTCTATAATCAACACTACAGCTTTGTCTGTAGACTCTAGCATTAAGCACTAATAAGCTAACATTCATGAATGCCCCAACGAATGCTCAGCTTTAGTGAAGGAGGGTTGTGAGACGCCTCTGTTGTGTTGCTCAACTTTGAAGTACTTTTGCATTAGCCATCAGGGGTTGACGATGTAAGTGCTCAACTTAAAATTACATGAAATACATCTGTAGCTCGAGATTTGAAGGCTACAATCTAAAACTTGCGATGTCTGTTCCATTTGGCATCCACCAGGGGGTGCTACAGTAGTTGCACCTCAAAAACAGAATGTCTTGAGAATGGGGTTGTAGCCAGACCAGTTTGTTTGTCAGTCATGCAAAGTAACACCATGGTCATTGAACCAGCTTTTGTTACTTTTGGCAGTGAGAGGAGAAAAAATGTCTTGCTGGAAAATGAAATCTGCCTCTCCATAAAGCTTGTCAGCATAAGGAATCAAGGTGCCCTGAAATGTCCTGGTAGGTTTCTATTAATTCTATAAAACACAGCCGGCCCAAACATTTGACAATGTGCACCAAATTGTCACAGATTGGATGCTCCAACCTTGATTTCCAAGTGCAAACTTTACTTTTGAATAAACAAAAGAAAGCAGAGGTCTAGGTAAGATGTCTGTTGCCAATGTGTAGGATTCATCTGCACGTAGTTAATGTAATGTCCAAAGCCTCAAGGAATTTTGCCCAACAGTCCTTTCCAGGTTGTACTCATCTCCGATGGCGGTGAACCTCATCCTACCAGACTTTTTCCTTCCACTCAACTATGAATATGCATACATGCAGCACAATGAAAAACCAGCTTCTTTAGTGATGACCACTGTCCTTACTGAGGATGTCAATGACTATTTTCAGAACATCTATCCAGTCAGCAATCTTCCAAATGATTGTGTAGCCTTATGATCCATACGAACAATTCCATTAATAGGTTTCTCTTACCAGTATATGTAGCTGTCAGATTTTTCTATTTGGGAAACTAACTAAATGCTTAAGTATCATGTGAAAAGCTGTTTTTTACATTTAGAAGAAAATTGAGATGCAAGTAGCAGCCCGGTGCTGCTAATGAAATGCACTTGATTAACTGGTAATCAGTAAGTTTAAGCACCTCTACAAAAAGATGAAGTTTCATTATTTTTTTTTTACTCTGATCTAAATCAACTGAAGGCAGATGTGAGACCGGGTATTTTCATTTTCCACCAAAGTCACTATTCAGTGAAAAAACCAACATCCATCATTAGTCTATTTTTAACATCGTGGGGATGTTTCATGCACATTTCGTATCAAAATCAAAAGATGTGATAAATGTGATAAACCCTATGAATCATAACAATATAGACATTCACATTATTATAGCACCAAGTGGGCTCGAATAAGCGTACAAAAACAGTGCATAAACATGAGCAGAGATGGAGGTAAGGAACAATGTTCCTTTTTAGCTCCGAGACTCTCCTCAGAAGAGGGTTGGGAGCCTTTGATGTACATTTCCTGCATGTGTGTTTATCAAAGGCAGATGGATGGCTACATTCAAATGCAAGTCTAAGTGAACCTCTGCGTGTGTTGCTTCCCGAGTAAGTGTCCCTGCCCCAAAAATAGCTCCTTCAGTGTTTTCGGAGGGTCGGGAAGTCCTTCAATCTCCACGGACTTAATTATTCAGTGAGTTTTGGACGATTTGCCATTTCTTCCATTCAGGGTCGGGCATAAATACGAATCCCTGAGTCAAGCGCACAGCTTTGATTCACAGAAAAAAAATCAATAATTCAGAAGGGGGCATTCAAGTTGGTCGACTGAATTAGTGTTTGCCTGTGCTAAACAAGCTTTTAAGCAAAAACACACCTGTTTTATCCACCTTGATCATATAAGTATAGCTGCAGGATAAAAAGCATCAAATCAGATCTGACTGAGATGGAAGGAGCTCAATCTGTCATCTAACATTAGATCCAAGCATTATCACCTCTTTCAACAGCAACATAAGCTAAGTAACATTTGCTTTGTTCCTGGAAATCTGAAATGAAGATCAAGAATTCAAATTAACGTTATTGTCGCCATAAATTGAAATTTAAGGCTCCTTAAGATGGTGACTAAACTATATTCTAATCACAATGAATCTTTCATATAATTAGGTAACAATACCGCAATGCTTTCAAATCTGGCCTACACGTCATGCAAGTATATGAACAATATTCAGAATGACTTCACCTTTTTAGGTGCAGTGTTCCGCATTAATGAATTAATAAAATGGTGACTTAATCTTTATAATCTAGTAACATTGGGTGCATATATTATACAATTTTTCCTAAATTAATAAAAGACATTGAAAAACGGTTATGCTCATCTAATCAAAAACGTCTTCAGCAGTAATTGTCTTTTATAAAAAGAATAAAACCAGTCTCCTACATTTGTTCATGCCACTTCTTATGTGACACAGTAGCACTATCAGACCGATAGTGCTGGGCCATTTTAACATGTTGATTCTCTGCTCCTGGGAGGGTATCAACTTCTAAACTCTTTAGACAATGGGATTGATAGCTTTTTGCCTACTTCATGTTGTCAGAAAGGTGCTATGCAACTCATTTCTTGATTCTAAAGGTCTGGCAGACCTGAACCCTAACCCAAAGTTTTTCACATAGGACAACTTTTTATACATCAAAATCTTCATTTGGTTTACTTTAAACAATAAAATTATTTTCCAAGTAGTAAGTGTCGACTTTTTAGTTCCTACTAATAATATTGCGAGCCCCTAGCTTTCATTAGTCTATCGATGTTTGAGTTTTCAGGATGTGGCCTGACTATTACCAGTACTAGCCGATGAAAAATCAGATGATTTCAATATCTGGCAGAATAATTCCTAAATTCAACTTTATAAACTATAATACAATAAGATGTACCAAATTGTTATTTCGTATCCTAATTTGATTTAATTATTTGCAATTATACTAAGTTAATTAGGAAAAACTTATTTACGTAGACTAAAATCTTGATTAAAAGGGAAAAATTTTTTTTTTCCTTTGTTCTTATTTCATATCAAATAATTACACAGTTGCTTGTTTCCTTATTCCTTCGCCATGATCTTCAAGCCAAATTTACAAAACGTACCATCAATTCTGAGTGCCTGATCACAATATATTGGTAACCTGGCTGTGCTGCATTGTTGTGACCCCCTTTCTGCTGTGGGTCAGTAATAACATCTTGGATATGCTTGAGCTGACTAATAGATGGAGGGTCTCTGTGCCAGAATGACAGAGCTGTGCTGGACTGATGGCGTGCCAGTGGGACCATAATCGCTCCTCTCCATCTGAGTCACTGTCCCTCTTCTTTGTTTCAATTTTTCTTTTAATCATGCCGTGATAAATGTGTTGGTCGTCGATAAAGTCAAGGACTGGAATGTCGGCTAATTTTGCCGGCTCATTTCTGCGAAGGGCGACCTTGATCTTGACCTGAATGGCTAGGATTTGTGACAACAAGAAAGGAGAGATGAGCTCTGAAGCTTCCAATAAGAGCATGAAATGGAAGAACAAAAAAAAGAAGAGGGATCTCGATGAGCAGATGTGATTTGAGCTGAGAGGATGACAGAAAAAAATAGTCTGGATTCACTCACACAAGACTTGCACTTCTAAGGCTCAAACACTGAAGCATGAATGAATGATAAAAAGCTCATACTCGAACAACTTCATCTTTATGTGCAGAGAATGCTCTTTGTCTCAGTCCAAACAGACTGAGACACACATCCACTGCTTCGAAATACTGCATCTGTCAAATAATGACAAATCTTTCCAGGATCTAAATGACAGATTTTCTAAGATTTATGTGAACATCATTTATCTGCACTTAGGTACACAGCTGTCTGAACTGGAGGAATCAATCTCTCTCCACTAACCTGAAACAAATTTAAACAACAAAGACTAAATGTAGTCCCTAATCAATCCGTCTTATTTCTGCATCATCACTGTAATAATGTGAAATTTGTTTGCAACTCAGGCCTTATACAAATATCCATCTATCCACCTATATATCAAAGTCAGAACTTGAATTAATTTAAATAATTCTCTTTTGATATTGGGCAACAAATGCAGCTCTGTATTTTCAAAGATTAAGGTCATTTTAAAACCCGAGAGCCCAGTAGACCCTGTTCGATTGGGGACCATAATTTAAACATTGTGGCTTATTCTTAGCTGAACAGGTTGCGCTTTCACATGGCACTTTGTCAAAATTACCACGCTTTTTAAGCAACGCATGTTCCTCCTCGCTTGTGGTGGTGCTGCAGCAAAGAGTACAGGGACACACCTCCTGTTCTTGCTGTTTCAGGATTGCTCTATTCTCTTCGGTAAATGTCCCAGACAAAAGCGTTGAAGCAATGGGATAAACATGAGCATAGAAGAAGTTAGGAGTTGTTCTTACTTGGTTGTTTATGTGTTATAGTCCACTTCCTGCTTTTTGATTGGCCCTGGCCTGCTTGGCGTTCACACATGCCATCGAATAGCACCAGATTTCCCCTCAACCGTGCTGAAACCTAGGTTTTTAGGTGGACCAGAGTTCATTTTGTTGGTCTGCTTCAGAGTTTGATTGTACATTCACACCTCCACAAACTAACCAGATTTATTTGGCAAACGAATTGAGAGTTTGATTAAAGTGCACTCAACAGGGTATTTGTTAATTAACCCTGAAATGCCTTGATCTCAGTCCAGTTCCTAATTAACTGGATACCAGTTTGAATGATGGATGGAGTTAAATACAGGGTAATACCGGAGGAAAACTAAGGGCAACAGAGGACTCAACAGTAAAACACATTCACCTTCTAGCAGGACAAAGGTCAACATCTAACCTGAGCTATAAGGGATTTTTCAATGGTTTAATCCAGGGATGTCCAAACTTTTTGCTACATGGGCTAAAATTAGCAAGTCAAAAGAGCAGATGGGCCACCAAAAGATTTTTCCCCCATACATTTTTTTTTTTTTACCTGCTTACTGATAAATTAAACATGTAATATTTTAGTGAAACAAAGCAGGAATTCTTGAAGCATATCTATTTTTAAACGATTGTAGATTTACAAAACAGGGCTTTAGAGGTTTGGAGAAAAGAAATCAAAGCTTTCAAATATTTCAGAGGGGTAATTTTAAAGCAAAAATCTGTTTTTTTCTCGACAAAGAGCAGGGTTTGGGTCACTCTTTCTTTGGAAATATGTCTTTTTTACCCATGTTTGGTTGACTCTACCTCTGCTTTTTTGTAAGTTGTTTATGCAATGAAATTACAAAGACAGCAAAAAAATATATATATTGTTAAAAATATATATATATTTAATCATGGAACATTTTCTAATCATTTTAATTTGCCAACAAAATTATGCCCGAAGAAAATCTCCATCTGCACCAATCATTTGTGTTGTGGTGCAAATTGCATCCAGTACAAATCTGAAATGGTGGTCAAGGGCTGTACAAAATCAGTCCAAGGGCCATAAATGGCCCCTGGGCAGCACTTTGGACATCTTGGGTACAATCCAAGCCCAGACTTAAATCCAATTGACAATCTCTGGAAAGACTTGAAAATGTATTTTCACAGATGCCCTCTGATTCACGCCAATCGTTAGCTTTATGCTGCTCTGGTAAAACAGTTCAGATGGGCTGTAAAGCCAACACATTTTACCTGCGCTGTATGCATCCATCCACCGTTAGCAGTTTCAGCTCTTTAATGTTCCCCAACAACCATCCGTTTTAATTGCAATCCATTTCACCTCTCGGAAGATGGGTCGTTGCACAGTTTTACATCATTAAATCCTTTGGTTGCTGCCGGAGTAGGGCACTGAATAAAGATGGAGTACATGGTAAGATTATGACAAGTTCAGCCTCAAGTGATTCAACCTCTTGAGCAATTTCCAGCATCTCGACCTGAAGATTGATTTGTAATGTTTTTGTTTCCACTGAACGAATTAAAATGATTAACTGTGACCCAACCATGTACCACAGGAGTTGTAATAGGAGCTATCCATTTCCACGCAGGTTTTCCACTTTGACATTTTTGTCAGATCTGGGCAGAAGAGATCTATGAGTAGTTTAAGGAACAGTTCATTTTCGACTATCAGCCATTAACTGGGAGGTTTTTACAGATCAGCAGACCGATATCACATCGGGATTTATCTTTACAATGTGATTTAAGAGTGGAAGGAAACACATTAAAGAGCAATATGTATTACAAGATAAATAATTGTCGAGAAGTACTTGAACGGTTAAAGATTGATGTCAATTCTATCCAACATATGGAAATGTAATAATTTAAGAAATGTTACAAAGGAACTCTTGCGCGACTTTACTTCCATCTATCAACTTACCATACCTGCTTAATTCTGTGCAGGTTTGCGCAGGAACTAAGGCATGATATACCATGATTTACACATTCCTTTCATACCAACAAAGAATCTGACTAGTTTATCTGTTTAATTAAAATATGGTTATTTTAGAGTCTAGTGAGAAATTATATAAATTTGTGATTATAGCTTTTTTTTTAAAGGCATTTAAAGAATAAATACATTTGTGAGTAGTTTTGACTAACAATTTTGGCCCTTATGACTAAACATTTGGACACCACTGGTTTACACTAGAAATTTTTTGCGTTCAATAAAAATTTTGATTTTTACATTTTTTCCAACTGCCAAATATTTCTTTTACCTAAATTTCTGTAGATGTTTACTAAATGTAATTATTTTCATTTATCTTCTAACAGTGTTTCACTACTTATTCATATTTATACTATTATTTTTATATTTTAACCTGTTATTTTAATATTCCTTCCAGTGTTTCCTTTGTGGGAGCCCTCTGCAGCGGGAGTGGTGATTGGCTGGGGCTGCCTTGATGCTCTACAGGTAGCCCTTGGGTGGAGGTATGGGTCTTTGCCATTCCTCCTCTGGGTGCCCTAGGTTATTGCCTTGTGCCTGCTCCTGTTGATCTGCTGCTTGTGTAAATGGCTCCTTGATAGAGTTTCCTTACCTAATTTGGCTCATCTGTACTCGGCCCACAGTCCATTTTATTGTCCTTTGAATGTCGATCGAGTATATCTGCACATGGGGGTTAGATTTGGGTCATTTTTAATCTGTAATACCCTTCAAGTTGCATTTTGTGTATTAAAGGTGTTTTATAAAAGTTTGATTTGTTCTTGTTTTACTATTGAGTAGAAGTTGTTGCGTTTACAGCTTCTTTACTTAATGGGTTTGAGCTTTTCTCCACTTGTATTTTGGACACAACCGTAAAGCTTCTACCTTATTTTTTTAGACAAATATATTCATGGTGATTTCAATGATTGTTTGATGTAAACTGCCTTTGCAAAGTTGCAGAATGGAGACGCGACCAAATCAATGGCTGTCAGGAACTTGGTATGGATGTCAGAGTGCATCTTTGTCAGCTAATTTACTGTCCGTTATCAGGCTTTCCCAGCGCCAGCTACAGAAACTAAACACTTTCCCTCAGTTTTAAAGCTGCTATTGCTGGTTAATCACTCCACCATTCATCACAGTGTGTCCTAAATTACCAGCGGCTTCATTTGCCGTTGCATCGCCCCAGCCAGTGCCCATTACAATCGCACCAAATGAAGAAAGATAATGTGTTTTTCTCAATGGTAGATGAGAAGCTTCCTGGGGTTTGGTTGTTTGCAGAGCTCCATCGCTGTATTTCCTGTGTGTGTGTGCATCAATATGGATCATGAATCTGATACACCCTTGGGGAACTGACCTGGTTTTTCATGTGGAAATCACACAGACTAGGAGCGAGTGAACATGTAAAACGGAGATCTCGAAACTTTTGATGGATCGGACTCAGAATGCGGCGGAGTGCAAATCTTGAGCTTTGAAAAGTAAATCGCAAAACCAGGCCAACAAAGTCTGAGGAAATTCCTTGTTCTATCACACTGTAATATCTTCCAAGCAAATCTGATGCAGTGAAACCTGGATGGAGGGCGTTAAACAGTTGTGACTTTGCACTAATTCCACTCCAGTCAAATCTGAAGGCGGCTGGGGATTCACGTCTCACTGGTCGGCATACACTGGCCCTGGCACAGTGGAGCCAATCAGTGCTTACACAGGGGGGAAATAATCGGGATGTCGCAGTGGGACTCTGTGTTCTCCATGGAAGGGAGCTCTGAGCTCTCGTGATGAGCTCAACGCAGTCATGCCCCACTGACCCACTACAGGCAGTGGGAGGCTTTAATTCACAGCTCTCATGTGAATGAATGTGTTATAGACTGTCAGTTTCCTGTTTTGTTAAAAGTATTGATGGATATTCAAAGTATACAAACTGAATTTACAGTATCATGAACAAGTAGAGGAAATATTAAATCATGTTAATTGACTAGTTTTAGACTACATTAATTTTTGGCATAAAAATTTGAGTTTTTTCCATCATGTAAGAAACATAGGATCATTTTTCATCTAAACACATGTACCAAGCTACTACACTAAAATGTGTTCATGCTCCTAAAGCTTATTTGACATGTTTATGATTAGCACAAACTGGAATCTGGAATGGACTGGTTGTCTGGCATACTGGGCAAATGTCCAGTGGGCCAACACCTTTTTGGGGTGTTATAGTTTAACCTGAAGCAATTATAAATTGATATATCGACTGTGACAGCCCATTGGCTGTTTTCTTGAAGAACATTGGCTACTAATTCACTGAAATCCTTCAGCTCTTCACAGCCCACCCGTCTCTCACTACACAGTCTTTACGCAGCAGCTTCTCCAGCTGTTATAGTCTGAAACAGAGCGGGCTGAAAGAGATACAAAACCAATAGTTTTTTTGGATAGAGTTCAGAATAAGCAGCAGACTACAGTTAACTGCAAGCAAACTCAAAATGAGCGAGGATCATGACTTTTTACTCTCAACAAAAATATAAACGCAACACCTTTGTTTCTGCTCCCATTTTTCATGAGATGGACTGAAAGATCAAAAATTCATTCCAGATACACAATATTACCATTTCTCTCAAACATTGTTCACAAATCAGTCTATGTGTGATAGTGAGCACTTCTGCTTTGCTGGGATAATCCATCCCACCTCAAAGGTGTGCCACATCAAGATGCTGATCTGGCATCATGATTAGTGCACAGGTGTACCTTATACTACCCACAATAAAAGGCCACCCTGGAATGTGCAGTTTTGTCTCACAGCAAAATGCCACAGATGCCACAAGCATTGAAGGAGCGTGCAATTGGCATGCTGACAGCAGGAATGTCAACCAGATCTGTTGCTCATGCATTGAATGTTCATTTCTCCATCATAAGCCATCTACAAAGGTGTTTCAAAGAATATGGCATTACATCCAACCGGCCTCACAACCGCAGACCACGTGTAACCACACCAGCCCAGGACCTCCACATCTAGCAGGTTCACCTCCAAGATCATCTGAGACCAGCCACTCAGACAGCTGCTGAAACAATTGGTTTGCATAACCAAACAATTTCTGCACAAACTGTCAGAAACCGTCTCAGGGAAGCTCAACTGCAAGCTCGTCGTCCTCATCGGGGTCTTGACCTGACTCCAGCTCACCGCCGTAACAGACTTGAATGGGCAAATGCTCACATTCGTTGGAGAGGTGTTCTTTTTAGGATGAATCTCGGTTTACATTGTTCAGGGCAGATGGCAGACAGCGTGTGGTGTCGTGATGGTTAGCATTTTGCTGATGTCAATGTTGTGGATCGAGTGGCCCATGGTGGTGGTGGGGTTATGGTATGGGCAGGCATCTGTTAAGGACGAAGAACACAGGTGCATTTTATTGATGGCATTTTGAATGCACAGAGATACCGTGATGAGATCCTGAGGCCCATTGTTGTACCATACATCCATGAACATCACCTCATGTTTCAGCAAGATAATGCAGGCCCCATGTTGCAAGGATCTGTACACAATTCTTGGAAGCTGAAAATGTCCCAGTTCTTGCATGGCCAGCATACTCACCGGACATGTCACCCACTGAGCATGTTTGGGATGTGCTTGACCGGCGTATACAACAGCGTGTACCAGATCCCACTAATATCCAACAACTTCGAACAGCCATGGAAGAGGAGAGGACCAACATTCCACAGGCCACAATTGACAATCTGATAAACTCTATGCGAAGAAGAAGTTTTGCACTGCATAAGGCAAATGGTGGTCACATCAGATACTGGCCGGTTCTGAGTCCCCAGACCCCCAAAAAAGCAAAAAACTGCACATTCCAGGGTGGCCTTTTATTGTGGGCAGTATGATGTACACCTGTGCACTAATCATGATGTCAGATCAGCATCTTGATGTGGCACACCTGTGAGGTGGGATGGATTATCTCAGCAAAGCAGAAGTGCTCAGTATCACACATTTAGAGATCACCCAAGAGATTGCGGATCATATCCCATATCGCCCTTGCTGTATGTCTTGCCACATTATGTTTAGGTTGACATTCTTCCTGATTTGACAGTGGCTCTTTTTTTTTACATTTTACCAAGCTCTGACATTGAGACAGTGGCTGGATCATCTCTGTTCAGTACTGAGCAGTGTGATTTAGACTGTCAATAAATTAATGAAGGAAGATACTATCACCAACTTTCACTTCATAACTCAGTCACAATCACATCTAATTAGACAATCAAAATAACTGTTTATATTTAATAGGGTATTTTAATGGATAACATGGACTTTTAAAATGTATTTTACATTATGATACTTAGTCACAATTCAATGTTTACATTTTATTTAGATGGTTGTCTCTTTCTGTTGTGAAAGGTATCATAGATGTAGCACTTCTTTAGGTTCCACATCCGTCCACACACAGCGGAGGAGTTTGTCTGCTCATAAAGCACACATGTAGTTTGAGCACATGTAGCTCTGCCTTTGAAACCATCTTTACAACAACTCTTATTCTATCAAAGGTCACAGTTTTATATTTTAAATTAATACAATTTATATTAACATTTTGGGATGTACATAATACATTTATCAGCTTGATCTAGTAGAGCTTCAACTCTGCTTTCGGTCTTTCTCAGTGCCACTTTTGGAGCTCATTATTCTACATGGATATATGCTCTTAAGGCATAATTGTTGCTACAGTTTTTAAAAATGTGATTTTTAAAACAATACAATGCACTCAAATATTCTCTTGTATGCTGTGTGCTGTGTATATTTTACAAATGATCATGTTGTGTCACCATGATCAAAAGTCTCAGGGCCACTTTTTGGTGCCAGTCCAGCCCCGACTGTAATCCATTTATGCCCCCACCCCCCTTTGCTTTGATATTCTTTAATAAAATCCAACACCAACCAACTGCCTATAGAACATTAAGGTGCGTTCAGACTGGCCAGCGTGTCCAGGCCAGAAAACGCTCAAATGTACGAAAGTTGATGCTTTAAAATTAAAACCCAGCTGCTTGCACATTTTGTAGTCCGTGCCAGCGCATCATGTCAGTCCATCAGCAGGCGAGCGGGGATTTCTCTGTTGTTTCTGCTCTCCCTCTGCTCCGCTCTTCCTAGTAATGTGTATTTAGTACTGTAATTGCCCTATCCGGGATTGACTAGCGTTAAATATTTTCTTTTAACTTTTTTTGTTAGTAAACTGCTTACCTGACACTCCAATATCCTCTGATCGCTCTGATCATCACCTCCTGTTCGGTCTCTCCCACCCTGCAGCTACTGCCCACGTTTGCGGCCCAAAAGTTCAATTTTCCCTACTTCACACAGCTGCATGGAGGCCTTAACTGACAGTCCGAGCACCAGCTGCGTGGAAGCGGTGATGCCCACTACGCTGACGTGCACGGCTTGCTGAAAGCCAGCTTGACGCCCACATACTGTGTAGGTACTATAGGACTTTGCATGTAATCTAGCTCCCCTGCTGACTGGACGTACAGCGGCAGTCTGAACGCAGCTTGAATCATAGTAGCAGCCAAGATACCAAGAAAACTCCAGGTGAGCTGCAGTAAGAAACACTATAGGTTGGAGAATTATATTGACAGGGTAGGTATCGTAGCGTAAGTATCATGAGTGTAATATGCTCCACAATCGGGTCTTTATGAAAGATTGACAGTCATACATGTCAAGTTCAGTTTGTCACTGAGAATCTAAGGGATACAGCTAACATGTGGAGCAAAGTACTCTTTCTATGATGAGACCAAAAATGAAACTTTTGACATCTACACAATACACCGTACACAGTAGGGATAAGCAAGTACAGCATTATCTGCATCTGGATACCCATATGAATTATCTTTATCTGTACTCTGACTGGGCGGGGCCTAATCAGGAAGTAGGCTGAATTTAACACAGAAGTGGGCAGGGTTATCTTGAAATGGGCGTCGCTTTCACCAGTATGTTTTCAAGCATGCAATTGATAGTGGTTGAACAGAAATAGTTATATTTATTGCTGGTCAGAAAACTATTTACATGACATCAGCATTTATCTTTAGATCAAAGGTTTTGATAACAGACAATATACAGAACAAGTTTTGCAACAATGAATACAACACTTGAGGTTGCAATTATGAAGTAAATCGTAATAAACAAAAGCTTTCATTGCAACATAACTTGTATTTTTTTAACTTTTTAAATCTGTGATTTTTTTGGCTGTTTTTCATTTATTTCCATACCAGATGTGTGTGTAGTTAATTTATTTTGTAATATAGTTTTATACCATAACTACCTTTATTTATTTGATAAAATAAATAAAACTTGATGTTACATTCCCAGACCTACCCTGGGCCTTTTTAGTCCCTCTTTATATTTACCTCTCATTGACATAGCACACCATGAAGTCTGTAGCTTTGTTTTATGCCGTATCAGAGCGTCAGATGCGCTCTTAATGGGCCAAAAGAGCTGGAAGAAAAAACAGTAACCTTTTGCAGCCGAAATAAAAGTGAACTAGATATGAGATCAGATATAACATTTTTTAAACCTTAATATGTAGGTGGATGTAAAAAGTAATTGAAACTGCCGCTGCTGTCAGTCATATAAAGACTGCTCTGAAAACTTTCAGCTCACTGCTGCGGCGCGTCATTAATTACAGCTGATTGTTTTTCCTCATCCAAAAATCCCATAGGTGACCTCATTTGAATTCAAAACGGCGAACTTCGCCAAGAGGCGATGATTTTTCATGTCATGAAGGAGGAAACTGTACCCCATAGCACCTTCCTTGGCAAAATGCAAATGTAACAGGTTTTATTTATGACGCCACGCGCCTCACCATCAGGTATCAGGATAAATTCGGGAGTACGGCGACTCCAGGAGAACGCGGACACAGTCAGCTACCCAATGAGAATTTTTATTCAGTCCGAGCACAGATATTGACTGGTATTACCCATATGATACTCGTACTCTGCAAAAGTGCTTTACCCGTACCAGATACTAATTTCAGCAGAGTATCAACTCTAGTACACAGCACCACTCCATGGAGAATTTCAAAATGTATTTGTAGAAAGCTAGCAGGGTTACTCTCAAAGACTTGCAGTTGCAATAAAATGTGGTTCTACAAAAGTATTAAATTAGTACAGCTCTACTTTGAGTTTGTCTAGCCCATTAAATCCTTTTGAAATACAATAAAACTTTTGGTTTCAACATAATGTGAAAAAGTTCATGGTCATAATATCAGCCTTAAAAAGTCTAAATAGGGCAACAAAATTGGCTAGTTGGTCAAACTGCTCAGATTTAATCCTTACACATTCAATGAATATGGTTAAAAGATGGCAGAATACCAGTGTGCTGGTTATATTTTTCCATTGGAAAGAATATTCATTTTCAAACGCCATATATGGATGTGCTCTGAAAATTAATTGTCTTAAAAAAGTGACGTGCTGATTGATGTAAAATACATTGTTCCTGTCAGATGAACATTTAATGAAACGAAAAAGGTGCAAACTAAGCCCTAATTAGTTAGCTCAGAAACTTTTGATCCCAACTGCATCATAGTGAAAATATGTGGTTTTGCTCCTCTGTGTCACACAAAATTCTGCGGTGGGAAATTTGTTATCCATAAACATTTGTTGGAACTTCCAAGAATTAGAGGCTTTTCAATCAAAAGTCATACTTCCCATTATCTTAGATACTTGGGGAAGCTGAACTGCTTCAAAATGACCAGATTCATGAATGAGCTTGTTCACCATTTTACAAGCTTCAATGTACCAATCCAACTAGATGGGAAAGAAAAAAAGAAAAGAAAAAAATCAGAATTATTGTTTTTTACTGTGCACCACTGGTCAACATTATGGACATGATTGATGTAGAGTTTTCAATCAGTCATGTGACCTGTTCTTTTTGAAGGGTACCAGTACTGTACAACAAGCTAGTACTAGTTTTACATCACAATGGACTAGAAGGGTGCAGACCAAGAAAGGTTTCCTACTCCAAAATGGAATTCTACAAGTCAAAGCCATTTGGCTACAAGATGTTTGGTAGGTTTTTAAGTGGTCATGGTAGGCCTTTTAAACCTAGAAACGACACTAAATGTTGAACATAGTGGTAACAGCTTGATGTAGGGCTGTTTCCCTGCCAGCAGAATTGGGGCATAGCACAAAGTGGATGGATTAATAAACAATGATGACTCCATTAAAAAGTTATTTAATGTCAGCTAAATATCAACAACTGCATGGTTGAAAGTTGGACACAATAGGCTGTCCTAACACCACAACGATTCCAAAAGCACATACAAACTTATATTGGCAGCCTGACAGCATTCACCCCTGGAGTTGGCAACATTTGCCAAAACTGTCCTAATGTCCATTTAAAGCAGCTGTGCATTTAAAATTGTGTATTTAAAGTAGGGGTGTGGCAGTACACCTAGTTGAATCTTTCAGTACGGAGCTGTCAGTCACACTTTCGTAAATAGTTTCTATTCAGATGCCCCTCTGCATTCTAGCTCCACAGGAGAAGAAGATTCGAGCAGAGTCTATAAATACAACGAATCCTTCATGCAGCCTTGCGCTGGGGCTGGCAAGGGGAGACGATCAAACACCTTCCTTTGCTGGCAAAGGAAGAATTCGCTCCAGGGGGCTCAAAGACTGCCGACACCAAGTGGATCTTAAACATCGATAAACAAAGACATTGATTTATCCTCAAAGCCTGACGTAACCTCCCCTGAGTTTCAGAGCACCGACCGCTAAAAACAGGAGCTGAAAGCCGCATGCAGTGGGGTCTGAGCCAGCCAGAAGCCTCAAAAAAACTATTTTTACCGTTTACTGTACCAAAAGTGACTACCTTAAACCAAGGCATGTAAGTTCATCAAGTATTTGTTTGAAATTATATTTTACAATTGTCCACGCGCAAAAAATGAAGAGTTCAAAGGAGTCAATAAAATCCACAAATAAAATACTGTTCATGCTCCTTAGGAATGAATTCAAACATCAACTGGAACTATGCAAAATACTCCAAGTACCATAAAGCTAATTATTTTAGCTTAAAAAGTCATCTGAAATTATGACCGAGTGGCCCTCAGACAAAGGAAAGATTTGAACAAGGTCAGGCTTTTACTTTAGTATTGATTTGAAAACAGGATTTTAAGTGTGTGATTGTATTGTTGCCTTGTTTTCAAAAACCTTTGAGGGGAGAAAGAACCCATTTTGTGGCAATTTGTATGAAAATATTCTGGAGAGTCGTTTATCAAAATGATTGATGCTCATTATACCTTAGCAAAACCATGTTACTCTGCTTTAATGGCTTAATTCATCCATGCAAAGATGACACAGCCGTACACAAGGCAGGTTGGTGATTGTCAGTGGTGTCAGCTGGTTGTCGATTTCTTTTGTGTCCAGCAATCTAATAAGCAGGTTTACGCATGGACAGTAAAAAAAAGAAAAGAAAAAAAGTTATCCTGCTGGGTCTGTGAGTGGTCTAATGACCAGCTGAGGTTTCGTTGTGGTAGTATCATTGAAGAGACTAAAAGAACCAAAAACAAGAGTGGACTGTTGGGAATGCAGGGAGGAACAGTTTGTTTTCACTACATTAACCAGCACTCTGTCCTTTTCTTGCTTAGGATTTTTGAAATCAATAAGAGGAAGCTCTAAGTCTTGTGTTTGTTTGAGGTTTGGTCCTTGGCGTCCTATTTGTTCAGGTTATTAGGAGCACCTTTTGCACCAGCCATCTAAATCTCATTCATAAAGCAAATAGTACTAATGATATGGTAACATGAACATGCCTAGTTGTAACCCATGGGAGCAATTTGAAGATGTCCTCACCTCACAAAAGTCCCTACACAGTCTAACTGGAAGGTTTTGTAGTTACAGTGAATTCAACTGTAATTCTTTTTTGTGAAATATGAAAAACAACTATAGTCTTGCTGCATAAATACTTTAACTTATGACCCAGTACTTTTTAAAGCACTTTTAAGTCCAATTTTAAGAATTAATCTGCAAACCACAAATTGTTGCAAATCTGTTTAATTTAAAAGGTTATTTTTTCATAATTTTACTAGTATTTTCATGATTAGCAAACTGTGTTTAGCAGAATGTTTACAAAAGATCGGCAGAACTTCCTTATGCATGCTCCCTCAAACACTCCCGTACATTGTGGCCGCAGGTGGCCTACAAGTTTTTTAAATCTGCATTCACCTGCAATTCAATATCCTTTTCTTCTCAAATTATCTCTTTTGAACAGAACAGCTTTGAACTGGCAATTTCTCCACCATTGCTTTGCTAATCTACCGCCCTCCCAGGTACAATATGAACTTCATAAGTGACTTATCTGCTCTAATAGCTGAGATTTCCACTAGATATGAGCATATTCTCATACTTGGAGATTTCAATATTCACATCTGCTGCCCAGATAAACCGCTTTCAACAGATTTTCTCAAACTAATAGATGCTTTTGGTTTGATCCGGTCCATGAATGCTCCAAATCATGTACATACTCATACTCTCGATCGTGTGCAGTCATCTGGTTAAGTGTTAAATTACTTATCTGTGGGTCCGACCGCATGCTAATTTTTGTTTCGATATAAGTCTGCCTGTAAACTGTCATTTACTCTGTCCACGGTTATACTTACAGTGCATCATTAACCCTGGAACTGCCACACATTTTGTTAGTGCTTTCTCTGTGTCAGATCCACCTAACCTTCATCAGTTCAGCTTGGGTGATCTTGTTGCTTATTTTGATGATAAATGTCTTACTGCTTTAAAATATGTTTCTCCTCTGAACCCTGCTCACTTCAAACATAGATTGACCCTTGGCTCAACTCATACCCGTAATTTGAGAAACATTTGTAGACGGCCCCCCCTGTATTCATACATGTTGTGGTAGAGCCTCTCCTAAAGAAACCAGGCCTTGACACATCAGCTCTTTCTACTTTCCATCCCATTTCCAAGCTTCCATTTCTGTCTAAAGTTCTAGAGAGGTTGGTTTATGTTAAACTTTTAAATTACTTAGCTGGACATAATGTTGCGGATGACTTTCAGTCAGGTTTCCAACCCCTGTATACTACTGAGTCCCCTCTCCTACGTGTCTGAAATGACTTTTGGCTACAGACATTGGCTCTTTTATTGTCCAGTTACTTTTGGATTTTTTTGCTCCATTTAATCCGGTCGATCACAACATCCTCTTATTACGTTTAGAGGAGGTTGCTGCCACACGCGGTCCAGCGTTATGCTGGTTCAGGTCCCATTTGGCCAACAGGACGCAGAGGGTTGGAGGGCATCTCATTCCGTCCCGTTCTTATTTCTTGTGGGGTCCCTCAGGGCTCTATCCTAGGGCCTTTATTGTTTTGTCTTCATCTTCTCCTCAGTTCCATCTCTATTATCTCTCTGCATCTTAAATCTACATGCCTTCATTTAATCTAGGCTGGAATTTTTAAATGCAATTTTGCTGGGTATCAAATCAGCCGCTGCGCGGCACCTAGTACTAGCAATTCGCCAGGCATCCTCCTTAGCCGTTTAAGACTCTAAATACTCATTATTTTGCTCTTGCGTTTAACAGCTAGCTGCAGATGGGCTTCTCCATTTCGTATTCTTTCATAAATGTCACTATTTAGTTTTTAACTTTTATAACATGTTATCTTTTATTGTACTGCCTTGTATTGTTTTTAATGTATCCCTGACTGTTCAGCACTTTGGTTTAAAGCACTATATAAATGAAGGAAGTATGGTACATGTGTGCAGTTGAATAAGGTCCGGGATCTTTTCTGCAATGTCCATCATGGTGGCTCCAGGGACTGACAGAGTGAGGAGTCCCCCTAATGTATGTCAGGCAGAGAAGAATTCCCAGGACTGCAGGGATGTGAGCCAAATGCTCGTTCCGTGGGTTTGGATTGAAATTGAGCACTCCTTGACGACTTTTAGCTGCACCCCCGGGTTTGGTGCGACGTGGAGGGCTGTGGGAGTCAGACTGCTGCAGAACAATTATTAAAGTGTTCGTCCTGGAAGGGATTAAGCAATGGGCCTCTGGAGTGATGGGGGTCAGGGGCTGTGAGAGAAGGAAAGTTGAGGTCCTAGGCACTTTATTTGTTGGTTAATGGCAGCCATTAACCAACAAATTCACATTTGCGTCTGTTGGTTTTGGTCCACCACAGTTTGTAAAAAATGAATCCCAACCAAAGTAAACTTTTTATATCTACATTCCTGACAGAGTGAGGAGTCCCCCTAATGTATGTCAGGCAGAGAAGAATTCCCAGGACTGCAGGGATGTGAGCCAAATGCTCGTTCCGTGGGTTTGGATTGAAATTGAGCACTCCTTGACGACTTTTAGCTGCACCCCCGGGTTTGGTGCGACGTGGAGGGCTGTGGGAGTCAGACTGCTGCAGAACAATTATTAAAGTGTTCGTCCTGGAAGGGATTAAGCAATGGGCCTCTGGAGTGATGGGGGTCAGGGGCTGTGAGAGAAGGAAAGTTGAGGTCCTAGGCACTTTATTTGTTGGTTAATGGCAGCCATTAACCAACAAATTCACATTTGCGTCTGTTGGTTTTGGTCCACCACAGTTTGTAAAAAATGAATCCCAACCAAAGTAAACTTTTTATATCTACATTCCTTCAAGAAAAATCTGATTATGTTTTTGCATTATTATTTCATCCATCCATCCAGCATCTTCTGCTATCCAGGGTTGAGTTACAGCGCGAGCAACCTAAGCAGAGAGGCCAAGACTTTCCTCATCAGCCACTACGGAAATCTTCTTCAGGGGATCTCGGGACATTCCCAAGCCAAGCTGAGAAAAAGTCCCTTCAGTGTGTTCTGGGTGTTTATCTGGGTCTCCTAGGTCATACATGCCCATAACACCTCACCATGGAGGCGGATAAGAGATCAGAGTGTTTAAATAGACAACAGTAAGGAGGGCTCAACTGGTTCCCTAGCTGCAGTGAAAGGTGTTTTGGTTAATCTTATGTAGACATAACATTGTGGGCCCGGCGGCAGAGGGGTTATTCAGTCATGGGGCAGAAATAAGACTTTGTGGAGGATTCCAAGCATTGCCCAGCTGGGCTCCTGTACAAGAATGGCCAGGGAACTTAAACTCCAAGAAAACACAAATCGGGACTTCAGCCTCTTCTAGGTTTAAAGGAAGACATTGATTTCTGTAACAGGATGTAGCGTAGTATCTGTTCCAGAGAATCCCAAAGTTAGGGTTAAGACTTAGCAAGGGGAATTTTAATAAACTAGTGTTCTACAAATAAAACAAAGTATATTTAAATAGATAGCAATATATATGCTAATGATGGTGGTTATACCTCTGTTTAATTGAAAATGGTTGCATACTTGAGCGATAGCTAAAATCGAGACAACTCATTTTTCCTGGATTTTGGAAACGCCTGATCTGATTGAAATAGTTTGGATAAAATTTGTTTTTCCTTGAATGAATATTTTTTTTTTTTTTTTTTTTTTTTTTTTTTTTTTTAACGTGTCCTGTCTAGCAGTATGCTACTCAGAATTGGTGTCTGAGTACCAAGTACAAGCCCAACAGTTTTACTTTCCCAAGCAGAGTATTACAGCTTCGCTGTAGTACGCCACTTGATGTATATGTATGAAAAATCTTTATTAGTGATTACTGTGGGTTCAATTTCCTGACGTCATGGACATTAAACTGAGACAAGAAGGGAGAAAGGAAGAAGGTGAAGAAAAGAAACCGGACCAACAGAGGGGCGAACCGATGACACACGACAGGGAGGTAAATAAAGAACACAAAACATCCCAGTCCTCCACCTCTGCCGGACGGCAGAGAAACAGTAATACAAAAACAACAAAGTGTACAGAACCAAACCAATAGTTCGGATCTGGTAGAATAAACAAAGAATTACACATTCACTACACACAAGCATTGATTAATGAACATAATACAAATGTTTCTGGTAAGCTCCTGTGAACAACTAACTAATGATGATAACCTCAGCCTAAGATTTGTCCGTCCTCACCTATGTCCCCACACCTATGTGTGTGCGAGCATGCAGGTCGGAATAAGGTTTCCCCATGCAAGTGATTGATAGCTGGTGTAAGGAACCGTCAATCCGTCCTACAGGAATCGGCACAGACATGGAGGAGGCAAGAGATGTATGCATCCAGCGTCCCACAGAGTACAGAGTCCACAGGCGGATCAGCGCAGGGTCGATCACCCGCCAAGAGGGGAACAGATGGAAGCCCCAGGGGAGCACCCACCAGCCGCGATGCTGGGGCCCGAGAGATCGCAGTGACGAGCCCACGGGCTCCGCCGGTAACCGGCTACGCCAGGGCGGGCCCGGACCAGGAACCGGAGGCCACGGGGACCAGGGGCACCCCACCCCCCAGCGGGGCCCCAACCAGTGACCAGCCGACAAGGGTCCCCCGCCGCCGCCGCAGGCAAGGAGGACCCGCAGCCAACCGACGGACAACACACGCCGCCGCCACCCCGGACCAGTACCCACCGCCAACAACCCGGCCCGCCCCCACACATCCACACGCCAGGGAGCCACAGCGGATGTACGCCCTCCCCAGGCCGCGCCCAGCCGGCACCTGGACATCCAGATCTTCCAGCTCCAGGGTCCAGATCCCGCCCCACGTGGGGCGCCAAGATCAGGGGCCCAGCCAATGCCGGACAGCCCCACCAGGCGAACAGACCAGCCAGCTGAAGTCCTGGAACCGGCAGGAGGATTGGGCGCCAGGCACGGTTCCTTGAATGAATAAATAAATAAAAATTAGTTTACCATAACTTTTAGTCATAGCACCTGGCCGCAGGTAGTTTTCCTTTCTATTTCTTCTTTTGTAGTTACCATCAGTTTGCAGGTTGTGAAATAGCTTTCTCCAACTATGTCGTAAAAGGCGCTGGTCTTTGAAAATCCGAAACTTATTTTAATCTTGTTTTAAACTTTGTTTTTAATCTACATAAACTGAAGCTTTTCCACTAAACGCATGGATTTTTTCTCATTTACATGTAGGTTTGGTTGAGCAGTCTGAAGGGATAAATTATTTCTTGTGACAGCTTTGTGGATCAGATCCTATCTGTATTCTCTCCAATAAACCATTTAATGTTTTATCTCAATTATAAAAGTGTCTTCATCTTTTCAAAGTTTCCTTTAGTCTTAATTCGCTTGCATTTACAAAGATTTAAAGTGGTGTTAGTTAAAGCCATGTAGATGTGTATGCAGTAAAATCAGCCTCTTGTTTTAAAGACTGTAGCCACCTTGTTAGGTTAGTTCTTCAACTTGAAGCAACCCACTAACTTAATTAAGGTAATATCTCATTTTGCAAAGGCGGCTTGAATTGATGCAAATATAACTATTTCCTAATGGTGCAGTCAGAATAATGTAATAATTTCCACAGCTTTATTAAACATATTTTATTAAACCCAAAGGGGAAAAACAAGTTACTGCTGTATATAAACTAAGGCAAAAATATGATAAACTGTTCACACGGTGTGAAGAGTCATATATAGGGATTTTGTTGCTGAAAAAGACTACCTCCTGTTCTGGACTTCATTGCAACAGAGCCCCAGCTCCAGCTTATAAAGCTTGTGCAACTATTTTTCTCTCTGGTATCAGTTGTAATCAGGCTACAAAGCAGGCTTTTCTTACAAAGTTTCGTCTCGTGTTCGCCATCTCCTCAGTTGTAGATGCTTTAATAATCAGCTGCACTTGTTTCCACCACAGAAAGCACAAACCGTGACAAGCGGGACACCCAAGTAAAAAAAGAAAAAAGAATAGAAGGAGTTGAACAGAAGATATCTTCTGCAGTGGTTCTGTTATCTTAATAAGGGTTCCAGAAACCTAGATCTACAGTGAATGCAGATTTTAGTGTTTATCAGAGCGCCTGCTGGCTCCTCAGAGCACAGGGTAGAAAATCAAGTTAATGAACTGTGAGCTGGAGTCCACCATTTTGCAACCCAAATTGAATTCACTTTGGGAGGACGCCTGAATGTCTCTCTGCACAATGGCTGCATGTTAAAGCAGTCTAATTATTATGGACAACTTTGTCCGGCTGGAACGCTTAGATTTTACGTCCAGCTTCAAATATTTGGTTAAAATACAATGCTTAGTCAATCACAAAGTCTTCTCCCATTATATTTCACAATGTTTGAGCATACAGGGAAGGATCTTCTACTCTTGCACTCTCAAGTTTGTCATGAGTCCTCTATATTCTCTTCTCCACAGTTTGTTTTGATTTAATAGTTTTTAGTCATTAACCTGTTAAAATACAAACTGAAAAAAACCCTGATTTCATGTAACCGGCAGAGGCAGACAGATTCAAACCTCACCTGGAAATTTGCAGTAACAATGTTCTCATCTCGACTAGGGGATAAATAAGGCCCACATCATCACACATCCTCCCCCATGCTTTTCAGCAGACATCGGAACACATTTAACACCTTTCAAACGAGTTCTAAAATTATCAGCTTATTGCTGACAACCATGCCTTCTTTTATCCCCACACACGGCGCTCAAACAAGTAATTTGGAGGAGGGGGAGGAGCTACCACTCAGCAAACGGTGCAGATCACCCTGAGAAATGGGCCACGGTGTCATGGATAGCTGATTTAAAAGCTTCAGCTATGTTTTTATTTTATTTCTTATGTTGTTACAGTAAAAAAAAAAAAAAAAAAAACTATTACACCTTAAGGCGAACACGATTTGCAAGTCCAAAGTGGGACTTTTAAGGCTTTTCCATATATGCACATCTTTTAATAAATTTTCTGGATGTTGCACACAACACGTCATAAAATGAAATCTGAATGCATTCAGAACCTTCTCTAACAGGTAGACCCCTAATTTTTAACGAGCTTAAAAATCATCCCAACATTTTAAGAGTTCATGTCTTTATTTTTTTGTTTAAAAGCGATAGCAGCAACTCAACATTTGGCTGATTCCTTATCATGTCTTACTTGCCTAATATCTGCAAAGCCAGGCACTCGTGTTGAGAGGAAGAGTTATCTGGAGAAAAATAAAAATCTTACTTGAATGTTTTGACAGCGCTTAAACAGATTTCTGCATAATAAGCAATGAGAGGCTGTTGAACAGACTGCTAATGCTTTAAGAAGCAGCTATTTTCCTATTGCTGCAAATATGGCTCTTACTGACGGAGCTTCATTTTTTTTTTCCTAGTCTCTTTTGCAAAACAAATTTTCGTTCCTATTTAAACCTTTTTCTTGTGTGAATATCCATGATGATCAAAAAGATACAGCAACCGAACGGTTCTGACTTCTTTTCTAGAGTTATGCAAACTCATCAAGAACCCCCTCCCCTAAAAAAAAAAAAAAAAAAAAAAAAACAACAACACCTGTCTCTCTTGGCTTGCGCTGCAACAAAAACATCTGTGGAGGCACGGATGACCTCCAAATGCAGCATGAGAAATGACAGCGCTTATGTATGTTGATGCTCTCATGCCAGGTCCCAGACAAACCTGTGTGTGTGTGAAAGGGTTGATGTGGTGGAGGGAGAGGGATAACACCCCACTCACCATGTCGATGGAGGACACTGGTCCGATGCTGTTGACGTATATGCCCACGTCGATGACTGTCGGTTTCTCTGCAACATAGCAAAGAGGAAACATGAGCATAGAGTTCACATATGGTGCAGTGCTTTGCAAGCAAAGAAAAGTTTGTTTACAGCTTCACAATTACTCACAGACCAAGGTCAAGGTTTCAACAGTAGCAACTGTCCAAAGTGCTTCATAATAATTGCACAACAAAAAGATAAAATTTTAAATAGTGGGCATAAAAAAGCTAAAAAGGACATACAAGGTAATACAAACTACGGCTGGATGATATAGAAAAAGAGCATATCGATAAAGGAATAGTAGTATTGATCGCTAATTTAACTATAAATATAAAAAAAAAACGTACAATATATATTTTAAGTGCCTCCCGGGTCAATTTGTTATTCTTGAAGGTACCAATTTTAACTAAATAAATTTTTCAAACACTTCTTTTTATCATGACTAAATTTGTAAGACACAGAAACAAATCAAGAGACTTGAGTAACATCGGTAATACAAAGTAATATTTTTAACCATTGTATTATACATATTTTTTTATTATGTTAGTAATTTAAATTAAAGGCTTATCTTGATGCTTTTTAATCTTCAAGATTTTATTACACTTTACAATCATGGCCAAATATTAGTTTTCACAGAGTTTGCTGCTAAACTGCTTTTAAATCTTTGTTTCATTTGTTTCTGAGATGTACTGAAATATAATTACAAGAACTTCATAAATTTTAAAGGCTTTAATTGACAATTACATGACATTTATGGAAAGAGTCAATATTTGCAGTGTTGGCCCTTCTTTTTCAGGACCTCTGCAATTCGACTGGGCATGCTCTCAATCAACTTCTGGGCCAAATCCTGACTGATAGCAACCCATTCTTTCATAATCACTTCTTGGAGTTTGTCAGAATAAGTGGGTTTTTGTTTGTCCACCTGCCTCTTGAGGATTGACCACAAGTTCTCAATGGGATTAAGATCTGGGGAGTTTCCAGGCCATGGACCCAAAATATCAACGTTTTGGTCCCCGAGCCACTTATCACTTTTGCCTAATGGCACGGTGCTCCATCGTGCTGGAAAATGCATTGCTCTTCAAACTGTTGTTGGATTGTTGGAAGAAGTTGCTGTCGAAGGGTGTTTTGGTACCATTCTTTATTCATGCCTGTGTTTTTGGGCTAAATTGTAAGTGAACCCACTCCCTTGGATGAGAAGCAACACCACACATGAATGGTCTCAGGATGCTTTACTGTCGGCATGACACAGGATTGATGGTAATGCTGACCTTTTCTTCTTTGGACAGGCCTTTTTCCAGAAACCCCAAACAAACGGAATGAGGCTTCATGGGAGAATATGACTTTGCCCCAGTCCCTAAGCAGTCCATTCACCATACTTTCTCTAGGCCATTTTCCAAAAGTCTTATCCCCACTGTGCGTGCAGATGCGCTCTGACCTGCCTGCTGTCATTCCTGAGCAAGCTCTGCACTGGTGGCACTCCAATCCCGCAGCTGAATCCCCTTTAGGAGACGATCCTGGCGCTTGCTGGACTTTCTTGGACGCCCTGAAGCCTTCTTAACAAGAACTGAACCTCTAACATTTGACTTGTTTTTATGCAACGCAATGTTTACTGCACACATTTCTTTGCAGTTCACCATGGTTAACAATGGAAGAACAATGATTTCAAGCATCACCCTCCTTTTAACATGCCAAGTCTGCCATTCTAACCCAATCAGCCTGACATAATTATCCCAGTACATCACAGAAAAAAACTGAAGCAAAATAAATAAGCAGCAAACTTTGTGAAAATGTATATTTGTGTCATTCTCAAACCTTTTTTACATGACTGTATAATGACACTGTGATATTTGGTTTAGTTTGTCAATAAAGCTTATCCAAATTCACTTCATCTCTGGCTCAGCTTTTGGCTGAAGCGACTTTGTCGCTATTTCTAGCAACTTTCCAGACCCCTCTTAATGACATTTTTTTTCAAAAAGCGCCTAGCAACAAATCTATCAACTTTTCTTACCACCCTTAGCTACTTTCTGTGATGCTTTGTCGCTTTTATTCCCTGCAGATTAGAGTGAGACCCAACTTGCTCTGCTCTGAACAGTTTTATATTAGGGGTATGATCTGCACAAGCTCAGAAAGCAGGAACGCACATCATAAACCTCTTGGTTCATTTCATAGAGCGTAGTGGAGACAGATTTCACCCAGTCACAAAAAAGGTTGTTTTATCTTCAACATGAATTGAAAAAGTAAGAGTAAAAAAGAAATGTGCATGAAGATATTACCGATCAATCTTTTTTTTAACCCACACAATCATTCTTTTCCAGAAACAAGGGGACATTTTAAAAGCCACAGGTGTTAGCAGTGCAACCTGGTGTCTCCCTCTGTAACAGATTCACAGCGCAACGAGCTGGGAGAGGGGAGTCCTGCTTAAGACAACTGATCATAGTTTTATATTTCATTTATTATTGCTACGTTTAGTGATCTGTTCAAAACGGGACGCAACCTTTACCTGAGCAGCTAACATTTATCCAGAACAACTTCCTCTGCTGCTCCCTTGCTGTGACATCTGACCGCGACGAAGTTGCGAAGTTACGGCGATGGTTCGATTTGGGACTATCAAAAAATTAAGTTTCAGCTCAAATCATTTCATCCTTTTTGTGGTTTGAAAGGAGAGCGGTGGCTGACAGAGCTGCGTGAGTCAGCGATAATGATTCGTTTGGAGTAAGTAATAATTATTGTATTAGGCAACCCTATAGGCTATAATAAAAAAATGAGGGTAAACTTTTTTTTCCTATGGAACTTTAATCTACCTCTTTTTTCTATTGCACCACACGTCTATCGATTGATATTTATATTGCTATCGAATTATCGTCCAGCCCTAATAAAAAACGCACTCATTAAAATGCTAAAGTAACCAAGGACTAAGTTTGATTAAAAGCCAGATTAAAAAAATAGTTTCAATTAAGTTTTAAAAGAAACCAAGAACTCAGCAGACCTATTATTAAAAAGGAAAACCATTCCAAAGTTTGGGGGCTACCAATGAAAGAGCTCAGTTACCACAGCACAACCAGATACATCTGTGAGCTGGATCTCATGGATCTAGCAGGCGTGTAGGACATAAACTCCAACAGGTAAGAGAGGGCTAATCCATTTAAAAGCAAGATTGTAAAATTAATTCTGAAGGAAACGGAAAGCCTGCAAAGTGATTTTAACACAGGGGTGATATGTTCTGTCCTTTTTGTGGCAATCAGAACATGACAGCTGTGTTTTGGACCAACTGAAGGCGACCTGACAGACAAATCCAGTCCTGCGTAAAGGGAGTTGCAATAGTCCAACCTGCAGCTAACGAACACAAGACCATTCAAAAGGGACTTGATCGAGTCTAATCCTGCCTTTAATGGTAGGTAGATTTGAAGGTGGTCTGCAAAGCAATACATTTTTTTTTTTTTACTTACAGAAGATGCACCCCAGGGGTAGTAGGTATAAAGCAAAAAGAACTGGACCTAAGATATATCCCTGGGGGACGCCATATTTAACGGGGGCACCCTCTGAATTAAAAGGTCCAAGAGCCACAGAAAACAACCCGTCAAGCAGGTATGAACAAAACCATTTAGGTTTGGTGCCCTTCAGTTTAACACAAATCTTTAACCGGGATAAAATATCATTGTGGTCAGCAGTATCAAAAGCTGCTGTCCTGCCGGACTCAATAGCTAAGAAGTTATGCAAGGCTTAGATGTACAAGGAGCAGATTCAAAAAGATATCTTCTGTTCCTTTTTGTTCATGTTAGAAAAATTATGTATGTAAGCATGTACTGACAGAGTGATCAGGTAAGGTCATGAACAAATAAATAAATCTTATTGGTATTTTGAGGAATAGCTTGTGATAAAGGTGTGGAAACATTTAAAGCTGGGTTAGGTCATAAAAAATATGTGAAATTTCAATTAAATGATTACTGTGACTGAAATCAAAGATAATTAAAACAAATAAAACTCAATTAAAGCAAAACATAAGTTTAAGCACTTCGATATCTAAAGCCTGACAGAAAAAATGCTTTTCAGATCAACTTAAAAAAAAGAAAAAAGTATTGGGTTTTATTAAGGGGCATCAGATACAGGAGGCTAGATGTAAAAATAGCCATTTTGTCATATTTCTGTTAGAGAAAAAAAAGGACTGAAAATCAAGCAACATTTTCATTCTGCTCCACAATTTGTCATCAATGTTAGTGCTTCAAAGCTAGAAAACTTCTTGGGGTATTAATACTTTGTGATTTATCCTGCGGCTTGTATGTAAAAAATAAGTATCGATAATCAAGTTAAAAACGACACTTTTCATCATTCAGTGTCACCTTTGCTAATAATACCAGTTGATTTCGTTTTGAGGGCAGAGCCATCAATCCACCCCGAGAATATTTACTCTTCTGAAAGAAAAAAGACAAAGTGGCTGATTCCTGAAGCACTCCCAGAGTTACCATGGCAGGTAATAGCGTTTCCAGTCAGCATCAAGGATGTTGGCTCATTTTACTCAGCAGTAACATTTGACTTGTTTATTTTAGAGCAAAATGTGCAGGAAGGTGCGGTAGAAAACAAGCCATCTTAGGACAGGGCCATAGCTGAATGCATCGATGCTTTAGGGGAGAGCTTGTATAAGGATGAAGGGCAAACTTTCGGTGAAAAATTCACCATGAATCATGCATTATTTTCTGTTCATGCATTTTTAATCCATCCCACTTTACAGGTGTGGCATATCAAGGTGCTGCAGTCATGTCCAGAGCCCAATGAGGATGACAAACATGCAGATAAGCTTCCCTGATATGGTTTCCGACAGTTTGTGCAGGCACAGACTTTGGGTATGCAAACCAACTTTTGCAGCGGCTGGCTGGGCGGCTGGTCTCAGATGACCATGGAGGTGGACATGCAGCATGTGGAGGTCGCGGGCTCTTGTGGTTACATGGGGTCTGTGGTTGTGAGGCCAGTTGGATGTGCTGCCAAATTCTCCGAAATTCCTATCACGGACAACAGCTCTGGTACATGTTCCTGCAGCACGCTTCCTGAAAAGTCCTTTTTTATGTGACCAGCCTGAGACGCAACACATTTTTTCCGTCTAATCAGCAGCTTGATATGCCACACCTGTTGAGGTGGGATGGATCACCTTGGCAAAGGAAAAGTGCTCACTAACAGATATAGAAATTTGTCGATATTTAAAAGTAATTATTTTTTGTGTATATACAAAAAGTTTCAGATCTTTGATTTCAGCTCACGAAAAATGGGAGAAAAAAAAGTGTGTTATATATTTTTGTTCAGTGTAGTTCTACTCTTAAAGAAGAAAAATACAACTAGAGCCCAGTCATACTAATTAGCATTTGCCCTGCATTTCAAAAGCATATGAAAACACTGCTTTGGATGAAAAGCACTCCAGCAATGCCTTTTTACACATTCTTTACTATAGCATCTATTCGCTGGGAGGCCACTGCCTTTTTTCTGACGGGTTAAATTCTGCGGTGTTACGAACATAATTTAGATATTTTACATGCTTCACATCATTATGCATCACTGCTACAAGATTTATGCAAGTATTATCAGTGACCCAATAAAAGAATGCTAAACACTTAAAGTGAATGATATTTTAGAGACTAATTAATGTTTTAATGACCACTTGAAGCCGTTTTGCATTTGTATAGCACATTGAACATTCAATTCAAGATGGCTACCCAATGGTAAGAGGTAATCAAAAGAAAGACACTAATGTTTACACTCTTCATTCCAATTCAGAAGCATTAACGGCTATTAAGATGTAATGTTTCTAATCAAATAAATGCAAAACATTCCACATGTGCAACATATATCCTGGACAGTTCCACTGAAAAAACATGTTAAAATGTCTATCAATGAGCTGATTACATAAATGTTCAAACCCTTAAGCACATTTTGAAGAATGTCAACAATAACTTGAGGTTTTATTAGTCTCATTTGCCATCAACTGCAGTGAATTTGGACCTCAAATAAAGTTGTTCTAAAGAAACTGCACTCATTTGCACTAATCAGCTAAAGTTGGCGGGTTAAAATGGTTAAAGCCTATTGTACAAAGGAATCAGTCAGAAGATCAGGGAGGGCTGCTATAAATGGGCAAGTAAGGCTAAAGCTTAGTTTATACCATCTAGTATACAATCCATCTACATCGAAACGGATCGACACAGCCAGCGCCTTTATCTGTTGATGCAAGGGCTCTCTATCACTTACGCAAGGACGGAAGAAGTAGAGCCCAATTTTCAAACTATCCATCTCGGGTAAACAGAGAGAGTCTGTTATTGGTCAGCTCAAAAGCAGCCAAAAATTATTTCACCAGAATGGTGCTCTATAGTGGCTGTAATCAGTAAATGCATTTACACACAGCCCCTGTAGATTCAATGTAGTTTTTAAAAATAACAAAGGACACATTGTTTACTATGCCTCCTCAATTTGCTGCTCATTGGGGCTAATTGTTTTTAGCCCAGAGTCAGACTAAAGCCTCGGGCTTCAGCCAATGACTATGGCCGTACCACAGCGTTCGGCAGCTACGTACAGTTGCTAAACAGTTTTGTGCCCCTGTCACAAGTGTGCATGTGGTTTGGCTTAGAGTAGATACTATGATGGCGGGAAAGACGGAAATCTATAATTCACCTGACCTCGAGGGAGTCATTAAACTTTTAACATCCCAGAAAAGTCAGAGTTAGCTTCTCTTTCAATTAGGTAGATCTAATAAAACAGATTTTGTTTCATTAAATGTTATCAGTTTGAGTAATTATGTGGATGAGTGTGGTGCAGTGATATGCCAAGTTGTCTGAGAAGAAAATTGGCGAAATAAATCATAGTTGAACCCTTCAATGAGGGGCAGTCCAGTATTGGACAGTTGTGACAAGAGGCTCTGTGGAAGCTTGGTTTATGTTATTGGTTTGTTCTGCTTAAAAGGAACTTTTTTTTTCCAAGCAGGGTTTCTCCATTTCAAATTAAATGCTTTGCAATGTTGGAATCTAAAGTCCAGCTTTTTAATATGTTTGTTAGCCCAACCAACAAATGTAACCACCAGGGCCACTGCAAAAGAAAATCATATGTCTATATATACACAGTACAGACCACAAGTTTGGACATACCTTCTCATTCAGTGCATTTTCTTTATTTCCATGACTATTTACATTGTAAATTCACACTGAAGGCATCAAAACTATTAATGAACATATATGGAATTATGTAGTACTTTTCCAAAAATTGTGAAATAAGCTGGCCTCCAAAGTCACTGGACCTTAACCCAATCGAGATGATTTGGGATGAGCTGAACTGCAGAGTGAAGGCAAAAGGGCCAACAAGTACTATGCATCTCTGGAAACTCCTTTAAGACTGTAGGAAAAAACATTTCGGGTGACTACCTCTTGAATCTCAAGAGATGCAAAGCAGGAATCAGAGCAAAGGATGGTTACTTTGAGGAATGTAAAATATAACATGTTTTCAGTTATTTCACCCTTTTTGTTTAAGTACATACAGTCATTCCATACATTATTCATTCATAGTTTTGATGCCTTTAATCGAGAATCTACAATGTAGTCATGAAAATAAAGAACGTATTGAATGAGAAGGTGTGTCCAAACTTTTGGTCTGTACTGTATTCCAAGCGGTTAAAATTAGGTTTTCCCCTTATGGAGCTCATAGTCCAACGACAAGCATATCTGACTGATTGTTCTTTTATCTACCTATATTATGGACTAGCTACCAATCCAGAGAGGCCTCAAATGGTTCCTTGGTTTTGTAAAAAAACAAAAACTGGTTACAAATCTTTCAAATTTTTGGGGTTAAATGGGAACATTCTGCCTCGCAAATCCTGCCTCCTACACATGCTGTTCCTTCTTTTAGTGCATTCTTCCTGTCAACTGATGGCATAAATGAACTGGGAGCTTTCTGGTCCCAACATGCAGAAAGGGGGGAAATTCACAGAGCCTAAGGGAGCAATCAATAGCTAGTTTATAGTCCTTTACAAGCAAATCTAATACATACTAAATCTGTAGACTGTCTCGGAAATCAACCATTTCATATCAAAGTAAAAGCATAAAACATTTGCATGCCAAATAATGTATTATTTGGTCTTTTAGATATCATATTTGCACCACATAAGCCCATTCATTAAGAGATATTTTCCAATAATTAGCAATAGAAATGGTTTAGGTTATGACAGTCAGGAAAATGATTAGTTTCCTCAAATTTGTAACTGAGAACCTCAGAAACCGTAGTGATTTTATGAATGAAACAAAATAATTCCTCCATTAAAGTACAAATAAAAATTCTACCTTGAACACAAAGCCTCTCGGAATCATGAAAGCCACATTTTGAGTTCAGAACTGGAGAAAACAGGTGAGCATTTCGTCATCGTAGTCATAACCGATTGATTTCCAATCTAATCATTTATCAGCCAGACATCTAGAATGAAACTGTCTAGGAGGAAGCCGTCAAGTAATTGTGAGGGTCAGGAAAGGTTTGATAGAAACTTTTTGCCTTGAGGTTTCTTTAACAAATCAATCGGCCTCAAGGCTAGGAAATTTGTAGAGCTGTCACACAAGCTTATCTATTAATTTGAGTCTTAAAGCTCAGCCTTTTTTTCTTGTTTGTAGACAACGTCTTCTGAGACTGCAGTCCTTTGAGCGCATCTAAAAATATGTAGCAAAGACTTCAGCACAAACCAGACAGCAGATTGTGTGTCACAGAATAAGTAAGGTGATTTATTTATAACCTGTATTTGAGTCATTTCAGTCGCATTGCTTTGGAAATTTAACCCTCAGGATTTTTTTATTTTTTTTATCGTAAGATCACCAGTATCGAAGGTGTGGTTATTGGGTTTTTTTCTGCTGTGGGGTTGACTAGCGAAGCTGAAATGCATGTGCACATCAGCTCGCTTTAACCCTGGGGGTCTGTCAGTGAGGGCTGGCTGGGAGGTGTTGGTTTGATTCCAGGTGAATTTTCTGCTCCACTGACTGGGCATTACACCATTGCACGGCCTTTTAATTTTCTAGAATGGTCTCACATCTCACAATTACATCTACAGTTCAAACGGCATGTAGAAAAGTAAACAGTCCATTGTGATTTGAGAATTTGCCTCCTTTAAGATCTTCAGTTTTTAATAAAAGCAAAATTAATCAAAATGAGGAAACAAAGGAAACTGGTTCTGAGAAGAACTTCATTTCTTGCATTAACGGGAATTTGGGATAAAAGTACTTAAGTACTTTTTTTTTTCCAGCAAAGACATGTACCAAGAGTAAAATGATTCTCGTATTCATAAAAGGATCAGCTCGAGACTTCTCAGAACCAGTCTGAAGCATGAATACGTTTTCCACAGAGCTCTGAATTTCACAAAGAAGAAACAAGTCTATATGCCTCAGGATTCCAAGTTTAATTTAAAATAATGAGTATTTCAGTTAATATCTAAAGGGCAGAAAACTTTTTCCCTCAAGAAATAAAATTTATGATTAATCATCATCTGATTAAAACAAAAACAACAAATCTACATACTCTGTTAAAGAAAGCTTTGATGAGCATAGAATGAAAACAAAGCACCAAATTATCTCATCAAAAGGCTATTAACCCACTTGCATTTCCTGCCATTTTCAGCCAAACTGCTTTAAAAACAAATTACCATGGGGTGTCACATGGCAAAGGGGTCAGTGCGGGCGCCCCATGAACAAAGGCTGTAATCCTTGACGTGGGTGTCCCTAGTTCGAATCACGTCCTCGGAACATTTGCCGCAGGTCTTCCCCCATCTCTCCTCCCCCCCTTCTATGGGCTCAGAATGATACCAGCTCAAGATGAAACTGAAATGAAATACTGGCCCTGAAAATAAAAATTGGGATTGAAAAATATAATTGTAACTGAAAATCTTAATTTTTAATCTGAAATAAATGTGAACATTTCTGTATTGAAATTGAAAAACTTTAACTTGCTGGGTTAGAGAACGGGTATAAAACTGTCTGACACACTGACAGCTGAAATCAGGCACCTGACGCCCCGCCCCTCATGTGCATGGACAACCTCAAATGAGTGTCAGCTCAATGAAGCTGAAAAGCAGCAGCACTGAAAAAAGATTGGCATTGAAGAAAAAAGATTAAAGTGTGAAAACTTGATTGCAAGTGAGTAAATTGTTTTAATGCATATATTTTGAGTTTCATTACAATTTTTTCACTTTCAAATTGTGTTTCAATTTCAATAGAGACATTTTGACTTCATTTTAGTTCACATTCTAAATTAAGATTTTCAGTTACAATTATATTTTTCAATGCCAATTTTTTCAGTGACATTTCTTTTCATTGTCATCTTAAACTGGCATCATTCTGAGCCCATAATCTTCCACATGCTTTCCACTGTTAAAGGCCACTAGAGCCACAAATTCTAAAATAAATGACCAAGCTAACGTAAATTATGGTAAAAACTGAGCAATACACTCATTTGAAAGAAGTATTAAAATAGTTTTCCGCGAGAGATTATGTTGGTTTGAGGATTTAAGGCTTGTAGTGGACTATGTCATCGGACAACATTCATTTGACCCTTGTGGATGTTGTTGGACTATCAGCCATGGAAATGGACCACAGACACAGACTTCCTGCTTTAAGGCCCAATAATCGTACAGTGCCATTGGAATAAACAGGAAAAGGAGGAATTTCACTGCATGAATTTGACATCACCCCCATCTAAGCACATGCTCCACCCACTCTTTGTCTTGCCCGTAGGACAACGCCAGGCTTGCATTCACTCCCCCCCACTTTCACATTTGCTGGTGAAGCAGGGGGGGGGGGGTAAGTTTATGAAACTACATGGATCCAAAATTACATATACAGTCTGCTGATTGTGATTCAGCTGATGATGCTGTGCCAAAAGCTGCTTGTTTGCTGAAGACAGCTCTGGGTAGAAGAAGGCTGCTAAGCCGAGCGGCAATGTTTGGAACTAAAATAGGGCTAGCCGCAACCGTTGCTAGCCACACCCACAAGGTCTAATTGTTACCCACACCTCATGCAGCTGCTCCTAGCCAATGAGCTAACCACAGCACCTTCCCTTTAATGCTAAATTTCCCAAGACAACGGATTCGTCCTGCTACAGAGATCCAAGAATCATCCAAGTAAGGTTGCGTCTGAGCAGAGATTAAAGTATGACTTAAAAGTTGAATTTTGTTAATTAACTTTTATTTAGAAAAAGTCTTGTTATTCCATATAACAATGTTATTCCATGTACAAAGAACCCCACAAACATTTTTTCCCATCTAGTGTTTAATTATCTCAGCCTCATCAGGAGGTAGTCATAAATATTAATGGATACTGAACTATTTGGCTATTATTTCGTGGACAGTCAGGAAGTTGACCTCAATTGGTATTTTTAATATAAAGTGCTAATGTTATTTATAACTGCCCTAAGTCATTATTTAAAGTTACTAATAGCCAAAATTAACCCAGTGTTCAAGGACAAAAAATGTTGATGATGACACTCTTTGAGTGTCAAAAGCTCTGAGCGTCGGAAAGCGTTATATAAATGCAATCCATTATTATTACATTTCTTTCACTTTTGAAAACAAAATATTGCATGAATATTTAATTTCTTCCCAACTCCAAGTTTTCAGAACGAGGTGTTGCTACCATTACACTTCTAAGCTTTTAGAGTACTGGCTTTCCACATCTGCAGACTCAGTTCCTCCCCCTCGAGCTTTGCAAAGTAGCCAAAGCTCAGATTGGAACGTGAACATCTGCCTCAGCCTTTCACAGATTTCATTGTATTCATCCCATCAACTCCGGTTTCCTTTTTACTACCGAAGAAAAGTATCCCCACAGCCTGACACCACCGCCACCGTGTTTCGGCATCAGTTTTGTATGCTTTCCAATGTTGTTCTTATACGACTATAGTACTTTTACACATTTGTATTTCATACATGTCTTTATCAAGTTCTGTCTAAAGACTCTCCCATTAGTTTTTAATCTGTAGCTCCTCCAGTTGTCCTTGCAGCTTCTCTTATTTAAGCCTAAATGGATGCCCATGTATTGATGACTGCAGTTTTTCCATACCCTTTCCTTGGCAGAAGATTTATTGAACAGAAGCTAGATGAGGAAAAGTTGAGATATTGCTTTACAATTTAACCCTACACTATTTGATATAAAATATCAAATAAAACAGCTTGTTTGTAATTGTGTGGCAAGTTGTACTTTCTGGGTTCCCCAGTTGTTTAGCTAACCAGCTCCTCCAGTGCCCAAAACAAGTGGCTAACAAACAAGCTCAGGCTCAGTCATTTGAACAAACCTGGCACTGAATGCATTTAGAACAATACATAATTAGAATGTGAAAATTGTGAAAATGTTTTAGGTGAAGGATTTATTGTTTCTTTAGGGCAACCTGGATATGTTAAACATGTGCGGGATCACCTCCGGACATGCTGCCAGCACAGAAACCAGGAGATAAGCACCATTCATAGATTTGGCCAGCTTGGATAAAAACCCAGGGATTACAGAGAGCCAGCGTCCCTCCTTTGAGACCCATTCACCTTAGAAATCGGTGTGAATGCATCTGAAAGACCACTGAAATGGAAACATGTGGTGCAAAGCTGATCTTTTCTAGGAAAACATCAGCATATATGGAAACTGGGACAACCTTAAGGGGATAAACCTAAATATACCCCTACAATGGCTTATCAGCACAGATGATGGCAGAGTTTATCCCCAGAAGACGTGCTTTACAGATGCCGTTGACAGTACTACAGGAAAAGGGAATCATCTCAGTCCATAGCTTTTAGCATCTGCTTGTTGGACAAAGTATTTCAGCTCCAGTCAGATTCATGTGTGATCATGCGTTAATTATAGCAATTATTTCCTTGATCCAAGAGCTTGTTGTGCCGCCTCTATCTCAGACGTGAGAACAGTCATCAAAAGAAATCAGCTTCTTTCCTATATGTGCAATGAAACATCCACCTATACATCTTCCTATTAACCTCAATTTTACACTCTTACAGGGGCATATAGAGCATATGATTTCTTTGTCATCCTGTGTTCCTATTCTCCACCTCCTCCTCTTCCTCAGCTTGTTTTCCAGAAAGGCCTGACAGCTCCCATCTGTATTATCAAATTACCTTGTGGGGCTCGATTAGGAAGAAAGACCCTCCATGCCTGCTTGGCCTGGCTGCCATGACGAATGCATTAAGCATTGGCAAGCCCAGCTAACCTCATGTGTACACGCAGATGCACATATCCCAGCTGAGCGTTCAGCTCCCATGTACTGTTTCAGGGATTTGCACTGGGAATATGACAGCCTCAATGGGCTGTCAGATCCACCTCAGAGGGAAACCCTGGTGTCTTCAGTGGCTGTTTGAAAGTAAATTTGCTGGAAGATATTTTTTTTGCTCTGTGTCAAGTAGAAGCCATCTACAATGCAGTGTCTTCAAGCCGTTTGCTGCTCGTGATGCCATGGGAAGACATTGTACTGACAAAGATCCAAACAACTGATTAAACCATGATAATTAGCTGATAACAAAGAAGGACAGTTTTAAGTGATGAAGAGGTGGTTTAATTTACAGAAAAGATTGGGCCAGTGTGGCTAGGCCATATGTCTAGATATCTAAGATCAAAACAAAAAAGAAAGTACAATTTTATCCATTGCCAATATAAGTACCGCAACCGATAAAATCGGGGCTTCAGTGGTGTCAGAATTCGACCAACGAAATATA
Organism: Apricaphanius iberus; assembly: GCA_028564705.1. Classification (NCBI taxonomy): domain Eukaryota; kingdom Metazoa; phylum Chordata; class Actinopteri; order Cyprinodontiformes; family Aphaniidae; genus Apricaphanius; species Apricaphanius iberus. The sequence goes on from JAPXFQ010000314.1 coordinate 2,586,182, forward strand.
TTGGTGACCCAAAGGTGACCAATAGGTTAGATGTCTGAATTTTTCAGTTTATTTATTAATAATTTTTTTTGCTGTGTAGTTAAAATTTATGGCCTGCTTTTAAACAAGCACAAAAAGTCATAATTTTGATAACTTTAGATCCCCCATGCCTTAAGGGAATACAGACCAAATTTGAAGCCAATTAATCTATATCCATAGGAATTAGATCAAATGCATAGGCAAAAAGGGGCCAATAAAGAGGCACACCAAAAAAAAGCTCAAGCTAAATCCAAGATGGCCGACTTGCTATGCATTTTGAGGTTGGATGTTTTAAGACTTTTAAGTAGGTCTCAGGAAAATCTACAAGTGTACCAAATATAATCTCTGTTAACTAAAAAAAAAAAGTTGTGGAGGGAGGGGGGCGTTTTCAAGGGAGCCCTGTAAAGCCATTTCTGTTGTGAATTCTGTACAGTCCTTTAAATGTTTACATTTCATAAAGTGTCATGCGTTGGCAAAATTTTGTGAGTTTTCATTTACATTTAGGCCTCTAAAGAGCCAATTCATTTTCGGGAAGAACAAACAGTACAGTTAAATTAGGCTTTACCTGCTCTGCCATAATAAACCTTTTAGTGACTTTGATAGCATTTATATGGTGCCACTAAGTGTTGTAATGCACCTAAACAGTTTCCCTTTTTGTTACCTCCAACAAGCAGGATGTTTTTGCCAGGGTTTGTCTGTTAGTAACATGGCTCACAAGTTCTAGGTGTATTTTGATTAAATGTTCAGGCTTTTAGAATTTGGGGGTGATCCAAAAACAAGCATTGCCAAAAAGAGAAAGTGTAAACTTTTATCAGGCTCAAGCACCAAAAGCCCTGTGAAGGCCTATTGTATCAGAATCATTTGTTATTCTTCCTGAAAAACTTTTACTTTTTGGGGGCCTAAAAATATATGGAAAAAAAACATTTTTGCAGACACATCAGGTCTGCATGAAATGTATGCATTTTAAAGGTTTCAAAAAGAGTCAAAATAAATGGTTTAACTTTTAAAGTAGCCTTCCCATTTAATTTAGTTTATTGTAGAGCTATAACATTTTGAACACTTGTACAACTTCCCAAGACCTACCTAAAGGTCTCTACACGAAAGTCTGCCACGCTGGACTGAATATGTATAATTGACCCAGTCATTGGGTTAGTCCCTAAAATACTTTGTAAAAACTGTAGAATCATTTAAAACAGTCAGTGCAAACCATACTTTGATGATTATGAAATTCAGTAAATCTTTGTAGTGTCTTAGGGCCTACAAAAAAGTACCTTAAAGCCATGGTCGAAACCCAACAGGAAGTCGGACATTTTGAATGGAAACCGCTATTTTGTTCAACTTAAACCTGAACAAACTTCTCAGAGCTTTTTTTTTTTTTTTAAACAGATATAAGTATTAGTCAGCATAGTCTTAAGGCATTGGAATCAAAAGTTGCTCAAAGGATTTTGTTGTGTCAAAGCATTTGGGCATGGCCCAGCCTAAAATAAAAGCTGGAGTTCGTTCCACACACAAGGTCAGACATATACCAAACTTACCGTGTCATGACAGACAAAAAATCCTAAACATCTTCAAAGGCTCATTTGCTCTAGTTACCTAAGCCCCACCCCCAACAGAAAGTTTAACGATTTACTAATGAAGGTCCATATTTGACTCCTTTTACCTCAAGATCTAGCTGTGGCCTGTGACTGAAAACAAGTTGGTGCAACTCGGTTTCCAGAAGAGAGAAGAGGGTGTGACTGACAGCGAGGCAGAGCCCAATATCATTCCATGGAGATACGTTTGGCTCCAATTTCCACATATATCATCTGATGTGCACCAAATTCAACAACATGAATATTAGTCAAACCCCTAATATATGTATGCAAGATTTTGTGGGTGTGGCCTAATGACAACATCTGCCCCCGAAGCATTAAAAAAACCAAAAAAAAAAAAAAAAAAACAGCCACATGCAAGGCTTTAAACTGAGATCGGGAAATTCAGTGCATGTAGGTTCTGAAGGCCAATAAAAAAAATTAAAAAGCCAGGATCCATAACCCACAGGAAGTAGACTATTCTCGTCAAAAGTTTCCCTTTTGATCCTTTTAACTTTATCACGCAGATTTGATCAAAAGGCTCAGTGGAGGTGTTGAGTTGGCATTAGGTCGGCAGTGCTCGTGTCCCGCCAGGGCGACACAGGCCGGTCAAGGTTGTTTGCGGCTTTAATTCTCAATCTTTTTCACTGAGACTGATGCCATCACTCTCAAGTGGCGAGTCAGTCATGTCCACCAAGCAAATATTTGGTAGCCTCCAAATATTGGTCCAGCCTTGCTGGCTTCCCAGCAGCAATCATAGACTCATGCAGTTCGATTCAGCAGTTATGGTTAAATGAAATGGAAAAAAAATTAATGGGAAGAAAACTTCATCGGCCAACACCGTTAAACACAGTGGTGGGGGTAAAATAAGTCAAATCCCAGGCATCACGGCAATATCAGTATGTTTAACATTACAATCACAAAGAACTGCTTTTACACAAAAAGTGGGGGCAATTCTAATCAACATAATGTTCAGCACTAATACTGCAATACTTCACTGATTATTGTGCAGCCATATTGGTGGCAGCATCATACTGTCAGAATCATTTTCTTCAGTAGGAAAAGGATTGTTGGTCCGATTTGATGGAGCTAAATACAGGGTAACAAATTCAAAGGAAAACCTGCTAGAGGCTGCTAAAGACTTCAGTAGAGGTTCACTTTTTAGCAGGAAAAGGACCCTAAACACAACCAGAACAATGGAACCGTTGAGACAATTAGATGGCCTAGTCAAAGTCCAAATAAGAATCTGTGGGAAGACTAGTTCAGATATTCTTCTGAGCTTGAGCTAATTTACAAAGGAGGAAAGAATGTCTAAAAGTGCAGATGCTTGCATCTGTAAGTGCAGAATTCCAAACGTATCTATATGAAAACTTCAAGGCTTTTAACACTTTTCCACAGCTCTATATACAGTCTGCTATGTGACTCGGCTTGGAGTCATCTGTAGGTAAAACTAAGCTTGTTATAACCAAGAAGCAGCATTTGAAAAATGAGAGCAGGAATGCACATCAGCCCTTCAGTGGTTATTATATCACAAGTTGTAGATACAGTCCTCTTTATAGGGTCCCTCAACTCCTTTCAAATTAATAATTTTTGGGTTGATGTACTCTGCGGTTAATCCAAGCCTATTGCTGTTATTTTCCAATCTTCAGAGAAATAATGTCTCAAAAAAGACGCAGTGCAATAGCTTTACATTTGGGTCATTATTCAGGATAAAAATAGCAGCTGTAGATGTGGCGAGCTGACCAGCAGCGTCACCAAGGAAGAAATATTTCTCTGCTACCTCAGGCCACCTGAAGCTTTGTTACATACTCAAAACTTTTATTCAAGCTAATCACTTTAAAAAAAATGTTTTAAAACCAGCACAGTAAATTAACAGAATCATGTGGGAAAAAAATAGTAACTTAAACCAATTAATGGTAGTAAAAAGGATTCTGCAATATTAGTGAGCCACAGAGATGAACTAATTAAACTGATTTGGCATGCACTTTGGAAACTACTCCAAAATTCAGGGGTTTTAGTTTCCTGCAAGAAAAACAAAGCTGGCAGGCGTCACCAGCGATCATGTCACTGAAGGTAACACTCAGCAACATCAATCAACACTTGTGACTGTAAAAAAGAAAATAAATAAATACTTGGATACACTTTCAGACTGTAGCCTGTTCACATGTTGGCACATGTGCATCATTATACCGCCTCTTTCAGCCAACCTCCCCACACTGTAACCATGGAAACAGACAGCAGCCATCTGGGTTACTATGATACGGGAGGAAAAAGTAAGACCGACAAATGTGAGCCCCGATCTAAAGTTGAATAGGCGCTTTTCTTTTTCTGAATGGATTACCTTTTCTTCCCCACAACAACATCTGCATCTTTCATTTAATTTACAAGCAGAGCTGATCGATTTACTTCATCTCATTGGGACTTTATCTGCCTCCAAGAAATTTTTAAATAAATAAAATGTCATGTTCTTGTGATGAACAGCAGCCATCTGGCTGTACCGGGGCAGGATGAAGCTGGGGCTAAAAATTCTTCCAAACGCCGGTCGACCCACATCTGCAGCGTTTCTGAAGCCCCTCACTTCAAGGATGAGCTCCAGCCAGCCATCTGCGCTGTTCAGAGACATTACATGCAATCACCGACCACTAGGAAACAATTTTCCTTCATAAGGCTACAGGAAAGACATCTAAACTTTACTCCCCGACTTAAAATCAATTCGAGCAACACTTTTGGGTCTAGCAGTTCATCCACAGAAGGGTTCGCTCTCTAAAAAACAAAACATTTTAGTCAGATAGGGCTTTATTGGAATCCTTGAAGCATCTTCGAGATAAATGCTTCTACTTGATTAAAGTTACTATATAAGAAGTGATCTGTTTGCCAATGAAGTTGTCCTAAAGGCCTTTTACAATGTATCCGGCGACTTTGCGTACGCCTTGAAAGTACTCAGTTGGGCAACTTTTTACCTTTAACAGTGCCCCAATTCTTTACAACAAATTAAAAACAATATTCTTAGATATTTTCTTCTATTTTGATAGGATGGTGTCACACACATGTACTGGACAGCAAAATGAGTTCACTTTGGTCATAAAGTAATGGACCTAGAACACTTATAGGGTGTTTCATGTAAACAATGCTACACTGGTACAAAGGGAATCAAGAAAATATTCCCCACTCCAGCCAGAGCTATTTATTCAAGGCTGGATAGGTCTATAATTTTATTTTTACTCCATCTAAATATAAAAAACCAACAACAATCCAATCAGGTTTTTAATCTCAGTTCCTGTTCTTAGCTGACAGGAGTGGCACCCAGAGCTTCCCACATCTACGCATCAACTTTTCAGGAAGGCTTTTGTGCACATCTTGATTGTGGAGCCATTTAAAAACACCATTCCGCATCATCTCCAACCAGCTTGCAAAATCTCCTCCGACAGCAACAGGATATTTTTGTTCCCACAATTGCCGCCTACTGGAGGTTTTCTTATTGAGACCTTTATCTGCAAACCCCAAGAGATGTTTGTAAGAAAAGATCCCTGTCTGCCAGCAGTTAAATACTGAAACCAGCCCATCTCAAGCATATGACCAGGAAACCAACCAGGATGTTAAGTGGTGAAACTTGGTAACATGAGTAAAGAAAAAAAAAAAAAACACAAGCAAGGCCCCATAATTTACTGAAAACAGACCGCCATATCAGTGCATGCAATAATTATGTTACAAAAGAGTTGAGGTTCCTCTCACGGCTGAGAGGAAAAGAAGATTTATGAACCCGTTTCACTTATGACAACAAAAACAAAACCAAGAAAGAAAAATATGGAGCAGTTTTTCCAAGGAGAGAGGCAGATAATACTTCAATATTCTCTTAAAGGTAAATTCAATTAGACATTTTCTTTTAATGAGATAAAGTTGAAAACTAGAATGTATTCACGTTATCACAGTAAATATGACGACCTGAAAAGTAGACAAAATAACCGCGCTAACTTCGTCATGTTTCTTAACGAAGCTAAAGTTGGTTTCAAATTTCTAGCTTCCCGTTCGGAAAATGGCTAAATGGCAATTACACATAATTTAATCTACCTCAGGGGTCTTGTTATCTGAGTATTTTCCATATTAGATAGTCTTTTGCTGCCCGTAATTTTTACGGATTAGTATTCACACCTCCCTCTGACCGTTCAAAGTAAATGCGCAGATTATTTTCAAATGCACAATGTCCAGGTAAATAAATTACCTTCATCATTTTTTCAGCTTCTCCTTAAATGGTCGCAGGGGGGGGGGGTCTGGTGCATATCTCTAGTGGTTATAAGATCAGCAAACGGGGTGACCAGTCCATCCATCCCAGTGCGCCCGGTTGGATGCACTGCATACAGCCTGATGTGCGCCAAACAGATGATGTGTGGCGCCTGCTGCTGCTGCTGCTTTAACTGCAGGCTTTTCTCTGGTTGTTTAAGGAAAGTGCTTGTTCTGAGAGTCTTCAACTTCTGGTCGCTTCGATGTGAGAAATGTTCCTTCATGTTAAACAGTTTTTTCCAAAGTGATTAGTGTAATTGCAGTCTCCATTGCAACAGCGAAGTGCGGCTTCTGCCTTCAGATCGAAAGCTAAATCCCCATGTGGTGTAGTCTATTCTATCCTAGGCAAAAAGCCAAAAGAAAACTGAAACCAACTTCAGCTAGATTACAAAAAAAAGGTGAGCATTTGTGTTCCATGCCATGCAGGAACTGCATCAGGTATTCTTATAATAAGTGCAAGCGTTTAATTTTCATGTTTAGTTCTCTGGTCAAGTTGTGCGGGTCAAAATGACGGACTACTAAAATAATGTCTAACGCAACCTCTGCTCTACCCCGAGCTTCTCTAAACTGCTCTAGTTAAAAAACTGTGACATTTCACATTGGGACTCCATTATTCTGCATTAACAGCAGAATATTTAAATCTAAGTCTTTGATTTGCAAATCTTCAATGAAGGACATCTAGTTTTCTAGATTAAAAACCCCACTGAAATCCACATTGGTATTGTTATTCTTAGATTTTAATTTGGAAAAAAAAAATATCGGAATATATTTCAACAGTCCATTTTGTTATTACGCTACTTCTATAATATGTGAAATTTGTATTTTCATAATGTAGATATATTTATTCTTAGCTGTGTGTTATATGTGATCAGTGGTGGTTGGCATGGTTTGTGCTTTGTGGATTAAAACACAGTTCCAAGTAGATATTTTCGCCAGAAGTGGCAAATTATAATTCAAAAATTATACCTAGGCTACTTTAGTTGACTAAAATTGAACTAAAATCAATGACTAAATCTTGACTAAAATTTTAGTCAAAAGACTAAAATGAAATAAAAATGTTTTGTCAAAATTAACACTGCTTCAGAAACCAGCATTTTGTGGCCCTCTTAATTTGTATCTCGTACAGTTTCCATCTGTGTCCATCTGTTCACGTAGATATAACCAGCCCTGTAAAAACGTAACATTGAAATAACCTGTAGAGGTGTTCTATTCCGAAAATGTAACCCTTTGTAAATTTGAATTGAATAGTGCAGCTCTTTACTGCATGACCCCTCATGGCTGTTTTATAAGTCCCCGCTAAAGAATTACGTGACATAAATCTTCTCTCTTTTTATTGAGAGGAGATAAAAGACGACATTGGTTCTCGTAAAAACTCATATGCCTTTTGTGAACACCAGAAGAAAATAAAAAGTTATTTGAATCGCATTGAAAAGACTTCCCCAACAGACAGATATTGATCGACAGTGTAGGTTTGTACACAGCGCCGTGTGCATGTAAGTGCGTGGGGAATGAATGAGGACACACTGTTCTACTCCGGCAGACTGTGTTCACCTTACCGAACCGGTGTAATAGTTCTGGGACAGCAGGATATTTCTGCTCCTTCAGAGGTTTATTAAGGAACCATGTGAAGGGAAGGATCTTGCCCTGTATGAACTGATACCAGGCAATAACTGCAGGCAAGGGGCAAGTTTGTTGCACAAGCCGTTTCTATGAATTCTCTCAATTTGATTTCCATGAGCATAAAGGAAATAATACATTTGTCTTTTCCCACTCCAACAGAATAAAATAACTTGAAAGTATTTTAATTTGGCTTGGATCTATGCTGTGATCGACTGACAGGAAATACAAAATAAATAAATAAATAAATAAAACTCAGATCCACCTGCAAAAGCAGTTAAGTCTTTGTTTGACATTAATGTGACACATTTGTCACTTTCCATAACAAAGCAAAATTGGGGGGGGTTAAAATAAATGGGGACTACTGTCACAGCGGGTGACGCTGTGCAGATTTAATTAGACTTTGTCCATCAGGTAAACAATGAATTATGCATTATTTTGGTATCCTGATGCAGTCATAACAATGGAAGCCGCCCGACCCTAAACAAGCTGGTGCGGGGGATGAATATTTCTGCTTTTTCAGACCTTCAGAAGAGCTGCCATCAGCTGACATGTGTTCCCAGCATGAGACAGAAACGGAGACAATCCCCGTTATTCTCCCTTTCTCCAGTCTCCTTAAAGTGCCCACATATCCAAAAGTTAATTGAACAATGAGAAATGCATGAGATTTATCTTTCCTACAAATGTTTTAGAATACAAACTACAAGAACGTGACCATTACGCACTGAATACCAGCCCTGGTTTTTGGTCCTTGTTTAAGAGAACTGAATACCATTGCTCGTGATAAAATTAGACTTTAATGAAAATATTTGATTTCAGTAATTCCATTCAAAAAGTTAAACTTGTATATTAGATTAATTCATTACACACATTTATTTAAAATGTTTATTTCTTTTAATGTTGCTGTTTATAACTGAAAGTCCTAAATTCAGTATATCCGAAAATTAAAATATCACTTAAGACCAATACAAAAAAAGGATTTTTAGAAATGTTGGCCTGAAAAGTATGAACATTAAAGGTATGAGCATGTACAGCACTCTATGTTTACTTGAGACTCCTTTGGCTGGATTACTGCAGCAATGCAGCATGGCATGGAGTCGATCAGTCTATGGTACTGCTCATGGGTTATGAGAGCCCATGTTGCTCTGATAGTAGCCTTCAGCTCTTCTAAACTGTTGGGTCCGGCGTATTGCATCTTCCTCTTCACAACACCCCATAGTCCAAGTCCTTTTGGAAAATGAAATCTTTATCTCCATAAAGTTGGTCAGGAGCAGGAGGCATGAAATTATCTAAAACTTCCTGGTAGACTGCTATGGTAGACCTAGGACCTCGGCAAACACAATGGACCAACACCAGCAGATGACATAGCACCCCAAACCATCAATGACTGGAAACTTTATACTGGACCTGAAGCAACGTGAATTATGTGGCTCCATCTTCCTACAGACTCCCGGACCTTGAATTTCGAAAGATAGGAAAAATTAACTTTCAGAAAACATACTTTGGACCACTCAGCAGCGGTCCAGCCTTTTGTCTCTTTAGCCCAGACAAGACGCTTCTGGTTCCTTCTCTTGTTCAAGACTGGATTGGTAAGGAATGCAACAGCTGAAATCAAAGTCTTGCAGATGTCTGAGTGGTGGGGTTCTTGAAGCACCGACTCCAGCAGCAGACCACCCTTTGTGAACCTCTCCCCCAGTTTTGGAAGAGTTCCCAGGGTGCAGTTAGCCATCCTTGTCCAAGGGGTCAATGGTCGAGTTTTGGACAACGGTCAAGTCAGCAGTTTCCCCCATAAATTGTGTAGCCTACAGTGCTAGACTGTGAGACCATTTAAAGGCTTTTGTGTGTTTTTTTTTTAGTTAATTAGCTAATTCCAGTGTGGCATCAGGTGTCTTCAATATTTAACATTTTCACAATGTTCTAATTTTCTGGGATACTGAATTTGGGACTTTCATTAGTTTTCAGTTATAATCATCAAATTTAAAATAATTTTTTTTAAATATATCAGTCCTGTATCTGATATACAAGTTTTACTTTTTGAATGGAATAACTGACATTTTTTTTTTGTAATATTCAAATTTTTTGAACAGCACCTATATACTTTATACTCACCAAAGTAATGCTCTGTGATTTTAACTGATGGCCCAACGCCATGGCCAAGCCCTGCCATTCATGTGTCGGGCCCATCCAAAAAAAGATTACAACGCCCCAAGTTCTAATCATCCAATGTATTGACTCTGGTACACACGCCATACGGTGGCGATAATGCACCAATTTGTTGTTTGCTAGCTGTTTATGAACAAAAAACAAGAATTGTGCTGTTAGGCTAACTTGCATGCTAATGGTAGTTCTGGTGAAAACTGTGTGCCAGATGGACAAAAAAAGGGAACTCAAATTTGGAGATGCAGATGTTAGATTTCTGACACTAGACTTGTTTTCGACTAACCACTTAAGGACGACATTAAATGGACTAGGTTAGGTAGGCTTTCTTTCAAAGCCAAAGAGAGATACTGGCAAACAATATTAAAAATAGTTGACAGCAGAATCGAGCGCAGCAGTCAGTAGTACAAATTTCACTCACAGCTGTACCAGTAGGGCTTACAAAAGGCGTGTTTCCACTATCAGAATTCCAGGGCAATTTAACCAGATCTTTTTCTGATTGGGAAATCTATTGGTCAGCTGCCCTCAACTGCTATGGCACCCTACATAATTGGCCCTTTAAGGAATCATCTAAGGACACTCGCGTATCAGGACAGTTTCATCAGCGATCTACATCACTAATTGGTGCAAAAAAGTTGCCCAGAGCAGCAGAAATAAACAGTTATAAACTGCTGCACAAGTAAATATTATTTTTATGAAGCAAGTTGTTTGGGATCTGCCCATTTCCCTCTGAATTATAACCAATCAGCGCCACTTAACCACAACTCTCGCTGAGCAACTCCATCGGGCTATCCAGAATACATAGCCACAGAAAGATGCCTCAATCACGTATGCAAGCAGACACACAGCAGGGTCATGACAGTGACTCAACCACGTCTCCAAAAACAAATGATCTGACCACCGACCACTAGAACAGGCCAGTCTTTCTGGTAAACGACCCAAATCTCTCGCCTCCGAAAGAATTTCAGCTTTTAAATAATGTATTTTATGAATATGCACAAAAAAGGCAGTTTTGACCTGGAAATGCATAAAATTCTGTCAACGGGAGGTAAAAACACCAAAGGGTTAAATAAAAACTGGAGATCCACTGTTGGCCCAGACGGATTATGTACAAGACAGGCTGTAATAAAATCTAAGAAAGCCCCAGCATGGACTCTGGCTTCCTCCTCGTTTATAAAAAGAAATTTCTGAAACATGTCCATGGGGAAAAAAAAAAATGATAATAACATTTATTGTCTTCTGAGAAGTTTATTATGTTATGCCATCATCTGTTGGTTGTTGGTAAAAAAAAAAAACAAAAAAAAAAACAGAAGAGAGAACTACATGCTGCAGGGCTCCTAGCTGTAACTGTATCTGTGCCTTTTACCACAGTTTGGCACCGGACAAGATGTCTACATATGCACAACCTCACACGTGATACAAAGCTCAGTTTGTGGGGAAGAAAATGGAGACAATTATTAAGATAAAGATTAACTAATGAAAAAAAACAGACTTGAGAGGAATTTATAAAATGTAATTACAAAGAAGCTGCCTGTACAAAGTACCACATCCAAGTATATTAATGGATAACAGAGATGGGAGGGGGTGAGTGTCAAAAAATAAAGTATATAAGATGCATTGATGACGACAGCCTGCAGATTTCTATGAAGAAAAGCACATTCAAGAGTTTCGAGAAAGTTCATTAGAAGTTGGCGGCAGCTGGAGTTTCAAGAGCCATCAAACACAGTTGTAGCCAAGATATTGGCTAAAACCATCTCATCCCTGTCAGAAACAATGTCAGAATAAAGTCACCTAGGCACATTTGCAGCGTACCACTCTGTTCCTCACTGGACCAACTCCCCCTTTTCAAGAGTCAATTTTGTATTCCAGTAAAAAAAGTAAAATAAATTAGCATCCCAAAGTCTGGAAGAAGAGTGGAACCCCACGGGGGAAAAAAAAAAAAAAAAAAAAAAAAATCTAGAACCTCCAGACGAGAAGTTCAAACTTGTAGTGAAAATGATTTGCGACATCTAAGAAGCTCTAAACAGTATGGTGCAGTCAATGAAGAACTTATTGAACACTGACTGCAGATGGATGAAAATGCATCTAAATACAGTCACATGGAGCCTTTTGGAAAACTTTGTGATAAAAAGCACAGCTAAGGAGTATTTCTGTCCATTAAAAACATGGATTATTCGATAACCCATCCATCAGATTTTTTGGGCCATATGGACATTTTATGTCAGAGCCAATATGAATGTGCTTAAAATCAATGTACTTAATGAAAGTTTTGCTTATTAACAGCCAGCAAAATAAATGCCACTAGATGGTTGCAAAGTGCTTCTAATATAATCTTCGATATGTGTGGAATATGCATTAAACGGCACTTTTGGGATACAAGTAGTGTTTTTCAAACACTGCTCCACAAGGCATACTACCAGAAATTAACGTCATTTTCATACATTTATCAGAAATAAACACATTTAAGTTGTTGTTTACTTGGGTTTACCATGCTTGGGTTCAGCAGTTTCGTGGAACAAATCAGATATTTTTTTTTTGTTGTTGTTAAAAATGTATTCTCAATGTAAGGATTATGCTGTTCATAATCACACCACATTGTTAAGTGGTTTCTTTTTAGGTAAGCAGTTAAAGTCTTCAAAAGAGGCACATTTTGGGAATATTTTCTCAGGGAAAAGAAAATCAGCAACAACAAAAAGCATTCAACAAACTGCTTCATCTAATTTGTTCTCCACCATAATAAAAAAGAAAAGAGAAAACCACCTCAAGATATCCAAACCACACGGGTACAAGTCTTACATCTTATCTTTTTTCAAATCTTCAAAGTTCATCCACACCTTGCAAATCCCTGGCTAACCGGCCGTCCTTCTGCCAGAGTGGAGCGGACCCAGAATTCACAGATGGAAATCGATTTAATGGTTAGAGCTCACAGGGATGGGGAATGTGTCAGACATGATCCAAGCCCAGCTTAGTCTTATTACCACCCTAATACAGTTCGGTGTGGTATCAGCCCACCACTTTAAAGCTCCACATGATTACCTGGCCATTCCTGTGTGGTTTCTCATTAACACGAACATCGAAGGAATGAAAGCCGTGGGTTTACCAGGCCTGAAAAGCTTTCGTTGGAGATGAGTTGAAGCTAAATTCCTGGGTCAAAGTCTCCGCAGATATTGAAGCTTTCATTTGCAAACATCTGCATGAGGGTTGATTTCTATCTTTTAAGCTGCATGAAGGTTTCTGTTGTGGTCCCAGCTAGAGATAGCCATGGCAACATAACATTCAGACAGTGTACCATGGTACAGATAATGATGCTGTAACTGAGAGACTCTGGTCTGAACACGAGAAATATACTCAGTAGTATATTTCCACATCAATCAAAAGAGCCAAACTTAAGATAGGAACCCCTTTTTTTGAAAAGCTGCATTAAGTTTCATGTGCCACACCCAAATCTGATTGGCAGATCCTCAGAATCAAAACGGCACTAAAATACGACCCGTCTTAGTCGGGTAAATGATTTGAAAACCAAATACACCAACTCAGTGTACAGACACTCAGGAACAGATGACAGTCACTGAGAGAGTTCAGTCTGGAAATAGCTACAAAGTCATTTCTCAAGGTTCTGGATTACCAAAGTGAGAGACATTTTCCATACATTTTCTCACGACTCACCCAAAATAATCCAGGAGTGAAAAGATAACGCAACCAGGTGGTAACAGAAGCATTCACAAGTATTTCTGAAGAACTGCAGGCCTCACATGGCTCTCTCATGGTCAGAGTTTGAGTCAAAAAGAAACTGGGTCAAAAACTGCCTCTCTGGGAGAGTTTTAAGGTGAAAACCACTGCTGAACCAAATGGAAAACAAAAAAGAAAAGCCGATTTAACATAATTCCGTAATATTTTTTTCTCGATTTTTAACACCGACATAATATATGTTCATAATATATAATTAGGTGTCCTTTTTTCATCCGGCAAAAACGTACAGTAATCAGAAACAATAATCGCAACATGAGTACACAAACAAAACTTAAATCCGATAAGAGTTGTGACAGCAATTACTTAAAAAAAGAGAGAAGTAATAATAGGGGATTTTTACAGCTAAACAGCTCTCTTAATGGACGAGCCTGGTCCCAGTTAGCTAGTTGAGTTTTACATAATCATGTTATGGAATACTTAGTAGTTTATACACTATCATACATTTGAGAAATAGCCACCATGTTTTATCATGTTTATTAGTTGACCCTGCCACATTAAACCAGATTTCTTGTATATGCAAAAACGTGTTAATCCACTGTCTTCTTTCCACGCCTTGGCAACAGGGATGGAGAGGCCACCGCCTGAGAACAATGTTTCCAAAGGGAAATATACCATGGTAGTACTGTGAAGAGTACTGTCAAATTGTCTGGAGTAAGTTTTATTTTAAATGACTTTAAAAAGAGTCTGAAACACTGAAGCCAAATAACTGATAAGATTTGGTCACAGCCAGTAGGTATGTATAATTAAGCCAGTACTAGATCAGTTCCTGGGTAAATCTTTGCTAACTTTTAAATTTTTTCCTTAAATTAACAGTCGAAATTCTGTTTGAATCTATTACCTCTGGTATATTTGGAAACCAGGGGCATCTGGGAAATTACAAATTTGTCAATGTCGGAAAAAGTGTGTCAGAGGAATATTTTGTAAATTTTTAGTGAGAATAAGGCAAGGCTTCCATCCATAAAGATCTTTCACCATTCGTAAACTATTTTCGCTCCAAATTTTAAAAGGCAGAGTCAACCATAGGATGGCTGAAAAATACGGTCTGTATGCAGTGGAAAATTACAAGAAAAAAAAATCCCTACACTGTACCCATATTCAACCTGGGTCATAAAGAACTTGATTTTATATTGATCTTCTATGCGAAGTACAAAACTCAATGCTGGTAAAGACGTCTTCCCACAGGTGGATGACTCAATATGGATCCACGAAATAGTATTAGAAGCAGAATTTCCTGGCCTATAAAGAATTCTAAGTATATTCGGCTCTTAGTAATAATAACATAATTAGTTACGGCCAAGAAGATTCATCCCAAATAAACGCTGAAATTATTTTGTCAGCCACAAAAAAAATAAAAAATAAATATGGGCAAGTACCACAAAATGTTGGGTCTTAATCAAATTAAATTATGTTTACAAGAACAGCTGCTGTTGATAAAACTCTGGAGATGGGGCTACTGAATACCAACTATCAAGATGTAATATTAAATCTGTCAATTGGTCAATACATTTCTGCTTTTTTTGTACAGATATTTATATACTCCTGTATAAAAGCTTTTAAACTTTCCAACTAACTGCAAACATCAGATCAGGAGTAATATTAATTCTTGAAGACATAAATTTGTGTACCAATAGGTTGTACAAATGACTAGAATCCCCATAACTTTGAAGGAAAATATTCTGTGAACTGAACAAAATGTAACGTTCTAAGATCGGTCAAACATAATGTTGGATGCCCTGCTGCTTCAGGTGATCCAGATAACCTGCTGTAACTGATGGAACTATGAATTCTGCTCTTTACCAGAAAATACTGAAGGAGACTGAAATGCTTGTGACCCTCAGCTTGCAGCGGGACTGAGCCAAAGAACACAGCTGCAGGTTCACCTCAAAGTCATTGAAGCAATTACCATTCCATCTTTTTTCTTTAAGTTATCAGGAAAACAACTACTTATCAAGGTTATCCGAGTCTTATATTGAAAATGGTTTAATCTGAAGGACTTAAATATGAGAAAACAAGTGAAAGCAGAAGGAATCTAAAATGGAGCAAATATAAAAAAAATAAAATACTTATATATTTTGCTGAAAATACTTTTCAGCAAAAAAAATTAAAAACTCCTGTAGTCTGCATTGTTCTTCTCTGCATTTTCATCTTAATCTCACCATACATGAAAGCTGATGGACCCAAATTGGGAAGGTCTATCTCACCAGTGAAGGAGGTTTAGTCTCCGTACACATTTTCCAGGCATTTGTTTCCCAAAAGAAGCCTTAAATTAAACTGAGAACAGAAAGTGCTTACTTAGTCTTCTTGCAGACAGTTGTGTAACTTTCATAGTACAAACTTTTTTGCCTGGTAAAGCTTATAACGGTGCCATTTGTGACAGATTCACAAACGGTGCACAAAGACTTATTCTCATTTAAAAGTGTGAACATTCACCTAGCTTCTGTGCGACTGCTGATTTATCTCAAACAAGAGTATTGCAGATTTGCACAAAGATACAGTGGCGGCAAGAAAGTATTCAACCGTAACAAATTGTCCTGAAAAAACATGAGGGGATCTGTATTTTCACACTTGACTGTGAAAGATTTTTAATGAAAACGGTCCAGCAAATCAGACTTTATGATTTTTGAGAAAAAAAAAGTTCTACTATTGTAGAAATAAGCATTCAACACTTACAAACAACACTTACCTTTTACTGCCTTTTTAAGAAAATCTTCTGTTTACTCATTACCTGTATTAATGGCACCTATTCAAAAATCATTATCTGTTTAAAAGACACCTGTCCACATCATCAAACACTCAGATCTCAACAATAGCAAAAAAACAACAAAAAACAATCAGAAAGCCGTCTAAGGAAACCAAGATTGTACATCTGCACAATACTGGGACTAGCCAATCTAAAATAGACTATCAGCTTGGTGAGAAGAGATCAAACGTTGGAATATTTATTAAAAAAATGTATCACTGACAATCTCGACCTAGGTCGCTATACGAAATCTCACCTCATGGGGTACATGATCTTGAGAACGGTGAGGAAACAGCCCAGAATTAAACAAAGGGAACTGGTTAATGACCGGAAGAGATCTGGGACCACAGAAACAAAGGTTACAATTAGTAACACACTATGTCGTCATAAATTAAAATCCTCAAGTTCCATTGTTTAAGCCGTTACATGTCCTAGCCCATCTAAAGGTTGCCCCAGACCATTGGGATGATCCAGAAGAGGATTGGGAGAACAACAAGTGATCAGATGAAAGCAGAATGGAACTTTTTACTATAAACACTGAACACAGTGTTTGGAGAAGGAAGAATGCTGAGTTGCATCCCAAGAACGCCATACCAGGTGGAAACATTATGCTTTGGGGCTGTATTTATGCAAGAGGAACAGAAATACTGATCCGTATTAAGGAAAGGATGAATGGCGTCATGTGTTGTGATATTTTTTGTGCACAATCTTCCATCAGTCAGAGCACTGAAGGTGAAATGTATCTCGATTGTCCAGCATGACAATGATCCCAAACACACCACCCAGGCAATAAAAGAGTGTCCTAACCCGTCTCCAGACCTCAATCCAATAGATACTCTGTAGATGGATTTGAAAGTCCCCGTTTCCAGGCAACAGCCCCAAAACAACTCAGCTCTAGAGAAGCTCTGCATGGAAGAATGGGCCAAGATGAACTGCACCAATTATTAAAATTACAGATTTAATGTTTTTAAATGGGACAACTTGCATAATTGGTGGCTGCCAAATACTTTTTTGCCCCACTGTAAATATAATTTGTTTTCTCAATTCAAGAGTTTCTCATCCTTATTATTCCTCTTTTTGATCAATGAAATTCTTTGATCATTTTAGTTTCCCCACCTGAATAAAAATAATTTAAAAAATGATTAATTTTAGCGACATGTCTTCAACTAATAGAGGTATGGAAGCAGTGCAGGTTTAATTTTCTGAAAATATTTCTGTTTTAGAGCACAATTCATTCCATCCAAAAAAATACCTTCCCTAAACCCTCTAACTTTAAAGGTTTCCATGACTACTCCCACATGAAACAGAGGAATACCATATTGCTCACCAAAGAAAAAATACATAAATACAAGAAAACAGCATTGATCACTGTAGTTTAAAGAAGCACCAACCCTACTCCAAAAAAACTTTTAGACACAAAACTATATTTTTTCAGAATACCTGCTAACTTCAATTTACAACCAAAAGTACCTACATAACACAGCCAGCAATGCATACAAATTCTACTTTTTTTTTACCCACAACATTTAGAAACTACTGTATTCAATCCATTTAAAAAGAAACCAGCCAACATTATCTCCAACTTAGCAGCAAGCAGCCTTTAAAAACCTTCAAACTTCACATTTAGGGTATTTAATCAACAAGGGAAACAAACACACTGGAAATATAATGGCTACAAGGCCCAGCTCTGGTAGACACTGGAGAACAGTGATATGGTTAGCTCACCTGGCCTCCATTGACTCACACTTCCAGGAAGTAGCTTCTTATTGGGTGGCACAAACAGCTCTATTCACCACTCTCACACCTTAGCTCTTCAATTCACTTTATCAGGATGTGGATATGGTGTATTCTCTCACTGGTTTTCCTCCAAAAGCTCCAAGATCTTTCCATTAAATTCCTGTCACCTCTCTGCAGCCCCTCACTAGCTCCACAGGTGGAGCTCATCAACCTCATCAAGGTTTTGCAGGATCTTTCTAGATGATGCATTCACTGCTTCTGGACAGTTGAAATCCCACTAGTTTAGCTACACTATGAATTGCTTCTCAGCCAATTAATTGTTATTTATTGATTTAGAACTACATTTTAGTCAGATTGAGACAGTTTGTTGCTTGTAGTTTAAACACCATTGCACGAAAGAAGAGTCAGAGAGTCAATGTTTTTTGGTGGAAAAGGTCCTTCTAATAAACAAGCAGTAACAAGCATTGGAAAGGTAGCGCCATGTCTTTCTGGCTCTCGAAAGCCAGAGAATTATTTCTCTTTTTTTTTTTTTTTTTTTTGTCCAATGACGTGAGTAAAAACAGAATGGGTCCGCTCATAGAACTAGTTCACAAAAGTCACACAAGACAGAACTCTCTGTTTTTGCACCATTCGCACAGAAACAAGCATGAACTGTGTCAAAATATGACATCCTTTGCAGAATTCAGACACAAAAAAAATGGATTGGTCACCATAATTATGAAGAACAGCTTCCTGTTTATTTTTAGATGTCTTGTGTGTGTTATTGGTGTAAATATACAAAAGAAATCTTAATTTTCAAATGTCTATTTAAATTTCACAAATTAAAATCATTAAAATTATCATGAAATATAAAAGTATTTCAAAAGAAAGCATTACATTTAGCTGTAAGTCTCATTTATTAAATATTATCCAAACATATGACAAAATGTAAGTGAAAGAAACTTCTCGATTGAGTTTCAGACCAGGATAACACTTGTGCTCCATCATCCTCATTAACATCCTTGTCTAAATCCTGTACATTAAAACAAACTTTAGTGCTAATCCAAACACATGCTCAGAATTATTAATGCATGTTTGCTTTGTTGCAGACCAGCTGCTTCCTGGCTTCTCCCCCCAGTACGCCTGGAGGGATAATTTAGTTGTTGCAGCACTTTCCTTATTGAAACTTACAACCAAGCTCCACTCTGGGTAATATAGGTAGACGGTTTCGATGACAAGCGGCTATCTTTAGGGTACGATAACTGAGTTTCGACGGACGGTGTTTCTGAGGTGAAATGCTAAATCTGCTACGTGCACTTTCAGGATTTAGACGAATTAATTTTGCCTCCTGTAAACACACACACACACTTCCGGAGACGTCCTTGCATCAAAGAACTCATAAAAGCGTACGTTTTGCCGGTCCATGTGTGCGCAGGTTAACTGCCGCTTCACGCATGCCCTGTTTCTACATTTGCATCTTGTGTGAAGCACCCGCCCGTGGGACGCCGTGGGCTCGGCTAACCTGGACGCCTCAGATGTGAGGAGAAGCCTTTGACAGGACTCTAAACTCCTTTTCATCTAGTGAAATGTCACTGGACTTGAAAAGTTGAGGATGCTTGTGTGTGGTTTGTCCTTTAAGCTGGTGAGGTGACACCGCTGTGCCGAATGTGGGGTCTGTGAAGATGAAGGGGGAGAGGAGGCGAGCCAGGAAAGAGTTGCTCAAAAAACTAAGAGAAGCATCTGAGCTAGAGGCGCAGAGGGCGCCTATTTAACTGTGTCCGAAGTGCTGTTATCTCCTGGGATTATCCCATAATGCAGCTGGTAAATGTTAGGTGGCTCTTCTAAAAACTGCCGACACAGCGGCTTCACTAAACATCCAGCAGAAGCTCATTTCCCAGAATAGCAGATAGCTATCGAAAGACAAAAGGACCAATAGCAAAAACAGAGATCATTATTTAATTATTTAATGGGAAATAAACAGATTAAATTAAATTAAAAAAGAATACACAAATTTATGAAACGCTTGATAAATATTTCAATTCACATTCAAAACTTACAATAGATATAGGAATCTCAGTATCATTTTTGTTATCTTTATCTATCAGTTTACCCTTTATCATTATTGACATGCTTCAGCATCGTAATGGAATATCTGTGTTTCAGAAAGACTTATATAATCTCAACGGGATCAACTAACTTTAATGGAGAAGCAGAGCTTGAGTCAAAAATTTTTTTATGAAATGCAGCTCAAAGCTACGAATGAATTTAAAATGAAATACGTGTAAACGCTTATTTCTCCTTTTTCCCCATTAAATTAAAAACATCCTTGACATTTTGCTAGATTAGTCAACTTTAGAAAACCTCCGATAATATCTAAGGATCTTAAAGATGCATAAAACAACATGATTATGACCATGAAATGTTTTGCCTAAAATATGTTTTATCTGATTCTCTCTTATGAATACCTCATTTTATAATTTAGGAATGCTAAAAAGATCACTTCTTTTAAAATGTGTTTTTATTTCATTTTGTACAATAATCAATGTGTAGAATCCTGAAATGAAACCCTACCATTTTATTCCGGCTATCTAAACACTCTGATGGAAAGCAGCTCCAATAGATTTATTTTCAACAATAATTTTTCACTTTTTTTGAATCTCTCTGGTGATTAAACAAGGTGGCAAAAGCAGAAAGAGGAATTCATTTGCCGTATGAGCTATGCAACACACTGCGGCCAGGTTGTCCAAAGCCTACATGATTGGGCTGATCGATGCTAGCTGAAATGAAGAAGCAAAAAAAGTCCAAACAGCAAATAGAATCAGCAAAAAAGATCAGCCAATTCAAGATGGATCAAGTCTAAACAACTTGCCAGATTTTGTAAAGTTGCTTACTAACTTCTTCTGCTTTTTGTATGAGATTCCTGCAATGTTTGCCAAACTGTCAAGTTGGAAGTATTTCTTTTTTTTTATTAATAACAATGCAAATGTAATTTATGTTTTCTTTTTCTTTTATGTTACTGATAATAAACTTAACATACAGTTATAAAAAAAAAAGAAATGAACAAAGATTGTGAAAGAGATTGAATTTATTTAATTTCTAAAATACGATATTAATCCCAGGGGGAAATTAAGTTTAAGAAAGTTAAAGAAATGTAAATTAAAGTTTAAGACTATCTCTAAATCATATTGTTCTGGAATATAGTATTTTGTCTTAGGCATACACTTTCCTAAATTCCCTAAACTGTAATTAATAACAGGAAAATGTAGGTGTTGTACCAAAAAGGCATTAAATCTTGAAGTGTCCATTTGTATTGACCGCTTGTGTTGGTGGGCCAGATGAGTATCAGGTCAAGAGCCACAGATGGTTCCCAACCCTCACTTTAGACACCCCTATTCTAGAGTGACCCAGGGCATACAATTACCCAAAGTATAAACCTTGGTGTTAGCGTAGAGTGGTATGTCCAGCCCGAACAACAGCTGTTTTGCTGAGATTTGCTTCCAGTCGGCCTTGTTCTAGTCAAATCGGGATATAAGGATGACATGCATATAAATACATTTCTTTAAAACTCCATGTACCCATTAGCAGCAGCATCTGCCCATACAGTCGACAGACTCGACGTGAGTGCCTTTGCTTTACCTGCCAGCTTCGGTTGCTAAAGAGAAGGGATCGTTTTCTCTTCAGCTTTGCTCAGTTGCTCCCAAACATCGATGTAACGAGGCGCGTAATTTACAGCAAAAAGTCACTTCAAGCCTCAACTTAACCAACGATGTAGGATAAATCAAAGTCATTTAACGTGAAAACACTTTGGCAAAGAACAGTAAATGAACAACATGAATAAAAAAAAAGGCCAAGCTAAAAAAAGAAACAAAAAAACCCCCACTAAACTTAAAACTGTTCCATCCTATAATAAACCCATTACATTTTGGCAGCAGTCCATGCAGCCGGAATCCCTTATTAAACTTTCTTAGATATTGTCGCCCAGTTTACGGATCAGCACTTGATATAAGGAAGGAGGAGAAAAAATGCTTTAAATCTGCTCTCGTTTTCTTGTTGAAACGACATTTGTAAATAATGTATGTCTGAGACGGTTTTTCACTGACTTTCAAGCAGTGGCTTGCGACTGGGTGCAGGTAAAGGTTGAATATAGGCAGTAAATATTTCATTCACTAGAAAAGCCTGAGGAGTATTTACTGCCTGTCTTACAGTTGAAACCAGAAGTTTACATACAGAGAATAAAACGAGTCATTCGTCTTTTTTGTCTCTCTATGTCTGGAGTTAAATCATAATTTTTTTCTTAGGTCAGTAAGACTTAGCAAAATTATTTCTATATGTTACTAATAAATAAATCTGACATATTGAAATCTGTGCTTACTGTGGCATTTAGAAAATAAAAATAATTTAGTTAATCTTCATTGACTTAAAACAAGACGTTTGGTCTGATTTACCTTCAAGCAGTGAGGAAAAAAGGTGTGTATGTCTTGTATATTATACGTATGTATATTTCTGGTTTTAACTGTATTTCATGCTGTTTTTGACTTAATTGCACAAATTCTTTACCAACTTCTGCAGGAACAGTGTATGTTCTGTTCAGTGGGCCACTACTGAATAACTGATCCTGTTTTTAAATAATTTCAAGACCGATTTTTAAAGCTGTTTCCTGCTTTTCAGAAGCCAGAAGATACATTTAAATTAAATTATTACAGCTATCAGTGCGTTTTTAATTCCTCCCACATATTCTTGCTTGTTCTGATCCAGCTGGGTGGTCATAATGATGAGACCGACACCCTGTTAAGAAAATAGTAAGCCAATTCATTAACTACGTAATCATTTGAATGTGAGGCGGTTAAAAGGTATTTCAATCGGAAAATTGGTAATTACCAAAGAGGACCGCATACAGTTTTTCAAAATGAAAGCACGCTTTCTTTTACATCTCTAATGAGGTTCAGGGCTACTTCTTGCAGTTAATTGAATCTGCCTTGAGAAGGTTGTTGATCATATCGCTGTAATAAAAAAAGAAACCAAAGCAGAAAATAAAGAACCACACAGATGCCGCGGCTCCCAAGGAGGCCAGTGGAGAGCAGCTCAATCAAATAACCAATATGCGTTTGTGATTGAAGTAAATTTCTCAGGCAAACACTCTCTGGATAGTCTTTCACATACTAATGGAAGCTAACTGAGGTTGTAAGATTGAAACCACGACCAAGAAATATTCGAGCTAAACTTAGTTGTTGGTGGGAAAGTTTGCTAGGAAGTATCTTGGCATGCTAACTTTCTCCACAACAAGAATCAGTGCAGTAATTGTCAAAATATACATTATCAGCTACCTTTCACTCCTTATGAATGTTATCTATGAAATTATATTGTTTGGGTGTTTGACACCAGGAGACTTAGTTTTTTTACTAACCTTTTGAGCCACACACGCTATTTTATGCTAAGGCTACATGTAGCTGTGACGATTTATCATAATTCAGTGCAATAAAGGTAATTGTCCCTTCAGAGATTTCTGTTGTTTTTAGTTTCTTGTCATACCTAAATGTAATCAGATTTATTTACTGACTTTTGTTTCATTTATTTTTTTAGCCATTCAGAGGTGGACTTGCAGGTGTGTTTTGGATCATTGTTCAGGATTTCTTTAGAGTACAATCTGTGGTTCCAGCAAGTCGTCCAGGTTCTGAATAAGCAAAATAACCCCGGACTATTACACTACCATTATGATGTTTTACTGTAGGGATGATGACAGGTTTAACGGATGTACAGCTTTTTTTTTTTTAGGAGACTGGTATTTGTATTTGCTGTGACCAGTCTATTTCTCTGAATTTACTCATAAATACTGACCTTAGCCGAGGCAAGTGAGGCTAAGCGAGGCTTAGAGAACTTTAGATGTTGCTGGGATCTTGTATGACCACTTCGATGAATCGCCAGTGATCATCTAAGAGTAAATCTTGGTCGGCTGGCTACTCACGGGAAGGTTCACTGTTGTTCAACTTGTAGAAAATGGTTTTTCTGTCGGTTTGCTTTAGTTCACAGCTTCAGAAATGATAGAGGAATTGTTATTGAAAAACAGGCCTGAATCATCCTCCCTCCTCCATCCGTGCTTGACAGTTGGTAAAAGGTGTTTGTGCATTGTCTCGTCTTTTTGTTGTATGAGACTGTGCGCCAACATTTTTGTTATGAATAATATTTCTTACGTTTGAACGCTGGGCTTCAAATTGTAAAGAAATGGACCTCAAACACTTCTCATATTGATGGACAAAAAAACTCATCGCTTATGTCTTTTCAACTTGGCAGAGTGATAGCAACTTTTTACAGTTTTTTTAGGAACTGCAAGTTGACAAAACATCTGCTTTTATAGCAATGCTCACTCAAATGATGATCATATACTCGAGAGCAATTTATTAGGAGCACCTGGGTGCAACCTTCCCTGCTTGATCATACAGTAGTTGCAGAAATGTAGTTGGTTATTTCCGTGACTGTGCTGACAGTCATATATAAATCATGAAGGTCTATTAGTATGTTATGTGCAGTATCATCGTAAAATCACCGCACTGTGCTCAACCAATGAACAATCAAATCAGCCATGACTTCTGACTCGGATATATGAGATTTTAATATGCGATCAAAAAGTGGGTCAAACTTTCACTCTGTTTTCGAAAACTGCAAAATCGCAAGCGTTAATATGCACATAACTTATGTGGCTAGGCACAGATATCGACGGCAAGCAGAGGGAGGTTTATTGGATGAAGGGGAGAGAAAAAAATGGCAGGATGATGGAGGGAGTAAGAGATGGGCCAAAAGAGGAAGGTGATTGAATGAGATGCAGAGAGTGAACCAGATGGAAATGGAGCGAAAGAGACAGGAAACAGCTGCAAAGTAACAATGTCTGAGCAGATTCAGGGTTTCTATTTCTGACGCACACCTGGCTTTCATCTGAATCCTTCTGAAGTCCTCTTTAGTGACACACATACACACACACTTATTCGGCTTATTCAAATCTTTGGACGTGTGTACAGTAAACAATAAAATGTGATCACAAAAGAATATTTTTTTTTAATTTAGCACAAATAAAAACAGCTCCTGAAAGGCAAGTGATGTCTTATTTAAATGTATGAACTCTTTGCCTGCCCACTCACTGATGTAATTGCTACCGTCAGACATATTTGACAAAGCAATAATGGCAGATATGATTGAGGAACTTGATCTTTCAGTGTAAATCAATAACTTGTTAGCTGCAGACAATTAGCACCTTAAGTTTCAGTCCCTGCCACTGATCCCACATGGAGAGGATCTGACTCTAGTACATGACCAAGCTCAGACGCCATCAGGCTGGATGGATTAGTATGCAGCCTAATTCTGCATTGTGTTTCTCATTTAAGTGTGAAATGGGGGGCAGAACTTTCAGAGAGGGGTGCAAATGGATGTGGATACTGGAGAAATTATGTTTCTGGTTATAAATGTGGAAAATTACAAGAAATCCTTCAAGCGTAAATGCAAAGTGATTCAATTACGTTACTCATGAGTGATCATAGTGATTTCCCTACATGCCCCTGTAGCAAATGTCAGCAGCTTTCACAGATGTTACTGTCTGTAACTCAGTCGATCTTTATAATCAATATTTATTACACTAATCAACCTGCAAAATGAATAGCTTACAGTTTGTGGAGGAAATATCACATATATAAATACTAATTATTGTCACTGTTGATAACTAAAGCTAAAGAAAATAATACTCACTGATCTACAACCATCCTAACTGGACAAATGACATTTTTTTAATAGAATCTGATTAGAGACCTAATAAATACTTGAATGTGCAATAGAATCAGCTTAGACCAAAGAGAATATGCTTTTTGGGTCCCAATGTTTTCACTGCTTGACTTTATTCCAAGAAGTTCATGTATTTCGTCTTTACGATGGCCTATCACACATCTGGACACACGACAGCACTGCTTCTCTGTAGGGTTTGGATGTCTGGAGGTTGTCAATTTGGATGCAGAAATGGGTAATATCCTTGGGGACAGGAGCTAAATGTTCCAGGCTGTTCACAGTAAATGTCCAAGAGTCATTAACCTGCATATTTTAGATCATTACCAGTGTCAACATACCTGAAACAAGAGATAATTTATTAAGGACAGAACTTTGTACAACTTCATGATATGCTGAAGAGGGAACTCAACCACTGGAATCGACTTTATTGGAGCAGAAGCCCCTGAAACACCTGAAGAACCTCTAGGACTCAAGATGGACACCCCTGGTTTTAACAAAGGTCTTAAGCCAGGGTGACACTGTACATTTTTCCGCCATCACAGACAAATCTTTCGTTGTGAATAGAGTTGTGATGAAAAACTGTGCGTGTTTTCAGAGATCTGTGGCCGTCCAGTGCGAACGGCTCTTATAGATTATATCTATAGATATATATCATTAAATCTAGTCACGGACGGTCCTCAAGCAGAGATAGAAAATCTCCAAATCTGGTTTGAATTCACCTTCGGAAAATACACAGAGGGAGTGACGGGAAAAACTTTTGACGCGAGTACAATGCAACAGTAGCAGTAGCAACAATGGAGGCTACATTCACGAACATGTGGAATACCAAAGAAGACAAAGTTATTCAAAATTTGGCAGCTAAGCATTTTTTTTTAACATCTTCGACATATCCTCATGTCGGTGGCAAGGAGTGAGGCACTCTGCAGTTTGACTCACTGAAATTTTGGACAACACAGTGCACCATCTCATTAGAGCTCACACAGTGTGAAATGAACCAGTCTTTTGCAATGGCCGAAAAATGCAAAATATGACCTAGGATTTAGATGATAAAAACAATGCAGTGTTTTGCAGAATGTCTATTGAAAGTAGACAGCTTAGCGTAGTGTAAGGTGTGAACAGCTGTTTAATACAGCTGCAGCACCGATAGTTTAATCAAGTGTTGGTGGCTCAGTTGAAGGTAAAAAATATAACTATTTCATAGAACAAAATCAGTTTCATTTTTTAAGATTTTTTGATAATGAACCTTGATGAGTAAAAAAATGAAGAAAACCTACTATAAATTATATTTCTAATGGCACAGTTGTTAGGAATGGCTGGTTTCTGTGGGTATTAATCTAAGAATGCTGGTCAGAACTGGAGCAAAGGTACAGCAGGTATCTGGATGAAGCAGTCATTCCTCACTGTAATAAATTGCAGGCAGACTACACATCCAAGCCTCTCAGAAATATGTCTAATGACTTCATTCTTCTCACTAGATACATCACAGTATAAATCTTGAGATGAAGAATTCAACTTCAAGACTTTTCTGTCATTACTTTTACATCGGGCAGCCATTTTGTTAAGCATTGGTGCCCCGACTTGAACATTCCAGCTATCTCATCAGTACTCTTTGACAACTTTCAGCTTCCTTGTCATTCTTGCAATAGATTATTTTTTTTTATAATATTAAATACAAAAGTTATTGTGTCATCCCTTAATAGTTAACTAGTTTGCTCCATCTACAGTGTTTTAAGAAAAAGTTATATTTCATTTCTTGCCTACTCTTTCTAATTCCTTGAAGACAATTTATGACTTGTATATCCACCAACTAATTGTTCTCTGTGGAAGTTTAATACAAGCAATATGATAGATGTGATAGTAAATATGCTTCCCTCTCTGAGTTTTTTTTTTTTGACCACACACTTTTAAAGCTTTTCTTAGATGGTGCTCTATGGCTTCACTTCTCATGGGAACAAAGGCTTAAATTTGCCTTAAACATATCTTGTAATGCACTAGAGGATTTCTTCCTTTTTAGTCTTTAATTAAGCTCTTTGAATAAATCTGCCTACCAAATGCTGGATGTGTCTTAAGAGTGCAGTCAGCATCTCACTCCAGCCCACTTTGCCTTCAATTCCCCATTGAAGACACCAAAGCTCTTACACACACACACACACACACGCACGCACACACACACATAAACACAACCATGTACATTTAAGAACAGGATCACTAAGATCTCCCTCCATGATCACACATTCTGAACCTAAAAGGAAAGTGACACAATAGGGACAAGAAAGCATCTCATCTAAATCCTTTCTGCACTACTTCTTATCGGCTAAGGTGCGGCACAACACTTGTTCTACTCGGGGGTGGGGGGTGGTGGGGGGGGGGTGGTTTCGCTTTTTTTTCTTAAATGGACCAGTCACCCACTTTATATGAGCATTAGGTTCACAGCTGACTTGACAAGACTAGAGGAGACAGAAGGAAAACAAGATAATAGCCCTGTTATGCAGCAGTATGTTGGATTTCACCAGCTTCAGTTCAAGCCTGTTTAACTGATTTTTTATTCTAAGTTACTCCAATTATTTCAGTTATGACAAAAGCTGAATTTTTCTATCATTGTATTTTAACACCATACGGTTAGTTATGCACCTAAGTGACAATTAAGTTCCATATATGCCTTTTGAGCATCAGAGTAGAACTAAGCGATATGGCCTCAAATCTATATTACAATATAATCTAAAGCATGTGCGATGATATGTATTGTGATATATTCCTTTTTTATTTGCTTGAGTCAAAATTACTGCTTATGAATATTATCACTTTCCAGATACATTGCAGCAGAACAACAACTTCAAAAGGTTTCAGATGTCATCAAAATGAAATGTGTTGTGCAAAATGCATTAAAACAATGTCAGATCTTTTCTCAAGTAAAAGCAAGACAAAAAGTATCACTACACAAAGATGTAGATGTTTTAAATCAAATAAAATTTAAAATGATCTGCTTTCCTGCTGACTTATTTATGAATTTTATATCGTACAACAGGAAACCTGAACATAAGCTATTTGAATTAAATATGCTTCAAGTTCAACAGGTTTCTTTTCCGTTAAATGAAAAACCAAAAAATTTAAAACAGCAATATCTAGTGCGACATCAGTATCTATCCTCCTTGTGTACCTGAAGTATGTAAGCACAGCTTGATGACATCATCAAAATGCTTAATCGCAGGAGGGAAGTATATTCAAAATCTCTACCTTTGGCTAAATTTACCTTTTATATTGCCCACTACGTACGTCAGACTGTTTCTTTTCATTGTCCCTAACCAATAAATGATGACCCAGTTATGTAATGCCTCTAGATGATCGATATATTTTGGTTTGTATGGTTACAAATCTCTGTCCCGATTAGAAGAAAAAAAAAATCCTGATGAAATCCTCCAGGCCAGAAGGTAGCGATAAACTCAACAATTTTGAAATGTTAAAATATTTAACGCACAAGACAATAGAATTTTACTGTCATATTTTTTTGAATTGAGAGGCCCAAACAGGGATCGGAACAACTGCCTCATAGGAAACCATTTAAGATATTCAGGAAGAAAATACATTAATCTCTATTTGGATTTGAACATTGTTGTGATTATTTATCTACATAAATCATTAAAATATTTAACTATTTGGAGAAATAAACTATTGAGGTTCTATGGAGCCACCTTTCATCCAAATACTGTAAAAAACTGTTTTAATAGAATAAAAATTATGCTAAATACTTGACATTCAAAAAAAGCAACTTTTTTGGAAGAAATACTCTTGTCAGGTAATATTCTGTCATACAAAGTTCTGAAAAAAATTAGAAAACTATTTTTTATTTGTTGTTTTTGGTAATGTCAGGTAGCCAATCTGTTTTATGAAGCTAAATCTAGCTAAACCTATCTTATCTTGGCACAAAAACTCTAATCTGAGCAAAAATTACTGCTTTAATAATTCATTAAATACATATTCAAAAAAATACTGTTATTACAAAGAACAGTATCCAGAAACACCATTTAAATCAACTACAAGCTAATTCTTGCTTTGTTTCCCAACCATTTTAAAATAGGCTAAACCTCTTCTTGCTACTAAGTTATTTACTGGCTTACAGAAGTTAAAGATAGCATTTTATTGAGGAGCAGCACTCTGTAAAGAAGTTGAATTCCTTTCAGCTCAGTTATTTCCAGCATCTTATGTTTGATATAAGCTAGCAAAGTGATTTTTAAATAACTGCTGTGTTTTGTCGCAACATGAGTCTGTAAAACAGAGTTATGGCCAGTAAAGAAATATTGAACATGCTTCAACAAAAAGCACTTTGCCTCCACAGCCATCAGCTCACAAACAAACCTAGAAGGTTGCTCACATTTACAGAAAGAGATAAACATAAAAGCCTGTTTGATTTAGACCAAATTACTGTGTGTTTAGTGTGTTTGTATAGGAACAGAACTACTTTGATTTAGAATAAATCCAGGTGCATTTGGGAAATGAAGTGAGACTTCAGTAGCTGCCTATTTCCATGAACATGCTAGTTACCGTTTTTCTCCCAAATTTGTTTTAAACTGAACCCTTTTCCTTTTACAATGACTTTAATGTCCCAGATCTGTCGTTGACTCAGCGTCATCTCCAACTGGGTTACTTTGTGCCACAGAGACACACGCACACACAACAGTTTTTCCATTGCTTCACATTATCCTTCCAAGGTATTAACATTTCATGGGCGACACTGAGGTTTGTCAACTGGATCTCATCAAAATTTCACCCTTAATTATGGAAGCAGAGCTGCGGGGAGATTCCTCTCCTGAGAGGTGAGCTACATGAAAAATCCAAATGGAGGGAGCTGCTTGGCGGGAGGTAAAATGCAAAAAGTCAGATTCGGGTTAAGTTG
Organism: Apricaphanius iberus; assembly: GCA_028564705.1. Lineage (NCBI taxonomy): Eukaryota > Metazoa > Chordata > Actinopteri > Cyprinodontiformes > Aphaniidae > Apricaphanius > Apricaphanius iberus. Next base: position 2,616,684 of record JAPXFQ010000314.1, read on the forward strand.
GTACTTGGGCATTTTAAATATCCTGAGAAACACAAACAAAATTCTCAAGATAAGCCCTGCTTAAAGATGGGAAAATTAACACAGCCCTTTGAGGTGGTTTTTATATAATTTTAATCATCTTCAAGTACCGTGTTTAATGCCTTATACTTTGCTATGAGTTTCTTTTCATCAGTTTATAAATAAAATTGTCTTTAAAAGTACCATTGTTCTGACTCAGGCAATCGAGTCCATGTGATTTTTACTCTCTAATCAACAAATCATCCATCCATCCATTTTCTTAACCGCTTAATCCTTTATGGGTCGCGGGGGTGCTGGTGCCTATCTCCAGCTGTCAATGGGCGAGAGGCGGGGTACACCCTGGACAGGTCACCAGTCCATCACAGGGCAGGACAAACAGGACAAACAAACATGCACACACTCACACCTAAGGACAATTTACAGTGATCAATTAACCTGACAGTCATGTTTTTGGAATGTGGGAGGAAGCTGGAATACCCAGAGAGAACCCACGCATGCACGGGGAGAACATGCAAACTCCATGCAGAAAGACCCTGGGCCGGGATACGAACCCACAACCTTCTTGCTGCAAGGCAACAGTGCTAACCACTGCGTCAACGAATCAATCAATGAATAATGATGTTAAGTAAAAAACTTTCAGCGGAAAGAATGAAACTGTCAAAGCTTAACACTATTATTTTTAGGGATTCTGTTTTTAATGATTTTGTGAATTTTGACTTTTCATCTCTTCATGACTTCAGCTAGCCAGCTGTATTAGGCATCTTTCTCAGACAAAGCAGACGCTTTCTCAAAGTAGTACGGCTTAAATTTGAGATCTTCCAGGATGTATCATTATGATCTGTTTTTACAAAAGACATCAGCTTCTATCAGGCTTTAATGTAGTCAAAACAAGAGTTTTTGAAGGTTATCCACTATTCATCTTTTTAATATAAACAGTAATATGTTTCAATAATTAATAATCATTTGGCTATGACACCTCACATCACTCTGAGTGGGCAATATAAAAGTTTAGGTAGAAATTATATCAATTCAGCCAAAAGTAGAGAGTTATGCATTTTGATGATGGCATCAAGCTGTGCCTATCTACTTTGAACCAGGTACGCGAGAATATTGATGCTCAGTGTTTGTTTTCACACTGGATGCTGTAAATTAAAAGTTTGTTGTTTTACATTTAATGGAAAAGTAAGCTGCAGATTGCTATCAATGTTTGGCTTGCATCGCAAAATTTTAATACGAAGGGCTTTCTCCACACCTTTGACTTTCTAAGTATCCTTCAGGGAATCCTTCAAGCATGTCATCCGGTTCTGAGTCCAAAGCGAGGAGTCTCTGGGTATCAGAAAATACCCGCCCCTATTTTCTTTTAAGGAACAGAAGCAGTCAAGAGACGGATTCAGAGTTCCTGCCCACTTTTTAGGTCTTTAAAGTGCAAGTCACCCCCTATCAGAGTCTTACTCCACCCTCATTTCCTTTTTAGAAAATTGAGCCAAAAGGAGGTGATGCCTGGCAGACTGATTGAGAGACACGTGAGGGGAGAAGGCAGGGAGTAAACACTTGTTATTCCAAATCCAACTCGCCACAGAGGCGTGACTGAGGCTCGGCTATTTTTATACCCAACAGGGGTAGTGCAGTTGACGTCACACTTAGCAGGTAACGTCACGTTTCACCACTAAAAAAAACAGCGATGGCACATGTAAAACTAAATGTAGTGCAGACTTTCAACCTGAAGAGGGTGCCACACTGAGAGTTTTAGTTATAAATTAATATTTTAAAGAAGTTGCACCAAAATATCAAAATAATGCCTACACAAGTAGACAGAACTATTAGACACTTTATACAGTGTAGCAGCAAATAGAAGCTGATTTTGGGGGAATCTTGCTCTTTAAGTAGTGTAATTATTAGAATAAAAGAGCACTTGTATTACTCAAACTCTTGTCTTCATCCCTTTAGCATAATTAACACTCACTAGTATAATGTGCTTGTTTTAAATATTAATCATAGGAATTAAACACACTATTTTTCTTCAATCAGAATAGTTGTGTTACAGACATAAAAGTAATTTCGAGAAGATGATGCCTGCCACTGGGCTGCACGGTGACACAGTGGGTAGCACTGTTGCTTTGGAGCAAGAGGGTTGTTGGTTCAAATCCCAGCCTAGGGTCTTTGCATGCTGAAATACATGACTGTCTAAATTGTGTGTGATTGTCCTGTCTGTCTCTGTGTTGCCCTGCGATGCACTAGAAAAATGTCCATTGACAGCTGGATAACCCCCTTGAGGATAAGCAGTTTAGAAAATGGATGATGCCATCTACAAGGCTTCTCGCCACTTGCTGGAAAACCAAGCTGGCTTCTCTTAACCTGATTTCACTTCTTTTAGTAATAACTAAGGATATTTGACTCTCTTTAAGCCACAGTTAAGGAGCCAGTATCCACAACAATCTGCAGGGGTAGCTATCACAATGAAGACACAGTTAGCCAATAAAAATTTATCCTGGTTCTGGAAGAGTGTATGCCATCATCCAGATGATGTATCAGTCAAACAAATCGGTCAAAAAACATATTTTCATATCGAAACAGAGTGTGGTTCACTGCAGTTCAGATCAGTCACTGAACTCTAACTACAGATGTAAAACAAAAGAAAAAAATAACATAATAAGCAAAAAATAACTAATTCTTTTAATATTGCTCTTTTAAAAGCAACAACATTTGTTGTTTTGCTGAGACAGCCTTTGGGTTAAAAAAACTGTCCCTTTACATTTTTTGATGAGGAAAGGGACATTTACCTTTGTTGTTGTCTGTAACAGGCTGATTGTTCAAGTTTCACAGAACCCCCAAACTTTTTTGGGGAAACAGAGCTTTTTGTTAGTTGGCAGCAGCTCCATTCGAACACATCTCCTCATTAATCAAGCCCCTGTTTAGATTTAAATAGCCTTTGGGAAAGCGAAAACTGGCGAACAATGATAGATGAAGTGCATATATGAGAAAAGCTACAGTAAACCTAACCAAATTTAGTTTTTCAAGTCACTGAATTAGCGTTAACTTCATAATAGCAGAATTACCTCAATAAATAACAACTTTCCATTTATGGTATTCAAAGATAATATGGATGCCTTTTTATTGTACCACTGGGTTTCTTTTTAGTTTAAAAAATGATATTCATTGTGTTTTTTTCTTAAATATATATATATATATATATATATATATATATATATATATATATATATACATACATACAGTACCAGCAATTATATTTAGTTAACTGACCAAACCTCAACCATAATTCTGAGCTGGACCGTTGTTCTTGGCAGACTTGGTAGAGTTCATTCAAACTAAGTGGTTTCAAATCAGGCTTTTAAGTCTAGTTTTCAAAAATAGTTGAGTTTTGGGCATTAAAACTTAGGAAGAACACTTAGCTTTATGTTAACCAGTATTTTTCCATTCCACATGTTTCAACCACCTAACTGTCGATTTGAGGTGAATCTGAAAAATGTAAAGGTACTCTTTTATATTATTCCAAAAACTTCGGGCAAACTCCTAACACTGCTGGAGCCAAAACACCACTACAACATGAGACTACCATTTTCATGTTTGAGCATTCTAAAGCTTTAACACCATTGACACTTCCACCATGACATTCACCATTTTGGTCAAACATCTCAATATATAGAAGCATTTCTTGAGAAGGTATTTGTCTAGTCAGTTTTAGGCGGTTGCAAAATTTAGTCTTGCATGAATTTGTTGATTGTTGGACCAAGCGCAACTTTTATAGACATGGACTGTTATGCTGAACCTCGATAGCTCCAAGTTTATTACCAGTATTGCTTGATAAAAGATGATCTAGGATTCTGGAATTGTTCAGAAACATCTCCAAAAGACTATACCAACTTATGGAAATCTTACTGAATATTCAATCCAGTGACCAGCTTTGTCAAACAGATATCTAACAAGTCTTGGTCTTGTGAAGTTAAAAGACTCTTGAACTTTCACCACCAACTTAGGGTTATATTTTAGCCTGATTGTAGAATTATTACCCGCTGTGTATAACATCAGTATGCTGTGACAAAAACTCACTTGGTTTAATTTTAATGCGTGACACAAATACATGTTTTGCCTCTGTCATTAGTCTGCTCTCCATTCAAAACTAGTTGGAAACCCTGAAATCTGTTATGTAACCTTTTTAACACAGACGCTGTTTACTTAAGATCAGTGTCTTCACCATAAGCTGCAGGAAGCAAGCAAACAAAGATGAAACAAAAACTATGCATAATCCTAAATTTTAATGTAGGGCAGCTCCCAAATGGTTTTCCTATCAGATTCTATTGATTCTGACTAAAACATGAAATAATGAGGCACAATAAAAGCGCTGCCAGGAACAAGCCCAACTGTAATGCAAGAAAAGTATTGAGGCAACGGCTACATTTACAATTGGAGGCCATAAATATCTTGTAATCATACTAAAGCTGAGTCACAGCCTTCACTGAACACTTGGGAATCCATGCGAGAAACTACCATGATTTCTGCTTCAACTAACCGTAACAATATTCAGTATCGATGCTCATCACTGGCAGTTTTTCCAGGCACCGGCCCACCAGTGAGAACCCACCAGGTATCAAACCAGTAACCGGTTTTGATTAGAAGGCCTCCGAGAAGCCCAGAGCAGTGATTGCATTGTAAACATGGTCGGCATGATTTTAGTGCAATCAGCGGAGGATTTGAACTGGAGGCAGCCAACTCACTGCGAACACAGCACAAAGCCATTTGATGAGTTTCAGATTGAGACTGGGGAAGAAGACCACCAGAGTCTGGTTTTCAAGAAGCTTTTCATTTTTTTATTTGTAAAAATATAAATAATCGTCTTTTGGTAAAAAATTAGCCCACCATAGTTAATACAGAGCTGAGTAAAGATAACTGTGTAATGTGAAAGGTAACGTCAAAGTTCCGTTAGTCAAACACTAATTTCAACACATTTTACAACCATTTAAGTCGTGTCATGGTTGAAGGTAAAATTGTCCTTTCGTTGTTTATATATCCAAGGGTTCATTTCTATTTCCCTTTCACAGCAACATGAAGTGATGTATTAGCTTCCTCATCTGCTGCATTTGAGATTTTCAGCCTCCCTGTGGACTCTACTAAAGACAAGAGGATCCCTGTAGATTTCTGTGAGTGCTAAAAAAAATGACTTTGTGTTGTAATTTGAAGTTGAAGATTAAAATCCAGTCTTATTAACTATTAAACCCTCTTTATAAACTGACAAGAATCTAATTTCGAATTATTGTACATCATTTTACTGAGAATTATCTCTATGTGGGCGGGTCCGCTTCTTTATAATGGAATCCAGTCACTATGGAGATCTAAAATAAAACTCCATGTCACCAACAACCCAAAGTAAAATCATTTTGGAGTCAGTATTCCGCAATTTTCTCAAAAAATAATCATTTATCCAGTAAAGTCAATAATGTGCCTTATTCTTTTGGTACAGATCACAGGGAACATGATACAGATGTAAACGTAGAGTATATGGAAGCTCTGAAAGGTTAGTTAAAAAAATAAAATAATCTATGAATGAATTAATTTAACTGTACTCTTCCTTTTGGCCTTAAGATTCTAGAAGTTTAAATTGTAAAATACATTTTTTTTCTTTTGTATTTTCATACTGTATTCATTCATTTTCTAAACTATTTTTTATATTTTTGAAACAGCGCAAACATATTTCTCATTTCTTTATGTAGTACTCCTTTCCACCACAGGAGACACTGAAGTGGTTGCATACCACCCATCTGTGTGTTCTTAATGCCGCCAACAAGGTTTGTGTCGGACATTTCGATATACCATCCAAGCAATTCATGGTTTGGGAAGGGGGTCTGCAACCTGTACCATCCAAAGAGCCGTGTTGCGCTTAATCCAGATAAATAAAACTCATTCAGAGCCGCAAATGTAACATGACCTTTAGAAAAACTTATTTTTTTGATAATAATCTACTGGAGTAAGATGTGTTAATTCATAAATAGTTACTATTTTAGGTAGGTACTATAGGTACTATTTTATTTCTGTTTTTAGGTTGAGGTAAAAGAAAGAAAAAATCATGAAATGTTAGCGTAAAGAGGACGGATTAATTTTCTTCTGAGTTTTTTGACATTTGTGGCAAAATTATGTAAAAATGCACATAGTTTTAAACCTAAATAGCAGATGAAGTATTGTTATTTTAATGTCATTCTATCACATAAATTCAAAATATTTTTTATATAACAAAACTCCTGCTAAAACCTGAATTTATTATTGAAAGAACAGAAAAAACATTATTTGGTATGTTTGGTGCGAGAGCCATTGTGGAAGGTCTAAAGAGCCACTTGAGGCTCCGGAGCCACAGGTTGCAGACCCCTGGTTTGGGAGAATAGGGAACTATAGACCTGGACTTAGGATGTTGTCCACCCATGGAAGGTGCACTTTCAGGATCTCCTTAATTCACTCACAATATTTAGCCAATATTAGATAGAGTCTGAAAGAAACATACTTCACCACCAAGGTTGAGGTCGCCACAGTAGTTATAAAACTCACTACAGGCAGGATGCCAGGGGTGGACTATATAAGGCCCAAGGTGCTAAAGACTCTGGGAGTTCTGGGATTGACATGACATGTCAACAATCTTATTTATGGGAACCAGCGACTGTGCTTCAACTATACAGGAATCGTACTTCTCAATCCCTCTGAGGGTGTTCCCCTCAGGGTGTTGAAAAGAATGCTCTGACAAATCATCACATCTTAGATCTAGAAGGAGCAGTGTTGCTTTCTTACAGACCTTGGAACAGTAGACCAAATCAGTTATCTGATGAATTTGCTGAGGGTACCATGAAAGTTTAGTGGTCCATTTTACTTCTATCAAGCGGATCAAGCTGTAAGTCTTGTCATTCCAGTTTTTTTTTCAGGACTGCTGGGATACTTGGGTAGATTTTAAGAGTAATACTTAATTTAACAACCCAACCGCTCTACTTGCCTTGTTCTTCATTTGGTTGGACTCTGCCAGGACTGTCCTTAGTCACCAGTCGCTTTTGTGTGGTTCAAAGATAGGATCTCTGAGATAATGGCCTATGATTAAAAGAGTATGATCCCAGATATGATATGAGCTGAGATTTCACAGCAGCAGTCACCAAGGTGGATCTCAAAGTAACTCCTCTACTCCTTCACATTTGAATGAGTCAGTCGATATGGTTTGGCCTATCCCTTTGGACGTTTTTCAGACATGTTCCACAAGTAGGGGATCCCAGGAAACACCCAGAACTTGAGCTGGAGAGATATCCTTTCTGGCCAAGGGATCCACAAGGAAATGCTGGAAAGTGGAAGACGAATGTCTGAGTTTGCCTCGTAGACTGGTTCACCTGACTATCATTCGGATAAGCAGAGGACAATGCATGGGTTGGTGGATGATCCATATGTTTTTTAAACACATAACCTAAATATTGCAACAGTGAAGCAAATCGTTGTAGTTCGGCAAATTATTTTTTCTTCTTTCAGAAAAATAAAATAAAATTAAAGCTTTTAAATCATGACAAAGTTTCCTTCGATCAGAACAATTATCAAAATAATAATAATATTAATGATTATACTTATTTGTTTTGCTTACCTTTTCAAAACACAAAAAAAAAAAAAAAAAGAAAGATTAGGGTCCACCAAAACTGGTTTCAACTGCTGAGAGGGTTTTAAGGGGATGAGAAAATCGGTCATTGATTTGATTTGAATTCTTTTTAACTTAACTTTTCAGGGCTTCCATACAGAGTAAAAGGCCTTAAACAGAATCTTGAATAATTTGAGGGCATTATCTCCACGTTTCCCTTACGGTCAACAACAAAACCTTAGGATCTGGATCACTGAAGAGGAGCTAAGCCCAGAAGAGTATAGAAGGAGGTGGTGGAGGTGGGTGTTTTCTCCACCTTCCAGCAACATCAGCATCCAACTTTTCCATGTCGCTCTTACCGCCGATGTCCGGCCGCAGGGTCTTATCGTACTCCCTCAGCAGGTTGTTGAGGATGAGCGTGGCGTCCTCCTGGTGCGACCGGGGCACCAGCATCTGGTTGACGGTGGTGTCGTGGAAGTCCTCCTCGTCGTCGCCATATTCCAGTAGATCAGAACTGAAATGGGGGTGAACAAAAATAAAAAAATCACATAAACTAAAAACATAAAATGTGGGCGTTTTATTGTTATAATGATTTAAAAAAAAAAAAACTTTTGTTGCAGTAAAAAAAAACAACAACAAAAAACAGTGCAAGGAGTGATGCGCATAACTGAGTTTAAGTGAAAAGGTTTGACAGACCTTTTTTTTTACTTGTTTGTTTTTATGGGGGAAGCCCTGAGACAGAAGGAAGAAAATGCGCAATTGGCCTCATCTGGCAAACTTCTCTCCCCCCCAGCTGTTGATCAGAGATACAAGCAAAAAAGGGACTCACCGAGCAACCTGGTTGAGCAGAAGAAGTGTGAAGAGGGTGACCGCGAGCCTGACTGACATTTTCCCACGCGCGGATGTCAGCTCTGCTCGCGGGAACTGCAGGACGGGGACCCCGGCGCGCGCTGCTGCCGCTGCCGCCGCGTGCAGGAGGTGTGTGCCCATCAATCCCGCACCCAAACTCCCTCATTCGCCCACGTATACTGTCTGCCCCCGCGCGCGGTCCTCCTCGCTCCTCACAGGAGGGCTTTCCTCCGGGAAGACACCCGACGATCAATCAGGACGCGGGTGATGAGTCCTGCGGGATGAGGTGGAAATAAGAAATAGGGGCTAACTCCCTCCTCTCTGTCCTCTGTGGCGCTTGTGGGGGGGGCAACGGACCGGGTTGGAGGGTTGTGTGTGTGTGTGTGTGAGGGGGGGGGGGGACGCTGTCTGCCGCCGGAGGACCTTTGTCAGCGAATGCGTGACTCATATAATGCACTGTGCGCACTACCTGGGTGTCACTATCCAGATGAAAACAGGAGGAGACGTCATAAGCATGATTAATGTCACCCCCCCTCCCTCCCTCCTGCTCGTAAACACCTCAGTGAGCGGAAATTTTGCAGAATACCCCCCTAACCCCCCTTTTTATTAACCCCAAACAGCGCTATTTTAAAAGGGTAAAAAAAGGAGATAAAACAAAAACAAACAAAAAAAAACAAAAAAAAAACACGCAGGTGCAGTTTTCCGGAAGATGTGGCATTTATTTGTACTGATGTTTGCAGTTCACTTGAAGTTGGACTTTATGAAGTCATTTCTGAAGAGCGCGCACGGCTCCAGTACGTGTAGAGAGGCTTTGTTGCCCCCTGGTGGGGGAAATCTGAACGACAGCGACCGGCAGGATGCCTCATTTGTGGCTGTAGTCTTTCTAATCCAGCAGTTCGCAAAATTTAGGTCGGGACCTTACTTGGGGGTCACAAACACACAAGTGTGGAGTTGTGAAATTCTCTTGAGAAAATTATGTCAATTCCAGAGGAGGCAATGAGCAGTTATCTCCATTTTATAAATCGGATGAAAAATCAAAACGTCTTGAATGAATAAAAGCAACATATGGTGGTTGATATATTTGCTGTTGACGTCCATTATGTTACCATTGTACCACTTCTTAACTGACTCAGAAAAAGATGCTTGTATGTTCCAGCCAGATTTGGAGTGACAAGCGTCTTAAATTTTTTATTTTGTGGGTCAGAGACTGGAAAGTTTGGGAAGCACTGTTCTAACCTGCAGGAATGATTAATTATTTGAGCTTTCTGAGCAAAAATGCACAGAGCATGAGAAAAATAACTCTCACAGATAAATATTTTATTTAAAAACTGATGCAGTGGTATAATGCAGTCTGACGTAAAACGGTAATGGTAAATTGTGAAGTTTTATGATCGCTTTTGGCTAAAATAGTAACAAATTAGAAGAGCTTCCAAAAGCTTCTCCTTCTTAATCATATTGCAATGCCAACAACAAGCATTTATAACTATAAATTGCTTAGCTAAAGTATCCAAACTCCACAACTTAGGAATTGTTGCACATCCTTCCCACTTTCTGACTTATTTGCTTCGTTCTTTGGTCTTCCTGAGGCATATTCTTAACTAAAGTTCTCAAACAAAACCCCTGAAGCTTTCACAGAACAGCTGGATTCATACTGAGGTTAAGTTACACGCTTACTGATAATGTGACGTCTGCAAGCAGCTGGTTGAGTGTTGGAACTTGAAAACCACGAGTTTTCTTTTCTTCTTTGTTACAATTAAGTGCTACTTCTTTTTGGTTCCTCAGATTAAAACGCAACAACATGTATTGAACTCTGTAATCAAGATAAAGAGGATAACGCTTCTTGCAAAGCACTGTAATTGGATATATAGATATCCTGATCCCCAAGCGGTGTGGAGTGATTGTACGTATTTGTCTAACAGGAATGGGATTTCCCTACAGAAATATGCTCTTAACGTTTGGTTATTTTAAGCATTTGGATATACTGTCTAAACGTATGTGTATATTCACAAAAAATTTGGGGCAATTGGACTAATCTAATAGCTTCTACAGAAAAATGTTATTGTCAAGCAAGAGAAGGACTGAGGATGTTTGGATGAGTTCACAAGGCTTTTAAAGCACACAATACTGCAAAAAAAGTTAAGCATGGTGGAAGCATAATACTCGTTGACTACATTACTGCCATAGTCTTCAATTTCACATCAAAATAACATCTAGATGGTTTTAAATTTCAAAGATGTGTGTGGTCTGAGCATGACCCCTTAAAAAAGATAAAAGTTAAATAATCAGCCCAAATTAATACATTTTATTATTATTATTCATCAAGTACAGCCTTGAAGCTAATCAGAGCTTCAGGAAATTCCCATCTGAATGGCAGGAGAAAACAAAGTAAATCAATCCTCTCCGGAGACACTAATGGCAGATCCACAGTATGTAACAAGCTGCATACATCACCAGCAGAGAGTCAGATCAATACCACTAACAAGTGCTAATGTCAGATTTGTTTCTTATATTAGCAGCTTTAACCAGGGTATAATGAAGCCGTATTGGCGCTACAGCAGTGCTTTAATATATGGAGGTGTATTATACCGCATCGTTATTGATCCCTTTTTTTTTCTCGGTATAATACACACAAAATACAGAAGATGAAAGAAGAAAAACATAAAACATTTTTTTTTGCATGCAGTTGAATGTCTGTTTAGCAGAGGCAACTGTTGCAGTCATAACTGAGAGCTACAATCTTAAGCCTGCCTCACTACCCATGAGCAAGCATTGGATGAGGTGCACAAATCTCTCCAGGTTCCAAACTGGGGAAAAACAAGTAGTTGTCATCAAGCTTCAGCGCTGCCTAAACCGGAGAAAAGTGTTTGGTGGTAAGGGCCCCAGCTCCCTGCCCAAATGAAAGCCACTTAAGCAGAACTAAATCCCTTTTCGTGCAGATGTATGGTAGATGAGTCTGTGACAGAGGCTGAAGGAAGATGTGAGAGGCGGGCCATTTTTTTTATTGGCTGACAATAGAGAGAAGGAGGGTTGAATAGAGGGATAGGTCAATGGGTGCACTTATTTCAGGTTGGTAAGAAAGCTCAGCCGTTGGGGGGAATATATGCTGCTTTTTGAATCTCTTTTGAAAGGGCAACTAAAATACATATAACAGTTCTACAGTTAAACCCAACAAACAATCCTAAGGGCTCACTACTGCAGAGATGCACAGAGACAGAGGTTGTTCCCCGGGAGCATATCTACTCTGCTAATCTTCTCTCGCCTGCCATGTCGACCCAGGCCGCCCAGCCAGATGGACGTGTCAACCTTCAGCTGCGTTTCATTCCACTTCCTTTCACCCTAACAAGCACAGAAACTTCAACCACGCTGACAGACGGCAGCACTTTCAGTATCCAAAAGAAGCGGCTAAACCAGAACGGGTCAGTCCTGCCACGAATCACGCCATGACAAGGCATCTTAGAGAGAACTTTATACAAGCAGGGTTGATGGTGTTTACTTTAGGTTCACAAAGCAAAAAATGATATTGTTGGAGCTGACAGCAGGCTCGTTATCGGAAAATAGAAAGTGCACATTCTTAAGTATGTGAAATTTCAACTGTCAGAATATCCTACAAATATCTTGTCTTTATTAAATGCTAAATCAGGTACAGCTGCAATGAGAAGATGGGGATTGTAAAGAAGGAAACCGGCTAAAATGTTTCAACCAATCTTTACTTATGGGGCCCATTTAGTTAGAAAACTGCCTGAAGGATGATCCCTGGATGAGTTTGTTAAAGATTTACATAATGGCTCTATGTTAATTACCCAAATAGGAGTGAAACAGGAACACCATGATAAAAATAAAAGCCTTCTATGCGTTGCAAATCTTGAGCTACTTTCTTAAAACCCATTTGAGACCCAGTAAAGACCTAAATAGACTGCCGACTGGTTTTATTAATATCACCTGCATAAACAAAGTAATAGGCTTTATTTATTCATCACAAACTGCTCCCCTAGTGCAGCGGTTCCCATCTGGGGGTCCTTGGAGATCGCACAGGGCCCACACATTTATGTCTGTGTTTAGGTTACCAGAATTATCCTTTTCTGTATGAAATTCTTAAAATCCAGAGGAGAAAAAGAAAATTGTATATATGGTCTACAGTGTAAAACAAGAAGAATAAGAAAAAAAACGCATAGTTTTTGCAAATACTACTTTGTAATTAATCATTTTTAATGTGCATAGGATTTGAGGTTGGGGGGGCGTAGGCTTGCCTTGGACACCGATCCTCAAGGAAAAATAGGTAGGGAACCACTGCCCTATGGTATAAGCTCATTGTGAGCCCATCCATGTGCTTGCTGGGTTCAGAAAAAAAACTATAATAGGGCCCAGGGCTACAAAAAGCTAGTTTTTGAGGTACAACTTCTTAAGGAACTTTTTACCTTATACTTGACATTGTTGATTTATATATATACATATATATATATGAGCCTTTGTTTATATTTAAATTTAATGAATTTTAACAGTGTACCTATTCTTATTTTTAGAATTTATAGACTGATTGTCAGATGATTGTTACAACTTGGTAGGAAAATGGTTCAAATAAATCATTAAAAGCCCATTATGAAATTCATACCCCTTTTTAATCAATGTTGCTAACTGCGACAATCTATTGGCTACATACAATAAATCATATCAACAACACCCATATCAGATGTTAGTATTTTCAATAGGCCTAAAGCTTATAAAAATGACTTTCTGATTTCATTATTAAGAGCATTTTGGCTTAGAATTTCTTCAAAACATTAACTTGTTGCAAATCTATCTTTTAATTTTTAACAGTTGGTGAAGACCTGACGTTAGGTCATGAAACAGAAGCCACAAATTAGAAACAAGCCCTGAAGTTCAGCAAAAAAAATGGCCTGAGCGGCAGATAAGAGGGAACTAGGGTTTTCAGTGTGATCTGATTCAAAAAGCACAGACTGAGAGGCATCCCTTTGGCTGCAGACATTGGTCCTTTTGATTCCTGAGAATGTCCCAACACAGAATGTGGTCCTCAGCCATAATCTCAAACTTGTACTGACAGTTCTAGTTTGATTAACTTCAATGAGAAAAAAAGATAAAAAACATTAAAAGCTCAAAGGTCCATTTTTGTTCAACATACAACAAGAACAAAATTAAGTAAAAACACGCAAATATTGAGGAAAAATATACAAGACAAGAGCATACTCAATCATTTGAAAGTCAGCATTGGACTTAGGTTTTTTTTTCTTGTGAATGCCTAAGAATGTAAGCTTCAAAAACAAGAAATCAGACCTGTATTTACATGTTTCAGTTATAGGCTACCACTTAAAATAATTGCCTAAAAACATCGCTATGCATTAAAAAAGGATACATTTGTAATAGTGGTGTTGTTTTTTTTCCCCATAAAGCAAAGTACATTTATGCAAACTGTATCCTGGATGCCAGTTCTGTTGTCATCCCACCACTTGCGACCCTATAGCTAGCAGCCTTTAGCAGACTTAGCTCAGAAGTAACAGTGAAATAGGAAATCAAATATTGAAGAGTGTTACTGGCAATCATATGGGCTTCAACTGCTATATGTCAGAGAATAACCTACCAAATAAATATATGTATGGTTTGTAAAATTAAGCACAACAAACCTCTAAAAAATATATTCCCTGACCTATTAGCAACTGAGCTAAGAAGCTTTCAAAATAAATAGCTTGCAGGGATGCCTGTTTTACTGTCTTCTGTAGGAACTTTTTTGATGAGCATTTCTTAAACTTATTCAATAATTTAATGTACATTTCTTAACCATGAGATGCTGGGGAAAATAACGGCATAATAAAGAGAAAACAAAACTAACATTACTAACAAACACTATAGCTATTGAGTAAATAATCTGTTTTTTCGTGTGACTCTGAAAAACAGCAGTGAAACATGAAAGACTAAGGTGTTAGCTATTACTCTTTTTTTTTTAGCCAGAATAACTTACAAAATAAAAATAGTGGATTTTAAGAAACTGAGGTACAAAACAGATTCTATCAAACTATTAGCAATTAAGCTAAAAAGCTCCATAAATAGCTAGCTAGTAAGAAGACCTTTATCGTCTTTATAGACGTTCAGCTAATTTTTATGAATACTTTTAAAATATGAGTTTTAGTTAATTTATTCAAACTGTTATTAAGGCAAGAATCAACAATATTTCTTATCAGTATACAACAAAGCACCTGGTATAAAACACAATGTCCTTTAACTGATCCTAAGCTTACTCCAATTTCCCTCTGAAACTGTATGCACAATTAATTCAACGTTAAAGACATTAGAAGCTTTTGTAGTTGGAAAAGCGCTTTATAAAGTTTGATTGATTGAAATTGGTCCCACTTGACCATGCACTCATAATATAGTTAAAAGTCGGCTGTTAGTTTTTAGCTGTAGTCAAACTGAAGGTAAGTGCAGCTCCTGGAGCTTTTAGCACAACAGTGTTTTGCTCAAGGATGCTTAAAAGGCATCTTGAATCCAGGTCACTTCACAGAATCACAGTCTTCTAACTCTCTACATCACTCTGCTGATTTATATGTAACACACCGCTTTTCAGGTAACTGGCTTCTCAGCTGTGTATATTACTTTCATGGCTCAGTCACCAAGGCTTAAAATTAATTTATATCGCTCACATCCAGTCCTGGTTTGTGCTAAAATGTCTCTCAAAGGATTTTTTTCATATTTTATATATAGTTTAATATATTGTTATTCTCATTGAACTAGTAAAAAAAAGGGAAATGGATGGCAAAAATGTCTAAATAAAAATACCTGCATCATTGTTAACTCTTCAAATTTATTTTACAACCCAAATTAAGTGAGCCTCTGCACTATATGTGTTGAAATATGCAAGGTCGGTATGTAAGACAAACGAGTCCACGGTTTCCAGTTAAGGAGAACATCATGCAAACTGCAGCAGGAGAGACGGGAAAGAAGCATAGCAGTCGCGCTCTTGTTTATTTGAAGAAGTTTCTTCATTACCAAGCTGATTTTTTAGGCCACGAGAAAAGAAAAATAAATCTGTTGCAGCCTTGCATCCATTCAAAGGGCCTGAATTAGATAGATGTTTCTTTGTTCTTCAAGCACAGATATTTGTTTTTTTTCTAAAGCAGGAATTTATTAGGATCAAATCCCTTCTTCTTTTACACAAATTCAGTTTCAGAAAGAAAAAAAAAAACACACAAAAAAACAACAAAAATAGAGCGATTATGTTGAAGCGACAACTCCTTTCACCATCGGTTCTCTGTTCAGGTATGTGGCCCAGTAGACAAGGTTGAAGGTTCCGAAGAGGACGGGGAATACTATCCGTGACATTTTGTCGATCTTGCTTACGCTGTTGTACGTCTTTTTGGGGTCCACCAGTTTGCCCTCTGAGCCACGCAGCTGCACCGACGTCGTATTGGAGATGGTGGAGATGGAGACGTCCTTGGTGAGGTTGGGGGTGTAGTTGACAGCAGCCGAGGAAACATTGTTGGCCTTTTTCGAGAGCACCATCTGGTCTCGTTTCTGTGGCGGAACAATCATTTGTTTCAACTGGTCACGAAACAGCATGTTTAAAAAAATAATAATACTAATATGAGAATGATGCATTTTAATCTGCCTGGAACAAACAGCTGTTTTACCACTACGAAACTTGTCTGAAAGATATTACCTTAGGGTGCTGTGCTTCTAGGGCTTTCTTGCCGTCCCAAGCCCAGCTCCTTTTGGTGAAGTAGTTCACTGTGGCAAACTCAATAAGAGCTGAAAAGACGAAAGCATAACAGACAGCAATGAACCAGTCCATGGCTGTTGCGTAGGCTACTTTGGGAAGCGAGTTTCTGGCACTGATGCTGAGTGTGGTCATGGTCAGCACTGTAGTCACCCCTGGAAGCAAAGAAAAACCTTGTTATGTCTAAATGCATCACTCAAAGTCTAAACAAAGCAACATCCTGATTTGGTATGAGAAGAGGGGAAAAAGGAGAGAGTGGAGAAAATATTTCTCTCACCAAACACGGTCCGTGCTGGAACTGACTCTCTATTGAGCCAAAACGACACCTGGGAGAGAATCACAGTCATGAAACATGGCATGTATGTCTGGATGACAAAATATCCAATTTTCCTCTTCAGATAGAAGTGTGCCATCATCACAGTGTACCGTCCTGTGTAGAAATAAAAAAGACAGAAAGAAAGAAAGGCCTTTGAACTAAGCAAGGGTTTTGATATGTAAGATCCTGTATGCCATGGGAAAAATAATCTAATTATTATTTATGGAATGCAAGCATTGAGTGAACATTGTCCAATAATATGTTTAATATTACAATAAGACACTTCATAGAGTTCACTGCATCCCAATATAGTTTCAAAGCACATTTATCATATGTCACATAAGCATCCATAGCCATTTGTCTCATATTGTATATATAGGCTACCAGGTAAAATTCACTATTTTTAGTAATTCTTAATCTGTGGAGAACTGGAGAATTACATTTCTGCTCTTTAATTCACTAAACAAGTCACTCATAAATTTTCTAACTCCTTATGTTATACAATTATTTCTCCATGTGGGGGTGCTAACGTAAGGATGACTTTTGAAGAAACCCTGTCCAAATCAAATGGTGAGCGTCTCTCTCTCGTGCCTCTTTATGAGAACCCATAGATTTTCTGTAAGATTTTATTCTGGGATTTGAATAGGGCATTGTACAATTTACTGCTAGTGCCATCACCATGCTTAATTTTACATGCTAACAGACACTTTTTAAATGTTTTCTGTTTTTTGTTTTGTTTTGTTTTTTTGCTACTCATATGCTTCAGAATTGTGGCCCAAATACTTTGCGTTTAGACTGCTCCCCTAATCAGATTCATCATAATGTATGCGTGGAGTTCAACATGAAAGACTAACTGATGAAATTAGGCCCAAAATGTGTATAAGAAAAAGCAGCACTTTAACTGTGTATCCTCATTCAGCGAGCTTGCGTTTTAGTTAAATTCTACACTGCAAAAATCACATTATATAGAAATATACGATTTATTACATCTTGAGATACAACGTATTAAGGTCATCAAACCTGGAGCTATTTGGTTCACACTGATTCATCCGAAACAGAGTTTGCAATGTCTGAAACCTTGTCTGAAACGGACAATATCTCAACGACAAATAGATAAATAGGACATTTTATATTCAGTAGAGCATCACGGTGAAATTAAACACACTTTGAATTCACTATTAAAGTGAAAAATGAGCACAAGTGGAGTTAATTACTGTGAGAACAGGTTAATATGCTGTTAATGTCGGTACACTGACAGCAGGTGGGGGCAGAAGGAGGTACGTTGAGGGATAAAGGAAGTAGAAAAGAGAGGAAGAGAGGGACATAATAATGTGGTAGAGGCTTTAACGAAAGAAAAATCCTCTCGCCGTCAGCTGTTTGTGACTGCAGGCGCTGTGCAGCCATGAAAAATCCAGTGCATCTCTTTCTCTTGCCCTCACACACACCATACACAGAGTAATACACAAGGCTTTCTCTGGGCAAAATCCGATTTTTGAACGTCCCTAATCCCTGGTTACAATCTGCATCCTGCCATCAGTAAGAGGAATAGAGGGAGTGAGACGGAAGCAGGGGGAAGGGGGTGGGGGTTAGGTTTCCTGTCCCGGGATCCTCAATGAAGCCCCGCCCAATCCAGCCTTGCCAATCAAGGCACTGATACACACACACACACACGCAAAGCATGATTTCCAACTGTTGACACCTCAGCACAGACTTTAAGCTGCTGAAGAGGAAGGACGATCGCTGCTGCTAATCATTGCTGGGATGGAGGGGGGCTAGCTTTGTGAGTCTTCCCTGTCTGTTCCTTTTCATCCTGGTGGTACTCTCCCTCCCACCTTCCCACCCCTCCTTATTTTAATTTGGCAGCTTTTTGTGGATTAATGGTTAAACGTTCTTGACGGGATTGGTCGGCATGCGAGGGGAAAAGGAATCATTTGTTGCAGCTGTCAAGTGACAGAGGTCTATTCTTTACTTCCGTCTCTTAGCACATTGGCCTTTGCGATGCCTCAGTCAGGACGACCCGAGCATCACTGCCCGGGCCTTCCGATGCCCTCATGACCCCAGGCTGGCTCCATTGCAGCTCCCCATCGACCTCTGTTGCTGTCGAGAAGATTCATCGTTGATGCATGGATCTGTACCGGACCAGGCGCCAAGGGTTGAAAAGGAACATGTTCCACTGCTGGATGTTACTCCTTTTCTCTCATGGATTTGTATTCAGCAACGTCCAAGGGGAACTTCCTTTTATGCTGGGGAACAACGCTGCAATGCTGGTCAACTTGTAAGTGTCTGTTATAACCCTACAGATCCCTTCAGCTGAAAGGTCTGCAGAGAGCTTTTAGGAAGGTGTATTGTCTTAAAATGGAGCTGAAGAGAAAAGTAAAGCAATATTATCTAGTGTTGGAGATTTATTTAGGGAAAGATACTGCTTTCTGTGACAGAATCCACCGTGTCCTTAGAGATGTCAGCTATCTAAAGACACCCTCATTGACTAATCTCCTCTTTCATGTTCTGAAATAGGTGTATTGTCTAAAATTAGACATGCTACTTAAAGTCTAACGCCATCAGATCAATGCAAAGTACTGTGGCACAAACTTGAACAAGGACCCTTCCAAGTATCTGAATATTCTAAATGTTTTTGAGAGGTTTTGGAGGCAAATAAAATATCTCCTTGTTCTAAAAACTTCATAAACTCTAGTAACACTCATCAGCCCTACAAAAAAAAATCTGGTCCAATGAAACTGTTATTAGCCCACCCCTTGCAGCTATACGCCAGGAAGTTATTTTTGTACTGTTAAGCTGTTAGATGTTAGAACATAAGAAGTCCAGACAGTTAATGGTTTCCTGCTTTGAACTTCAGATGAACGAGTGATTTGGTCCTTTTGTCTGAACTAAATGAAACAGCAGGTAGCTGCCAGGCTCTTTCTTAATAGAGCAGAGGAGCAACAGTAAATTTCTCTCGATAGGATGCTTTTGCGACAAATTAACTGAACTCCACTGAAGCTTAATTGGACGTTTTCATTTCCCTTTACTGTTAAAGCCTTTCTTATAGCATGTTGCCATGTTGGACGCAGGAAGTCAAGATAAAGAAGACTGCTTTGACATGTTTTCATTGCTTTGATCTACAGATGCCAATTCTTCCCTTAGAAAACTTCAACTTTGCCAGTGGTCATTGTGTTTCACTTTGAACTTTTTGGATCTGTCAAAGTGCACAGGTTAAGTCTGGAAGGCCTGAGACGTCCTATTTGGCTGTAAAAGTTATTCATAACCACTGACCAGAATGAGTTAACCTGCTGGACTGAAAATAACACCCACTGGCAACATCCACCAATGATTTGGGCAACTTCCAGGCAGAACTTTGCCAGGAAGTTGTGTTGGAGCAGAGACACATCTAAAACTGGTAGGGCACCAGCCATAGAGGCCTCGACTTGGGGATCCCTGCTATAAATATTCGTTTTCCTGATTATGTTCAGTAGTCTTTTTGTTTTAATGATTGAGAAAACCCAGTGAAGCCAGTGTAAGAAACAAACGGTGACATAAATCAATTGTATAACATTAAATTCTACTTAGAAGACTCAGAAATTCAAAAAAAAGTCCAGAAAATGCCAAGTCAGGAGAATGTGTTTGAAAAGAAAATGTTATAGTTAAGATAACCTGCAAAAAATAAACAAAAGGAAAAAAACAAAACAGACACAATATGTTAAGGTGCTTACCAATGGCCTAAGTGCTGCGTTCGGTGTAATTTAAAGTTTGTTCAGTGACTTTTTTGATATTCCATCAGAAATAAAAATCGGAATCGGGTTTCAGGTGGTGTTGGGAAGGTCCTGCCTTCAAATATGTTTCTAAGATAGAAAGACGTTGTTTGTGACGCAATATCAATACGTTTCTGAAACTTAAGATTGCATTTAAATCAAAATCTGACCAAAGGTGCTCATGTCCTGTGGTTAGTTCTAAAACTAGCCTATTCAATTTCAAAAAAACTATTTGAGGTACAAATCTATATAATTTACAATATAGAACCTTTTCAGTAATTTTGTGAAGAGCTTTTACAAATAGCAACTGGTCTAAACTGTTAAGGTAAAGAGTTTATGGAAGTTGTTAACAGTGGTTCAATGCAATTCAGGTTATTTACATAGTGCAGATTCACAACAGATGTAATCTCAAGGCACTTTACAAAACAACATTTTGTTTTGATACAATCATACAAACATAGGTTATATGATGTATGGAACTTCTGTTGCAAGCAAAAGAAAAGCAGATTATTTAAATTTGACCATCTATTTTCATTCATCTAAATCAAAAGGTTCCATTATTGGTTTATAACATCTTAGGGTAGAAAGGTTTAGGCTATTCGTATGCATTTTTATATAATGGTTATTAAAGTACAATTTATATCTGTGAAAAGTATCACTCAAAGTAAAATAATAATAATAATAATAATAATAATAATAATAATTGTAGCAAACCTCTGGTGATACATTTAAGTGCTCTAGTGTTGCTTAAGCCTTGAGGCATTCGTTAAGACAGGTCAAGTTTGCTGGATCGCAATTAAAGCCAACTAACTTGACAAAAATCATTTTGAGTTTTAAGTTCATCTGCACATTTTTGGCACTAAGACTTTTAGTGTTTCTTATTGTGAGAATCAGAGAAATAAATGAATTTAACCACTACTTAGTTCCTCCAGGTCAGCGGGGAGCACCAAGAGGAAATTGATTCTCACATAAAGTACAGTTAAATCAGAAAATTTTATTACTGAATTAATGAAAACTATGTCAACCAGCATTATTAATAATTTTATGCTTAACTGTCTTTAAAAATTTATGTAGGCAAGTTTAACAAAAAAAAAAAGATTTTCCTTTTGAATGTTTTCTTTATCGAGATCCACAAATACACAATAATAAAAAATATTTAATTAAAATTGTAAATTAAAGCTGATCTGCACTGATGGAAGATTCTGATCAGGCCCTTAAATAATCCCAGTAATGATTCTTCTTTAGGGGCTTCTAATTCAAAAATAATAGTTTTAAAACTGGTCAAAATAATGCTGCATACTGGCAGATCGATGAGAAGAAAAAAATTGTGCATAAAAAAACTAAAATTAGAACAAACTGTGTGCATTTGGTGAAGGCTTGGACTTTATGCTCTGAATCTTGTGTGGAAACAGTTTGTGACCAGTCAGTATGGTGTATTTAACAAATGCTAATGCTAAACAAGTATGAAATTATGCAGGGCCGAACTAGATGTTTTTAAGTCACTTTCAACAAGCAAACCAGCAAAACAACGTTGTATTCTGTAGGGGAAAAACACACACGCAGGGGAAATCCGGATTTTTAATAAACACTCTACTAGAAACTAAAGGAACGTGCACAGTTCCGCTTTACATAAGAGTATTAGACAGATGCCTTTCAGGCCCCCTCAACCTCCACATGTCTGTGTGAGGCTGTCCGATTCCAACACACGAACATTCCTGGCTCCATCGTTGTGAGGACCTAACCTCTGATCAGGCTCAGCTTTTTTCCTTTCTGAAACATGTCTCCGCCCACAATTAGGTACAACCTAACCTTAGGCCTCTCCCTGATGCTAACTGCAAACCCAAACAAGTCCATAGAAATACACAGGCTCTTTTGTATGTTTCCATCTATCACTGTGAGGACGTTTGGTGTTCACAAAGATACTATAAAAGTATTTGCGCAGATCCTCTCAGTGACAGCCACCCAACCAATCTCTCACTGATTTGTGATGTCATCTTCTTATGCAAAGGCTGATGGCTGGTTGGATGGATGTTGGCGTGGGATTAACCCTTGGTCTCAGGTCTCTCTAGCTCAGTGCGTATTCGTGTGGCCATGTGTGCGTCCATCAGCTCATGTGGGGATAAGTGTTGTATGACAGGGCTGTCCAGCCCTGTAGACAGCTGGTTGTGTGATGGATAGGCTACTCTCCTCCGCTGGCATCCACTCGGGGACTCTTATCCTCCTGGTAATGTTTGCCTGCATTCGTCATTTACTCTGAACAGCTAGGTTATTCGCGAGAAAACTCATTAAGAAACACAGTGTTCTCAAAAAATGAGCCAGACATTAAAGTCAAGAAGAAAAGTGATTAAAATATAAGACATCCTTTATCTATTCCGCTTATCCTCAAAGGGTCACAGGGGAGTTGGTGCTTATCTCCAGAGGTCAATGGGCAAAAGGCGGCGTACATCCTGGACAGGTTGCCAGTACTGAGCTATTTAGCAAAATATTTAGAAAAGCTATAGATGGATTTTGCTTAAATTTTTCTGGAAATATCTGTAGTGGGACCAGGACCAAGTGATTCGATTTTGGGGTTGATCCAGACTGGGTCGGCACTTTTTCCGGATGCTTTTCTAGTTTTCTGTTTGACAGTGTGACATGTCGTTATGGAAGAAGTGTGGTCTATTTACAGCTTTCCTTTTGTTCATTTAGGTTTGCAGACTGGTTGCTTCTACATGGCTTTTTCAAGGTCGCATTTCACTTAGCTCAACCTTTGGACTTTGCAGGCCTATGGCAAGATCTTGATTTCTTTTCAGATTATCTCACATTTGTCTCTGAAGTAATTTGGCATCCAGAGGAGCGAATGGTCGACTCTGTGAGGTGTTTGCACTGTTATGATCTGTTTACTGGTTGGAATCATGGTGAAACATTTGGTCTTACTAAAAAGATTTTCTTTTCAAATTCTTCCACAAGTCTTACAGTTTATTCAGATGTGACTTTACAAAGATGCTGCTTTTTAGAGAGAAGAGGCTGTTCTCTGCAACACTTTAGTCTTCAGTCTTTTTCTAATTCTGCTAATCAACGTTTAACATGTTAAATGAGGCCAGTACTTCGAAAAAAGACAACAGCGTAAAACTTTTTCTGCTTGTAAATAATCATTTTTGCTGCAGAATAATGGACTTTAGTCAATTAGTGATATTGTGTAGATCTGCAGATCCAACATGCACAAGGTTTGCCAATGTTTGCCTAGTTTTTCATCACTTTGAGTATTAAAGATCTGAAACAACTTATACATAAAGGTTATCTGGACGTTTTCCAAATGCATCTATTATTTAACTCTGCGAGCAAACTTAAAAACAAACTTCAATTGCCATTGCAATATTATTGAATGCAAAATCGCAATCACACAAAAAAAAACTTCTTGGATGCAATATTTGTTGCAATATTAAATTTCATACAAGTTCTGCATGCCATTTTTGGCCTTTTAGAAAGTTCACAGGCTTTGATGTTCATAGTATCAATTTAGACACTGAAGCTGACAGTGTGGTAGTAATTTTTTTAACATTTATTTGATATCATATTCTTATATTAAGGAATTTATTACAGTTTTATGTTTTACTAATCTCGAGCTGCCTATAGAAAACACATGTGTAGTGTGTTCTCGTTTTGAATCTGTAGGGATGCAAAGTTTTGGTATCTTATCATACTGGATCATATGACATGATGTTGTAACAAATAGGCTGCATTGCATCGCCTTGGACTGTATTTTCATATATAAACTTTTTCTTACCTTAGCATTACAAAGCCACTGCCCTGGATTGTATTGTGCTTAATCTTACTGGTTAGAATTTCATAGTTTTCTTTCTCATCATATTGAGTCATACCATTTCTTGCTGTATCATATCATCAAATTTGGTTCCTTATAATCTTAATATACCCCAGTTATTAAATGTTTAAACAGTCTTGCCAACCTCTGCTGGTGCGTATGTCCTCTGTGTCGGCTGTTTGTCCAATTAGATGGTACTGGTTGAGCCTGGAACCGTCCTCTGCCACCATAACAGACTTAGCAGCTCCTTGAGTCCACGTGTAGACCACCTCTGATACTGGATAAGCATCTGAGAGACAGAGACAAACTTTATTGCTGAGATAATTGAATATCTAAGAAAACCTTTATGTTATCAGTAACATAATCTCTTCAACTAGTCTTTGGCCATATCCACATGCAGCCGGGTTTAAAAAAAAATGACGATTTTCCTATGCTCCATGAAAATAAAAAAAACTCCATCCACACGTAACCGGATAAATGGTTTTTTCAGCAGATTCATAGACGTGGCAAACCAGTAGGGGGCAGTAGTTCTCTCAACTCCTATCCGCTCAGAGTAACTTTCTATCCCCTAAATTCAGTACGCAGCAGTCATTCAACTTGTAAAAGCAAAGAAGCAAAAACGCGCTTTAAAAATGGATGATGCCAACACAGCTCTGGAGGGCATAAATGCTGTTTTTGAGATTAAACACAGGTCATACATGTGATGTTTGAGCATGTTTTGTCGCAGATAGTGACGTTACGGCACATAAAACTCCGTTTTCAGCTGTCCACACGCAGATACTGAAAACGGAGAAAACGCAAATCTCCACTTTGGCCGGAGTTTTTAAAAAGATTCGTTTTTGGTGCCGAAAATCTCTGGTTACGTGTGGATGGTAGTCCAAACCGTAGAAAAATATCTCAGTTTTGTGAGATACGTGTGGACAGGGCCTTTATGTCCCCACAACAACTCATTGATAATATGTGCATGCCAATTGCTGATTGGATGGCGTGCTAGGAAGTTGTTTTCCTTTCAAATATCTCAAACATAAACGTGTAGAGTTTTCTAAACTTTAACTGAAATTCTGTGCTTTGATCAGATCAGTTTAAGATTGAGAATTTTGGCAGCAAAAACACCAGATGGGCTGGGAAGAGACAAAGGTAAAGATTATGAGATTCTTGCTGAAATGCATTCTATTTGGAACTATTTCCAACAGCAGGAAATTGTCAATACAAATCTAATGACCTGAAAGGCTTGGAAGGCGTATACATCTGTGGGTACAACTTAAAAAAGAACATCATAAAAAGAGTCAAACATGGTGGTGGTAGTGAAATGTTAGGAGACTGAACCTAGACAATTTGCCATCACTGAAATCATTAAATCTACTCGAAAAACAACATACAGTTGTCAGAATGACCTAGTCTGTGTCAAGATCTAAATATGATTCAGGTGATGTGACATAAAAAAGCAAAATTAGTACAGATTAGTCGGGGGACAAGAAATCGTTTTTTGATATCACTGTGTCTCTTTAGGGCAGATAGGATGCCAAACTTAGGGCTTCAATACTGGGTCCTTACCTGGCAGCTACATGCAGCTGTTGACTGTATGCCTACATTTAATGAATGACTAGGCTAAAGACCACAACCTTAACTGAAAGGAGAGATTGCAAAAAAGGATTAATGGTGAATTTCATTATGCAAACGAAGAGCTAAAGACTTTGGCAAACACAACAGGCCACCATTGCCAACTTCTCAACACTTCTGACTTAATGCGATACTGTTCCTTCCTCGCTGAGTGAGGCAAAGGGAGATATAACTCGGCCAAACTCATCACCTCCAACAGAGAGTGAAGGCACAGAGTTTAGCTATCAAGGGTGTTTGCTGAAGTGAAGGAGCACAACATAAGATTCTGTCCTAGTATTATGAACTGAAAAAAAATAACTTTGAAATGTAAAGACATTTAAGTAGAAAGACTGAATGCTTTTTCTCAAATGAAGCATTGAAATCAGAGATCAACAAAACATGTTAATGTCTCAATAACATGTAATGTGCTCTTGAGCAATGATCTCTTAGGCTATTCACAAATTGGCATATTGCCCTCTGATGCATGGCAACACACTCTTCATGGAGGGTGGACCTTAGGTCATTGAAGTTCTTTGGTACAGAGTTACGAGCCTCTACTCGATGATTCAGTTTATCCCAGAGGTCTTCTTTGGGATTTAGGTCTGAAGAAAAGTCTAGGCAAATCCGTCTGCGATACCCAAGTTTACAGTGCCATTTCCATGATTTGAATTCGATGAGCTGGAGCATTGTCTGCCATGAGGTTGAAATTAGGCCTATCTTGTTCATTCAGGTGCACAGACTTCATTATTTATGATTTTTGGTTAGTGTGGGCTGTGGAGAGTGGAGATAAGTTCTGTATTGACTACATCCATCTGCCCACACTTTAACACCACCACCACCACCAAAGGCTCATCTGGTAAGAGCAGTGCCTGATGCATAGCACTCTCCTTGATGTTTCCAGCATTGTTGCTGGCTAAACATGAATTGACTTTCATCAGAGAACGGTTCCTTAAACCCACTGGTTCTTGGTCCAGCGTAAATGCTCCCCAGCCCATGCAATACGATGTAACCTGAGTCTGGTGGTATTGCCAGGTACACTTGTACGTTGTCTACCACAAATACCACACATGGGTAAATGGTTTGAAATGGCCCGATGTGACATTAACCTCCCTTAAATGTGCAAAGAGTCAAGTGGTGTTCACATGTAGTTCCGCAGGGCGCTCTTCACAATAAAGTGTTCTTCTGTAAGGGATGTGACCAAAGGATGTCCCCTTCTATATCTTTCTGCGAATCTTCAAACATCCACTAAAGTATAGGAGCAATAACTTAAGTTAGTAAATTACTGGGTCACTTTATCAGTCACCCACACTGATGTAGAAGGGTTTCAAACCCACTCTTCTTTAAACCGTTGCAACAGTTCTGGTAACATTCTGGTCTGCAGACAAAAAGGTTCTACACAGTCCGCTTAAGGTCCACATAGACTTTTCAATTTTGATTGGCGTCATAGTGGGGTCAGTTCTTCTATTTTCCAGTCATTCAGGTAAATGCTGCTGTACAATCATTGTCCTTGCCTCTGTCAGTGCCTCCAGGGCAGCTGTGGCTACGACAAAGCTAGCCATCATCAAGTGTGTGCGTGAATGGGTGAATGACCAAATGTAGTGTAAAGCGCTTTGGAGTTTGCAGGGACTAAGTAAAAGTTCTATGCAAGTACAGATCATCTAGCTTCAGTGAAACTTGGAACTGTTGGAGACATTAAATCTAATTTATTTCCTCAATACCTTTGTACAAAGATGAGTTCATTGGTTGATTCAAATACAGAAAGCTGCTCAGGGTTCTGGGCCTGCAAAAAAAAAGCCTAAATCATCAGTCCTTCATCACCATGCTTGACAGATGATATATTTCTGCCTTTCACCAACCATGACACTGTACAGCCTAACCAGACATCTCTATACTGGTCTCAATACCCAAAGTCATTGTTAATCATTGAGTCTTGTTAATAATCGAGAGAAAAACAAGTCATGCTGCCATATTTATTTTAGAAGGCAGACGTTTTTATTGGATACCCTTCCTAAGAAACTACACAGTTGTTCAGTCTTTTTCGAACTGTTCTGTCATAGATTTTAAAACCTAACATACCATCCAAGGCCTGTAGAGTCTGAGATGTAGTTTGTGGGTTTTTTGCAACTTCTCTGAGAATTTCTCGCTTATCTGTTCTTAATCATTTTTTTGGGAAATCAAAACCTAAAGAGATTGGCGACTTTTTACGTGTTTTCAGATTGGCCGTATAACCAGATGGGCTGGACGCAACAATTGCTTCTTTAGGATAATTTCTGTTTTTATTCCACCCTTTCTGTTTTCATTAAAAAACCTACTATTAAACTGCCAAACAACAAAGAAAATGTCAATGTGTTGTTGTAGACTTCATTAAATGTTTCACTGAAATCCATGCACATGTCTCTTCTACTCAACATTGATTTAATGCACACCTGTATCCTCCAAAACAAAAATCAGCACTATTTTCTTTAGTGGTGGTGACACTTGGCGACGATTATCAGTTTAGTATTTGCACTTGATAAGCAGCTTTTACTTTCCCTCCAGAATGCTGTAGAAGTAAAAGGGATGCATGTAGCTTTTGAGTTAACTGACATTAAATAATCGCAAATGTGTTGCAGAAGTGACTCATTCAAACATAAATACGACTCTTTTTTTCCTCAAGCTTCTCATGTACTGAAGCTAACCCTTGTAGCCTGGCAGTTATGTTAAGCAAGTGGGATGGAACAGGGGGATTAGCAGCACTTCACCTGAGCTAACCCGCATTGATTGAGATATATAAGTCAGTGCTCTGTCACTGAGGAGTAGGCTCGTGAATTTCCACAAGATCAGTTTGTGACTGCAGACACGAGGAACTCCCTTCTTGGAAAAAATATAGTTCAGCCTTGTCACCCGCTCATTATTCCAATTATACTCCTCCACCTGTCACCTGCATTGCTTCACCGGGAGAGGAGGTGGGGCAGTAATTAGGTTGATGCTGACCAGCCCAGCAACTTCTCGCAGTGTAATTGGATTGCGTTCCAAAGTGTAATCTGACATAGTGAATGTGGGCGGAGCGCTTCTCGTTAAGATCTGTGGATAAAGAGCCTCATCCTTTAAGCCCAACAGACTCCCGATATGTGGGCCGAGCTGTCTTTAAATACCAGCGGGGGCCTCTAACATCTATTTATCGGAGGGAGGACATGTAACTGAGCAGCCAACACCCCCTTCTCTCTCTACAGTCACTAATTGACAAGGAATTCTGCTATGTAGCTGATTTCTATTAGATGATGGGGAAAAAAGGAGTTTAAGTATTCACAGATAGTTTTTTGTGTAACGTTAGGCCCTGGATAGTTTGGTTTATATTTTAGCTTATGCTATAGATTTCCCCTGAATAAGATGACTTAACTTTGCTGAGAAGAAGAAAAAATTGAAGGCCCGGGTGTTTAAATAGTGTTCCCACTTTTTGAGCCAATTTATGACTAATAATTTACAAGTGCAGCAAAAGATCTTAAAATTTGACTCCAGATATGACAGTCAGACATTATTAACAAAAATGTTGGATTTAAGTTGGGCCTAAATGTAAATCATGGTATCAAACTGCAGGATACAATTATGTAATGAGTGATTGATCTGGGATTACTATATAAACGCCTGCAGCAGAGATTTTACTCACAGCTGCCAAACTTGAGCGGGCAGGCGTGGGCGTCCATGGGGAAGTCCTCCAGCTGCATGGGGCATTCTGCTGAGATAGTCAACCTGAGACCAAACACATTTATTTGTTAAGACACATCTTTTGACTGAGCTCAGATGCATAATCCCAAAATAAATAAGATTAACGATCATACGTAGATTTAATCAAATAACTTAATGCTGTTTTCACAATGTTTTACCGTTATAATTGAAAGGTGAGAAATAAAAACTTGAAAAAACAGCAGTTTTCTCTGTATTAAAGCTGACAATGCCACCATCTAGTGGTCAATATGCGTCTCTGCAATTTATTTCCCCAAGGCAAGATAAACAAAAAACTATTTTCCTTATTTCTCCGTTTTTAAACACACAAAATATGAGATCTAATGCAAAAACAATTTGTGTCAAATCTCACTCTTTTTAATCCCTCATAATTGCACAGAAAAAAAAAAAAATCTAATTTTCATTCATACAATGATTCTGAACCTGATCACTGTGCTCATGCAGGATTAACTGGATCGAGCACTCGCGTACCAACCTGTAATTCTTGCCCTTTTATTCCCCGGAAGCGATCTGTCCTAGATTGAATTAAATCCCTGGGGGTATTTCTGCTCTTTACATGATGATGAATAATACAGTGTGATAGTGATTTGGATTCACTAAAGCTAATGGAGAGGCTGACAGAGAATTAGCCACAACACAGTCATTTTGTTAAAGGTTTTGTTTCCTGCTCCCAGCAACAAGGTATACCTTTACATTAGTTACAGAATATGTTTGTTTCTCTAAACTGTCCCCCAAATGAATAAGCAGAACAAATCGGGGTAAGCCACTTCTGGTTTCTGTAGAGTTTTGTGGGTTAGGGGCCCAGACTGTGTTGCTGTGTCGACACAACTCAACGTTTCTCACTGGAGGAGAGGGAAGGGTGGCTATGGGATGAAATAATGAGGACATGGCTGTCGGCAGTTGTACCATGTTCTAATTATTTATGGAGGAATGTCCCATTATTGTGGTAATAGGAAGGAGAACAAATGACTAAATCAGAGGCTTTAATTTTACGTTCACCTCTGGTTTAAAATCTAAAACCACAGTGCCAGGATATTCAGTCAGTTTTTGTTTTTACTTACTTACTTTAAAAACTTCCAAATTAAATCTACAATAACTACCCAATGTGTTTGGATCTGTTGTAGGCATACATACAATATTTATTTTGCTGTGTATGTACAGTACAGACCAAAAGTTTGGACACAACTTCTCATTCAGTGCGTTTTCTTTAATTCCATGACTATTTACATTGTAGATTCTCACTGAAGGCATCAAAACTATGAATGAACACATATGGAGTTATGTAGTACTTTTACAAAAAAGTGTAAAAAAACCTGGCCTCCAAAGTCACCGGACATGAACCCAATCGACATGATTTGGTGTGAGCTGAACCGCAGAATGAAGGCAAAAGGGCCAACAAGTACTAAGCATCTCTGGGAACTCCTTCAAAACTGTTGGAAAACCATTTCTGGTGACTACCTCTTGAAGAGGTAGTCACCAGCTTCTTGAAGAGAATGCAAAGCAGTAATCAGAGCAAAGGGTGGCTACTTGGAGGAATCTAAAATTTAGCACATTTATTCAGTTAATTCACCCCTTTTGTTTAAGTAAATACAGTATTCAATACATTATTGATATTGATAATTGTGATACCCTTAATTGAGAATCGACAATGTAGTCATCAAAAAATAAAGAAAACGCGTTGAATGAGAAGGTGTGTCCAAACTTTTTATCTGTACCGTATAATGCCAGTTGTATTTTCACAGTGGACACATTAAGATAAAAACTACTGTATATACCCATATATGTTTTGTATCTTTAACCATTTTATTTTCCAGTCACGTTCAACATTAACTAATAAAATAAACAAATAATGAGAAAAAAGTATGACACCCCTTAGTGTTGAGAAGGAATATATTGAATCAGTTGAGGGAAATAAGATTAAGTCACTCAAAGTTAAGAGAAAGACTGTGAAATTATTGAATGTTGAGGGAAAATTATAATATTGATTAGAATATTCCAATGCAGAGAAAACTATGAAATATCATAGGAGAACATTTCTAAAAAGATGGAGGGAAAGGTTTGAATAACTTAAAATTGAAAAGAGAATCAGATGATCATTTAATGCTCTAGAAAAAAAGATATTATAAAAGTCAATATTATTGAATATAGTACAGAATCACTGTAGAATAATTTAATTAAGTGAGAAAAATAATTAAAATATGTATGTAATATGTAAAATATGTGTGTCAAATAGTTAATAGTTCCACAAGAAATAACAAATCCCTCAATATTGAAATAAAACTCAACAATAATTCAGTTAATCAGAATAAAATGTTTGGTCAATTATAATTTTATTTTTTCTCATTTTGTTTAAAACACATTTTAACGTTTAATGGTTTTTTATGTTAATGTTTTTTATTTCATAATCTGACCTGTTGTGTTCTTAATCTGCTGTGTGTTGGTTGCCATCCTCTGACTGGGAGTAAAGTGACCTTACAGAGATCATGTGTTTAAAGAAAAATTCAAATTAAAAGATCCTATTCTACCTCAAAAGAGAATAAATACACAATTTGTTACTTAAAAGCTACATTTGTCCACTGTATTGTCCTCTTATCATTCATCCCAGAGCACAAACCCCCTAAATGGAAGAGCAGAAGGATAGATTTTCTTGCGCCGATGGGAAAATTTAACAGGACGATTTGATCTTGCACAAAAGTCGCGAAGTTGGTAAAAAAAAAAAAAGAAATAAGTAAGAGCTCGTGTTTTGTTAGCCACCATCTGTCTTTTCGCAAGAACAGACCCGTTTATAAAACTGCACACTACATGTGTGAAAACAGCTAAAAGGAGAACTGTTAGATTTTTAATAATAGAAAAAAAAGCAGAAGTGTGAATGACAATAGCAAACCCGGTCCTACCAAACAATGAACGCTCATAATTTACTCTTGCTCCTACATATGTAGAGTTTGAATATAGGTTTCACCACCAAGTCAGTGTGCATTAATCCCCCATGTGCAGCAACATGTTACAACTTCTGATTATCGATGGGAAGAACTAGACAGGAATAAGTTCAGTGAGCGATTTTCTCATTCAGTCACATTCAGGAGATGGAGGACAGAGCTGTCACCAGCATTCATGTGGTGTGGCGTATTTGTCCTGTTGGATTGCAGCATGCTGCTGCGAACCATAGAGAACACCACAGGATGCAGGAATTTACAGCGCCTAAAATTACCCCCTTCGACCCCATTATAGCTTACTAGGATTTGATGCAACAGATTGGCACAAAGTATTGCATGATTGTGAACTGGAAGGAAATCACTTCACAACTTTTAACATTTTTGCAAATGAAAATGTGAAAGCAGAGTTTGGATTTGGATTTAGCAGAGAAGGGACCAAGTCATTGTTTTGTAAGGCACAAGTAAGTTCCAAGGGTTTCACCATGTTCCTATATTATTATTCACTCAATAACTAATTCTGCCCACTCTGGATTTGTGGGCCCATATTGCTTGATGTTGGATTTTTCTCAGAACTCTGAGGAGCTACATGTCAATATGTCCCAGTTATGTGGCGTCGCATAATATTATT
This sequence comes from Apricaphanius iberus, assembly GCA_028564705.1. Classification (NCBI taxonomy): domain Eukaryota; kingdom Metazoa; phylum Chordata; class Actinopteri; order Cyprinodontiformes; family Aphaniidae; genus Apricaphanius; species Apricaphanius iberus. The sequence continues at coordinate 2,649,627 of JAPXFQ010000314.1, forward strand.
ATATGATATGCCATGGTAGTGGCCACGAACTCACATAATTCAATGACTTGATAATTAATTTACACAAATTGTGGATTGCAGGCACAGTTCAACATGTTGTCTTACCTGTTTCATTATTCTCGTCACAAACTTTTTAGTGAAAAAGTTACCAATTGTTTGCACGTTAAGCATCGTCTATTCAAGCTTTCCTCTATTTGATTTTAGCCCTCTTTGTTCCCCTTTGTACTTTTTTTGCGCTCTATGGCAAGCGGAGTTCTACTACTGTGCCAAATGTGCAACTAGGCAAAAATGAGTTGCTAGTAACTGTATTTCGGAAAAACTTTGACAAAATGTAAACTTGTAGGGGAAAATGTTTAAGTAGTTCAATGTAGTTTTATACTATTTGGCATATACATCTATGGATATTAGGATATAGAGTTTTTGCCGAAGCTGTTTGCCATACTGGGCCCCATCAGCTGGCAGCTGGCCGGAATTATTATTATTTTTTCAGCGCACCTTAAGGTTATACATCAGAGAACTCAGTTAGCGGTCTAGAATTATGTAATAAGTGAATAATATTAATTAGTATTAATATAGTGAAGAGCAAGGTGTAGACCTGCCATGAAAGTGCCCTGCAATGCTGATTGAGCACAATAACATTGTAAACTAATCAAAGGCTTTGTAAAAGTGGGAGATTTGTGGTGACAATTATGACCATTTTTAACAATGAACTAGTGGCTGGGGTAGAGTCAGGAATCAGTAGTGATGAGGGGATTTCTCTTGTTAGTATAAAAGTAATGTGTGTGTTAACAAGCAGGCATTAGTTCCAATAAAACTATAACTTTCCATTTTCAAATGGCAGTTTGACCAGTTTTTTTTGTTTTTAGAAGTGAGACAATAAATATACACAAAGTCCAGATATGAAAGAGAATAAAATGAAAGTAATATAAATTAAGCCTACATGTTTTTGCCATTTATTAATATTATAACTGGTTAAGTCAAATGTGTTTTCCATGTCAAATGCACTCAAACATTACAGAATTTTCTTTTTTTTTATTGTGGCAGGTGCATCAGATGAGTTTAGTGAAACTACACGATTGTTAAAGTGAGAGGAGTCTAATCAGGGACTGATTGCAGGGGTAGCAATTTCAAATTTAGATTCTGATATTGGTAACAGACTTGTTGAGAATAATGTAGATATGAATCCATGCTGCAATAAATACACGTCATGAAGCAATTAACCCTTATTTATACTGAATTGGACATTTTTTTAGAAAGAAATACTCTAAATTACAAGGCTTTACAGAGCAGTGTGCTGTTGTAGCTTTAGCATGTAAGCTAATAATTTCATGATTTTAATTAGGGATGTAATTATACCACTTTTTTCAAACCGATACAATACCGATAGATGGTTCTGAGTACTTGCCAATACAGACTATACCAATGCCGATACTTCTGCCAAACTACAAAATGCACAAATTATGATACAGGTTGCATTGTCTTCACTGTCTGTTACAACAAATTATGGTGAATTAGATAAAAAACAGAATACAATAAAAAACAGACTATAAAATTAAGATTTTAAGTGAATGAGCACTTTCTATGAAATTATTGCAGATTATTCTACATTTTAAGTATTGGTTCATGGCATCGATTAACTTTAATCGATACGACCAAAGGTATAAGTGCATTGCTAATTTTAATAAAAATAGGTCATGATAGAAATTGGGCTGGTCTGAGTCATTAAACTACAGGGCTGAAAAAGGGGTCCCACTCCAGCCCTGGTTCCAACTAGTATGTGACTATATGTGACTATTTTGAAGTCTGTTCTCTGAGCAACAGGGAGCCAATGTAAGGCCTTTAGAACTGGGGCAATGTGTTCTACTTTCCTGGTTCTAGTGAGGACATGAGCAACAGTGTTCTGGATCAGTTGCAGCGGTCTGATTGACTTTTTAGGCGGACCTGTAAAGATGCTGTCACAGTGATCAATTTGACTAAAGATAAATACAAACATGAGTTTTATTTTTGAGGTCCTGTAGCAACATTAGTACTTTAATCCTAGCAAAATTTATCAGATCATAGAAGGTGGACCTTGCTATTATTTTTAGGTGACTTTCGAGGTTCAGGTCTGAGTCCATTACTACATCTAGATTTCGGGAATGATCAGTAATTTCTAGTTGTACTAACTGAAGCTGTGTACTCACTGTTGATCCCTTTCTTTAGGTACAAAGATAATTTCAAAACTCCCGTTTTGTTTCTATTCATTTGGGGAAAATTATGACACATCTGTGCATTGATTTGCCCAATGCATTTACCCGGGTTTGGATGGGTTCAAAGTAACCTGGTGAAATTAAAATGTAAAGCTGAATATCACCCAATCTTATTGGTTGCCATAATCTATGTTAGCAGGAGCATGTAGATATTTAATTCAGAGAAGCCCCAGGAAGGAGCCTTGGAACACTCCACTTGTGTTTTCTGTCTGTTCTGATGAAAGATTGCCTGTTCTTAAGGTATGAATCAAGTCAACCATGTACAGAAACAGAGTCTGACCCAGCTCTCCAGTCATTTCAATAATATATAATAGTGAACAGTGTCAAATGTTGCACTGAGGTCCAAAAGTACCAGTACTGTGGTTTTACCACAGTCTGTATTTATGTGGATGTCACTGAAAATGATAACGAGGGCAGTGGTAAGAACGGAAACCAGATTGAAAGTCATTGTTAGGAAGCTATTTTAACATATACATTAACCAAAAATGTATTTAACTCAGAAATGTACATGAATAAATAAAGAAATATATGTATAAAAAACGTCAACTTTCCTCCTTGATCAGCAACCCAACTCACTTGCTAATTTTGCTAACGTTAGTTGTCGGTTAAACTCCTCTAAAATACATTCCTCACTGGACACTGTTCAGGTTGGTCAATGGGCGTATCGGCAGCGAACCAGGCAACCCAAAAGCTAGAATTATGTTTTTATTGTTGTAACTACAGCCTAGACACACTAGATGTCGCTATCATGCCCACGTTCCATATCCAACCTTTAATTAAACCTAACCAATAAATACTAAGACGACATTTTCTGTTTCATACAAAGGTGATATTAAAACATATTTTTTTGTTTGTTTTGTTTTATTCTTCTTTTTAAGAAAAGAACACTTTTTTATAAATTTAGCATAGACATCACGGTTGCTCTGTCTTAAAAATTTTTCACACATCCAACATTTATGGCAGTTCTGGCATCCCGTACAGAATGTCATAACAGTTACTGGCAGCATTTTTATCTCTGTCTCTAGCTAATTAAGAATCTGTCTGAGGTTCCTGCTTCTGTCTGGATTAAAAAACTTAATCAAAGTGCCTTAACATTACTTTAGTGTTATATTAGTGTTATAATGCTATGTTGCATAATTCCCTATTAGCTGCAAGGAGCTAATAGACGATAAGCTAATAAGCTAATTGGCAGGCTGCTAGCCCTGTGAAACTTTTCTTTGTCTTCTTGAAACTTTATACACAACTGTTTTGAAGACAGGCGCTCATAATCATATTCTTTGCTCTTATCGCAGGATGTGGCTGGAACAAGATAAAACGGAGCATGTTTGTTGTAGCACAAGCAGAAGGAAATATTGGCAAATAGTGCAGCAGGCATGAGAGTGTGCCTTGCACAGCTAAACGGCTTTCGCACCCAATGCTTTTTCTTTGTAACACACATTTGGTTGTGCAGTGTCACATATCCAGTCTTTTTAAGGCAAGGGTCAAATCCAAGTGAAGTTTTGAGTTACTGGTGTGAAATTCTAAGTCAAGTCAAAATTCTTTTATAAAATAATAATGTAGAGTCTAAGTCATGTGACTTAAGTCCACACCTCTGGTATTTATCCTTCCTAGGTCAATACTTAGTTAAAACATGTGTTTCCCCAATTACTGCTACAAGTCTTTTGGCAAAGAAAACATCTCAAAACTTTGCTGAAATTCCTGTTTTTTAAGTTTTTCACGTTTTAATTGCCACAAAGGTCGTTTTCAACCCTGCAAAAAAAATATTCCCCGAGCGTTGGAGATAGAAAATTTTTAAAGAGGCACGAGTCTTGTGGCATATGTGTGCACTTTAAAACAAATTATTTCGCCGAAGGGTAATTTGATTGAGTTTCAGGACAAAGTCTTATTTCTCCCACTTGAGATGTAGACCTATACTATCTTAGTGTGTCTGCAAAGGAATATACACACTTTTCTTTATTACTTCTTAATAATTGCTATGAATGAATGGTCCTTTTTCTATACTACGCTACTTCTATCTATTGCGCTCCTTTTATCAATGCTTTTACATAGATTTAATTAAGTAACTGAAGGTTTATCAAGAGATTTCCTGAATAAACTACAAAAGAAAAAAATGCATGTTTTCCAGGATTTTTGCAATACATCAGAAATACCAGTAGGTGCTGCTACTTTCCTTTCGTCCGAGACGCTCAGATTTTCTATTTGATTGCAAATATTCCTGCCAGTTTCAAAGCCTGTTTGTTTCATGATTGCTTTTTGTAGCTACACCTTAAACCTTTGTTCTGCTTTAAGTTAAAACAGTTAACTAGGATAAATATAGTATTACATAATTAATGCATTATTTAATCTATAGATATAAATATATATATATATATATATATATATATATATATAAATATATATATATATATATATATATATATATATATATATATATATATATATATATATATATATATATATATATGTGTGTTTCTATCATACTTTTCTGTGGCCTACCTCATTGTATAGAGCAGAGTCCCGTCATCCTTCAGCCTCAGCAGCTTGTTTGGTGTGGTCATGTTATGAGCGATGGACTTCTTGCCGTTGAGGAAGAAGGTATCAGGAGTCCAGATATTGCTGGCCAGCAGATTGTTTAAGGGCAGCATCTCCATGGGACCTTTGAAGCAGAGACGCTCATCCTTCCAGCTTTGACGAAAGAACACGTCTATGGTGTATTCCTGAGAAGAAAGGCCATGAAATGTGGAAGGTGAAGAAGTTTCAAAGTGTATTAATCTGTTTCATCTATTTCACATTTAGCTCTTTCAGAAAGACAGAAGTTGGACACAGCACTCCATAAATCTGCCATGAACTTGCTTGTGTGTTTAATGCTTCATGCTCTGAGAAAGCTGCAATGGACGACAGAATAATGACGCTATTAGTGGGTTGACATATATGCTTTGAGCGACGGAAGGGACGTTCAAGCTTCCAGCCATAATCTATAAATCAATCATTATACTGTGACAATGCCTCCTTCGACTTCATTATAGGAAAAAAAGGCAAGCTTGATAAGTGTGGTGTCAGAACTGGGAGAGGTAATGGAAAGTTCCCTAAAAACTAGACATTTGAGGCTTTTCACTGTCTAGGTAGAAACTTATAGTTCAGAAGAGAACGGATGAATGAAAATGGTGACCCCTTTTGAACAAATTTGAATGGAGCAGCCTAACTGAATTAGACCCTTAAAGTTACATTCCCATGATTTGCAAGTATCCATAATGGAGCTGATAATGAAATACTCAGCTAAGGCATTTTTCAGAAGCTAAAACATACTAGGGTTGCTTCCAAAAGGTTAGCTTTTTACATGGAGGCCAGGTGAGACTGTCGGACAATCTTGTGGTGAAGAAAAGGTGAAGCCCCTCTTGTCTCTTGCTGACCTGGAGAAGACTGTACATGCTTTTATTAGTTTCAGACTGGACTACTGCAATGTCCTGTATGCTTGATTAACACAGTCTCTCCTCCATCGCCTCCAACATGTACAAAACGCTGCTGCCCGTTTCCTCTCAAATGCTCCTAAATACTCACATATCACACAGATCCTTCAAAATCTGCACTGGCTACCGATTGCTTTTAGGATCAAATTCAAGGACCTTCTTTTTGCGTTTAAAGCTGTCAATGGCCCTGAGACCAACCTATCTCACAGACTTGGTCGCTGTCTGCCATCCCGTCAGAACCCTCAGATCCCCAGAGAAAAATCTTTGTTGGTACCCAGGACGCGCTACAAGAGATGAGGTGATTCGGGCCTTTTCTGCTAATGCCCCGAGCCTGTGGAACGCTCTCCCACCTGCTTTATGTTCCATCACTGAAATGTCTGTCTTTAAAATTCAGCTAAAGACTCGCTTATTCATGCAGGCTTTTAATGTTTAATGTGACTATTTTTTAATCCCTGTGTGTTTTAATTGATTGATTGATAATGCAACCACCTACATGCTTGACTGTTGGAACAATGTTTTTAAGTTTGAAAACCTGGCCGCATTGGGGCCAAAGAGCTCATTATTTATGTCCAAAGGCATTTAGTTTGTCAATACTGGCAAAACCAGATATTTAGTCAAGTCTGAAGGTTTTGGCTTGTGAATAAAGGTTTGGTTCTTGCTTGGCATTATATCAGTCTATGATAAAGTTAAACCTTGGGGACCCGTAGGTTGTGGGTAGAGCTGAAGATCGGGACACGATGGGTCGGGTCAGGTTCGGGCTTAATTTCTATCTCTGTCCATAGGCTCTGGTTGGGCTCTGGCTTTAACAGTCAGCTAATCATCTCATAAGCGTGATAATTTATAATAAAGTGGTGCAGTGGGCCACTAACATTATTCCGAATCTACCTGTTAAGATGTTGCATGCACACCGCAGGCGTCATGATGTGAAAGACCCACTCCTCTCAGATCAAAAGAGAAAACATGCTCCAACTGCTGTGCTGCACTGTCACAGTAAATGCTGAAGTGTAAATGCACTATTACCATACATTCCATATCTCAAGTTGCAGAAGTCTCCTGCATATAGATAGCAGCTCCCTAATGCTCACAAGTCGGATAAAATCTCCTGAAAACTAGAGCAAGCGGTCAAGAGCGCACACAGAAACGCATGCAGGCGAGACAGACTTTTACACAACAGAAGCAAGCGGTTAAAGCTTCATATAGCTGCAGACTAAAAAAAAAAAAGATTATAAATCAGCATGCCTTGAAATTATTATAATTAATTTATTATTTTAAGCTTCAGATAACAGGCGTATTGGACCGGATTTTGAAACATTTTTGTGCAGTAAATTGAAAACCTGCCGGTCACATTGTCCGGTGCCAGTTTTTTCTTGCGGAAACTCAGGTGTGTGACTTTTGAATAATGTCGGGCTGTAATCGGGTCTGGGCTTTAATAAGCCGTCGATCAAAATATACTCTTTGGGCTGGGGCTGAACTCTCTCTGGCTTTTAAAGCCAGATTACAGCTCTAGTTGTGGGTGACCAATTTCCTGTAATCTGAGGAGAACAGTTTTGGTCTTCTTCCTCATTAAGCAGAAGTTAAAAACAATCTACAACCTTTAGCACTAAACAAAATAAATACAAAAATGTATGCATATATTTCAGTTCATGTGCACAATTTTGATCTTTGCAGACCTGTGAATGTGGAAGGGCTTTGCATCTGGAGATTGCTGAGGAAGTACTCACCATCTCTGTGTCGGACACGGGTCCAAAGCTGGTGACGAAGATGTTCGTCTTGATCTCTGTCACATTCTCTGTTAAACGGATAGATTGGCAGTATAAGAGAAACATTTCATCAAGAAGCATACACTTTAATAGCAACAATTAATTCTATTTGTGAATTATTCCGGTTTAAAAATGCAGATAAGCCACAGCGCTAAAAGGCAAATAATCTTTTTGTCTGTTGTTTGAAAAGCCAGCGTGAATCCAAATCTGGTCTTTGGCCGCTAAAAACGGTTGGTTCTACAGTTTTTGGAGCAGCTTGTTGAATGCAGAATGAAGGCTTGTGTTTTTCTGGTATGTATTTTTAGGCCCTCTTGTCAAGGGTAGCAACCGTTACCAGGCTCTTAGAGCTGCCTTTTGCCACACATCGCGGTAAAAAAAAAGCAAAAAAGAAGGGGAAAAAAATTGCCTGGTTTCCTTCCATTATTGGACAAGTTCTGCTTCCACGTGGCAACAAGGTGAATTCTAACTGAGAATGGAAGGGGGCTAACAGAGAAATTTAGAGGGAAAATTGCGATAGGTGGAAAGCTGTTGAGAGACGGAGCTCTCATTTCAGAAGTCCCTCAGGAAAAAAAAAGGAAGATCTCCATATTTGAATGACAGTTTTCTGGCTCTCAAGGTTATCTTCCGTTGCCAGGGAGAGAAGCATGAATAAAACACCTCAGAGATCCGCATTCCAGTTGTGGTGACTATAGCCAGATTGATGGAGACTGGCCACGCTTCATCAACTGGCACAGTTTATAACCCCAAATCTAGTGCCCACATAAGAATCTCTCAGCCGGAATGGACACATTGGATGTGACTGAAAAATCTGTCGGCAAACCTCCGAGTCCTGGGCGGAGCCTGTTGTCGTAACCGTCCAGGAGGCCGTCCAGGATCCTGGTGAAAACCGTGCTGTCTTCGTTGGCGCCTTCGTCCTTCTGAGCTTCCGACGACGGCTGACAACAACTTGGAGGAGGTGGGGAAGCGAGGAAAGGAAAGAAAAATGGAGGTGGGAAGAAAGAGATGATCGTGGCGTTAGTTAAATCTGCAGAACGAGAAACGTGACATGGTTATTGTGATTAATTAGCCTGCCGTATCGAGGCCAGACTTGTTGTGATTAATTATTGAAAATAAGTGCTGCTTACAAGTACCAGTGGAAATAATTAGTGCTTAGATATGTGTTTCAAATGCAAACAAAACAGCTCCCTCTCTAAATAAACCAAGAGACAAGCCATTATGGGATGAAGATGAGCCTTCTTTTGTTTATTAGCTGTTTTTTTGTCTGTTTTCTTCATTTTTAAAGGAGGAGACATAAAAATGTATGCATTTTGAAGTAATTATAGTAACTTACAATCAAATTTGCAGGAAAATGTAATTTTTACTCTTTTTCTGCTGAAATGTTCAAGCTGCACTTCAGATATCTGGTTCATCAGAAAGCAAAGGGCAAAACAGACTGGAATCTACTGCATATAATATTTATGTAAATCTATTAAGTGAGGGTTTTTTTAATATTGTAACCCAGAAAAATGTTACTTCTAAATAAATTAAAGTCTTTTACGAGGTTTTATTTGTGGCATCACTTTACCTATTTTGGATTCCGAGCAGCAGCAGCAGCAGGAGGGAGAGCGCAAACCAAGTCATGTTGTTTAGAGCTGCAACACACAAATGGAAAGAGCCAGAGGAGAGCGTGTAAATGTCTTTCACTCTGAAATATTATTATTTTTTTTTTAAACAAGCGGCGAAAGTTATTTAAACACGAATTCCATTGAGGAGGCAAAACTCTTTGTCCGTCTGCATGCCGAGGCAGAGCAAACACGCACTAAATCAAGCGGTGGGACAACATGTGTTCACTGAAGCTGCAGTCTGCAACTCCTTCAACAGCTAGTGTTTACAGACTGGAGTGATATTAAAACAAAACAAACATAAATGATACCCCTTATGAGAAAGAAAACTGGCAAATTGTTTGCTGAGGAAATCTTCTATTCCACTGAAATTGGAGCATTACAAATCATGTGGGTAAACCCCCACCCCCCCAATCTGGAGGAATAGACCCCTTCTCTTCTACAGCCACCTATCTGCATCCTCTCTATCTGAATACCAAAGGGAATTGTATTGTTTTCTGAGAATAATGAGAGAAAAAAAAACGGCTACCTGAAAGCAGATCCATCTCTATCGAGCGACTGGAGGCTGAGGGTCTACAGCGGGGCTGTACCACTGCCTATTCTTCTCTGCCGCTAGTCGCTTTTCTCACCTCCTCCTCTTTGGCTTCCTCACCATGGGCTGTCTCTGCGCTCCCTCGCTCTCTTTCTCCTTTTCTCTCTGTCAATCAGCTTTTCCCCATCAGGAGGTATCTCTCTGCTTCTCTCCTCCTTCACTGTGCCTTCTGCATCGCCTCCAGATGTGTTACACCACCAGTAGCAGCAGCAGCAACAGAAGAAGGGGCTGCCTCTTCTGCCTCTTTGGCCAGCCTCTGAGGAGACTGGATTCACTCCACGTTTTTTTCCTCTTTTATTCACTTTTTTTTTCTTTTTTTACTGCCTACCGCGGTGTGGGAAAACACAGCGCTGCAGCAGTCGCTAATAATTTTCAAAATTAGATGCTCTGACTGATTTGGGAGGGATATTTTTTATTGCACTTTTTAAGCTTAGTCACCCTAATAGATGAAAGCAAAGACCTTAAATTATACCCAGTCAAATTTACATTGACATAGAAATGATCATGCCGCTAGTTTAAGTACAAACAATGTCTTTATAAGTAATGCAAATAGCATGGAAGTCTGTCAACACCATCCATTGACTTGGGGCGTTTAACAAGAAAATAGCATGAGGAAGAAGTCTACTTGAATCTAAATTAAGTTAGAGAGTGAAATCTGAATAAACCTCAGTAACAACATCACCATTTGTGTCATTTATGTCTGGCTGAAAGATCAAAAGATTTAAAGAAGAATGAGAGAAGGGAAAGTGAAAGGTTATCCGTCAATGTCTAGACAGGCTTGAAAAATCAAAAAATGTTCACATGAAAAATTCTGTTGGTGTTAAAATGTGTTTGAAAAGGAAAATGTGAAGGGATGTCCTCATAAAGCTGTCGAATGGTTATAAAGTTAGGGATAAATGTGATAACAAATAATTGAAAGTGTAAAAGATGCACACGCACATTGCCAATAAAACATATTCATCCCTTTGGATGTTTTACCCTTTTATTGCCTTTTCAAATCAATCAAGATCAACACTTTTGGATTCTTTGCTAAAGGATAATCCCCGACATTCTTTAATAATGAAAAAGTGACAGAATATTTCAACAAAATAATGACAAATTCATATAAATATCTATCTATAAAAAGCAATCCGTAAAATAAGTCTAATTCAACAGAGCTTGCGCCAATTGGTGATTGAAGTCTCACAATGGTTGTCTCTCAAGAGATTGCAGTATAAAGTCACCTGTGTCTGGAAGGCCCATTCACTGGTTAATCAAGAGTCCTAGCTATAATTACAGCATAAAGACCAAAGAGCACTCCAAGCAAATCAGAGAAAAGGTTTGTGATATGTACAAGTTAGCGGATGGATGCAAAAAAAAAAAAATAAAATCTCTAAGACCCTATACATCATCTGCTGTTAAGTTCAATCCATCTGAAGGAGTTTAAAGCACACCTGCTGAGCGATTGAGTTCAAACATTCATGTACTGAAATACTGAAAGGGTTGACATTTCTTTATGATTTACTTTTTACAGAGGGAATGCAAAGATGAGGCCTGTTAAGGAAAACACACGCAGACACATTATTATAATCTTTTTCATTTATTTCACTAACAAATAATTAAAGAGCTGAACACAGTGGCTATAGTATTTAATGGTAATTGTCATTTAATTGTCAGAATTTTGTAGAAATAAGTTCTTACTTTAAGTTTACGGTATTGTAAAGACATTGATTGGTCTTAATATGATTGCAGAATAAATGGTTTCCAAATCTGAAGTCTAAAAGTGAAAATATATCCCGATAAACATGTCTGTTGATGTTCAGATGCAGTTGAATTGAGGTTGGGGTTTATAAAAATGGCGGATTAAGTCTAACTGTTAACATTCTCATTTAGAATACATTTGGATATGAAGTTTAGGGATTAAAACGTCACCTTTTCAACATAATCTTTCTGGAATAAATAAAGATAAGGCTTGACCACCTTTAATATCTTTAAAAACGTCACTGCAAATGTTAACAGAGCTAGATTACGTTTAGCTAGTTCGTCCAGTCGAATTTCAACAAAAAAGTTAGCTGAAAATCTACATTTTTTCAATTGATCCAAAAGATTTAACTAACTGACTAACTTAAAGCTGTTAATACACGAATATGGCAAATATACTATATTAGTTATTTCAGGTTTTTGATTAGGCTAATTAAACAGCTAGGCTATGTTGCTAGCTATTAGTTTTGCCATTTCAACTGTTGTTCTGTACTGTTATTATTAGTTTAATTAATTTACTCATTTATTCCCCACTTGTCACTTGCTTACTCCATACACACTTCTCCTTTAGCAACCCGTTTTAACTGGTCATTACTTTGGAAATCTGGCTTAGCATTTTTTTGGGCTAATTTTGACACATGAGCACCACACACTTAAAGGTGGAAGAAAGGGGAAACGGGGTTTTCAATATGTTTTGCAGTTAAAAATCTGAAAAGCTTGGCATGCTTTTGTACTCAGCCACTCCTGGGACAATACTTTGTGGGTACAACTTTTGCTCCACTTAGAACTGCAAGTTTGTTTGGGCTATGTCTATGCAGTTTTACACATTAACAAGTATTTTGTAAATGTGTCAAACAGGCTATGCTGTCAAACAGGCATTTCATGCTTGAAAACGTTTCATTGTGACTGAATAAAAAGAATTCTGCAAAGAAACCATGAAACTGTGTTTTTCAACCCCGCTCCTTAATGCACACGGCCTTGTGTGTTTTACAGTGGATGTTTTCCAGCTTCAGCACAGCTGAATTCAGCTGATGGCTTAATAACAGGCTTTTGCCGAGCTAAAATCATCGAAGGCAGGCATTTTTAAGCAGGGAAACATCTAAAACATGCAGGGCAGCGTGCTTTGTGGAACAGGGTTCGCTTGACAGATATGATTGTAGTTGTTACCAGCAAGGGTGATGGAACTAAAAAAAAAAAAAGGTAGTCATTCTTTAAAAGCTTTTATTTAGATTCATTGAAATTATATTTGTCTTATGTCAACATTTATTCATAATCTAAAACATTTAAGTGTGCTTAAAAAAGTTAAAACAAATTTCTGCAAGGAAATATATTTTCCTTCAGTTTTAATTAACACACACCATCTCGACGTCTGCCGTAAGAGGGTAGCCGAGTTCCACGTTTAGTAATTAGTGAATGACGTTTAACCTCCGTCCGCTTAAAAAAAAATAAAAATCTTACCGAGATAAAGTCTGTAGACGAAGCTGCGGACAGAAGCGGCAGCAAAGAAATCTACCCTCATAGTGGACCAACATCAGCACCACCGCTGGTGCGGACAGCTCCTGCACAGTGAGGAGACGAGTGAGGGGCGCCTCCCAGAGGATATTCAATATCCGTCATTATTTGTCCTGTACTTATTCAACTGTTCAATTCTGAATTGAATTGAAAATAAAACGCTGGTGTTATTACATATAGACAATGGCAGTAATTCAAACTCACAAAATCAGGAAGCATAACGTTTTTATTGGCCAAATTCTCCACATCGATGAATGATTTCATCCCACCTCTTCTTTCAGGAATGCTGTTACCGGAAACAAGAAGTTGTTCGCCATCTATGACACCAGGTAAACCCCCCCCCCCCACAAAACCCCTATCCTAATTCCTGCTTTTGGACTCCTGAGTGACGCGCACACACGCACAATTCCAGTTACACGTGTTTTATCCCCTCTCTAATCAAGCAAAAATGGCACACAATGATCTGATATTTGAGATCACATCAATAATGGTTGGATAAATCAGATAAATAAGATATCGATTACAAGATTGATTAAAAGGAAAACAAAAACAGCTTGCCTTCACGGGATATTGTTCCGCTCGCGCCATTTTTATTGGAAGCACAAGAGAGGGGGAATTGGCGCTAGTGTGGAGCACACTGTAAAAAATATATTGTCTACTCAGAGAGCTGATCTCCACCACATGACAAAAACTAGAAAACATTTTTTCAATAAATAAATAAAAAATGTGAGATGCTTTCCAAACGTAATAAGTAGGGATGCATGATACCACTTTTTTCAAAACCGAGACTTGGATCAGAGTACTTACCGATACAGAGTACCAATGCAGATACTTCTACCACACAAAAAAAGTGCTATCAATTGGGAGTCAGGTTTATTTTTTTCTCTGCTTGTTACGACAAATGATGGTGAATTATATATATATGAAATATATTAATACAAATGACCACAGAACTTACATTTAAAAGTGAAATTATTGCTCTAAGTATCGGTTCATGGGTTAACATTAGCCAATACCGATACCCAATACCAGTATCGGTACATTCCTATTAATAAGTTTATCTAATGATGAAATGACAAAAAAAAAATAAGAGAAAAAACTGATAACAGACAAAACACTATATTGGCATTGATTTAACTGAGATGCCTCTTCAAAGTCAGAACACCAGTCCCTGCTTTGTAATCCAATATGTCTGCCATGTTTATAACACAGTATTCCATTTAATTTGGAAGATTCAAGTTCAATCTTTGTCATTATAGGGATGGCGGCTTGTATTCCAGTTGCAAGTTAGGGCCAACTTTGTCTTAGTATGAAATGAGTTATAAATAATGTGAAAGCAATATGGGACTAGCTTCTGTTTCCTATCAGAGAGAAACTAAAGGGCTTTTTCCAACGTTTGTGTTTAGGCAGGACTGCCAAGCTAGAACAGTTGAACTGATCAAACTAAAATATGATAATTCTAAACTGAAGAAATATTCATTAAAACACAACTGAAGCTTCTTCAAATACCATCTTCAAATGTATTATTATATATATTTTTGTGTGTGTTGAAATTTCTGCTTCAGGTCATAAATCACCAGTTTTTTTGTTTTGTTTTTTGGAGTGGGATTGATCATTTAAGATTCTATTGATTAGTTTTTTTTGCACATGTTGCTAACATAACAACTTTTATGTTTGGAAGTGATCGCACTTTGCCTAGTGATGCAGATTTTTTACAGTGTGTTAAGTGGTGAGCTTCGTCTCTCCTTTAAACAAGCCTAATGCCACCACCACTACCAGCAGCAGCAGCAGCGTCCCCCATCAATATGCGCTTCAGCTCCTCAATTTAAGAGCCTCTCGCACATTTAGACATGGGCACATAAAAAATATTTACAAATAGATTTTAATAACGCCCAAGCGAAGTCCAACATTCCCACCGGGGGAGGCGATGTCAATCCACATTCCACATCTGACTCCGTCCGCAGAAGACTTTTTCCGCGCATCAGTCGACTTTCTCCTGGTGTATTATTTTTTGGCGAGGGGGGAGCCTTCCATGGATTTGCGGGCGAAAAGACAGTTGATTGCGGCGTAGGAGGCGCGTCTGTAAACAACAGGGGCTGTAGAATATCACTAATTATAGCAGGCAACAATCAAATCTAATTAGAGGGGAGAAGGAAGATGCTTGCTCTGCAGAAGGTTCGCCAATTTCGCGTCTTGTCCGCGCTGGTTATTGGTGCGATTGTGTGCTGCGCAAAAAGGTGAGTGTTTTTCTTTTGCCCCTCTTGTTTTGTTTTTTTCACCTAACAAGTCAAGGTTATTGCTCAGGTTAATTGGCAGAGCAGCCATTGGGTGGTGCATCCTCTCATTCCTCTGCTGTCATTTCAGCGTCAACGAACCGGGCAACATGTCCATCGTGAAGGAGACGGTGGATAAACTACTGAAGGGGTACGACATCCGACTGAGACCGGACTTTGGAGGTATTACGGCCCTCTAATGACCAGTCTTTGTCGCCCTGCTTTGGCGCCTTTTCACACTGTAGTGGTCAGGTACATAACGATGTTTAACCTCTTCCAGGGCCCCCAGTTGCAGTCGGTATGAGTATAGACGTGGCCAGCATAGACATGGTGTCAGAAGTCAACATGGTGAGTGGATATCCATGTTTTTTAAGCCCATTTTTTCCTATGGAGGTCACATACTGCCAAAATTCAATTCAGTAAATAAATAGATAACTTGTCTTAGGGTTCAAATGTGTAACTATTGAACTGAAATAAATGAAACTAACTTGTACTAATGATTTGCATGAAGCTTAATGTCTCCAGCACTTGTATGGTGTGAGAAGTAAGCATGAAAGGATTTCCCAGTTTTTATTTAAAACGATCGGGGTCCAATACTGCCAAGATTCAATAGACAAATAATAAAAAAGATTATTTCAACTTGTCATCAATTTGTAAAAGTTAGAACCAATTACCTTATTCAAATTGCAGCAAACTGTATGCCTGTGGAAAAAAGGTAATTATCTAGTATAAAAGTGGACATTTCTTTGGATATGTCTTCAGATATTCATAAGAGGATGACATTTAAACCTATTTTGGCTAACCTAGAGAAAAATATGGGAATATGCTGCTCTGAAAAACAAGATCTGTCAGTTACTTTCATAGTGTGTTTACTTGACGAGATACACGTTTCAAATGTCCAAACTTTATACATGTGTTCGGCTTTTAATGAGTATCGACCATGACTTTACTGTTTTAGCTAGCTAACTTAAAGGCTTTTCTTTTATAAATATAAAATGAACTCCATGTCTCATTTGCCTCTGAGATATTCTGCCAGTGCTGTGTCATCTCTGTGATACCAGCAACTAGGTCAGCGAGGTGCTGCTGCTTCATACGAGTGTATTAGTTCAGGTTATAGACACAAATTGAACTTTGTGGTGATGGAGAGAAAGCCTCTTGTTGTCAGCGAGAATATTAGGGATATTAGTAATTAAGAAAAGTATATCAATTAATCAATTAATTCAGTTTAAGCAGGACATTTTATTATGATTCTGTACTCAGAAGTACCAGGAACTCCAAACACATGAAATGGGAAAATGGCCAGCACTGCTGGTGCTGCCAGCTGAGGCAAATTCAATTCAAATAAGTTTCGAATCAACTTCAGTTTAATTTCAAATCAAGTTCAGTTCAATTCAAATTTTAAAAAAAACATGGTGGGTCTTGTTGCCTTGTAGTGTCAGGGTGCATATTTGTCTGTGTTATTATTTCTTAGTTGATTTTTGGGCTTGGCACAAACGCTAGTTTTTTTTGTTTTTTTTATTTGGTCTGAAATGGATTTGCTTATGTATATTAACCATTACATGTTTATATCAATTTCATGAGCTTGACATTTTTATTTAAGAACTTCATATGTAATAATATTATTAGCATTGATAAAAGCTCTAGCTCTTTATTAAATAAAAAATAAATGAGTGAATCCAATTAAGTTTCAATGCATGTTGATTCACAACATTGATATATAAATACTAGACGGAATTATATATTTTTGAACCATTTATTAGCTTTAACAACTTTTAGTAACATTTTTTTTTATTTCAATCAGGCACTTTTGGCTCTGCATACTGTTCTTGCAGTCCTGCTTCCACCATTACTTGCTCCATACGTCCCCCCCCCCCATCGCATAATACGGTCATGTGGGTTTGTGGTGCGTCTTTATCTGGAACGTTGACAGGAGAGAGAGGAGCGGCACCAGCAGCGCTTCCAACAATCCTCAGACAGAAGGCTCACTTTAGAGACCAGATTAAAGCTGCAGCCGTGCACTCCCAATCGATACACTCCAAGAGCTCTCCATTCAGATGTTCTTTATGCAGAAGAATTCACAGATCTGCTCGTTAACCTCGGCTGTTACCATAACACTGTCCTCGCCGGAGGCCCTTCCGAGCAGACGCCTATCATAGAGCTCAGATTGGATTTGTTAATTCATGAGCTAAATGCTCCCCACTTTACCCTGCCCATCCCCTTCCTCTTACCATTTTTGACACGTGCACCCGCATGCAAGAATAGTAACTTCAGGCTATTGTATCTTAAAATATCAGCTGATGATGACCCAAATTTCAGTTGGAAATGATCTGCTAGTGGCTATGTTTTCCTGATCTTTGCAGGAGCAAAACTAAAATAAAGGAGATAATTTAAGATTCAGGCGCTGAGCTGAATTAGAGTCGCTACCTTTTTTTTAACTACAAGTCTCTGGTTCCACATCAATACCTCTGCTCTGACAGCTTTCACGGGCCGCAGCCTGAACAGGTGCTGCCATCATGACTTTCATTAGAGTTGATGGCTGCCGAGCTGGTGAGCTGTTCCCACAACGAGCAAAGCGCTGCAGTCAAATACAGTTGGTTGTCTACTATACTACAATTCCCAGTGCATCAGTGTGTTTGACAGGAGAAAATGTGAAATAAAAAGCTAATGCAGCACTGTTTCCCACACCTATTGCTGCACACTGCCACTCGGCTGGCTGTAAGAACATAGGCTCACCTTTTACTTGCTTACAGAAAAGACAAAACTCAACTTCTTGAAAGGAAACCTAAGGAGCTATATATGTTTAGCAGTTAGCTATAGCCTGCGTTAATCAGCGAATATATCAACTTTTTGTTAATCTTGTATGAATTTGTATGAGTAGACTTGCAAAAAGAGACAATATTCTTCACAATAAGATTGTGAAAACCATAACTAAATTCAGTGTCCAAGTCAAGGTCTCACAACAGTCAAAATAATGGTAAAAATACATTATAAAATGAGTGGTAATAAGATAATTGGCGGTGTTTCCCTATCCCTGATCCTCAAGGCACACTGCCCTGCATATTTGTGACATTTCCCTGTTTCAGGAGACCAGCCTTCATTCCAAAGCCAGCAAAGCTACCTTGGTGGAGGTCTATGCTCTGAGAGTGCTTTTCTAATTCTGTTTGTGTTTTTGTGAGATGAGATGATTTCAAAAAGCCAAAATCTGCTTTCTTGTTAGCTAGGAAAATATATAGCAGCCTTCTTTAAGCCAGCTGAGCAGCAGTGTGCAGCATCCATCCCTCATTAAAGGCACTTTGAGAAAATGTTTTATTCAGTTTTCAAGCTGAAACGCTTTCAAACCACAAAGGGTTGCAACAGGTAACCAGTTCCCTGTCTAATAGAATAATTATAAATGTAATAATCAATATTTTATGTTGTACATATTCTAAAAAGTAACTAAATCACGTCTTACATTTTCAGTCTCAGTTTAACTACTGTGATGCTATGAAATTTCCGTATTTTTACTAAAGAATAAGCAATTCCAGTGAAGGCCTAGTTAGTCTGTTCGGTCATCTCAACCTCGCTAACGGGCACACATCTTCAACTCTAACGTCCCAAAAGCTTACATCACATCAGTGCTGACAATCGTGCTCTGATCTTTCGTGCTCTGAACGCATCAGAAAGCAATCCCTTGGGAGGGAGGAGATGTGTGTTAGTGTGTGGGAAGGTGCTGATCAATACTAAAGACTCAATGATTAGTTCACTAGGTGACTCCTGGTTTTAACTATTGATTTGTGCAGCTTGCAGTGGCTTCATGTGCAAATATTCCTCATCTAAACTCCACAGATGCATTTGAACTTGATGTCTTGAGTAGTTTCCTTTTAACATATTTGAAATAATTGTTCTCTGTTAATGAAAAGTCGCTAATATTTGCTAAAATACAACATCTGTGGGATGTGCTTGTGGGTTTGTAGAGTGGTACTGGACCAAAATTGTAACTACTTGAGGCAGAAGGCAACAAAGGATTGGTTTAAGTTATACATTTTTATGTACAGGGCTCAGCATAAATGAGTAAAACCCATTTGAAAATTAAGATTTTTAGTTTCCATAATGTTCACATGGCTGAGTTTTATTGAACACTATTGACTTCTTAACATTAAATTAAGGAAAACATTATAACTTAGATCTCCAAATCTTCAGTTTTACTAAAATTATGTGAAGCAGACCGCAGAAAAAACCACATCAAGTACTTTGTATGACCAACAAGATTTAAGGACAGCACCAAGTTTTCTAGGCATGGAATCAACAAATTGGCGATATATTGCAACATCTGTTTTTTGTCATTCTTCAAGAAGAACCTCTTTTAGAGCCTGGATGCTGGATGGAGAGTGATATGCAATTATTATCTTCAGAATTTCCCATAGATGTCCAGAATTGCCTTTAGCAATTGTTAACCCCTCTGGTTCACAACAAAATGAAATGAGTTTGTAGCTTCGACATCCAGAAGGGCTCTGAGTAGAGCTGCTGCTCCTCCTCATCTAGAGGAACCAGTTCAAGTGGCTCCGGCATCTGGTCAGGATGCCTCCTGGACGACTCCCTGGTGAGGTGTTCCGGGCATGTCCCACTGGGAGGAGACCCAGAGGGACTCTCTCTTAGGCTGGGAATGCCTTGGGATTCCTCCTGAGAAGCTGGCCCAAGTGGCTGGGGAGACAGAAGTCTGGGTGTCTCTGCTCAAGCTGCTGCGACCCGACCCCGGATAAGTGGAAGAAAATGGATGGATGAATATTCATTATTGGGTTCAGATCAGGAGACATACTTGGCATTCAATCACCTTCACCCAGTTTGTCGTCAAAAATGCAGCAGTAGCTTTAGATTTGTCTGTTAGATCATTGCCGTGTTGGAAAAGTCTATTGAAAACGAGGGCACGGAGTGATAGTAGCATCTTCTCCTTCAGTACATCTGTGAGTTCATGATACCGTCAGTGGAATGCAGCTCCCCAACGCCAGCACCACTCATGCAGACCCACATAAGGACACTGCCTCCACCGTATTTCACTGTAGGCACCATGCATTTTGCTTGGAAATTCCTCACCTTTGCGATGCCATAGTTTTGAAGCCCTCAGTTCCAAAAGCAGTGATCTTAGTCTCATCACACCAGAGTTTAGAGTCCAAGTAGTCTCCATCTTTTTAAGCATGGGCCCTGTTTCATTCTAGGAGTACTTGTTTGTGTTTGGGCTTTAGATTAGGCTTGGATTAGGCTGTAAGCACCGTATGGTGTCAGGTGAAATTGTCACTCCAGTTTGGCTTTCTAATTATTTAGCTAATAGCAGTGAACTTGCATGGGGATTTTCTTCAGTCTTTTTCATCAGAAGACCCTCCTGTCTATATGTAAACTTCCATTGACTGCCTGGCTGTCTCTGTGAAATAGTTGCACCTCCATTTTTTAGACTTTTCTGGATCAATTTCGCTACAGTATTTTGGCTGATTATATAAAGCTTTGATGATCTTTGATTTTCTTGTAGTCCTCACCTTTTTTTGCAAAAAAATAATTTTCTTTCTCTGGTTTGGTGACATTTCTCTTCCCTGTGGAGCCATTCTTGACAGTACGGAATGGGAAGGGGTTTACTTTAACTAATGCCCTGACCTGTCTGCTGGGCATTTCTTAAATTAATAATTAGACTCACCTATGATAGAATTCTTGTTAACTGGAATTTTGTAGTCTTAAATTGGACTTTAATTGGGGTGTCCTTACTTTTGCAACATGGATTTGACTTAATTTGTTAGGAAAAAAACACTTTTTTTTAAATCAATGGCCCTCATTTTTGGCAATATTTTGTAGTATAGTAACCCATAGAAAATGCTGACTCAGAAAGGAAACTAAATTTTTTCTGACATATGTAATGTGTGCACTGATTTATACTGAGCACTCTACACGGTTTTAAAAAACATAATTTTGATGAAATTGGTTGAAATTTGAAAATGGTTTGATGTTTACAAAATAGGCGAAGGAAAAAATAAAATGGTAATGCTTTGGTATGAGGTATAAGGTGTAAACTGACGTGGAAAAAACAAAATAATTCACAGTCTGTATTCTGATGTCTTTAACGCAGAGAAGTCATTTTAAAACATACTTCTCAACATCTGTGGGAGGGGGGCTGCCATCCAGGTATGCCAAGTCGTGTAGAGCAGTAGAGATCTCTAAAAAAACGAAGGATGGGTGTATTATTTTCTCCACCCTGGCACAGGGGGATGTAGTGACTGCCAATTCTTTATCCAACTCAACCTATTCAAATGTGAAAATGTAATTGGCCCCCAGAACTAATAACTGGTTGTACCACCACCACCACCATCACGGTCAGCAACAAATGCCATCCAACATTGGTTATCGTCATCAGTGAGTCTTTTATTTCACCGTTAAAGGAGCCTCGGCTATTTCTTCTTTACAGAATTGCTTCAATTTAGCCACATTTTAGCATTTTTGAGCTCCAACTACATGTCTGACTAGAGCCGCATAATCAGAGTTAGGTCTGTACTTTGACTAGGCTATTTCAAAACTTCAATTTTGGGGTTTTCTCCTCTTATTCAAAGGTGAACTAATGGCCAGATTTCCTCCTTCAGAGTTTTCTGATACAGATCAGAATTCAGGGTTCCTTCAGTTACAGCCCCTAACCCATTTCCTGAAGAAACAAAGCTGCCCCAGACAATCACACAACCACCGCCATTTTTTATGACTTTCTTGAGGTTCTATTTATAAAATGTATCATTAGATTTATGCCAGATGAATGGAGACAAAAAGCTTCCAAGAAGTTTATCCTTTTCCCCCTTTTTCCACAAAATGTTTACCCAAAAGTCTTCGTGATCATCAAGATATATTTTGGACAGTATAGGATAGGCATCAGTGTTTTATGTAATATAATCAGGAGTGGTTTTGGCATTGAAACACTTATCATTTAGGCTGAGTCTCTTTCTTATTGTTAAATTATGAACACTGGCCTTAATTGAGATGAGGGAGATGATCTGGGCTTTAGGTGTTGTTTTGTTGTATTGTTTATCTCCTGGATGAACCTTTGTTGTGCTCTTAGTCATTTTTGTAGCTTATCCAGTCGTGCAAAGGTTAACTACTTTCATGTTTCATGTTTTTTCCATTTGTGATTAAAGGCTCTTACATTGGTACGCTGGATTCCCAAAGCTTTATGTATTTCCAAATGTTATTTCCATACTGATAACTAGCTTTAAAGGGGCCGTATCATACAAAATCAAGTTTTGAGTTTTCAGCCATCTGGAAATGCAATTTTCTCATAAAGAAACCCCACCTGAGTGGTTTTTGGCTTAATTCACGCATGTAGTAATCCTCCTGAATTCTGCTCTCTGAGCAGCTGCCCCTTCCTTTCCTAAAAAACGTCGGAGTGTTCAACTAGTGAGACAGAGCGGCTTACTCTGCTAGAGTTCCAAACACACCCTCCTCCTTCTCAAAGCTCATTGCTGCTTTGGTTTTTGGCAGCTTAAAACGCTTTTTTGTTGGATTTTTTTACTTTCTCTGTGAAAACGCCTGTTTGGCTGCATGGATTACAGGATTTTATTCTACATTCCTAAAGAGCAGCTGCTGAATCAAAGAACAAAGATGCCTGATGGACAGAGAAGTAAATGGCTGCATGCTAATGCTAATGTGTGTTAGTCATTTATCAAGCTGCTAATGAGATCTTATAACAGCCTTATGTGGTTAATTAATTGATCTGTGGCATCTCAGAATGTCTCACCCACTGCTTTTTTATGTACTGGGCTGGAAAGATCTGCTTAGTGGATGCAGATGTGTTGTTTGCGGTTTTGTCTAAAGCTTGGAGACTTAGCAACTGAAATAGGCTTCATTCACTCAGTTTTTTTACAACAAAAAAATAATTATAAAATAAACCAAACGTCTGATCCCTTGATGTTACACAGTTTAATTGTGGTATTTCGTGAATTTCAAATTCACAGTCAGAATACTGTTTGTGATGAAGCTCAGCACAAAATAAAACTGCAAATTGAAAATAATAATGTTTTATATATATATATATATATATATATATATATATATATATATATATATATATATACTTATTGATAGCATCACTAAAGACTACACTATTGTAGATAATTTAGAATCATAAAAATGCTTGAAAATCATCCAAAATTGAGCCCATCCCTAAATCTACTGTGCATATCATCTTATAGTAACTTTACATACCATATAAATGAAGAAGATGTACAGTATAATTATAATGTAAAAGTTACATTTTTGCACAATTTTGCATAGTTGGAGTTACAATAAAAAGACGTTTTATTGCAGCGTCATACAGTCTTTAGTTAAGTAGTTGGCAAAAAAAAGGAGTCATGTCTGCTCAGTTTAATTTTAAATGCACCTCCCAGTGACTCTTTGACACCTATCATGCAGATCTAGGTCTTCTTCGTGACTAAAAATGCTCAGCCTCCCGCTGCATGAAGTCTTTAACATTTGCATTCTATCTAAGGCCAATGAGGCAATAACTTGACTAAATAAATCTTAGGTATCTTCAAATTGATTTGTACCATCAGCTGATTTCAAGCATGGTATTAAAGTTCCTGTTTGGGTCAAATACTTTAATGTTTCTTTAAAAGTTTCATATAATTTTTTTTACATAGAAATTAAAATGGTAAATGGCCTATACTTTTATAGCGCTCTATCTAATCCAGAAGACCCCAAAGCACTTCACACTGCTTTCAGTCACTCACCCATTCACACACAGGTGATGGTAAACTACATTGTAGCCACAGCTGCCACTGATAGAAGTGAGACTGTTGAACACTGGCATCACCAGCAGGCAAAGTGGGTAAAGGGTCTTGCCCAAAGCTGCCACAGCTTTTAAATTAGCTTTGTTTTATTGTTTAGTTTAGTTTCTAAAGTAGGTTTAGGAAAGATTTGACATCAGTAGTATATTTTTTTTTGCCTACCATGTTTTAATGACAAGCGGTGGTGTTCAAATGAAATAAGTGGTGGATTAGTCTAATCAATGTTGTTTAAACTGAAAGGGCTTCCTGCAAAATCTATTAAGAGGAGCACAGACAAAGTAGGAAATAAAGAAAAGAATAAAAGTTTAAAATATGAAAAGTTAGCATAACTTGACTGAAAGGATTTATAAACTTGAAAAAGACAACACAGCAACATACAGCTTTAATTTAGAGTAGGAAGTATAAAACTGTTTTATCAAAAATTATTCCCTATTTACTTACGGTAAATGGCCTGCATTTGTATAGCGCTTTTTCAGTCAGAGGACGAGAAAGCATTTTTATGCTAGATTCAGTCATTCACCCATTCATGCAGACATGCAGGCGCTGATAGTGGTAAGGTCCGTTTTTGTGGCCACAGCTGTCCTGAGGCACGCTGACAAACGCGAGGCTACCGTACGCACAGGCGCCACCGGGGTCTCTGATCACGATCAGCAGTCAGGCGGGTGAAGTGTTTTAACACCCGAGGAGGGTCAAGACCGGCAACCTGATAATTATGGCACAAATTCTTACCACCTGAGCTACAGTCACCCCCCCTTATCCATTTGTCTCCTTTTTGATTCAAATTTTGATTAAGATAATTGTTTTCCTGTAAATATTTAGATATTTGCATATATATCTCATAAATGTTTGGTTATTCTTATTTCCTGAATATTTATCATTAAAATATATATTTAGTTGATCAAATGTTTTACTATACATTTAGTAATGTATTTGTTCTCATTTAAGTTTTTTATTCATCTCTACATTTATTTGATGTATTTTTTTATTTACTTAAAGAATTCGCTTTTAAGTTAAGGTGTAAACTAGGCATTAAAAAAGGGCATAGTGGGATTTGATAGTAAGTAAGTGCTGTTAATAGGAGCTAGTGGGCCTAGCAGGCTACTCTCAGCAGAGCCACTGATCAACCAGGGAATCAGAGAGCTGAGATCACACTTAAACTGCTAATTAATTAGGTCCATGTCTCATTGCCACCAAATTCACAGAGGGACAGCACATGTGTAGCTGTGCATCTGTGCTAGTTAAATGGACAATTCGTGGCTGTTATCCAGTGTTTAAGCTGAAACAAGCTGTTTGTTGTTTTCAGCATTTGACATTTGGTGGACGATACTCATCCAATCCCAGAGCTGTCTGTAGTTCTACCGTGGGGATGCGCGCTCCAAAGAGAAACAACAATCAGTGCTTTTGTGTCATCCTTTGATCAGTGCTAAACAGCAGATTCACACTTTACCTCCTTTAAAAAAAACGACTTCTGACAGGTCTTCCGGAACGTCTAAATTTGTTTCCGAGAACATTTTAACTTGTATTTCTGCTTCACTAATTTAGTGAAGAATTGTGTAGACATAATGCAAAAGTGGTCCAAAAAGATGAAAGTTTATTTCCACAAACTGCTGGCTGGGTTGAAATAGGTCTTGGAGTGAGGATATCTGTTGAAAAGGTTGGGGACCTTTTTGCATGAATTTCTGCATCAGTGTGGACGTTCTATGTTTTTGGTCTGATACATAATTTTTCTTCCGTTTGCAATTATTGTGGGCTATCCTTCTTGTAGAAGGTGACGGTGTTGTCTGCTGGACAAGTTGAGGGTGTTGTCATTGATTGGGTTAGTGGGTGTGCTCTTCCTGCCGGCTCAGTGTTGACCTCCGTACAAGCCCTGGTACCAACCATTACACTGGCCTTGTAATGTGACCAGAAACATTTTTTGTCATGTAACTAAACATACCAAGTTCTCTCTACTAAACCCGATTAGTGCAATGAATGTTTCAGCTAAATAATTCATTCAACTAATGTTGTTTTGTAAAAGTAATCATCACTCAGAAGTTTAACTAGAAACAAAACCTGGGTTTACAGTGTATAATCTTGGTTTAAGTCCAGGGTGTTTAACTCTAAAGTTGGATATACCCTGTCTTTTGTCTCAACAGTTTGATTTTTGAAATTTGAACCAACTAGAAACACAGATGTTTGGGAAGCTGATAAAAAAAGGTGAAAAGACAAATGTAAGAAGAGTTATTGTTCCTTTTAAGCAGAAAACTGCACCGAAGTGGAAGGTGTGATTAAAACATAAGAATGGAGCCAACGGAATAGAGGCAGCTGATATAACCATCTCTGAGAGCTTGGTAGATGGCATCTGGCTCATCTACATCAAAAAAATCCATCTGGCAGGGCACGTTGAAATAGCCAACTTTGGTGCTGTGCTCTGACACCTTGGCAGAGTGTGAGCTCCTGCACAGGCAGATGCTACAATGTCTGAGAACGGCTTATTAATTACCTCTGAGGTTTGCTCTTGGTGTTCTGCGGGTTTTGCTTGATGAGAAACGCATACTAGGACAAGATCAGAGCGAGGAGAAATAGATTGTGTGTGTGCGCTGAGACGGTGTGTGGGAAGTAGTTGTATACTTACAAAGAAGTCGATTGAAAATGTGTCAGGTGTTAACAAATTTAATCAAAACACACTGTTATATACTGATTTTAATCATTAAATTACAGTTTTATTCTTGTATGTCACTCAACCTAGCTTAGCCCAATTTAACTTAACCTTTAGGTGAGGTTTGGAGATGAACTGATATAACAGTGTCTCCATTTAATTTGTCTTAAACACCATTATTTAGAAAATGAGGGTTAAGAATAAGGGCCATGTGTATAGCTGTATGTTCAGTACCTTGTTTCAGGTGTGAATTTTTGCAGCAAGAGCTACAGGGAGTTACAAAAGCATTAATAACCTTAATATCTGTTTCATGTTTTGTCATAATTCTGCTCTACCTTGTACTTGTCTATCACATTTAATCCTAATAAAATACAATAAAGTTTGACAAAATTTAACACATTGAAAAAAATACTATTTGAAGGAACTTTGCCTTTTCTCAACCAATGCTCAGACATTTGGGAAGTTGTTTTAGGAAATTCGGCCTCATGATATGAAGTTTCAGCATGCCAAATGGTAGCGCAAGCCACACGCATGGAGAGAAATGGTCAGAGCATGCAGAGTAAATCTAGTCACAGTAACAGGCTGAATGAGCCAGTCATCTGTACACCCACGGCTGTGTGTGGGTGTCGAAAAGAAGAAGGAAAAAAAAAAGGCTGTCATTTTGGAGAGGTGAAAAGATCTCCATCTTTCTGTCTCCAAATGTTCCTGCTCCTTGCTTACCTTTTTGGATCTTGCACCAGTACCACAAAAAACCTGCTTCTTATGTAAATATCTGCTTCCATTTTTTAAAATTCCTTCTGGATGATATTAAAGAGATTTGATCGAGAGTTACGGTTAGGTCTTAAATACCTGATGCAGGGCTATCTCTGCATAAAGTACTTTGGATTAATATGTTGCCAAATCAATAACTATGTTATCTTCATTATCTTGTATAACTCTTCCAGCTAAGCAGCAAGAGCAGAACTTTTCTCTCCATCCTCATAGCGTAGCTTAATATACCCCATGTCTTTTATCCTGCATCCGGTTTCCTTCCTGATGGAATGTAATTGGCCTCAGGAGAAAGCATGCTGTGGGTTGAAGTGATGATCACTAAGATTTAGAGAGAGCAAAGAGAGCTCTTCTTAGTTTATGGTGGTAGCCAAATGACAGGACACGTGATTTAAGGGGGTGGGGGGGACTTCCAATTCAACTATCCACTTGTGATAGAAGTCATTCTCGTTGTGTCATAGTTGTGTACACCTTTGGAGGCAGCCTAGTTTCCTTTATTGGTGCCACGCAATCGCAAATGTAACAAATATTACATATGATATATTCCGAAGGTCCTCAGACAGAACGATTCCTCCCACTGTAAAGGATGAGACTGAAAAATGTAGCTGCAGTGAAAAAGGAGACACCATGTTCTAGCACGGACCGAAAATTTGATATCCGCTTCACAACATATTAGACCATGGCTGAACTGTTGTAAATTAGGATTGCAGTGTGAATGATAGATCGACATTGCTACATTCTAAGTAATCACAAAAGAGAAGAAGAGAGTAGAATGAATGAATGAAGAAAAGACACAATAAAAGAGGAAAGAAAGGTAAAAGGAAGGAAAAACAACATAGGTGAAAAAGGGCATAAGGAAACAGGCAAGAAATAAATGAAGGAATAAATTACAAAAGGAAGGAAAGGGGTTGAACAGTGAAGGGAGGGGGGTACAATAAATAATGGAGGGAAGGTAACAAAGACAAGAATGGAGGTAGGACATATGGGGTGTGAAAGAGAAAGGATAGATAAAAAGAATGGGAAGACAAAAAAAGAAAGAAGGGCAGTAGGAAGAAAGGGGGGACATGAGCGACTGAGGAATAAAGAAAGACACGAGAAAGGATGTAAGGTAGGACAAAATGAAGAAAGACAGAAAGGAGTAACACCCAAAGGAGGGAAGGGCATAAGGGGAGAGAGGTATGCATTAAAGGAGGACAAAATTAAATAGTATATGTGAGAGCATACTCACATGGGGAAGTTGGAAAATATTCTTTCTCATTTCTGGAATGGAGAACATGGTCTGAAAATTCAAATATTATTCATAAATCTTCTCTTCTTGAGACTAGGAAGTACTGGACAAACATTCCTGACTTTTCTCATACTTTTCCAGAATGTACAGAAACCAAGATCTTAAATAACAATTTTAGGTTCTTTAAGCTGATCTAGACTGTAATAAAACAGCTTAGCCGTGGGTAAAAATGTAAGAATGACGGGATAAGTGATGCCCTGTAATATTAGCAGGCGTCTCTTACAACCAGATTAGTTACAAAGTGGAAACGGAAGTCAGTCTTTAAAGTTGTCTACCATTCAGGAGGAATGGGCCAAACATTCAAGCAAACTATTGTTTGAAGCTTGTGGAATTATGTAACCCACAATGTAACTCAAGTCATTAGTGCTACCAAATGAATGGAAAATGTATGTAAACTGTTTAAGAACTATAGGTATGTCTGTTTTCAAATAAACCAGAATATCTAAATTAACATTTTATATGTGGGCTTGCTTATGGAAGTGAAACTAAAAGTATTTTGCTCTTAAACCACCAATCAGGTTACTTACAATATAATATCATGTTTTTTGGTTGTATCAAAGTATTCACGTCTTGTCAAATAAATTATAATTTACTTATAGACAAGAAGGAAGAGCTTGAATTTTATGTATCCGGCAGATCATTTAGGGCTGTTCAAAGGTGGGAAAATGACTCTTTATTTCCTCCCTCTTCCTCCTCTATTTCCTTTTTATGGTGTAGTACATCATAAATGTATTACACAGTGAGGAAATGACCCAATCCATATCGAAGGCAGACTAGCAATTTCAATCAAGTCCGTGTGTATGCTCTCAATAAGAGATGCTGCTATTTTTTACCACTTTATAACTGTGGAAGGAGGGGTGTAGGAAATCACTGAGGGATTCCCCCGCACTGTGGTGATATACCACTGTAGGGCCATCCCAAAAGGAGGGAGAGCTCCAAAACTGCAATAAAGTGACTAAAATGGCTTTACTTTACTTTACATAATAGAGTACGAAGTCTGTATATGTCATTCGTCTTCATCAAAGCCTTGATGTCTTTCTTTTTCATTTTATCGACAGGCGGGATTTGACAAACAGTGGATTTTCAGGACTCTTTTGCTTGTGTTGCAACATAACATTTGCAGTGCCGGGGAGAAGGAGAGATTCAAATGAATGTGGGTCAGTTAGCAGCCAAAACTCTGCTTATCTGAACTCTCACACACCCTGAATGGAAATGATTATACCCTTCGGTTAATTTAATTATTAAGGCGTGCTGGAAATCATTTCCGCTGGTCACCGTCTTGATCATCGCTGAAAACATATGCTAATTCACAAACAACAGCAGTATGGCAGAGCGTCAATAATTTATAACGTGTAGTTCTAGTTCATAGAAAACCAGAACTCACTTCCTCTTGGGCAGGTATTGCAAAGCTGTGCCAGCTACGTCTCAGATTCATTTGGATTGTCTCCATGCAACAATGATGAGGACTTTTTGGCCGACCGTTTACACAGGCTATACGCTGTCAGTTTAAATCATTTATTACCCTGTGAGGTGTTAGCAGGAGGAACGGGGGAAGTGGATGGAAAGCCAGGGACAAAGCAAGGCAGCGTGGAAGGCGTCAGTCATTTGGAGGGGATGATCGAGGGTAAAGTTACAGCGGTGATGGAAATAAAGAGTAAAGGCAAGGTAATAAGTCGGATTCAGACAACAAATGTAACTCCCCCAATGAGTGAGTTCTTTCCAGCTATAACATTTGTTATTATTGATTTAAAGGATTGAGTTCACTGCCATCCATTTATAAGATTCATATTTTTATTGTTGCCTATACATGCCTAATCTCAGTGATATTTTATATTTAGACTCCAAGCTTTTATGATGACTCCACTAGAGCTGAAGGTAAGGTTGTGTAGCCATTGATCGGTATCCGTATCAATCACTGTTTAGGTAGAAATCAAGGCAAGGCAATTTTATTTATATAGCATACTTTCAATGCAAGGCAATTCAAGAGGCTTTACATGAGTCGGTGGTAAAGAAACCAAACATAGCATTTGATTATAAACAATTTACGAAAAGCATAAAAAGAAAATGTATGTAAAAAAATCAATATTACTTAAATGCAACTCTAAACAGTAGAGTTTTAATCTTTGATTTGAAAGAACCTGATGATTCAGCAGCTCTGAACTCATGAGGAATGTTACTCCAAGTTATAAACTGAAAGCTGCTTCTCAATGTTTGGTTCTAATAGTAGGGATGTTTAGTGAATTAGAGTTGGAGGGCCTGAGTGGGAGTATTTTAAAGTCTATTCTCTGAGCTGCAGAGAGCCAGTTTAAGGACTTTAGAACTGGGTTGATTTGCTCTACTTTCCTGGTTCTAGTGAGAACACAAGCAGCAGCATTCTGAATCAGCTGCAGCTGTCTAATTGACTTTTTAGGTAGGCCTGCGAGGATACTGTTGCAACAATGAATCCTACTAAAGATGAACCCATGTATGAGGTTTTCAAGGTCCTTTCTTGCTTGGCAAATAAATTACTAACTGGTGTTATAGAGTAATACACCAAAATCAACAGCTATGGCATGCATGCTGTTAATTATGTGTAACTTAATCATTAATGACCTCTGCCAATGAGTTTATGTTTTTGGCAGGATTTGTTATGTTTCGGGATGCAACCACTTTTTTCAAACCGATACGATACCCTTACTTGGATCTGAGTACTTGCCGATACCAAGTACCAATGCCAATACTTCTACCACAGAAAAAAATGCAATGAATTGGAAGACCGGTTGTATTTTCTAGATTTGTTAATAAGTCATCAAAGTAGAACGTTTTTTTTCTCTCTTTGTATTTTGCATTTCAGTTTAAACCATTTTGAACTTTGTGTTTTTATAACTTTTAGCTTTTTTTATTTAAAAGGAACTCAATATTTTTTAAACATTGTTTTTTTGCACAATTCATCTTTTTTCAAAGGTATTCTAAACCGTTTTGAAATTTTTTAATGGATCTGGTGCAATGTATCTCGAATGTGAGAATTTTCAAAAACAGAAATTTTTACATGAATAAAAAAATCCCAATAAATACAGTTGCTGCACATGCTAATAACTATATCGCAAAATGGATTTGAGGCCATATCGCCTAGTTCTAATGCTGAGTATCAGGGTAGAGGCCTTGTGTAGCCACAGACTGAATTATTTCATCAGGTCATTTTTTTTAATTCGTTGCCCAGTTGTGGTGTTTAAGTGATAATAATACACATGTTAGGGATACCACTACTGGAATACTGGAAGAGCTGAGGTGCTTAAGCTTTGGAGTTTTCAACATATTAAGAACATTTAAGAACAGCCTTGTTTTCATGGGCTAAATAGCAACAGGCTGATCTAGAATTGCAGGTTTCCATTTATTGGAGTTATGATGTATAAGAATCATGAGGAAAAAGTCCCTTCATAAACGACTATATGTGTGACTTGATTGGTTAAAATCTTGAATTGCAGTGGGATATAAAAAGGTTAATATTGGGAAAAATGGGATTCTTTTTGTCGGTATTTAAGAACACCATCAATGTGTGTTGTATTTAAATGCTAGATTGGATCTAAATTATACAAACGATTTAAATGTTGAATCCTTTATCCACCGTTAGTATTAGCCCTTTCTAATTTTCTCACAAAAAGCCTGGGTTTGGTATACTTTCTTGGCATTCTATATAGTTAGAAGCTTAAGGGAAAAGGAAACTAAATTATCAACAGTGTTTATTTTGATTGGATTGTGTTCTAAATATTTATCCAATAGCTGCAGACGTTACAGTAAAAATATTTACTTCCAACAGAACCTTTCATAAGCTTTTTATTAAAGCTAGGAGCCTTAATAAAACAGGACAGAAAAAGGGTGATTTGTAATGGAAGATAATGACAGTACACAAAAGTAATTGCCACATTAATTCCTGATATTTCCTCCCACATGCTTTCTAAAGACTACAATTGGAGAGTGAT
This sequence comes from Apricaphanius iberus, assembly GCA_028564705.1. Lineage (NCBI taxonomy): Eukaryota > Metazoa > Chordata > Actinopteri > Cyprinodontiformes > Aphaniidae > Apricaphanius > Apricaphanius iberus. The sequence continues at coordinate 2,682,257 of JAPXFQ010000314.1, forward strand.
TGGGGGTTGCAGGCTACCAAACATGGTATGGTTCTATTACCGTACTACCATGGCTTGGTGCCCATTAGCTTCCCTTGTCATGCTGTGTGTCCAATCTGTCCTGTGCTGACTAAGATCATCCTTTGCTCATATCTGTGCGCTGAATAAAATCTTTACTGATTATAAAGTTTTAAAAAAATAAATGAAGAAATAGCTTTCAGATGTCTGTATATATTTGCATGAGTTTATTTTGGAACTTTCTTTTTGTTCTCCCTCATGAAAATGCAAAACCTGTTGTGCATTAGAAACACTGTCTCTGGCTGCGCAAAGAGACAAATAACTACTCGAGTTATGTAACAGCTTGGTCACACATGAATCTTTTGGAAAGCAACGCTTATTGCAGTGGCCGCTTTTAATCTCGTTCTGGTTTCCGTTTGGCACCACAGGGACATGTGTGCCTTTACTAAGTGCCAGCTTGGTGCAGGTTTCATTTCAACACCACAGTGGGTATGGTGAAGATCATTGTAATGCCCAGAGAAAGAGAGGGAAGGAAAAAAGATGCGAACAGAGAAAAATGGATATGGTGGAAGGAAAACTTTGCTTGAGTAACTGGATTACGTGGTATGGAATGAATGGGGGGAGGGATTGTGTCCTCTGGTACAGCTTCTGCGGTGGTCAAATATTACTTGAATTAATGCAAGCATTCACCTAAACTGCTGGATTATGTGTATTCTCATGGCAGAACTGAGTTATGAGTTTGTTTTTAGTTTTTTTTTTTGCTCACTTAAAGTGTCATATCATGGTTGTTTGATACATAAAAAAACAGGAATATAATAATGTTATATATATATATATATATATATATATATATACATATAAACAAAAAAAGGAAAATGCAATAATATTTCTACTTCTAAAATTGTAATACTATTTTCTATAAAGTCATGTATGCTGGTCTATTGAGAAATATGTATGAGCATTTTTTAGAATCTTGGAGTCTAGTCCTGTGTTTGCAGAGTGTATAGTATCTCTTGATGTCGCTCCGAGTAGCACATGGATATTGGGATCAAGAGTGTGACATTCACAGAGTTAGGCTCCATCAGTATGGGACACTTTGTTTTTGTTTATTATAAAATCTGTTTATTTGTTTTTGTTGTATTCCAATATTTAAGGATCAAATAGTTGTCTATGGATGTCTTACAGTAGTCACATAATTATTAGGCAAAGCAAACTAGGTCAAGATTCCACTTAGACATATTCAGGTGAGTTAATCCTCATTAGCAGATAAAGCATACCAAACAAATGATCCTTAAAACCCACTAAGGCATTGCTAATCTGCTAATCACATTATGTAGCTACAGTATCAAATCTGTCATAAGTCAATTAGCTTTATTTCCTATCAGTGTGTTTTCCTTACACCTACTGAATTTAGTCAAATAATTTATATGTGCTTATTGAGAAAAATATTTTCCTGTTTTGTGGATCTGCTCTGCAAATGATGGCCGGCTAGGCTAGCTACAGTAGCCCGCAGTCTGCTGCTAACCATACTTGATACAATTTCCTTTTAACATGCCAGCTGTACCTTTTTAAAACTCCTATTACGAATGGGTAAAGGTAAAAAAAATTTTTTTGTAAATAATATAAATAATGAAACAGCTAATTAATTTGTTTAATGAAAGGAGAGATATAGACCTTCTCTGCTGGCAGAATATCCTGAAATGGCACTGAAATTAGAGGTGGTAGGGATGCACTGTGGCTTTATCCATTGTAGATACTTTTACACTTCTTTTAAAGCTACTAGTTTAAATAACGTATATGATCTACTAAGTTTGCTACTGACTCTTATTCTTCCTGAATAGTGTAAGCAATTTACTGAAATGTATAATGGGTCGATTATTAAATTGATAAACTTACAAAAAATACAATGGAGCCTTACAGAAACTGAAATACATGGAAAAAAAATGCTTATAGGAAGGATGGTTTAGGTATGAAGAAGAGACAAGAAGCCTGATGCTGGTTCTTAGTAGGTAACAAATAAATGTAGTTTGAAAAAAATCTTTAAAAACAGAGTTTAAAAAAATAATTAACTGTAGTCCAAATGGCTGTGCGAAAGTCCATTTAAATGCAGACGAAAATCAACATTGGTTTAAAGAGCTTTCAGGTGTTCAACCTTGTGAATCAATGTTTTTGTACATTTAGTCAACGGGGAAAGTAATTCTTGAAAATCTTTCTCAGAAAATATGTTCACAAAGGCTGCATGCAGATGAGTCATCCTTCCTTATAATACTGACCAGTGTGTTCACAGGGGAAGGCACTTTAAAGGATTTGATTGCAGTTAGGGTACTGGTTTGTCTCTAGTTCATATGATAATGTGTCATGTCAATGGCATACTGGAGCATGATAACTTTTTGGTGAAGAAATAAAACTGTTCAATCAAAATACACATTCTTATTATCATGTTTGACCTATTCTTTTTTTTTTCACAGGACTACACACTGACCATGTATTTCCAGCAGTACTGGAGGGACAAGCGTCTAGCCTACATTGGAATCCCACTAAACCTGACTCTGGACAACAGGGTTGCGGATCAGCTGTGGGTCCCAGACACTTACTTCCTCAACGACAAGAAGTCTTTTGTTCACGGTGTCACAGTCAAAAACCGCATGATTCGCCTTCACCCAGATGGGACTGTCCTATATGGACTCAGGTATGAGCTCGTTGTCTCAGTAGCTTCTTAGTCTGTTTCCTCTTTCGATCATGTTTGTTTTTGAAAGATTTCTCGAAGAAAAGTGGACCATTGTTGCGCATGTTTGAAATGTTTGCCTAGAAATGTTTGCCTTTCATAGTATTTTAATATTTTCATAAATTATGGCGGTAAACAGTCACAAAATGTTTATTTGTATCTATTTTGTTATCTAAACATTTTGTGTTACACTTTTCTTCCATTGATTGAAACTTTGACACCTGATCAAAGCAAAATTACTCTAATTGACCTGATAATAAATAATAATCACTCTAGTCATATATAACAAAATTTCTTTACAGCCGATTATGATTGGAACTTTAAAACTTTCAGTCAGCGAAATCACTTGGACCAGTGTTCTTCATTGCCACAATGGACAAAGTTTTTTAGGAAAGCTGTTATATTTTTATCCATAAATACACTATAATTAAGTGGCTAGCTTGTACTTAGCATTTATTTTAGCGTTGAACTTTTCACTCAGCGAGAGGGAAAAATATAACATCTTCTGTATTTAGTGTTGAATTGTAAAGACCTTATACTTATACAAAGTCTGCCTTTCTGTTTGATGTATGATGTCTCATGAAAAATGGCAACTCCCAGGTCATAGGCTAGGCTGAGCTTAGCTAGGTACATTTGGACACACTACATTCACCTTCAGAGGAAAATACTCCTAATGGTAATGTCTAGCCATTTGTCTGCTCAATTTGTCTCAAGGCACATTACTTTTGAGAAGGGGTGGGGGGAAAAATGGATTCACATAAGAATCTCGATTCTTTGCTTAAGAATTTTGAATCAAATTTTTTTTCGAATTAAAAAAATCGATTTTCAAAAAAAAAAATGTATTTCTTTAAATGCAGCCCAGGCTTGGAAAAAAAAAGTTTTAAGTTCACTCTATTATGAAGTATATTTAAGTATGTAGCAACTGAATCGAATCGTCACTCCACGAATTGTAAAGAAGTTCATATCCATTCATGCTCTGCGTATATACATATAATGGGAGTTAATGGGGCAGCCACAGTGCAGCCTCTACATAAGGCATTTTCTGCCACAACAGCGTTTTTTGGTGACTTGCTAGCACTATTACCCTGTAAGTTCGGAGTGTGTCGGAGGTGCTGTGTTGTCTGCAGTGGTTTTTAAAGACTTCAAACAAATGGATTCCAAGTTACACTTACCGGCGATTATCAGCCGTCCCCTACTGCAGCTGTCACCTGTGCCAGTGGCGGAAAGCGAGCTATCGGAAACCGAATTTAGACCACTTGGTCATTTTCTTTGTGCAATTGAGAAACACGCAAATGCAAAACATGTTGATATTTGCAGTAGCAAGTTCTGTCTAACCAACAGCCGTCAATCATAGGTCGAAAGACCTGCTAAGACCACAACTGGGATGCGGCACAGCAGTGACGTAATTGAAATCACGCTTTAGTGTAGTTGGATTAAAAGCATCTAAAACTCCCCTGCAGACAACAACGCAATAACAATTCATAAAGCATTGGCGAAATGAAGGAGTTTTGTGGCAGATAATGCCTTATTCAGAGGTTGTACGTTCATTGCCCATCAACTCCCATTATATTGATATACACAGATCGGAAATGGCTCCAAGCTTTTCTGGGTAAGTAAATTAACATAATGCATGCTAAAAATAAATTCCAGGTTGCAAAAAAATTGCACTTTCCCTTTAAGTACCTGCTAGGGTCCAGATGGATGAAATTTTACAACTCTTCCAACCCGGTTGACTGCATGAAATTTGTGTTTTGTAATAGCTTGTAGGGAAGATTGTATGGCTCTTTCTCAACCACAAACTGAACATGTTTTGGAATACTCAAAACGAAATGGGGTTTTAGATGTTGAGTGCTGTCAAAAGGTTCACCAGTGTTTCTGGGGAAGGTTTGTGTAATAACCTTACTGTAGACAGCTACTGCTAAAATATTAAGCAATTGCTTCATATTGTCTTTAGATATGTGATAATGAAAAAAAACTTCCACAAAAGTGTAACATAGTAAATGTACTGTTGTTTTTGGTGATTTAAAACCAGATTATGGCTAACTCAGAAACTGGCAGTCCTCCACCATTTCCCACCAGCTCCGGATGATTGTTTTATGTGCAGAGGCAAATGAGCATTTAGAAGCATGAGCAGTTCAGACACCACTTACAATGCAAAGCTCAGTTTCCAGGTTGTTAGTGAAGACTTGTTTTATAGAGGGAGCCCTTGTTCTGAATTTACCATTGATGTTTTTGACAGGCTAATTCAGAGGAGTCGGATGACCTATGAATATGGATGTAGGCTTTGAATTGTCAGAGTGCACAGCAAGAAATCTGTGTGCGTCTATGTTTGGTTGTGTACTAGCATCCCCCGCATTTGCATATGTCAGAGTGTGTACTTTTAAGTCAAACAGCAAAGCTTGATTATGCCAGTGGAGTTCAGAGCATTTAGCCTAGTGGGCTACTTATAGACCTCACAGTGCATTCAGGAGATCAAAGTATGGAGACGATATGATGAGGTGTTTTTGATTAGAGCCGTTATATAAATTAATGTCGGGTAAAGTTGAGTATCTAGTTGAAAACAGATTGCTTAATGTTAATAAGAAAGTATCACCGTAAGTTGTGTGGGGGCTGTTGTCTTCCGAAACCCAGATCTTTACCTATAAAAGACTGAACTTTGCGTCTACCTTTCTGAAATTCAGAAATCAAAAGTTAACAATAATGTTATGGAATTTTGTTCCATTCTTCATGGTCTAACTGAGTCAGGTTTGTTTGCCACTTTGATTTAGTTACAGCCAAAAATGCCACTAGGCAAAAGTCAGTTCAGGAGAAGGTGTTTTATCTTTCCTTTCCTTCCTTCTGTCGTATTTGCTGTTTTAAACTTTTAAAATATTGGTCTGACTTTAAATATGGACAAGTTTAGGCAAGCAGCAGTTTCTTGATTGCTGGTGTTTGAAGATCGACATAAATTGACCTTGTTTTTCCGCATACATTTTCTGAAGTCTTTGCACCAAAGTGGTTTAGCTAAATGTATTCTGACTTCTTATATTTCTTTTGGGGTGATGGCTTCTTTCTCTTTGAGATGCTGATCAGCACACGTTCATTTTGAACTCCTTTGTTGTTTATGGCTAGGGCTGCCATGATTAGTCGATTCATCATGACGATGTCAACAACCAAACTTGTCGACAATAAAAGTATTTGTCGACATCATCTTTTTTTTTAAAGCAGTTTTTCTCTTAAAACTGCAGCTGTATCACTCACTGAGCTGTATATACTGCCTGACTATGGCTCTGTCTGCCTCTCTATCGCTGATGCATATGCGCAGCAGCAGGAATCGGGATCAGTCCTGGTGTAACAACGGAAAAGCCCAAACTCTCATGGCGAGCTGACAACAGAGTGCTAATATATAGGAGCGTTTTATAAAAATTGTACAGAAGCGTGTTTAATCCAAAATCCACAAGGTAGAACCTGCTTTCCGTGGCAGGATGACGATGATGCTCCAACATCTTAACAGGAAGCCCGGCGTGGCTGACTACGAAGAGGGACAGTTGCCTCGCTAAGCTAATTAGCTTGTTAGCTACTAATGTTAACACCAACAGTAGGCTGACTGAACAGCCTCTTTTAACATGTCCGCTTTTCGTGTTCAGTCTGGAGCATTCTTGGATCGATATAAATGTCCTGGTTTTTATATTTATCGCATCTTTTTTCTTATGTCATCAGCACCTGAATTGTGGCTGGTTCTGATCCGTTCAAAGCAGACAGCGTAGCGCTGCTTCTCTCAACAAGACATCAAAGCATATGTGTATGGTTGCGACACTTGTAGAAGAGTGCACATAGCTGGCTCAGTTATTTCTGTTTATGGCAGCATCCCAATACCCTGCTGGTCTCATGGATGCAAAAACTATGAAAAGGCTGAACAAAGTGAGAGTTTATTAAATGGAAAATATTATTAATTACTTGTATTGATATCTGTACATTAACAGTAGTGATTGTGATTTTATTCCAATTTGCACGTCATGTCATGTAACATTATTTTTTTATAATTAGTTCATGAATTTTGAATAAGTGATCATTTTAACTGTCAGTATTTTAGATAGCACATAATGTTTTAGCTCATTTTATTTAGTTTGTCCATAATGCCACACAAAAAATCAGATTACGATGTTGCCTACATCTACAGTTGTAAATAAACCTATCAGATGAAATTACATCGGTGGACCAGGTTTTCCTCATATTTGTGAAAAGCCAGAGTAATGTATGTAAATGTCTCTGTCTCTTAAGAAATGAATACAACAATTTCCTAAACGTTTATTCTTTACTCTCCCAAAACATGAATAGTCTTGTCTGAATTTTGTCAGACTGTTAGAAAAATATGTCAAGGTTCATGTTTTGCTCAGAAGGAAGCAGATACTTTTTTCAAATCCAAAAAAAAATGTTTTAATTAAGCACCTAATTTTAATTTGTCCAAATATGATGCCAGTTGAGGACATTTTGACAAATTTGCTAATTTATCTATAAAAAGATTATTTGTCACATTCTATAGGCAATACGATCTGAATGTGGAGTGGGCCACTATAGTGACAATATGTCTGCAATGGAAACCCACTTTGTTGGTGTAATTTTAGCAGCATAATAATATCAGCTAATGGCTTTCCACAACCTCATCTGAGTCTTAGCTAAATGAAGACATCCAGTGGCTAACTGCCAAGCAGCCGGCTTTTAATCAGGCCAGACTCATCCGAAATCATTTCGAATTTGCATTTCACTTTGCCGCTCACTTTAGCTGTCTGATCATCGGGCGTCGGAGCACTTGTGTCTCATAAACAAAGCGAGAACTCCTTGCGACCCACTTGAGATGAGCAGCTGCTGAGCTGTGCCAAAATTTGCAGCCATGTTTGTGTCTTTTTGCTTTCTTTTATTTTCACCTAATCACAGGCTTGACCGCAGCCAGTTCTATGCCCAGGAGATAGAAAGATAAACTGTAAAACATCAGTATGGACTGGTGTCTGTCAGTGACTTATAGCTTAATTATATACATGCTTACACAGTCAGCGTTTTGACTCCAGGAGGCTGCAGTAATCTGTTTTGGAGATGACAATGCCAGTAGTCTCCTGTAATGTGAAACCAGCTGAGGAACTTAATGTAAAGACAAGCAGATGATTAGTTTGCTTAAAAGATGACAAACACAATCAGGTGCTTTCAGCTTAATAGTTTAGCCTAGCCAATTTACTGCTGTCCCTTCCACTCTTAAGTCATCTCGACTGCTTACAGTACAGAAGATCTCCAACCTTCTTGCTTTTATCTGCAGTGCAAAATTGCACTAGAATGGATTGGTGGAAAAATTATCCATGATTATTTTTTCGTATGTTGTAGAAAGAAGTCTGTACATCATTCAGTTATTGGGCTTTTTTCTAATACAGTGGGGGGTGGGGGTGGGGGGGTGGGGGGGTTAACCCTGGCCCTTCAGACACACTGCCGTGTATGTTTCAGCAGTTTCCCTACATTATAAAACCTGATTCAGAGGATTGTAGTTCAGGAAAAGCCTATTAATCAGACATTGACTGAAATCAGGTGTAATGATGCAGGTAAACATCGATATTTGATATTGTGATATCAAATATTATTGATATTATTATTGTGAAGTGGAAAGAAGATCAAATTCTTTAGCGGTCTCTAAATCTGTTTGTTCTTTTTCAGGATAACAACAACAGCTGCTTGCATGATGGACCTCAGGAGGTATCCCCTGGATGAACAGAACTGCACTCTGGAGATAGAGAGCTGTGAGTGCATAAGCATTTTTTTCCCCCCCTTAAAGCTAGAATAACTTCATTCATTTATTACAACACCACCTGTACTTGCCAAGATATAAGGAAGGTATTTTTTTTTTTGCAAGAATGGAGACGTTATTCGACTCTCAACCAGAAATTTTATTAGATTTTTGCCTTATTTTATTTTACGTCCCTTGCTGCTTGTCGGTTCTAGTCGGGTACTTTTGTGATGTAGCAGCTGCAGGAGAACGGCCTGGTCTAGAGGTTCCGCTCCCAAGTGTGCAGGAAAAACAACATCTGGCTTTGTTTAAGGATTTGTATTTGATTAAAACCTGAAGAAAACACAGCATATAATTATTGTGCAAAAAGTCTGAAGGTTGTTTTTGTGGCTGGGGAAGTATTGATATGTTGATTTGATTAAATTTTCTGTTAAACGTCAAAGACCCAGTCATTATACATTTTTAGTCTCCCAGCAGAGATGAACTGATTTCTAATTTGAATATTATTACAAAAGGTTCATGATGCATAGGGCTCAGCGATATGAGCTAAAATTAATATCAAGGTATATTAAGCATTTAACCTCGATAACGGTAAGTGGACGATAACAATGACCACACTAAACTCAGAAGTGATCACGCAGACCAAATGAGGTGAGGAAGTGACAGGGGCTTAGTGAAATCCCCTGTCACTACTGCAGCTCCGTTGCTGCAGTAACAAACATATGTGCTCCATGCTAGAGTCCAAATATCCAATAACACCATAAAAAGTCACTTCATTTGTCACTAGTCGCATTTTTCTGGAAAAAAGTTGGTAAATGAGTCTAAACTCTTGCTAAATATAGCTACACAGTTGCTACCTCAGCAGAGCCATTCTATCTGGTTGTCTCGTGACTGTGTCAAGTCACGTGACTCAAGGCAACACTCATTTCTTAAAGGGGCAGGAACACCGCTAAACTAAAACACATAGCGAATTTACCGGTACGGGCAATATGACTTTGGTCACAGTCATACATTTCGGTATCGGTACATTTTCGGTATACCGCCCAGCCCTACTGATGCATAATATAGGGGTTCTCTGTGTCTTTGGGCCTTTTAGTTAATTTACCATTCTTTCACCTTGATTGCTGTTTAATATAGCTCTGTTTGTAGATATGGACAAGTTTAGATGAGAAGTTTCCAAATTTAAATTAAAAAATACTTAATTGATGCCAGAGGGAAATTAAAGGTGCAATATGTAAGACTTTTACAGTGAATTAATCACACAACTCTCTAATGTCCCAACCATGTTGCAAGGAAGGTTAAATTGAAAGGGATTTCAGCTGGGTGGTTGTAAGTTTTTGTCATTTTAAAGACGTAGATGTAGTCATTGTTTTCAACGTCTGTCCCGTGTCCATACTTCTTGGTTCCACAGCCAATCGCATAGGAGCCCTCAAGGTTGCCATGTCTTGAATACAGTGCAACAGTGCGCCGCCATTTGCACTCTGATACCGACCGGGCTAGGGGCTAACATTGAGCTAACAATGCTAGCAGTAAAATAGACGGCTCTAAAAATCTCTCAAGCTACTTTTTCAATTACCATCAACTAAATATTGCAGTGAAATTTAATTTCATCTATGTAATAACTTACTGTGTATAACTCTTTATTAGAGGTGGAGCCAAAAGTGAATACGGTATTTGGAAAGGCAAAAATAACGTGTTTTTGCCTTAGTCACAAAACTTAGTGACGTTACCCAGAAAATAAGTCACTGGACAGAAAAGTTCATGTGAACTCTTTCTGTCCTTGCCTTGCACAATCATGAGGTGGCAGTGTTTTTTGCAGCTCTTGCATGAACAGGCAGAGACAGAAAAACCATAAAACAGTCAAGGCAGACAGCCAATACCCGTGCACCGCTGTCTTTATGATGGTGTGCAGGTAATAAACAAATAAACTGGAAAATCACTCCCTGGTTCTTGAATCAAAACTAAACAGCCAAATGTATTTTCTTAAAACGAGAAACTTAGAACCTCTGACGAAATATTCTTAAATTAAAGGTTGGTTTTAGTGTGAGATTAAGATGCTGCACGAGAGATAACTTTATTTAAAGCCTTTTAATTTTACCTGAGGTCGTATTAGAGTTTAAGGGGCTGTACACTTGAAAAAAATGACCTAATTGATTGTCTTGGACAAGAAGATCCTTAACTGGAAATTACATTCTCCATAGGCGATCAATCAAATGTCTTACTTTTCAAAGGAACTTCTGGTTCTTTGAGGCAACTTCCACATCTTTTTATTCCAGTTCTTAAATGACAGCCCAGTTGGACGATCAGAAACACTGCATATCTTTGTCTCCTGCAATGGTTTTGACAGATGGTTACACCTTGGTGTGTTCTTGTTTCTTCTCCTGCAGATGGCTACACCACAGATGACATTGAGTTCTACTGGAAGGGAGGCGAGTCGGCTGTAACGGGGGTGACGCGCATCGAGCTGCCGCAGTTCTCCATCGTAGACTACAAACTAGTTTCCAGAAATGTAGTCTTTTCCACAGGTAACTGCTGGACTGGAATATATACAGACCTGAAAGATTTGGGCATGAGATTATATGAGATGATATGCTACAAATTAGGCTTTGGCTGATTTTATAGTTGATAATTTAATCAATTTCTGCAGCAGGCATGAGCATACCAAAGCTTGATGGGTTGATCGTAAATCCTCAGAGCCACTGTTGTGTTTGTCAGTGCCTCTAATTGGGTTGAAATGAGGAAAGATCTGCCTTTGAAGTTCCCCTTAAGTAGCTGCAGTTGGTACAAGCACGCTGAAGAGTCACTTAACTGAAACTGGCACAAATCACCTAGCAAATGTATTTCATACATGGCAGTCCTTGAATAGATGAGGTCACGTTTTTATGAGTTAGTAATTGTCGTGATAGTAGACAAATGTTGCCTAAGAGGCCAGTCTTGTCAATTAGAAGAGTTTGCTACCAGTTCTAGTAATCGTCTGTTACAGTTGCAGCCAATGCTTGAAACTTCAAAAAAAGTGTCCAGAACCAACCTTGGTGAATTGAAAAATATCTGCATTCTAGACCAATTTGCTATTTACAGTTGTTGATGTGAAATGTTAATATGGATTTTTCTTCATATGCATGTTTGCTTTAGGTTTGTTGGCTGAAACTCCACAAGTAAGATGTAGTGTTTGAATGACGTTCAGTTGTTACTAAAGGCAATAGAGTGCTAAGAAAATGTGACTATCACCAGCAGCCAGTAATGGTAAAAAAAAAGCAAAAGGTTTTGATTTTGTTTTTCTCTTGCAACCGCTGAAGCTGAAATTGAAACTCATCGGACCAGGCAATGTTTTTCCAATGGGTTATTGTTAGGGGTGTCACAATCTCGATTTTGTATCGAAATTGATTGAAATTACATTATGACCTTGCACATCAAAATCCAAAAGAGAATCACGATCACCTCCTGGCATGTTTACATATGGTGCGTCCCACTTGGGACTCCGTAGCAACAGTTGGCAGACAACCATCTCATCACAAGGAAACACACATTGCATTTTCCCTAAGAAGTAACTCTCACCAGTTTTCATAACAATCTCACAACAACACCTGGTAACATTTTAACTGCCTGCATCACATCCTCCGTAATCAGAGCACACGTCTACAGAGCTTATTAGCTGATGCTAGCAAGTATTTATTAGCTAAGCTACAACTCGACCCTGGCTAGGATAGATGAAGCAGCGGGACCGGAGCTAAAGCTGCTCCTTCCACTCTCAAATCATGGGTGAGGAAATTTTGAGTTCCCGGCGAGTTAAGTACACATTCGCATTGTAAACAAGAGGAGCACTGTTAGCTGCAATTTGCTCGGTCCAATGAGCTATCTGGAGCGTTGTGTCGCCAGTCGTTCTGCAGTAACTATAAAGAGTCACTAGACTAGGCAGCCACCCTCTGTTACTAATAATTTCTGTGATTTAAAGAATACTGTTCCACTTTTATTTTAAATAAATTATTTCAATTTAACAATTAACACCTAATGTGATACATTACACAAGAATAATAAAAAATTGCATCAATTTTGTCTTTTAAAATAAGATTTACTGTACAAAATGTAATGAATAAAACCAATGATCGTAGACTAGTCTAAAAATTACATGGGGCTCTGTACTGTAATAGGAAAAAAAAGAATAAATCTGGAATCAAATTGTGACCCTAAAATCGAAAATCAAATCAAATCGAATTGAGGATTTGGATAATCGTGACGCCCCTACTTATTGTCCTATTTTGGTGAGCCTGGGTGAACTTTGTTCTCAGTTTGCAGTTGTTGGGTGACAGGGACCGGTCTGCTCCAAGGTTCAACATGTTGTATGTTCTTTTATATCACAGTGTATTCCTTGGTTATAAGCAGTGGTTGTTGGAGCTAGTGTTACCTTTCTTCTAGCTGGAATCTGACATTCTTCTTTGAAATTGGACATCAAGAATTTTACATTTTCAACCAATCTTCTGAAACTCAGATGTTCTTGTATTGATTTTTATTTCTCTAATTAAATGTTGTTTTTTTAAGTATGGATTCCTAAAGCTTGGTTTATGCTTGCCGCATTAACATTCCGCGCGGAAACGAGACGTGCGGAACCGGCCGAGACGCCTTCTTGCAGCGTTTATACTTTTTGTGGCTTGTCCCTGCTGAGAGCCAATATTCTTGACGACTGTAGGGGGCGGCGTAGGGCTCTACGGCATGCATACAACACTACACCATAGTAGAAGTAGTAATCACTGTTGTTTACAAGATGGTGATACCCGTGAGCTTAAACAAGGCAGAACTTTTATGCTATTTATTAGGAAAAAAGACGAAAAAAAGAGACAGTCCTCTCTTCCATTAAATCACAGTTGATCACAGTGCTCTCTATTGGCCGAATCATAAAGATGTCTATTTACGAACATCCGGCAATATGAGCTCTTGCCAGTCCGCCATGTTTTTCCGCGCGGGACCGTCCGCGTAGTTACAAATTTTCCTAGGTGCGCGGCGTGAAAATTTTGGGGCGGGAGGAGGCCGCGCGGAGAGGCGTGGTTGCTGGAATGACGTAATTTGGCCGCGTGGAGCCGTGCGGACCACGCAGACGCGGCAAGCATAAACCAAGCTTCAATGATTACAGTCAAATTAAAATGAAAATATTTTTAGAAAAATCATCCAGACGTAGTCTGGATAGTTTGATTTGATTTGGTCATTGACGTATCAAATGCCAGCTTTATGCAAAACTGGATAAAGCAGAGGAGTGCATTATGGTAAATGGACTGAACTTATATAGCGCTTTTCTAGTCATATTGGCCACTCAAAGCGCTTTACATTGAAGCCGCATTCATCCATTGATACTCATATTCATACACCAACAACCAACATGGCTCGGTAGGACGATGTTTTTGGGGTTAAGTGCCTTGCCCATGGTCACATCGACATTTGACGGGAGAAAGCTAGAATCCAACCTACGACCCTCCGATTGCAAGCCAACTCTACTCTACCATTGAGCCACAGTCACTCAAATAAAGAAGAATAAAATAATTTAATCATAACCAAATTTTGTAGGGGTTATCAGTTCTGGTTCTTATTCAGGTGGTGAAGGCTTTTTGGTGGATTCTTCCTGAACATGGCAAAGTTTCTCAGCAGTCAAGGTTTTGGAAAGAGGAGACGTCATGTGGTCCTGTTTAACCAATCAGAGGTTGACTTCTGAAAATGTGTGATCCACATGTTTCAAAACCAATTTTGTTGTTTTTCCTTTAATCCATATTCTTTAGAATGAACAGAGACAAACAATATCAACAAAATGTGTATGTAACATGCTATCTCATACGTAGGAAGGTTGTTACCTTCAAACTTTATCACATTAATAAAGAATGCAAATCAGATATTATATTTCAAATGTTCATACTTTCCTAATTGGCAAAATAAAATCAATAACATCAAGCAATGAGACTTGAAAAAGCCCTTTAGAAAACCAGCTATTTGAATTAAAGTAAACTCTGCCAAGTTCTATACACTGCAGTATATTTTTTACCTCTAACAATAGGTGGCATCACAATTTTCTGTGAATGCAAGTCCACCAATGAGGTTCTCCAGATTTATAAGCAGGAGTATTTTTTTTTATTTTGATAAATAAGAATTCAGCAATATTGTCTTGATATATCAGTCTTGGGGATCAATTATCTTTTTCTCCATAACACCATACAACATGCACTTTAGTTTTACATTTCATCCTTCTGCGTCCTTTTGGGAAAAACGTAAAAAGAAAACCACTCGTATTAGCTGCTCGATCTGTTAAGAGCTGGATCTGAGGTTCTTAAATTATTCATTCTATGTAGCATATACACAGGTTCCCAAAAGGATATCAAGTAGGAGCTAATATGGGCAAAGATACTCCATACTACTGGATCATATATATTATTACTTTATACTTTTAGTTTTAAAACTTGATGAATGTGTTTGTATAATTCACCACTGACAGAAAGGGTAGTTCAGTTGCTTTCCATGTTAATAGTAATATTTCCAAAATGCAGATTTTTAAAAACTTCAGTTTGAAATAAAATGTTTTGCTGCCTATTCTGTTTGTGCAGTAAAATCTTTTAGATGGTGTTCTCTTCATAGTGGTGCGGAGAGAATAAAAGCCCTTCAAATTCTGATCAGTATATGCAGCTGAAGATGAAAATATCCCGTGAAATTTACTGCGCTTGTCCGAGTTGCTCATAATTTACATTTAAACTCTACTTATAAAAAATGTCTGCAGGAAAGCACAACAAAGCTCACATAAAATATAAACCACTTGAGTAAAGCACATAAAACTTGAAGGCTGTGTTTGAATAATACTGCATGTTCATCCTGTATTAGGAAAACAACAATAGGTTATACATGTGGTCAGTAAATGTTTTGACATCCTTGCTGTCATTGGCTTCTGTTGCAAAAAAAAAGGAAGAAAAAAAATTCTACCAAGTCTTATTTATAGGATCATAACAGCGATATTCTTCCCAGTGCTTCATCTCTTGGGGCAAGTAATTAGAAGAGAAGGCGACACATCAATGGCAATTTGTCAGGCCCCTGCATGTGAAAAACAGTCACCATATCGCATTTCATGTTGTAATTAATGCCTCCGTGTAGTTTGACAATACCAGTTTCCCTGAGGGGGGTTCAGCTGATATACGCGCTGAACTTTCCTTTTTTTTTTATAATATGCAGCATAAGTCTTAAATTACTGAGCTTTTTTATGGGACCATTTACACGGTGATAGATGTTTTCTTGCAGACTTCAGCATAAGCAGAAGTCATTTCTCCAGCGCTGTGGTGAGAACATAAAAGCTGCCTGACATTCAGAAAAAAAAAATCAGCAGAGTTGATGCTCAAAAGGAAGAGATCATGCCTGCGCTTAGAAGACTGGGAAAACTAAATCAGTCTTTTGAAAGATTTTTGGTTATTTTTAACTCTTTCATCTATTTGTTGCTCAAGGTCGACAAACTCTTTCTCTTGCCCTCATTTCCACCCGTTTGTTTGCCTTCCTCTGTACATTTTACGATCATCCCAAGCTGTTTACAGTGAAGGGTTGCCTCTTTCAGTTCCGGGAGAACCACATGTGAATTCATCAAGGCGGGTGAGCAGTAGCGCGCTTGTTTGCTAAAGCCGCCTGTCCCCCTGCGGGTGGAGACCATTGAAGTTGGGTGTCCGATGATCTGCTGCCCTTGCTCCTCGAAGCACATCAAAGGCTCGCTACCTTGCTGGCTAACGATCAGGTTTCCTCCATTACATGTGCTACAAGCCCGCCTTTAGTAGTTCCCTTTCTCTCGCTCTTTCACTCTCCCTGTCACTTTCAGTTTTACCCCCCCCCCGTTTGCAGCTTTCTTTAGTGCAACTTTGCCTCAAACTTGTAAAAGGGGTGTTCCGATGCCAATTATCCTGCTCTCTGACAAGAAAAATAACATACCAGAATCCAGTGCATCTCATATCTATGTGTGATGGGGCACGCAACATCAATTATTCTACAAACACTGATTTATATATGCGTACACGTGGCCTGTGTGTCCAAATGCGAATGTACACATGAACAGGCACTGTATCTGCTTGGTGACATTTAACTGTAAGTTTAAGCCTCACAAGTCACAGATATGATCAGCTTTATGACTGTAATCTGTGTCTGTTGAGGCAGCTATCCTTTGAGGAGCCTTAAATGTTTAATGTCATTCATTTTTGATCAACTTTGCATGATTTGAAATGGCAAACAGAGAACATGCCTTTGATTTTTTTGTTTTATCTGACATAAAAGTCCCCCAAAACTAGCTTTAAAAATCCAAGTGGTGCTTGAAATTCATAAGCATAAACAAAGAATGTCACTAAATTTACCAATGTATTCATTATTTCGGTTTGATTTCTAATTTGAATATTGAATAGGATCAAAAGTTTTAATACTGAGATTATAATACTAATATTCCATTGCTACAAAACTTGGGTGTGTGCTAAAATATTATAGTGACGTTGAGTGGAAGGAAAAAGTGCAGTAGAATAAGGATGCACAAGTGGTTACACAGCAATCAGGCTGTGGTTCTGCTGAGGCGTAAAGGAAAACCAGGCTGCTTTGAGAGATCAGCCTTTAGGTCAACTGCATTGTTGGTGTCTCAGGTGAGGCCAGTTTGCTGGTCAGTCAAAAACAAAAACTCTGTAGTAATTAAGGCAACGTTTGGTAGCTTTGGCAGTGTTTTAGGATGCCATGTGCTGTTGGAAAATGAAACCAGCTTCTCTATAAAGCTTGTCAGCAGAATAGAGCATTAGGTGTTCTAAAATTCCTGGTAGATGGCTGCATTGACTGTGGACTTCAGAAAACCTAGTGGACCAAAACCGGCAGATGACATTGTACTCCAAATCATCACTGACTGTAGGAATTTCACTCTGGACGTCCAACATTGTGAATAATGTGCTTCTCCACTCTTTCTCCAAACTGTGGGATCATGATTTCCAAATAAAATTCAAACTTTACTCTAAACTAAAAAGACTACTGAGCAACATTCCAGGTCTTTTTCTTCTTATTCCAGGTAATATTTTGAAATGGTTTCTGTTTCAGGAAAAGCTTGACACAAGAAATGCATGATTTACAGCCCATGTGTTAGATGTTTGTCTGTAGTGACTCTTGATGCACTGACTCCACCCTCAATCCACTCCTAGTGAAGCTCCCCAAATATTCTTCAATTAACTGGCTTGACAATCCTCGAATTGTGGCACTGCACTGTGGCACAGTTGGTTGCACTGTTTGTCTTGCAGTAAGAAGGTCCTAGGTTTAAATCCAAGCCTAAAGTCTTTGTGCATGCGTGGGTTCCCTCCAGGTACTCTGGCTTCCTTCCACAGTCCAAAAACACAACTGTTAGGTTAATTGGTCTCTCTAAATTTCCCTTAGGTGTGAGTGTGAGCATGATTTATTTTTTATTTTGGCACCAGCTCCCCCAAACCCTGCCAAAGAATAAGTGTTATAAATTAAGGATGGATCCTCTCAAGGTTGTGGTTATCTTTGTATCTGATGGACCTTGTTCTACCACTCTTTGTCCTTCCTCTCAGCTTTCTATGAACAGCGACCATCTTCTTTAGCAATGACCCATTGTGGAGGTCATCAATGTGTCTTCAGGACATATGTTCAGTCAGCAGTCTTCCTCATGTGTCCCCATAATTGTAACTACTGATCCAGACAGAGCCCATTTAGAGGCTCATTAAACCTTTTGTAGGTTCTATCTAAATGTTCTAAGTTAATTTGCTGATTGGGGTATTTCATCATGACATGCCGGTATTTGATACTCAAGTGCTCTGAAATACTCAATTTAAGGTTTTTATGAGTTATAATGATCTGAATTAATAATCTAATTAGGGCTGCTAATGAATACAATCAAGCCCTTTGCAACTTTGACCAGCAGACCTCTACCATCTGAGTAACAAAAAGCACCTGTGATTCTGCAGTTCTCCTATCTGAAGAGCCATTGTTGTGCATCATCATCAGCTCAACTTTACTTTCTTTCCTTCATCCCTCTCTTTCTCAGCCTCACACATGGTGTTCCTCCCACTCACTGATGTTGCTTGTAGCCGTTACAGCCAGAAATGTTCTACACCTACATGCCAGTGTACCTAAGCCTCCTCTTTTCTTAAGCCACTTTGGCTTCTCTTACATTCAGATGTGGTCCAGAAGAGCTGAATCCCTGGACGGGTAAAACAAGCTTTTTAAGGAAGTGTGATTGTCCTTTTTTTATTTTCACACTATACTATATGTAAATGATGTGTTTAGTTCTTTTCAAGCTGTCAATGCTGTTATTTAGAAGCTAAAATAAGAGGAATGTCTAAAGGGATAAATATTTTTCCGGTATTTATAGTCTAAGTTGTTGTTCCTGTCAGTCAGATTTCTGGATTTTTACCGAAATAAACACTGAAGCTTTAGAAGCTGGAGGGTAATAGCAAACTGCCTCTACAATCTCTCAGACTGACACCATTAACAGACACTCTGGTAACATGGCTACATGCCGTTTTTGTTCACTTTGAGAGGTGTTAACCATATTATAACTTTCTAAGTTTGGCTAGGTTGGTAATTTGTGTAATCCAGTTCCCGTTCATGCTTTCTGTGAATTAAAAACTGCAACAGAAATAATGAAATAATACCTAGACTTATACAATATTTTCAATGTAGCTTTCGCAAGTATTTTTTTTCTTTACTATTGAAGCATAAAAGGGCAGTGAGTGAACATAGTTGATTGTATCATGATAGGTTGTTTTTAAGGGCCCATCCACAGGCAGGATGCAGGCAAGATCATGTTGAAGTGGAAGTTTCTGTCTTGATCTCCTGTCTGATCTCCAACTACAGGAGACTTGGCTTGGACCTTTCTGTCAAAGACAGAGTTGACTAAGACTTAGAACCAAAGACAACAGATCTGACTTGTGCTTGTCAGTCAAAGATAGTATACCTGACTTGGATGTGTCACTACAAAGCCATAAGCCTGTGGCCAAAGACTTGAGATAACTTTGGCCTGCCTGTCAAGGTCGGATAGTTGAGTTTGAGTTGGGGCCAAAGACAAGAGCCTCAACTTCTGTGTGCTTCTTAACACTGGCAACTTCCCTCTAAAATTCTTAATATTTGAATCTGTGACTTATACTAGCGCGTTAAGATTTCCCTGAAGCCTACTCAACAAAAAAAAATTAGACTTTACTTGAACCTGCCTTTTTAAAATACATATTTGTCTAAGATTTCTTTTACAAATCCTGTTAAAATCTCTGGTGTGTGCATGATAGTTAAAATGTTTTCACTAATTTCTAAGATTCCTGTTGATTAAAGCCAGGTTCAAACTGTGCATATTCAGCCATCTTCGGCCATGAAAACTGGTGCGCATGAGTGTGTTTTGCAGATCTTTTGCCATCCATTGCGAGGCCTTCTGACAGTTTATTAAGCACTCTTAATGACTAAAACCAGCCTCCAAAAAAGCTTCAAGGACTGTCAGAAGATCTGCGACTCTAGTCTGTAGTCAAGCAGTTGAAAAACACCCGGAGAGTGAAAAACTAGTGGCTAGAGTACAATGCGAGAGTAGTAGTATCAACATTAGCAATGATGGAGGTTACACGCAAAACGATGTTGACAAATAAATGTATTGTCGACAATTCTGGTTGTCGGCATTGTAGTGACGAATTGACTGATCGGGGCAACCCTAATGTAGAGTAACACAGAAGCCAAATTATTAAGTTTTAACAGATAAAACAGTGTATGGGATATTTTATTGATGACACCTTGGGTATCTGTCTTCTAGTGTCATATAGTTTACAACGACATATGCTCGTCACAGGGTTTGGCCTGTACAGTGTGCCTCATCTTTAGAGCTCACACAGTTTGACATGAATCTTTCCTTTGCAACGGCCAAAAAACCCACAGTTTGAACCAGGCTTTACAAACTGAAAATTATCCGCCTTTGCAAATTCTTATGTCTGAACTTTGTCACAAACAGCTACTGAGGCTAGCATTTGATTAATGGCCTCCTTTTTAAAATCACATCAAGTCATTTTTATTGCACAGTAATTTTATTGCACACACAAGGCACTGAATCGTAATGAGATGCGAGTGGATCTGTTATTTGTTTTTTTTTTCTTCTTTCCCAGCAGCTCCCTCTTTATCAAGCCATACACACAAGTGTGTAGTTGGTGGACCCACGCTCACCACAAGTAGCTTTGGCTGAAAACCCACAGAGCAGAAATTACTCCATAATAAGACCCACTTCTTCTTCGATATAAAACCAAAATGGAAAAAGAGCTAAGAATAGGGGGAGTAACGAGTCATAGATACAGCTCATCTAGAGATGTATTGCCATCAGGTCACTGAAAAAAAATCACATATCTACATCTACACACTTACAGATACTGTTCATGTTTGAGATTAATGGATGAAAACAATTGCAGAAAATTGCTTCAGCAGATATAAATGTTTAATTTCTTACTGAATTATCAAAAGGCAATTCAACCTGCATTGCTAAAGCTGGTCTTCATTAAAATGCTCAACCCTTTGGACTCAGTTTTATAGTTGAATGTTTGAAAAGTTAAAATGTGATCCCTCATCTAAATATTTTGGCACATCATGAAATAGGGTTGCAATCTAGTGTATTTGTGTGTGGCTTGGGTGAGGAAGAACTGATGTGTGTTGGTACTTTGAAGGGGATACTTGTTACCATGGTGATAAATTCAGCCCATGCTGCCGGCGTTGCCATGGAAACTGAAACAAAAACATAAGGTGTCTCTGCTTGCTGTTTAGACTATCAAACTTTGATGGTTTCAGGGTAAATCTGTCGTTTTTGTGACACTTTCTTAATTCACTTGATTCTCACAATCTTCAACCTCGTACTTATTTCTTGATTGTAGTTTTTTATGATGGTGTGCATTCTTTCTCTGTTCAGGTGCCTATCCTCGACTGTCTTTGAGCTTCAAGCTGAAGAGGAATATCGGCTACTTCATTTTGCAGACGTACATGCCATCGATCCTGATCACCATTCTGTCCTGGGTATCCTTCTGGATAAACTATGACGCGTCTGCAGCCAGGGTGGCTCTGGGTAAGAAGTAAAGTCAGTTTACGTTCTCAAACTAAACTTTTCCTTCTTTTCTATCCTTCTGAAAGTGCAGTGCTTTTGAGCGTATCCTGTTATGAATTATGTTTAAAAAATGTGACATACCAAGGTGATAAGCTTAAAGGGTTAAGCTTGTAATTCTGTTTTCAACGAATGCTATTTTGGTTCTTTTTCTGGAGTGACGGTAGCAAACTAGGTCACAATGTATATAGTTGCTGTCACTAAAAGGACTACAGTCCCCCCCAATCCTAAAAGAGAAAATTTTTACCTCTAAAAAGTGCTCTTATTAGCACTTATTAGACTGCAGGTGGATGTTCGTCAGCTGTTAATCATCATGATTCTTTGCAGTATGATGCAAGGTTGGAATAATGACCATATCCAGTGGTGGTTCCTGCATGAATGGTTCAATACTTACTTCCTGTTTTTAAGACTAATACGCTTCCCCTTTTAGTGCAAAAGTCCCACAGTATTCACAGGGGTTAGGGAGAGGAACTGCCTGTGACTAGCTAAAATCCGCAATTACTTAAGAAAACGCTTATAAATGCCAATTCTAATTGTCCAAACAGAATATACTTCATAATGTATTAGTACATACAGTGGAAACCGTGTTGGCAATACCAGAAAAGCTAACTTTTACTGTCTTCTTTATTTCTGCTCTTAGGGGAACAGCCAATCAGCATCACATTGCTGCTGCATTGGCGGCTTTACAATAGCCAGTCAATAGTGCATCAAGTAGCAATGATGAAGGTGTTTCATCCTCCCAAGTTTCTTTTTGTTTTAAATAATCTCTGTGGAAAATCTACAACTAGACAAGTTTTTCACAAAAAAAACTCTAAAGATCCTTGTCATTGTTTTTAACTCTTTAGGCGCCAAAGTTACAATATTTCAACTAGCAACATTGCTGACTTTAACAAGCCACAGCTGCAGTTTTAGAAAGATAAAAACGTACGATATCGAGAGGTCTATTTACTGCTGAGTTCACACCCGTCATGTAATGGCTGATTCCGATTCTGAAGAGGTATACTGCAATCAGATATGGTCGCTGCCTGCTGACGTCATAATATGCAAATTAAATGAGTGAATCTGTTCCCATCACAAACTTTGGGTCATACTGAGGAGCTTTCTAATTTGCAGCATGCCTTTATCTATTACCATATTCAAGCTACACACTTTTGAAATAGTGATGTCAAAATTTAATATCTTGTAGAATAAACTCTGGTGCCTAAGGAGTTGAAAGTTGACAATGAAGCTTATAATGCAAGATAAGTTTGTAAGCTTAAAGGATCTATACTGAAGCTGTCATTCACTAGATGATGTAAAATAATGAAATATTTTGCAACAAAGGGAAGCTGGTCTTGCAAAGGAATATTGTGATTTCAATATTGTTTTTAAACTTTTTTAACTGCAGCTCCATCATGCATCATGCCAGGCAAAATAATCACTTAATGTCACATGTGAGACACTGTTAAGCAGTTTGATCTTAGATGTTGAAATGAACAGCCATACTTATATGCATGGTTTTGCTTTGCTTTATCTAGCTTTTGTTCAGCAGGGGGGTCATGTAGTAAACTTTGGCCTCTGGAAATAAACAGTGCAACCCAGCTATGTAAACTAATTTCTGTCTTGGGTCTTCAATCATTTGAGTATGGATAGATAATGGAGCAATAATTCCCTTAACACATCATAATGCTTTTTGGAAAGCATGTTGCTATCCATTACCTTGAAGCTCTATCTTTCCTAGTGCTGTTTGCTATCTACAACTATTTTTCTCCTCATTGCCTTCGTCAAGGCATGCATGCAATATCCAGTCATTATTGACTGCCTTGGAGAGTCTGGTTTTTTTTGTGTTTTACGAGTGAATGGATAGCAACATCCGATTAGCACCCTGACAACTAAGAGGGATCCGGAGGTCCACTCAGTTCTCTGATGGACCATTGTGAGCTTCCAGTATGTACTTTGATTGTGCTAAAGAATGTGTGTGTGTCCAGTGTGGACTCTTCTTTCAAGTCTGCCAACCTCCTGGTAAGAGCAGAGT
Organism: Apricaphanius iberus; assembly: GCA_028564705.1. Lineage (NCBI taxonomy): Eukaryota > Metazoa > Chordata > Actinopteri > Cyprinodontiformes > Aphaniidae > Apricaphanius > Apricaphanius iberus. Next base: position 2,705,832 of record JAPXFQ010000314.1, read on the forward strand.
AATGACTGGAGGGAAAATCAATTCGAGCATGCAGCAGGCAAACAATTGGATTGTTTAAAGGGGAATCTCATTTTCCTGAGCAAAACCGAAGAATGGCAAAGCTACGCATTACCTGCATGCACTATAATCTGGTTTTTGCCCATTCCCCAGACTCATGGCCCTCATTGAGGTGTGGGCATTAGTTAGGAGCCTATTGAGTGTAATTGAAGACAAGTCTTGCATTGCCATGGAAAAGTATTTGAAGATTTTTTAAGTTGTGAACTTGCTCTCTCTTGAGTCTCAAAGCTTTGTCAATGTCCTTATAACTACTTCCACAGCTAAAGATGATAAGAACATTTCTCATGTACTGAATCTGTCGCCCCCACTCCCCAAAAAAAAAAAAAGAAGCTGTTTGGGTACTTTATGTTGTCAATTAGCAACTGAAAAAGGGATTTATTGATTCTAAAAGGTCTGTAGTGCCATGTTAAAACATTGTACATCGTGAATTCGATTGAAATGTTTAACGTTATTCATCATTTTTACAGCTAAAATAGGAGGGAATGGTCCAGCTGGGCATTTTAAGCCTTAGTTCTGAAAGGGTTAATACTGTTTCCCCTGGTGAACTGTAACACCACCCAGTGTTGAGTCATTGAATTACAGACATGAAATTAAGGTAACCGCTAAAAAAAACGTTATTGGCACTGACCCGTATCAATATCCTACTGGAACAGATTGGATCAGATTGTGATAATCGATTCTACCTCTTGAGGATCGGAATCCAATCCATCCATCCATCCATCCATTTTCTGAACCGCTTAGTCCTCAAGGGGTCGCGGGGGGCTGGTGCCTATCTCCAGCTGTCAACAGGTAAGAGGCGGGGTACACCCTGGACAGGTCGCCAGTCCATCACAGCGGAATCCAATCGATTATTGAAATTTGAATCCATACCCAGCTCTATACATCTTTTAACAACACTCAAAATAGCAGGCATAAGAGTTTGTGCTGTCTGCAAGTGATTAAATTAAGTATCCAAGTAACCAGCATTTCCATTTTACTTGCTTTATTGCATGCAACATGAAACTTCCTCTCTATAGTGTTAAGATGTGCTGCTAATGGTACACTGGTCTATGATTAGAGCAGATTTGATTGAGGAGTGCCTTTGTTCAAGCAAATAAAAGGAGGAGAAGAGATTTAGGGACATGTAAGAAAGGGAGTAAGGGCAGTGTGAACAGTCACCACGAAATGATGGGGAGATCCGGCGGGGGAATGAAGGAGTGAAAATTGGAGATGAGGCGAACAAAAGGACAAGTCAGACAAAAGATGGAAAGAGAAGACCCATGAAACTGTAATTTTTCCTCGGACACAGCGGCGCTGTGATGGAAAAGCAGCGTGGCCCACCGGCGTTCGGTCCCTTGATTAAATTGTCCTACCAGAAACTGAGGGAGCCAGCAAGAAGAAAAGAGGGAGAGAAGGAAGGAGGGAGAGTAATGGCCCAGCATTGGGAACACCAATAAAGCACAAGGGTGTTGTTAAGCACAAAAAGGGCGCAATTCCGGTAGTGGGTGAGACATGAAGCATGTGTATGTCTACGCCCGCACTCACATACATGCACTTAGACGTGCGCGACTGGTGCTAACCTTGTAATGTGCCAATAAATCACATTAAGAGCTACATTGACCTTAGCTATCTCGCTTGCTCCTCCCAACCCCTGATTGTTCCTCATCTTCTCACTCCACTTTATGACACCAAAAGCGATGTCTTTGAGTGCTATATGAGCAGCCACGCTGCTGATAGACTCCATTAATTTTTCACCACAAGTAAATGAAGTAGCAAAAGTGTGGTTTTCTTATATATGTATTTTGAGAAGATACTTTTATTGTGTTGCAGAAGTTCTGCATTTGTGTGAATGTATGTGAGATGCATTCTCTTACTACAGATTTAATTGGCATTAAACATTTTAATTTTTGTGTGCTGTTCAAACCACAAACCTCAATGTATTTTATTGTGATTTTATGTTAAGGACCAATACAAAGTAAACCATTATGAAATGGAAGGAAAATTATATTTCTAAAAGTATTTTGTCCGGTAATTGCATTACCTTTTATTATTGCTGCGTATTGACCTTTCCAGGCCCTTACCAATGTGGATGTGTGTCAGCCAAGTGTACTTTTAGACGTCTCCTATCATGCAAACTTGCCACGTGTGACGGTGTCTTATATGTGGAGAACCATTTTTTAGCCTGATAGGGTAAGGTTAGCAGGAGCTGGGAGCTAGATACATGCAGCACTATTCTAATGAGTTATTTCTGCTGGATGACCAAGGGGCAGTGGGATGTTTTTGAGGGAGACCTTTGAATTTCAATGAAGCTGAAGTGAAGCACCCACCTCCATTGTGTGTATGCAAGTGGAATAAGGATCAAAGATGAAAGCGCTTTGCAAATGATTTTTGGCCGAAATAAAACAACGGTATGGTGCTATCCTGCCTACTGTCTTTTCACAGGGTTACAAATGACATCTGATTTGAGGTCTGGATATGTTGGTCCTCCCTTCCTTGTGTTTTCTCCTCCTTTCAACACAATTTTTTCCAACTCTAGTTTGCTAATCATCCCTAGAATTACAACCAAACATGGAGAAACAGCTTTCAGTTTCAATGCTCCCCTTATGTGGAAGAAAAACTCCTAACCTTCTGAAACTTAGTTCCTTTAACTCAAAGCAAAAAACCCATCTGTTTAGAGCTGTCTTTTCACTAAGTATCGGATTATAGCTGGAATGTCATATTTTAATGTGTCATGTTATTTTCTCTAATGTTGTGTTTTATGCTTTTATTGCTACCGGTACTTTTATTTAATTTTCTCCTTTAATGATGTAAAGCCCCTTGAATTGGCTTATTAAAAGGGGTCTTGTGTTCCTTTCCTTCTATCATTCTTTCAATTGTCCTCTTCCCCTCCCTCATAGTGTTCTCTTTCTTGTGCCCTGTCTCCTTGCTTGTGTCCTTTCATCCTGCTTTCTTCATTCAGCTTTTTTTGTTTACTACCTCCTTTCTGTCGGTCACTCATCCCTTCTCTCCTTCTTTTCCATTTCTGGTTATCGAATTAACCATATCTAAAGTCTGCCAGCTGTAGCAATTTCTTCCTATAAATTCATATTTGAGGCTGGAAAAGTATGAAATGTGTGTTGGTACCTCTTTCATAGATTTCATAGATCAAGAAGTTTTTTTTAATTCATTATATTTTCTTGTAAATCGTTTCCTATTTTGGGTGAAAAATACATTTGTTTCCTTGTTACCACAGGAATCACCACGGTGCTGACCATGACCACTATCAACACCCACTTGAGGGAGACGCTACCCAAGATCCCATATGTCAAGGCCATCGACATGTACCTGATGGGCTGCTTCGTCATGGTCTTCCTGGCTCTCCTCGAGTACGCCTTCGTCAACTATATCTTCTTCGGGAGAGGCCCTCAGATGCAGAAGAAGTTGGCGGAGAAAGCGGAGAAAGCCAACAATGAAAGAGCTGCCAAGTATGATGCAGCAAGGGTAAGTGTGGTCCATAAAATGACACACCTTACATTACTAAGCACAGATGGTTTCTTTCTCGTATTACAACAGAAAACAATTCAAAAGTTATGCATTTTACTCATTTGAAACATCATAATGGGGATCATTCTGGCAATGACATTTAAGGTCCTCGAAATTTGCATAACAGACATTGAAAAAAAGAGATTCATAAATATAGCAATCAGAGGCAAAAACCAACGTCCTAATTATTTGAATTTCATTTTCTCTGAGTATACCCACGAAGACGCATGCAAAGTCAATTTCCAGGCATTTGTCCCCAGATGTGGCTGAATATTCTCATCTCCTCAGGAGGCAGGTAGTAGGACCGCATCCCTAAAACGGTCCAATCAGGTTAAAGGTCTGCGGCACTCACGCTCGGTGAGTTATTCTTGATTTTTTTTTTTTTATTGAGGCTCTTCAATATCCTCAAGTCAACTCCACCATCGTCCATCAGAAAACATGGATCAGTTTTTTTTGCCTTTGTGCAAAACATCTCTATATCCATGTGAAGAAAACAGGCAACAACAGACATCTCCATGACATTTACCGAAGTGATGCTCATGCTTACATTGTGGGAACCGCTGTGTTCAATGTTCTCTTTTGCAGCTCATTCTCAGTGCATGCTGTTTGAATAGGCTTTCTCATTGAACTCATCAGTGAAAGTCATTCTATCACAGAGCATGTAAGGATATGGTGAATCAGTCTGACTTCCAGTAGGTAGTCACTGCAGAGGTCCTCACCAAGAAATTCTTTACACTTAAAATTAGTGATGATCTTCCAGGTAATGAGGGATCTATATGCACAATAAGAGACACTGGGAGACCCTACAGCACCCTTCTGGGATGGTGGCAGTCCCATATTAATTTTCTTAATACTATCTTGTATGCGAGTTTGTTTTTCCCAAAGAATGTCATTTAGAAGATGCTACTTTGAAGGTCTAAACATGAAGGAAGATTTTCCACTTGGCTGGTCTTTATTTTCTTATTGGCAAAGCTATTGGATCTGAATTTGTGTAATTTAAGAACTGCATTTACAAAAAAAATAAAATTAGTAGTTATTTTTGGAAACCATGTGCTCTATAAGATAGGTAGAATGTATAAGAAATAGGTCAGATGTTACAAATTGGGACTTTTGAATTGTTTCACTAAAGGTTTTTGTTTAATTTCAATCAAATTGTTATCAATCTGTTTCTTTTAATAAAGAAATTATTCATATTGAACGGATATATTCTTTTCAATGACTGCAATCCTCTGGTTCAGTTAGGCAAGGACTAATATGAGATTGAGGATATTAACCATAAGCAAGATAAACAAATTGTGATTATTTTACATAGAAACCGAACCTTAAACTCAAAACTGAAAAAATCTATCATATATAATAGCTATCAAAATAGTTAAAGTACCTTCTCATACTCGGGCCACTAAAATAATGGTACATCTTGCTAAAGAGAACCTGCAACCGACCGTTTACTTTAGTGATACACATGCCTCTTGTAGCTTGCTTCTTTTTTTTTCAAAATCGAACAATCATTATAAAGTTGTTTAAATATTTTCTATTTAAATACTAGTTAACATAATTGTTATTAGAAAGTTTAACTAAAAATATTAGTAAGACTGGGGTAGATTTTAAAGGGTTAACAAAAAATGTGGGACTTCACCAGTTGCTACATTTGCATGTCGACCTGAATTTGTACTTCTCATTTTTGTTGATCTGTTTTGTGGAACACCCATAATAGGCATGAATTATGATGTACAGTGTTGTATTTTTTTCTGTTTTGGATATAGTTTAAGGATGGAATAACAGGAAGCAAGAGATCACTGATGTTAGTCCACAAAATGGACACCTTCTAGTTCTTATGAGTTAAATGATAACTATGACAAAGTTTGTACCTTAATGGTAAGATACAAATGATTAGCTGAAAATGTCTATTTTTAGAAATATCACAAGGAATAGGAGAGGATTTTTAAATATTAGGCGAGTTCATAAAGCAAACAAATATAGTTTATTAAATCTATGTTCAACTTGACCAAAAGGTACAACAATTCCACAAGGTGGCGGTAAAGTGTACCACAGAGCTTGAGCAGTAAGGGACTAGTGTTTTTAATATGAAATAGGCAACATTCCTGATACAAAGTGTGTTATTTTATGCTAATAGGCAAAATGGGCAAAAAGAAAGTGTTGCTTTTCTTAAAATGTTTCTCTTGCATTTTCACTTCAGTATTTACTTGACGAATCTTCTAAAATAGTTCTGCCGAAGTTGAGGTCCAGTAAGGTAATTCCTTTTATAAAGAGGTTATTACCTTTAAAAATAATTATTGAACCAAAACTAGCATTGTTTGAAGAAATGAGCAGGAGATGGTGTGAGTTGGGGAAAATGCAAAGCATACAAAGATGTATCAACTGTTACTGTATTATTTGCTTAAACTGATAGGAAACTCTCTCAATGTCAACTCACTGTTTTAATGATCTATCAAAAAAGTTTCACTGAAAATTAAAACCGTTTTAATCCAATAGAGAAGGAGCAGATGTGGCATTGACTTCAATGGCAATGGTTTGAAGTGAATTAACAGCCACGTGAAACAATTATGGCAGCCTGCATATTTAAAAAACAACAACACTGAAAATGTTCAATTAATATCAATGAACAATAGAAATTGAAGAAAAATATATTTTATAAGGTAAAATGTAAATTAAAGAAATTTCTGGTGAAGACTAAATCAGGAGACATTTATTCCATTCTAAAATGGCTAATATTACAGTACTTAGCATTTTGAAGGGTTGACCTCAAACTTTGGCATTTAGTAAATGAAATGAATGAAAGCTTTTGAGCTTGCTAACATATTTAGGGAGGTTATTAAGAATTTGCAATCAGCTATCCCAATGTTGGAAAATAAAAACGCTTACAGGACATCGTTTCCAAAGGACATTCAAAAGAGCTGCCATTATGTCCAGGTCTGGCCACCCAAGCAAGTTCAATCTCAGGGCAGACTGCAGCATGAAAAAATATGTCTCCAAAATCTATAGCAGGCTTTTCCGGATAATAATTTGAAAGCGCATGTTTGGAAGGAGAAGCTTTGCTTCCTTTAGAACATAGTCGCCAAAATAATGTTTGCCAGAGAGAATGTAGACAAGGACTTTTTGAATAAAGTTCAATGGATATATAAGTTGAAAATTTAATTATTTGGACATAGAACATGTTTGGCATCAATACAACACAGAAGTCTATGTGAAACATGGAGGTGGAAGTTTCATGGTTTGGGGATGCTTTCTACAGCTCCCTTTCATATCATATCATCCAACGTCAATTCTGCCAGGTACTAGAGGATGGTTGAGGAATATGTGAGACCATCCGTTAAAAAATAAAATAAAAGTTGAAGCAGAACTGGACCCTGCAGCATGACAATGACCCAAAACATACCAGCTCATCCACCATGCACAGGCTGAGATCTGAGAAGCGGAAAGTTTTGGGGGCAGAGTCGAAGCCCACATCTCCATTTGTGGGACTGCTGAACTTACAGCAAAATCCTCAAACACCTAACAGCTAAAAGTGAGGAGAAGATAAACTTTCTTCAGACTGACGTCAGCGACTGGAGCTACAAGAAGCTTCTCACCTCAGTCATTTCAGCTTAAAGGGGTAAGACTAGCTATTGGGACTGGTGTTCTAACATTTTCTTCAGGACACACATTTATATTTTTGTTGAAGGGGTAAAAATGGTTAAATGTCATGTATATCTTTAATTAATACTTTTTTTAAATATAGGATATCTATAGGTAAAAAAATGTGTGTGGAGGGAGAATGTTTAAATGACTGTGACTTTATAAATAGGGACCAAATCCACTTAATTGCTGGTGTCATTCGTGGGAGTTTCTTGTTTCAACAGAAACCCCTGTTACACAAGCACCAGGTGAAAGGTCGACTAGCTAAAGTGGTGGAAATTCAAATCCTTACAGTTGTTTTACCTTCAAATTTACACTCCTTGAAACATTGGATGGATATACACCAAATTTTAGTTTTGGGCAAACGATCTGTTACAAAACAAAAATTAGGAGTTTGTGGTTATTAACAGGGTTTTGTAAGCAACAAAAAAACAAGTCTTGTAAGAGTTTTTGTCATTTCCCCAAAGTTTTCTATGAATAGCTTAGTATACCTGCGCAACTAGCTCCAAAGGGAAACTGATTTGAAGTTCAAGACTGGGAGGAACAGAGGAACAGTGTCAAAAAACACAAGCAACAGTTGCTTTGTAAGAATCTTTAACACTTTAGCCACGTTCAGAATTTTTATGCTTTTTAATTTCATTTTTATTACCGCCTACTGTTAGATTGAATAAACTGATAGAGATCAATCCATTTGGAAAATATCTAAAAAACTACTTTGTTGTCGTGTAATTAGCCCCTAATAGCATACAAAAGAAAAATCAAACTCAATATGTGATCGTCGGTGTTGAATTTTTTTTTGGTCAGTGTTGAATCTGTGGAGGAAAACTAAGGGAAACACTAAGCATCAAACCTGTATTTACTAGAAAAAAACACGTGATTTCTGAACATTTTTGCAGACTTGCTAAAGTTTTCATGGAGTAAGACACGTCTTTCAGTGTCTTTTGGATCTGGAGAAGGCATGTGACTGTCCACCAAGTTTTTTTTTTTAAGTTTGCTGTGAAAGTATGTTGTATCTTGGTGACTTTTAAGGGCTAACCAATTCTTGCATGGCAAAGAGCCGTGATCACGTTCTCAGCACAAAGTCGAGCCTGTTTGCTGTGTGTGTAGGACTCTGCCAATGATTTTCAAGGAGTTGTCATAGGAAGGAGAGTGTCCGGTTTTGGAACCCTGAGGATCTCATCTTTGCTTTTTGCAGGTGATTTTGTTCTGTTGGTTTCTTCAAGCCACCACCTCCAGCGTATACTGGAGGTATTTGCTGCTGAGCGTGAAGTAACTGGGATGAAAGTAACCTTGAAGTCTAAGACCATGGTTCTCAATTTTAAAAAAAGAGTGTACCAACCCCTCTGGGTTGGGGTGGTTTTCTCTCAAGAATAGAAGTTTAAGTTTCTTGAGGCCTTACTGGAAACAACAATGTGGCTGTGGAACATTCCTGCAGAACTGCTAAAGCTGTCATGGAGTTTGGGGGTTCATATGTAGTTATATGGGTGCTGCTCTTGTCTGTTGTGGTCAAGAAAGTGCTAAGCTAAACATTAAAGTCCTCAATTTACTCATTTGTGAAAATTGAAAACCCTCATCTATGGTGATGAAATCTAGATCACGACCAAATAAATGAGATCCTAGACACAAGCAGCCAAAATGAGCTTCCTCTGCAAGTTCGCTGGACTCAGCCTTGTAGATACGGTGAGAAGCTCCGTCATCTGGGGCCAGTTTAAAGAAATGCAGCTGCTTGTGTCTCGAAAAAGTGTCAGTTAAGATGGTTTGGGCATCTGACCAGGATGCCCCCTGCGCACGTCCCTTTGAAGACTTTCAAAGGGATTCCCTTCCGGATCAGTTAACAAATAAATTGAAGGTTAGATTATAGTACCAAAACATTTCTGATTGTGAAGCTTTTTAAAATTTTGTTAAAAAGTGTAAATGTAAATGTTATAGCCTGTTTATAGCAATGGAGGCATTTCACTTAACAAGACCTTAAATAAAATACTTCTATGTTTCATGCTGTAAAAAAATACATACCCTTCTCTTTTAGTTAACGACACATTACATTATCTCTACCATACTAGTCATTTATTAGTTAATGAATAAACATTTGATTAAACTGTTTAGTTTTAGACATTGTGTGAACACCCGCTACCTAGAACAACATGGAATTTTCACCTAAGGAACCTCCAGAGAGGCATTGGTGCTCAATATCTTTTCACTGACAGAGCTTAAGGCTGTAGTTGCTTCTGTTTCTTACCACAGAAAAATAACCTCTTCTTATGTGTTTTTTTTCCCACATCTTCGGTACAAACGAGTTTCAATAAAAGCAGATAAAATCTACTTTCAGGGCTTAGGTGTGCAAGCTCAAAGCAAATTGTTTGTGAAATGTGTTGAAACCATCACCTCTTATTTTCTTGACTGGTGTTGAAACTTGAAGCAAAAGCACCCTAAAAGTTCAGGTATTGATGAGCATTTCCACTCATTGTTCTAATATTTTACCTCTTTATCCATTCAGGCAGAACCACATGGCCATGGGAACATCCTGCTTACCACCTTGGAGATCCACAACGAAGTCGCAGGAGGTGAGATCACCACCAGTGTGGCAGACATAAGGAACTCCCAGTCCATGGTGCAGTTGGACAGCACGGCCTCGTCACACATCCAGTACCGCAAGCAGAGCGGTGGGATGGGGCCACGCTCCGCCAGTCGCCACTCCCTGGACCGGTCCGCCCAGATGAAACGGAGCCGCCTACGGAGGCGGTCCTCCCAGCTCAAAATTAAAATCCCCGACCTGACGGACGTGAACGCCATCGACCGGTGGTCTCGCATCATCTTCCCGTCCGTTTTTGCGTTGTTCAACCTCATTTACTGGCTCTACTACGTCTGATCAGATTTGTTTTTGTCGTTCGTCGTTGTTTGACTTTGATTTTCATTTCATTCGTTCATTCTCCTTTTTTTTCTGTTGCTTTTATATGGAATTTGTTTGAGTCAAAAACTCAGCACAGCAAGATTAAAAAGAAAAACAGACTTAACAAAGACTACTATGTTTTATACATATATATATATTTGGAGTCTTTGAATCCCAAGCACTGAGGTCTTTTTATTTTTGAAAGTATGTATTGTAATTTGGACTGTTTGGACAGTTTCCCCCCAAGATTTGCCCTTACTGATAACATGTAAATAGTTAACTAGAAAGCCAGCAAGTTTTAAAATAATAGAACATTATTTAAAAAAAAATGCAGAAGCAGTAAGGCCAGGACTTTTCTAATCAAAAGTTGATCGGGTGCAGGCAATATCTAAACTACATCCATAAAAAGTGGTTTGCTATGCATTTTTAATGTATTTAGGCATTGTTGAATCATGGTTACAGCACAACCCTAACAGAAACAGAATAACGTGTATTTATAGTATTTTATAAGACTCTTAATGCTATTTGCAATTTACTGTGCATTGATCTGGTTAGCAAAATAATTTAAATCCTTTTTTCAGGATGATTTTTGTCTCAGGTTCTCAATTTTTTGAGTTTGTTGAGGACATAAAAAGTAAGCACAATTTACGAAAAATACTGCCGTGTTTGTTTTCTTTTTCAATTTAACACCAGGTCTTCATGTTACTGCATGACAAAATTGCACTCAGATTTTCAAAACTTCCTCAGAAAGCTTTTTTTTCTATTCAAAACAACTGCCAATTGCCCTTTTGGGCAAAATTGTTACTAATTAACCCATAAAATATTATGATATTTTTGTACTCCTTGTCTTCAGGTATTTATTTGATTTCCTAGCCTACTTAGTTTGAAAGAACAGTTATTTTATTGTCACGGTATGGTGGAATTACTTAATTTTTTTGTACATAAGTGTGTGTATATATGTCTATACATACGCTGTGTGTTCAACCCAAAAATGAAAATATTCATTTTCTGATTGTCACTGACTCCCAATAGTCAGATTATTTCATTAGAAATCTAAGGATTAATGTAACTAGTCAGTTTCAAGCATCATATCCATTTTGGAGCATGTCTGAGCACTCTGAATACATAACGTAAAGCATCCTTCACAAATATCGAAAGCTGTGTTAAACATTGGAAAATACTTAAAATAATTGTATTTATTGTTGTCATAGCAACATTTAAAATGGAACAAATGGTGAAAAGTCCAACCTTTTAAGAGAAGTACATTTGTTGAGGTCTGAAAGAATCCATGTTATGATTTTTTTTTTAAACAAAATCAATTTCTACATTTTTTGGTACTTTGGTTGCATCTAAAACTGGCAGCATTCCTGCTCTTGAGAACTGGAGCTGGACACCCATGGCTTTGGTAAAGCCTGTGGATGGTTAGACATGAAATTTTTGTTAAATATGATTTGGTTATCCACAATGTGGGACTCCAATTTAGGTGTTTATTGCAGAAGGATAATTTTGTTTAATCTGACCAAAGCTCATGGTTCCACCTGAAGTCCCAACAATACGTAAACTTCACATGTATTAATGATATAACCAAGGGTCTGAGTCGGTTTGCTTGATCACACCCCTTCTTCTGTCCCTTTCTTTTACTTTTTAGTACCGGCACACTTACATTTCCACTCCAATCTACTTCCACCAACCTGGTATGAAACATCTCTGTAAATTGATGCATGGTCCACTAAAACTGTCAGGGATAAAACAACCAGCTTTTCACTCTGTATAAATGTACTCAATTCAAAGGTTTGATTTTTTTTGTTTGTTATTACAGTATACTGCATTAAAATATACATTTTAAGGCTTTGCACACCTTTATCGCAGGTACCAAGAGGTGTGGCAACCTGCTGTATCGGCCAACCATGCTGAAGTTTCACTCAATTTACTGTACGTACTGAAAAGGAGGCATTTCTTTTGCTAAGTGACACCAATGGATTTCACATATGGTTGCGGCCCGCGATAACTAGTCTGTCGGGTAATTTTAAGCACATACTAGCATTGAATGTATCAGATCCATTCTTCAGGGAGAGGATAATGAGCCATGGTCATCATTTCTCCATTAGAATGTAAACCAGCCCTTCTAACATTGCAAGTGATTAGTAGAAATGAGGGCCGGGAATGGTTTTGCATGCGTTTGACGAGAAAAATAGACAGACGTTGAGACTGTAGAGCTTCTGTACACCATTCATGTTCTGTTCTGCTTGCTCAGCTATGGAAAAATGTCAACTTATAGTTTTGAGGCTAAAAATGGCTCCCATGTCTGATTCTTTCTGACAAACTTTGTACCGGTCCGCCAAGGGACGTGAAGCAATCATTTACGACCTGATTCAAAGCATTGCTGTTCATACATCCACTTTTGCGCATGTACAAGAATGTGTTGAGAAAAAAAAACACAAAACAAAACAAAAAAACAACAGAAAAATATTTGATAAGTGAGTTTGGGCACAAAGAAAAAAATGATGGTAATGTAAAGTTTAGAACATGACAAAGAACTGAATGTATAGTACCTTGATTGTCACAGCACAATATGATTTCTAGGCCCTCAATGACTCTGTAAATGAGTTTTCGTTTTTCTACTGTGTAGAGGGGGGTTAATAAAGAAGGAACATATGGGAAATGAATTAATTATCTAATGTGTGCTATGATAATTCAAAAGTTTCTTCATTTTTAGATCTCGAGGAAGCACACAAAACTCTACCAGATTATATTCCAATAGAGTCCCATTTATTTGGCAATCAGAAATCCTTTTGTTGATTCCTGTATGCGATCCGGCTACCTCTTAAATTTGATCCATACTGTACGTACATGCAGTAAAAGATTTTCAACTATGTTTTATGGCACAAATCTTTTTGTGTGTCCAAGGTTGTGAATTTCCTAGAATCAGCCTGTTCAAAACAGATTTCAAAATGGTTTGTGTGCAATTGTGGTTTTAATTGTGAAAAAAGAACTTTTGCTGTGCAAGTCAGGAAAAAAAAAAATCTTCCTGGCAGAAAGGCTACATCGATTTAAACAAATGCTTTTGGGTTGTGTGTTGAGATGTAAAAAAAAAAAGAAAAAAAAAAAGAGTTATTGTACGAGTCCTAAATTTATCGAAATACAAAGTAAGATTGCGACTTTTAGGAGATGGTTGTTATAAATTCTACTCTAGAATCTTTTTATTATGCATGCAGCAACAATTTACTTGGAGTGACTTAAAGATCTGTTTAGCAAACGCACTGACAGCAGCTGCCAACTGCTCATTTTAGAGATTACTCTATGCCACGTGAGCCTACGTTAAGAAGAAAAAATAAATAAAACAAAGAAAAAGACAAAAAAAGAGAAGAAACCGCCATCAAAGACTTCCAAATGTTGTATGGCCTTGGTCCCATAATGGAATGTGAAATGTTCTGTGCTGCCACAAAATGTATGTAGGCTTAAATTTATACTGTATATCTGTATGTTTCTCCTTTTTCAATAGAGTACCATGTTATACCATCAAATAAATGATATACATTGTACTGGTGTATTTGGTATCACAAGCATGCATGAGACGCCATAAACTATCTGCCTATATTGTATGACATGATAATACAATAACAGACTGTGTAAGTTAAAGGAATCCTTGCAAAAATATATATATATGTTAATGTTTTATGGAATCGACACGACCAAAGTATAGTTAATATCTAATACAACATCTTGATAACAGTTCAAGACACTTGGGTAAACTTGGTAAACCCCATTTGAAATTTATTTGATGTGTATATGATGAGGTTCATGAATGTAAACCAGATGGACGCTGTGTAAAGCTATGGTAGTTCCATGGCGAAATAAATTCTTAAAAAAAATAAATAAATAAAAAATGGAGGTTATTATTGACTGTTAGAACTTGTATGCTTTATGTTTCACTTAAGCCTAGTTTATACGTCCGCGTCTGTACGGTGACGCGAAACGCCATTACCAGTTGATGAAAGGGCTCTCCGTCACTCACGCAAAAGAGAGCGCATGCATGTGATCGCTCAGCCAAAAATATTTCCCCAGAACAGTGCTCTACAGTCGATGTAATTAATACTCAGGCAAGCTTTTGGGCACTAAATGCTTTACATCGCAAGGCCAGTTTATATGATACAGTCTTTTGGCAATTCTGAACACCAGAAGGTGTAGGGAACAAAAAACAAACAAACAGACAGCTGTGTTAGTTTACATGCTTTTTTATAGTATTATATAACCTGCACTTGCAGATAAAAGCCGTCACTGCAATTGTAGGCAGACCTGCCAGAAATGTCTGCTCCTTCTGCTGTCCTGGTTGGGAATTGCTTTGCAACGCTGACCCACAAACGGTGAATAATAAAAGTAAAACTTCTCCGTCAATACGTGTGCATGTGGGTACAAACTTGCCGATGGCTTCAATTATTAAACACTACAAAATGCAGCATGTTAACTTCACCTGAACCAGTTTTTTTTTTGTTATATTAGCTGAAAGTCGTGAAAGTAAAATCTAGATAAATTCATGGAAGAAAAACGTTTTATCTTGCTCTATTTGAAAACCTCCCTGAAACTGGAAAACATTGATGGGGGAAGAATCCAAGCAGTCTCTACTTCTGACCTTACACATAAGCAAAGTAAAACATGAATTAATAATGTGCATTGGACATTGCATTATTTATGTTAAATAAATAAAAAAGCTTTTTTTTCTCCTCTTCAAAACTGATTTTTACAGATGCTTTCAGTTGAGAAGCGAAATCGTTACTATTGTGGTCCAAACCGAGAACACTTTTAGTGGATGCTAGGTCATGGGGTGGTGTGCACTGTAGAGTTAGAACTTCAATTCCAAACCCTGTCTTGTTCTACCAATTCCGTCTGATTGTTACACATAAAGACCACTAATGCCACAAAAAATTTTAGAAAAAATTGATTCTTCATTGAAAGTTGATATACCATGCTTTTCAATTCTTCATTTTTTTCCATTTAGCTGTGGTCTATATACAATGGAACAGCAATTCTTAGGTCTAAATTCCTCATTATTGTAGATCTAAAAGACACCCACCCCCCGCCTTTTTTTCCGTCTGTTCTGAGGAGTGTAAGTGTAAAGCCTAGTTTATACCACTCCGTTAAGACAGAGACGGATTGACGTAGTGCCTTATGGAGCCATTTGCGTCCGCCGACGCAAGGGCTCTCAGTCACCCATGCAGGGACGAAGTCGAGCCCGATTTTCTAACTATGTCTCTCAACAGAGAGTGTTTGCCTGTGATTGGTCAGTTCAGCAACACTTGTTTCCATGTGTTTTTAGAGTATTCAGTGAGCTGCACTTCTAGGAAAAAAACTTTACAGCTTAATAAAACTTACTTTCTGTCGTCCATTGAGGGGGGAATGCCTTCAAAGTTCTAACACGACGCTGCAATGATTGGCAGATCATCCATAAAAAGTTAGCACCCCCTGCTGTTCTGGTAGCTAATTGCTTTGCACCACCGAAAAATCAGGGGAGAAATATAAACGAAA
This sequence comes from Apricaphanius iberus, assembly GCA_028564705.1. Classification (NCBI taxonomy): domain Eukaryota; kingdom Metazoa; phylum Chordata; class Actinopteri; order Cyprinodontiformes; family Aphaniidae; genus Apricaphanius; species Apricaphanius iberus. The sequence goes on from JAPXFQ010000314.1 coordinate 2,721,436, forward strand.
AATGTCTCTGTCCAAGTCTGGGTACAAAGTTGCTGCTGAATTATAAACTAAGCTTAACTCGTTTTGTTGCGGTCCCTTTAAATGCAATAACCCATCCTCTTCCAGGTCGCAGATTCTTCCACTCGGTGTCAGAGACTTTATATTTGCAAATTGACTGAGTAGTTTTATACTCGGGTTAGGCTTACTTGATCACTGGTGAGTTTGAGCTTCTGGGAGGAATGCTAGGAGCCGGGATGTCTGCGAGAACTTCCACTGGAGGTCCACAGAGTAGAGGCTGATGGAATCCAGGACCAAGCTTTGTACACGCAGGGTGGGCAGGCTGAGAACGATGGAGGAGCACAGAGGAACGTGGAGCTTGAGTGAGTCAGACTTGGAAATGAGCAGGGCTTCACAGAGCAGAAGAATGGGTCACTGGGGAGAGTCAGCGGAGAGAAACCTTGGAACAAACAGAGAGAAATATCTTGAGTCCACAGAGTAAACGTGGAGGACTTGAGGTTGTACCAGTTTGGCGTCAACACTCAGAGAGAAAAACCTTATACTGAATAATAGTGATGGTGAAAAAAAAGCCCAATGAGTCATTAAACCACTTGAGCTAATTGGTTCAAGGAAGGGTTCATCTCATGGGGCTTCATGTGAACACAAATCCTCCTACTGGCCAGGTGCACAATCACAGGCAGCTGTAGCTCTTAAGCCTTGTTCACACGGGGCAGCACTTCCAGGCAGCAAAGCGTTCAAACGGACGAAAGTTGATGGTTTAAAAATTTAAACTAGCTGCTTGCACACTTTGCACAGTTGTAGTCCACGTCAGTGCGTCTAACAATATTTATGCCAAGCAATATAAAAAAATGCTGACCTTGGCACATCAAATCAAGAAAGTTTAAATAAAACATTGAACTGTTTACCTGGCACTACAATGTTCTCCAATCTCTTCATGTCCTTATAAAAACATGGGGAGGGGTTAAACAATTCACGGTAGTTACACACAGCGATGATCAGTTTATCCTCCATTTTGAATGACTGATTGACCAATCAACGCTTTGATGGCATTATCAGTGCAAAGAGTCACTAATTGGTGGCTGCCCCGCATTTGGTGCTCAAAAGTTCAATTTTCCCAACTTCACACAGCTGCTGCGTGGGCAGCTTGATGGACCGTCCGCGCAGAAGCTACGTGGACGCGCTGATGCCCTCTGCGCCGACGTGTGCAACTTGCTGCATGCCAGTTTGACGCAGCTTGACGCCCACTAGCTGAGTAGTACCATACACTATGCATGTTGCTGCCCTGCTACTTGGACGCGCCGGCCAGTGTGAACGCACCTTTAGAAACTTATTGTGTGATCTTGGCAATGACAAGGATCACAAAAATAAAAATTTTTGTACGTAAAATATTACATATGGGAATAATACAAATATTTTTGAATGTATTCTATTTGTAAATCATCCCAAAATGGTAGTATCATACGTTATGGCAAGCTATCTAACAATATTTTTCTGTCACTTTAGTCAAAAGGCATGGGCTTAAGCAGGCAAAGGAATGGGAATTCATTTTTATTCAGAAACACTTTGTTAACAGCTTTAGCTTTTAAGCGATTTTTACACAGGTTCACCAGCCTTTTAAAAACACCTTTTCACAAGCCATATAAGATGGCTGTGTGCACAAAAACATTATATAAATTGGGGTACAGTAATCTTTGCTTTTCGCAATATTCCTGGGCGCTTTCCAGCCTGGTAATATTTGGCTCTTTATTCTCATGCAAAGCATAGTAATGCCTTAGCATGAATGAGGTGTCATTGTACCCCAACTCACTTGAACACTTCACCTATGAATAAAATAACGGTAAAAAATGTGCAGTTCTTAATAAGCAAATCTAACTTGTTTGACATATTATTTAGATTGAGGTTATCAGATTAAAATGTTCACACAAGGAGGAAATCTTCCTCTTCCTGGCTGGTTCCATCATCTCTCTCTACTCACTCTCTTACATCTTCAAACTATCAGTTTCTTTACTCACAAAATGATCTCCAAACTATATAAACACTAACCAAACTATATCAAAACTATTAAAACTCTTTCCAAACTCCACACAAACCCGCATTTTGAATGGAGCCTGAGTAATTTTTATTGCTGTCAAACAACTCAGCAAATGCTGAACCATTTCCTGAACCAGTCGCATGGTAAAGCCAGGCAGTGGGGCAGTCGTACTGATCTGATCCCTCAATAAGACTCTTTCAGCAAATCTTTCTCGATACTTATGGAAGTTGCTGAAGCCCTCATGATTGAAGTGCTTCCGCAAACAAAAAGTACTTTTCCCAAAGATTTGGGTACATTACAATAATTTAAAAAAAACTTAGCCAGGCACTTTGCAGATGTTCTGATGTTCGGGGATAGTGCAAGAATAGTATGGGTTAATACTTTTCCAGCAACTGAACATTTTGACTTTTCCAGTTGTACGTTCGATTTCTTAAACTTGAACTACGAAAGTACAGCAAGGATTGAAAATAGTGGATTTACTCAGTGTTTAGCAGAAAGTCCATAACGTTGTTTTGCACTTACAATACAAGTACTGTGACATAATAGAAAACTGTATACATAAATATCTCCACAACGCCTAAAGTGACAAATGTATGCCTATATGAACCCCTCAAGGCTCTAAATGCATGACACCCTATTTATTACCTAAACAAATTGGAATTTTCTATGGAGGACCAAAACTGGCATAATTAAAAATAAAAGCAGAAATGTAAATATTTTGTTTTTCCTTTTACTTATACATGCAGTTTCAATCACAATCAGTTTGCACATGGATCCTGCTCCTACCCGTTTATTGACCAATAGTTTGCATAATAAGGCAGATATGCATAAGGTAAAGTAAAAAGACGAGACAAAGGAATGTAAAATCAAGGAATACACATAAAGAAAGGGAAAAACTAAATATATATTTTTCTTGACGAAAATGCATCTTTAAGGAACGAATGTTTTTTTTTTCAACAAAAATGCACTAAAAGGAAAATCAAAATTTTATTTTTTTTGCTGAAAATACATGTTTAAGGAAAAACATATATATATATATACACATATATATATATACACATATATACATACATATACATACATACACATACATATACATACACATACATATACATACACATACATATATATACATACACATACATATATATACATACACATATATATACACATATACACTACCGTTCAAAAGTTTGGGGTCACCCAAACAATTTTGTGTTTTCCATGAAAAGTCACACTTATTCACCACCATACGTTGTGAAATGAATAAAAAATAGAGTCAAGACATTGACAAGGTTAGAAATAATGATTTTTATTTGAAATAAGATTGTTTTTACATCAAACTTTGCTTTCATCAAAGAATCCTCCATTTGCAGCAATTACAGCATTGCAGACCTTTGGCATTCTAGCTGTTAATTTGTTGAGGTAATCTGGAGAAATTGCACCCCACGCTTCTAGAAGCAGCTCCCACAATTTGGATTGGTTGGATGGGCACTTCTTGCGTACCATACGGTCAAGCTGCTCCCACAACAGCTCAACGGGGTTCAAATCTGGTGACTGCGCTGGCCACTCCATTACCGATAGAATACCAGCTGCCTGCTTCTTCTCTAAATAGTTCTTGCACAATTTCGAGGTGTGTTTTGGGTCATTGTCCTGTTGTAGGATGAAATTGGCTCCAATCAAGCGCTGTCCACTGGGTATGGCATGGCGTTGCAAAATGGAGTGATAGCCTTCCTTATTCAGAATCCCTTTTACCCTGTACAAATCTCCCACCTTACCAGCACCAAAGCAACCCCAGACCATCACATTACCTCCACCATGCTTAACAGATGGCGTCAGGCATTCTTCCAGCATCTTTTCAGTTGTTCTGCGTCTCACAAACGTTCTTCTTTGTGATCCAAACACCTCAAACTTGGATTCATCCGTCCACAGCACTTTTTTCCAGTCTTCCTCTGTCCAATGTCTGTGTTCTTTTGCCCATCTTAATCTTTTTCTTTTATTGGCCAGTCTCAGATATGGCTTTTTCTTTGCCACTCTGCCCTGAAGCCCAGAATCCCGCAGCCGCCTCTTCACTGTAGATGTTGACACTGGTGTTTTGCGGGTACTATTTAATGAAGATGCCAGTTGGGGACCTGTGAGGCGTCTGTTTCTCAAACTAGAGACTCTAATGTACTTATCTTCTTGCTCAGTTGTGCAACGCGGCCTCCCACTTCTTTTTCTACTCTGGTTAGAGCCTGTTTGTGCTGTCCTCTGAAGGGAGTAGTACACACCGTTGTAGGAAATCTTCAATTTCTTAGCAATTTCTCGCATGGAATAGCCTTCATTTCTAAGAACAAGAATAGACTGTCGAGTTTCAGATGAAAGTTCTCTTTTTCTGGCCATTTTGAGCGTTTAATTGACCCCACAAATGTGATGCTCCAGAAACTCAATCTGCTCAAAGGAAGGTCAGTTTTGTAGCTTCTGTACCGAGCTAAACTGTTTTCAGATGTGTGAACATGATTGCACAAGGGTTTTCTAATCATCAATTAGCCTTCTGAGCCAATGAGCAAACACATTGTACCATTAGAACACTGGAGTGATAGTTGCTGGAAATGGGCCTCTATACACCTATGTAGATATTGCACCAAAAACCAGACATTTGCAGCTAGAATAGTCATTTACCACATTAGCAATGTATAGCGTGTGTTTCTTTAAAGTTAAGACTAGTTTAAAGTTATCTTCATTGAAAAGTACAGTGCTTTTCCTTCAAAAATAAGGACATTTCAATGTGACCCCAAACTTTTGAACGGTAGTGTATATATATATATATTATATATATATATATATATATATATATATATAAATATATATATATATATATTTATATATACACACACACACATATATATATATATATATACATACATACATACATACATACACACACACACACATACATATATATATATGCTTTTATTTTTAATTATGTAAGTTTTGGTCCTCATAATTTGCATTATACGTCCCCGTTAAAGCAGTAATTCCATTGACTTTCCACAAAACTTTTCCAATTCTTTCTAAATTCATCTGAGCATGGATCTATCTAATCAAACCATGGTTAGCATGCAAGGTCTTCTCATTTGCTATTTTGGGACTTACGTTTTTTTCTAACTGATAGATGATAGCTGCATGTTCTCAATTTTTAAAATGACAAATGAACCACAGATTCCAAGTAGAGTCTTCAGAATGTAAGGTCTATTTACAAAAGAAAATGTTCAGTTTTAATGGTTACAATTAGGTCATTAAAAGAAGGTCAGGGCCACCAAAGGGACTAACGCTGAGCTATTTTTTATTTCATCAACTCACAACTACACATGTACAGAATATGGAATGCCAAGAAAACCACAACAAAAATTTGGTTGCTTGGCTCACTTTCGCTCAAACAAACTGCAGGAGATGGTAAAATTGTGTACAAAGATCACAGGTATTAACCTGAATGACCTTTCATGCTTATATAAAAATACGCTTCAATGAAAGCTCACTCTATCCTTCAGGATCAGAACCACCCCTTACTGTAGGAATTCCAGCTGCTCTCATTAGGGCGTATACATTCTGCCAAGATGCAGAAAGAACAGATATTGAAGCTCTTTTATCCTTGCCGCTGTTGCTCTGTTAAATAAGTAGTGCATGATGTGAAGGATGTTTGCTTGTTTGTAATTAGTTTTTTTATCCACTGCTGCCTGTACAACAAATTGTCCCACGGGGACAATAAAGACTCACTGAACCGCTGAACAGCTAGTTACCTAGGTAATCGATTTGAATTTAAAAATGGCAAAAACTGGCAAAACAGTTATTTAAACCACTTCTGTTTTGTAACAAATGGTCAGATGGGTCCGTTAAATTTTCTGTAGATGTAGGGCCGGGGTGTCAAACTAATTTCCATTTTGGGCCACATCAAGCTGATGAGTATCCTTAAAGGGCCGGTTGTAGCAGAACTATATCACAAAACTATAACAAACCGTTAAAATCTTCCTCTGCATTCCAAAAGTACGTCTTAAAATTAAATAATCCTAAAGAACTTTACATAATGATTTGATCAAGGACTATTTAAATAAACAGTGATTTTATTTAAAAAAAAAAATTGTATTGGGGTGCACAAAAAAAGAACTTACATTTTCTATCTATAGGGTTCTCTAGAGTTTAGAGGGCGACATAACGGAGGGCTGGATTTGGCCCCCAGGCCTTGAGTTTGACATGTGTAATGTAGGTTTTTATAAATACAAAGCTGGCATTATGAAACTACAAAGAAAAATCGAGTGAAACTCACCTGAGTTCGTACAAAGAGCTATAGAAAAAAATTGAGCTTGTTCATCTCCATTTCTAAAGGATTAATCACATTGGCTCTATATAACCCTCATCAAAACATATCCCTCTTACTTTGAAGGAAAAAACTTTATATTCACACCTCTGGGTGCTAACTAGTAACAACTTTATGACTCGACAAAGTTTAGTCATACACTGTATAAGTTTATTTCCAATGTTCAAACAAGCAAACCCCAATGCCAGCTGGTCCTACCAATAATACTGCATTAAACCCTCAAGTTGTAAAATCGGCTTACCTTTACATAAGTCGTCCATCACTGGGCTGTTAATAGTGGTTGTTGTCAACCCCTCCTTGACCCTTTCAGTGAACACATGGAGATTACAAAAGGCATCAAAGTCATAGTTTCAAGTGCTGTGTATATAGGGTTTGACATACAGTCCAAAAAAGCCCCATTTAAAGGAAAGATACATATGTAACTGATATTAGCTTTAAAAAAAAAAAAAAGAAAAAAAAAATTATCTGACTATTCAGGTTTCAAGACCCCGTAACTGTTCTCGATCTTTTACAACAGTCAGTAGACCAAAATACTTGATTTAATCCCCAGTACTGCATTACCCAAGCCTCCATAGTGCCAGAGAAAACTTTATCCACTTCAGCACTTTCTCTGGCATCACACAAATATTTAAAACATTATCCCTACTAACCATGTCTAAGATGTTTGCTAACCCTTGCTTATATAAATTTAGGAATCTTCATTGAATCATGGCCACAGCCAACAGCCAATGTGAAATATGTACCTATTTGTCTAACAATATTTATGCCAAGCGGTATAAAAAAATACTGACCTTGGCACATCAAACCTACCCTGGCTTTCAACAGCATGAGTCCCCTCAGGTATTACTTGATAGATTTCTGAATCTCAGGAGTTTGTAATGTACATTCAAGGTTCCAGCCTGATGATGTATAATGCTGTTTATCATTAAAGTAACGATGAACAATGCTTTGCTCAGCAGTTATGTGGGTGCCTGCAAGTGTGGCTGCAAATAGCCAACACACTACTGTAGGAATTCAGAGGAGAACAAGAGGTCAGACACAGAACAATCTGTATTGTTGGATTAGTATGGATAAAGACAAACCTTTCAATTGAAGAGCCTTGAAAAGGCATGTATACCCATTGAACTGGCAAACCTTTGTCAAGTACTACAATACGTAGTTACATCCACAAATGGCCGTTAAAACTGTACTGTGCCAAAAGGAAGCTGTATCTCAAGTGTCCAGACGTGCTGTTGACTCCTCTGGGCTCTGAGGCATCTGGGATGGACCATCACACAGTGGAAATGTGTACTGTGGTCAGATGAATCAGTATTTCATGTATTTTTTGAGAGAAATGGAAGAAGTGTGTTCCAGACCAGAGAGGGGAAAAAGGATCATCCAGTCCGTTAAAAGCAACGAGTCCGAAGGCCAAGGTCTGTGATGGTTTGGGGTTGTATCAGTGCCCTTGGAAAAGGTAACTTGCACTTATTTTGGAGTACAAACTGCTGCCTTCAAGAAGATATATTTTCCAGAGATGCCCATGCATATATCAACAAGACAATGCAAAACCACATTATGCACTTATTACAAAGTCCTGAGTAAAGAGGAAGAGGGTAGAGCTACTTGACTGGCCTCCCTGCAGTCTTGACCTCCCTCCTATAATGTATGATGGATTTTAAAGCACAAAATGTGACACCAAAGACCCTGCCCACTTTAAGACTTGTTTGGGTGAAGTATGCAAAAAATTACACCTGAAACACATCACTTGGTGTCTCCAGTCCCTAATAATCTTTTAAGTGTTGTGAAAATGAATGGAAGCATTTCAGAGTAGTAAATGTTTTACTGTTCTAACTTTTTTTTTAAATGTGTTGCAAGAACCAAAATTGGAATACCTGTTTACTTTGTAAACAATAAAATTCATGAGGAACATGTTAAATAATGTGCTGTTGTATTGTTTTCAATCAAATACAGGTCAAGGATAATTGATCAAAGTAGTGTTTTCAGTATTCAGATTTTAATGTCCAACCTTTTCTGATTTGGTGTTCCGTGAAATAAAATACATAATTTAGGGAGCTTTCACACCTGCACCATTTGGTTCAATTAAAATGAACTCAAGTACGGTTAGTTTGAGCTGGTGTAAATGACCAGTGAGATTTGGTAAAGACTCATGAACCGGACCGAGACCCACATTTTGATGTGGTCTCGGTCAACTCTCAAATGGACTGTGGTGTGGTTCACTTCAGGTCTGAAAATGCACCAGGCTAGGTTCAGTCCAACTTCCTAATAAAAGCCTGTTTTGTTCTACGTACGTAGGCATTCATACCACGCTGCGCTTTTCATTGTGGGAGGCACCATTTTTGTGTTTTAACTTGTGAGCATTTGCACCAACAATGACTTATGGTCAAACGTGGAGTCAAGTCGAGAAGTCAGGTCATTTGGTTGGATCAGGACATAATTCCGTTTTTCCGCTAGGGTCGTCTAAGCCCCGAACAGGGCAGGACAGCATGGCCTAGAATGGTATGGGATCCATTACGGGATGGGATCCATTACCAGCTCAGGAAAAAGAAGTCACAAAGTCATCATTACAACACAGATCCTCTCAAAAGTTAAAAGACTTTTGATTTATCTCATATCTCCCAGTCACCAATTGGGTCATGCCTCCATCTCTTGATCTGTGTTCTTCACCCAAGTACTGATCTAACCAGCGATCATCTAGTCTGTTGAGACTAAAACCTTGCAGCCTTCCAGCCCGATCTAGCCGACTTCAGCTTTCTGATCAAAGCGGAGACCTCCTGCCTCTCTGCTGCTACAGGCAGCTTCCAGGTGTCTTCCTCCCTGACACTGCGGGCTCACAGCAGCTTCTCTTCTGTCACAAACGGACTTCACCTGCACAACTGGTCCCCAGTTGTGCAGGTGAACTGGTATTTTGTCAAAAGTGCAATGTGAACACGAACCGCACCAGCTCAAAGTTACAACAATGTGGCAAAATTGGTCCCCAATCGTTCCACGGACTAACTGGTGTGAAAGCACCCATGAACTACATTCTCACGAGAGCAATACAGCGAATGTAAGTCAGCAAGTAATACACGCCATTGAAAAAAAGGAATCCTTTATTGAGCTACACGGTGGAAATTCAGCTGTAAAAAAAGCAAAATGACAGGTAGTATAACTATTTAGATTCACACAAGAATGGCAGAAATGACTAAACCAAAATACTCTGTAATTATAAAAACTAAATTGGTATACTTTTGCCAACATAGTAAACCTACTACATTATGCCATAAAAATTACTAGCATTACAGTTTGATTAATTTTAGCCTCAAGTGCTGAGACACTATATAAAACGAAAAAATTATTCCATGTATTGTCAACCATAAACCATAACATTTCTACGATCAAGGGGATATAGCTCCTCAATTGTAATCAGTTTGCAGCTTTCTGTTCCCTCAGCTGACGCCATGGCTCAAATATGGCACTGTTGCACACTTTGCGCCTCTCTTCTTTTGCTCAACAGCTTTTTCTGTGGCTATCGCTTTTGCAAATAGTTTTAGATATTTTATAACCCGTTATTGGCACATTTTCCGCCAAACTTCCTAACATAATGCACCGACCTAAACTTATACCAATTTGATATGCAAGCTAAAATATCTAACCCAGCTCTGGCATCGTCTTCACTTCCCGTTTACTGCTCCAAGATGTGAACACACGATGCATGCATAGAGAAGGGAACACAGCATTTGGCAGATGTGCTGTGACAGGGCATTTTTATGAACGGCACAGGGTGGGGCGCACAAGACGACCGGTTGAGGCTTTTCTAAGATTGTACACTTCAGAAGCAATTATGATTAGGGATGCACCTATACTGATAGGGGTATCGTGCCAATACTGTTCTAATGTACTCGAATCAGTACTGGTTGGTTAACTGATATCATGAACTGATACTTAAAATGTGGAAACTCTTTATTTCTCCGTTTATCAGTTAAAATGTTAGTTTTGTGGTTATTTTTATTAATATATTTTTTAATTAATTAACATTCATTTGTTGTAAAAAGCAGAGATTGCATTTTTGTCTGGTAGAAGTATTGGCATTGGTACTCTCTATCAGCAAGTACTCAGATCTAATCAGATCAGCTATTGTATCGGTTTTAAAAAAAGTGGTATGGTTGCATCCCTAATAGTGACTTGCTTTTTTTCCCAAAATGTATTGGTTGCCATTGGTATGTAAAAAGCATTTCAAGCAACAATGCAAAAATCCCCTACCCCACCTTTAAAGAATGTAAAAAGTTAAATGTTCAGTTATTGGGAGCATAATCCCAGCCAAAGCACCCCTCCAAAAATTACAGCTGAACAGAATGCCAGACCAGGTGAAGCTTCTATGGAGTCAAAAAAAAAATGTTTACTTTAGATTGTATAAAAAGTTGGATGACTAATATTTTTTTTATTTTTTTTTATTAATTTAGGATAAAACTGTTTAGGTTTTTGGCTCTACCGGAAATGTAACATTTCTGTTTTATTATCAATTTTCCTGCATTAGATTTCCTCCCTACTAATACAGGCTACACTTTTTTTTCTACATGTAACATTTTATTTTTACTTTACAACTATTTACCTCTTTGTGTTGGTCTATCACCTAAAATCCTAAAATATATTTTTTTGTTGTCTGTCATGACAAAATGTTGAAACGTTTCAAGGATATTAATACCTTTCCGAGGTACTTCATGTTTTCAGCAGAGTTGAAGGACTTGAATGGTTTATCAAAGCAAATCCAGTGAATGTTTGTTTCCCCAACTTCTTTCGTTACATACTGTTCTTGTTGGAAAGAAACCAAAATGGAGATTTACAATAGACTTTCCTTTGCTGTCAAATTGTCTCTAGTACACAACATGATGTCCCCAGATCATCTCTGCACAATGTTCTGAGAGGATAAAAATCAAACAGAAAACACTCCAACTCCTTTTTTTTTTGTCAGTTGCTTTTGCTGTGTTGGTAAAGATGGAGCCCCTGAAGAGTTTGTGAAAACCTGCCTACAGATAAATGAACGAAGTCAGTTCATGTAAGCAGCTTATAGTGACTATTCCTCTTGGGCATGGTTTTTGTGGAGAGGCTGGCTTCAGTGTTGTGATTGATGACCCCTGGAAGACGGGATGCCATGGCACTAATACAAAACACTCTGGAGGGGCAGTAAACTAAGTCGACCAAAGGTCATCCAGATAAAAGAAATTGTGTGTTTTATAAGCTCTTTGTCTCCCATCATTCACTCTGATTTTATTGATCTTGATGCTTTTAAAAACTCTTCACAGATGAGGTGAAAGACTTGAGGCATCATAAGGCATCCTCTGCAACCTCTATAATTGCTGCGCGAGCTATTAATTAAACCTTTACTTAGGAAAGCCTCCCTCGATCAAGATGACTTTGTAAATTACAGACCTTCCTTTTTTATTCAAAATTCTTGAAAAAATAGTTACTAATCAAGCATGTGAGCATCTAAACAGTAGCAACCTGTTTGAAGAATTTCAGTCAGGTTTTAGAGCTCTGATAGCACTGAACCACCCATCGTGAAAGTTATTTATGATATTCTCATGGCCTCAGATAATGGACTTGTGACTGTTCTGGACTTGTTAGAGCTCAGTGCTAAGTCGATCCCAACATTCTCTTGGAAAGGCTTGTAAATGTTGGAGGGATCAAGGGAACATCACTAGGCTGGTTTAAATCATATCTGTCCGACATGTTTCCGTTTGTTCATATTTGTTCATCTTCATACACAAGAGTTGTTTGCAGAGTACCACAGGGTTCTGTTCTTGGACCAATTATTTTCATATATATATATATATATATATATATATATATATTTGGTTCTCAAATCTAAGTATCGGTTTCGTATCGGTTTGAAAAAAGTGGTAGTTAACTTTGTTTTACTCTCCGTAAAAGCTACACCTAGTCTGGTATCCTACTCAGCTACAACGCCCCGTTGTATGGGGAACACTGATTCAGATGACGTTCCCAGTGAACCTCCATGTTCTGTTATCAACTTAACTTTTTTCATTATAGAAAGCACTCTAAGATGAATTTTTTTCTTCTTTTTGTGTCTCTTCTCTGTCTTCTCAAACGGTTGTGGCAGATGACCGCTTGTACTGAGCCAGCTTCTGCTGGAGGTTTCTTTGTATTAAAGGGGAGTTTTTCCTCTCCACTGTTGCTACATGCTTGCTCAGTATGAGGGATTACTGAGGGATTGCTGTGGTTGGATTCCGCATGTTCCAGGCATGAACTCACGTTAGTGACTCAACGCAATCCTAGAATTGCTTACATTTAAAACTTTTAACTGATTGGTATGTTTGCATAATTTAATGAAATTACTTTTCTTGTAAAGTGCCTTGAAATTACATCTGTTGTGAACTGGAATTATATGAATAAAGTTAATTTAATTTAAGCAAGTGTCAGGGAGAGATATGTATGTTTTGGAAGATGCGTGTTGTATTACATATTAGGTAATGCAAAATTATTTCAGAAAAACAACATAAAACCTTCAAACATGGTGGTAGTAGTGTGATAGCTGGAGTCCTGCTGCTTTAGGACATGGACATATGGCAGTAATTGATGGAGCCATAAATTCTGCTCTCTATATGGACAATGTCTAGACAAGCTTGACCTTCAAGATTAGGAAGAAATTAGAGTAAGGGGAAGACTTTTCACTTGGACATTTTTTTCAGGGATTTTCCCCAAACACAAAATTCAGGATTTTTTTTAAATTAAATTTTAGCATGCATGTCAAAGTCACATACTTTCTCACAGAAAAGAACCCCCAACTACAATTTAAAATTTAAGGGGGCTGTGCAGTACTTTGAACAGAACATCACCAGTCGCATAGCAACAGCAGCTTTCACATTCTACCATTCCTTCTTACATTAGATATGTTTATTTGTTAAAGATAACCCACCCTTTAACATTAGATGACAAGGTCAAGTTTTTCTGATGTGAGTGACAGGCTCTTTTTCAGTAGATGTAGTAACCAGACAGACCCCAGGTGAACTCTGAACCACAAGGGGCGACCTGAAAAGACTGCTCCTAAGCACCACCAGACTCACGAGGCGGTGCCAACCCAGCCCCGTGTTTGCCGAGAAACTTGCTTGCTGAATGAATTCTTTCTGATGTCTTCTTTCCTTCACTTCTCCCTCCCGCCTTCCATCTGACATACTTTCTTTTAATTCGATGGCAGCATGGTGAGGGATGGAGGGAGCGTGGGATAGAGTAGGAGTGAGGAGAAATTGATGTAAAAAGAAAGTCTGTATGGGCATCAAAAGACTGTCTCTGAGACTAGGGGGAATACACTGACTCCTCCATGAAGTTTTTAAAGAAACATTGCTATTTCATGAGCTCGATATACAGCTGGAACAGAAATGTATTTTCTACATCACTTGTCCTTATACACCCTACTCCTAATTATTTATCCTCTTGAATGCATTAAGAGCCGTATTTTATTTTGTTAGGCTAACGTCCTGGCAGAAAGTGTAAAAGCAATCTTCCGCTGCTCAACTGTCCAGCACTGAATGTGTTCGATTCCCTGGACAAAATAACTTTTCTTGAAGAGGCCTTAGTCATTAAAAATGTAAAGGGATATTCTCCAAATGCTCTACTCTGCAGAGGATAAGACACCTTATTATATATGACCCAGAAACAACTCACTCATAGCTTGAGTTACATCGACTCACTGCAATAATTATTAAGAGAAAAAAACAAGCTCTTTGGAGACAGATTAAAGAGAATACTGTCTTGCTCTCAATGTGGTGATCATAATGCAGTTTTGTTTTGTTAAAAAGGAATTCACTGAAAGTGTTTTAACAGTCTGGCTCCACATCAGTGGTAGTAGTATAAGCTTGATTCATTTCGGGTTTAATTGAACATGACTGCCTCCCTGCACACTTGTTCAGTTAATTGAATTAAACATGAATTGCAAAGTAACACATTCAAGATTTGGAGCAGCTGGTTTTAGAAAGAATTTAAACTAATATGATGAATCAGTGAAAAATATTCTTATACAACAATGCATTTGTCCTGTGGGAGAAGAAACGATATGGAGGCTAGCATATTTTTATGGTAAATATCATTATTCTAATGTACATATATTAAAGTAGTTCTGCTAATCTTATCACAAACTCTGATGTGCAGATAGGATTGAACCAAGTGTTGGAAGAAAGATTTAGACATCAACCTCCAGCTGGATCTTTACCCATATTAAAAGTGTATTGAGCAAAATATTAAAGTAAAAAAATCAGAGAAAAGGAAATATAAAAAAAAATCTTCAAATACATAAAACTGAACTCATGAATAAATTTAAATAGCACTAGGCTCCTGGCTCTGGAGCTCGAGTTCTCTGTGTCTCATACATGACTGTTTGCTCCAGGCATTCTGCTGGAAGTCCCCCGCCAAAACAAACAAACAAAAATCCCAACATAAAAATATTTGAAAAATTAGTAATACCAAAAGTGAAAAGCTCAGAGTGAGAAGTTAACAGGTGTTGCCACAGTTACTTTGAAAACGTAATATGATTAATGACTACTGTTTACTCCTTCCAAAAGTAACTTAGTTACTTTAATGACTACTTTATTTTAAAAGTAACTAAGATAGATTACAAGTCACTTTATCTGTTACTTTCAGCAGCTCTCAATAACACTCCCCACTGCCTCAACATAAACACAATAACCAGTTTAGCCAAATACTGACTTTATTGGAAGTGCATTTTAACAGTAAGGCTGGAAATATACTTGTTTTTTAACCTCAGATTGACACCAGCAAATATGAAAGAATAAGCTGCGTCTTGGGCACATATTTGCTTGCTCACTGCCCGTACGACTGAAGAGTCCCACTAGGGGGCAGAGTAGGCCTACAGAGTACGGAACTCAGATTCAGGCCAAAACAAACAATGCGACCACAAAGGAGATTATCAGATGTTTCGGCAGCTGTGTTGTTGAAGGTAGGACCATATGTATCACTATTGCTGCTTGTTTTCTTAATGATTTTGCCGCCATGTACCTAATATGTCTTTTTGCTCAAGAAAATTACAAAAATAGTAACGCACAGTAGCTTGAACAAGTGACTTATATGGGGACTATATGGGGAGTAAAGTTTATCCAAGATTATCCTTTGTATGTGTTGGATATGCATCACTTGGCATCAGTGCTACACATAAACCACATTGACAATGCAGTCATTTGGTGCAAACTGGACAACAATCTGCAAGAGTCAAAGACCTATTGGACAGCACAACAGTTGTTTTTCTGTCTTCTGAATTTAAGCAAATACTCTTAAATACCCATGCTGCACCAGTACCCAGCCAGCAAATCCATTTGGGGCCCATAAGGATGGAAAATGGGCTGAAAATATGGGTCCAAAGAGGGTTTGTCTGCAGTTTCAAAGGTGGCCCAACAAAGGTTTACCAGTGTGGGTTTCTAGTGTGTTCTGAATGGTTTTCAAGTAGAACCAGTCTTGGCAAATTGCAAAGGTCCCTTTTAGGGCATATGTCCCATATGGGCATAAACAGCAACAAAAACCCAGATGTTGAATGGGGCACAACTGCTTTTCCACAGTTTCCATGGTGGCCTAACATGTGTTGTGCTATGTAGGCTTCAAGTGGGTTTTAAGAAGGATCCAACTTGGCCAGTTGCAAAGGACCAATTTAGGGCCCATATCATAGAACATACGGGCACAAACTGGAGTCAAACTAGACATTAAATGGGACCCTAAAGTGCAGCGTATCAGAGACCAATTTAGGTCCCACCTATTTGACATTAAGAGTGCCCTGACTGTGCTTTAAGTGGGACCAAAATAGGCTCTGTTATGGGTTTTAAATGGTTTTGCCCGCAGTTTCCACGGTGTGTACCTTAGTGGGCCTCAAATGGGTTCTGAATGGGTTTTAGATAGGGCCCACTTAGCCAGCTCATATCCATGTTACCCAGCTCCAGCCCACACTTGGCTAGCCCAAATTTATATTTTACAGAGCCCATTTAGCCATCATACATGGGCTTCCCATTTGGGGCCGATATTTGAAAAAAAAATGACGTGGACACTGTTGAATTTGCCCAGTTGATTTTCATGCCCACTTAATCCACCATCACTCTTCATGGGGCTCATAAAAGCTGACATATGGGACCCATTTATCAGAAACCAAATGGGATCTACAAATTTCGCCCAGTTCCAGTCCATGTCCACTCATTACCAACATAGCCCATTTTCAAACCTTATGGGCCCCACTTGGACTTGCTGGCTGGGTAGGTGGCAATACTGTTGATATTAACAGCACCTACAAGTTCTGAGGGGAACATCTTAGGCTAAAGATCATCTCAAAACAGTTGCGGTTCATGTTTTCCTTAACATTTAACGACGATTTTCTCAGTTGTAACTCCAATAAATGTTTGAAGTGTAATGGTTTCAGGATCTAGATGTATTCAGAATGAACAAGTGAATTACAAACTTTAGATAAGCTTTCAAAAGTACAAAAATTACTTGAAAAATCTCTGGAAATGAATTACTGGTAATAGCGTAATGTAAATAATTACTCGGACAAATGCGAGAATATACCAGTAATAGTTAACTTGAAGTCATACTGGTTAAAACTGAACTATTTGAAACAGTCTGAGAAATCAAGTATTATTTTCTTCCCAATGGAAGCAACAAAAGCAAGAAAGTATAGGATATAACCCAGCCTGTAGTTTTCATCTTCATCCTCCTCAGGTATAGATAGAGGTTACAAATCAACTCTCACTTTGCACTACATTATTATAGTTGTGTCCATAAGGGCCAACAGGATATTTGCCTCTTTTTCACACAGATAAACACATTTGCATGCTTAGTTTGCCTCTAAAGTTACACTTGTGCTTTGACATCTTGTAAACAGTTGCAGCCAACACATCGTGAAGAGGTGCATCGCACTCCACTGTCTCTTGTCTCAATGAACAGATGAGAACCAGGCACTAGGTTGCAGCTCAGGGAGGACATCAAACGAAAGAACGGTTGTTGCATTCCAGGCCTCACACCAGTCAGTTTATGCATGCTTATTGGTCCTCTGAAAAATGATGAAAACGTGGACATTTTCATCAATCTATGAAAGAACCCCAGATGCCCGACACATCATGTGAGAAGGGGACATATCCAGGGGAAAAAAAAGGACAATTGGACACCAAGCAGTTAGTAAAGCATTGAAACTGTCATTACAATATAGTTTGACAAAATATCTGTCAACATTGATTTATCAAACACAAAATCTTTGTCTCTCTCTGCAAATTCTGGAGATAGGTAATATAGGCCATTCAGGTGGTTTTAGCAGGAATAAAGTGAGGACAGTTAGTGGGCATCTGAGGAAAACCAAGTCAGACCAAGAACATAATGCTGTGAACCTAAATCTATAAAGATTATAGATATTAAAATGTAACTTGGAAGAATAGAACATTACAAAGAAGAAAACTACTTAGCAGTCTGAAAACTCTTTAAACAAGAAAGGAAACACTAGATTTTAATCACGTTGCTTTATTTATTCCAAAGATTCAAGTCTGACTAAAGTCCTCTCAGACAGTATTTGATTAGTGCACTCTAACGCTCCAGTTTTAGTCGTTACAAAACTTCTCACTCTCCCAATAACGACCATCTCTGCCAGATGCAGTGGAATAATTTAAATCTTGCTGTAGCACTTCCTCTCAGTCCATCGACAAATAATGCCTTGAAGTCACACGGTATGGTGAACTAGTGGATTTATAGCAGACAGAACATTTATTGTCACAGTCTACTTTTTAATATATTTAAAGAACATTACTCATTATTCTGCACAGAGGTAATAACCCAGTCCAAGCATTGGCAAGCTTAAACCCCCACCCCACTTTATAAATGACAAGAGCACTTTGATCAGTTCCAGGAGACAGTGACGCCGAAGGTTTTTTGTTTTAAATGTCAGCAAAAAGGTTAACAACACTGTCTTATCATGTTTTGAATCCCTAAAAAGCTGAGAATAAAAACTATGCTATCTTCTTCACAGTTCCAGTTGGACATCTTGAGCCGTTTAAACTTTTAGTTAAGCCACCTCAATAAACCGCACTTATGTTTCTATTACAAAACAACTGAGTAAGAGAAAGGCTAGTGATGCATTTTCAGCTGATGAAAACCTGCAAAATGAAATAACCTCGTCTACTCTGCGCCCTGCTGGACAACTCGAGCACTTGCAACTTTTAATTACTGCACCTTTCTCAGCCGCCCGTCTTCCCAAATCCACATTCACACACCCACGCAATCATCTGCAGACACAAAGAGAGGCGTGTGCTGTGAATAATTGACTCTGTTTTTACATTTCCTGCTAATTAGCAGCTGCCAGCTCCTTGTTGTGATGCTTGTTTAAAAGAGGAAGCAATAGCTACTGTAATTACATGTTTAGTTAGAGTTTATTTTGTCCCATGTATGGGACAATTTTGGTAACTAGGGTTTGTATTAATTGCACTTTCCTTTGAAATTCAAGCTGAAATATTGCTGTCTTGGAAAGATTTTATGATATTTTTTTATATAGCACAACCATGTTGAGTGAGGTGAATCAATGATCTCCTAGTTCAATGACTCATCACTATTGTCTGGGCTTCCTGGTAGATAACTTTTTACCAATTGGTGATCAGTTCTATAAACTACTGATTTCATTGTGCTGCACAGCGGTTGGATGTAAATGAATCTGAAAATGACTTGATTGCTATAAAACTAATGAATCCTCTGATTGTAATGGCACTGACTTGCTAGATGGCATTATCAGTATCCAGCTTTACACAGCTGCAGCTATCACATGAGGTTTTTTTTTTTTGTCCGAAGACATTATCCTCGACCACTAAAATTGGGAGTCTATAGATCATTTCAAGAAAAAAATGATACATAAAATACATTTATAGACAATTAATAACGGCTAACCTTATCAGCATGGGTTCTACCACCTATATTAACTAAGGTGCCAGGGCCAGAAACTAAGTGATGAATATTAACACATTTTTACAACAGAAAACTTTGAAGAACTTTGCTAACACAAGGTAGGTGTCACATTTTGGTTGAAGGATCCAGACACAGAGAGACGTTATGAGTTATGATTCCTCATTTTAATAAAGACGATAAACAAAATCAGGGGACAGGACAGGACTTAAATGAGAACACAACGATGAATGACATTAGACAAACAACCATGAACGTTTGACGACTAACGAGAATTGACACGAGGACACAGGGGAGCAAATATATACAGGGAAACAATCACGGAAACAAACAGCTGGAGACAATTAAAGAGGCACAAACGCAGGGAGACAGGACGTGACGTAGACAAATGGAAAGTCACACCGTGACGGTGGTTGCAGTGATTCATATACAAAGATCAGTTGTGTAAAAGGTGTGTCCGTTGTTAAACAAAGACTGACCTGCCATGTGTATTGAGCAATAAAAAACTTCTGTGTTATACAATAAACAAGAAGCATGTGTGTGGGTATATGTGTTGATTTATAAACATTGAACAGCTGTGTGGCTGGAATGTTGATTAATAAGCAAAGACCATTTGTGCGGCTGATGCAATATTTAGTATAGCGAGAACAGATGCGTGGCTTGTGTGTTGATTGATATGCAGAGACCAATTATATACAGTAGCAGGCGCACTGATTAATATATGCTGAACAAAAAGATAAAAGCAAGACTTTTTCTGCTCCCGTTTTTCATGATCTGAACTGAAATATCTGAAACATTTTCTATATAAACAAAATACACAATGCTCTCAAGTATTGCTAACAAATCTGTGTTAATTAGCACTTCTCCTTTGCCAAGATAATCCATCCAACCTTAAAGGTGTGGTATATCAAGGGGCTGATTAGAAAACATGAATATTGCATGGGTTTGCCTTAGACTGGTCACAATAAAAGACCACTCTGAAATGTACTATACAGTTTTGCTTTACTGGGGGAGTCTGCGGGGGAGCTCAGAAAACCAGACAGCATTCGGTGTGGTCACCATTTGCCTCTCAGTGTGCAACACATCGCCATTGCATAGGGCTGATCAAATTATTGACTGTGGTCTGTGGAATGTTGGTCAACTCATCTTCAATGACTGTGGGGAGTGTACTGGCAGGAACTAGAACAGGCTGCCTTATACATCGCGCCAGAGCATCTTAAACATTCTCAATGGGTGACATGTGCGGTGAGTATGCTGGCCATGCAAGAACTGGGATGTTTTCAGCTTCCAAGAATGTTAAATTAAATGTAATGTTAATTAAATACCTAGAGAAGCTGCGGTTCGTAACTTTGCAAAACGAATATGTCTCCTCAAGCCAAACCTTCACCTTCCAGTCAAACGGAGTCAAGCTTTAAAGGCAAAGGAATGAGCCTGCCTTGCTAAAAAGCTTCAACATCTGACAGAGGCACCCACTGTTTCTTTACATAACACCTTTTTATAGCACCTATTTACCTTGAAAAGATGTTGCCAAGTAACAGCCTTCCAATTGTTTGGTGTGTTCGTGTGGGAAGAGGGTGTGCATGCGGTGTCAGTGATGAATGTCCTGAGGTGCCATTATTGGCTCTAAAAGAGGTCTTCTACAAGCAGCTGGCCAAATGACTTCTAGTTCTTTTAACTATCGCTGCTGCTCTCTGACTCTTTGGACAGGAATTTGGAATAATAAATGCCCCCAAAGGGAAAAAACACAACAAGATGCAAGATACTGCTTCTTTTGTTCATTCTTACATTTTTTCCTAACTCGTTCTCTCCCTCCGCCAGGTCCGAACATATGAGCCGCTTAACTGAAACATGTACTACAGTGATCCCTTTCTTAGTGAATGGGATAAATATTTAAGTAGAGAAGAGCCTTTTATCGATACCTCACTGTGCATAGGGGTGACTTCAGCCAGCTTTTTCTCAACCTGAAGGAGGAGTGAGAGCATTAATGCAATAGAAAGGGAAGATAGTCAGAAAGAGCTGGCTGTATTATAGATCTTAAAAAGGGGAATTTATCAGCAATGCAGCAAACTGAATGAGCCATCGAGGTTAAAGATAAATACAGCATTTAAGAAATCCATTAGCAGGGGTACCAACTTGTATTTTCCTCCAACGTGTCCTTCAGCTGTTGTTCTCAAAGTACTTTCAGGATTAACAGTGTGGGTTAAAAATAAAACATGTTTTTAATGTTTTCTCAAGCTTTTTAGCGTTCACGTTTGAAACTCAAGCATTTCTGTTTATAAAAGGTCCCATTGTGTGCTGATCCACTGCAAATGCTGATCCAGGATTATCCCAGATATAACAACACATAACAGATAAACATTCCAGGCTTGGTTGGTGTGTTGACCTATAAGAATGTTGCAGTTTTCTAAATTGTTTGCATTGATAATCAGTTTGTCCTAAAAGGCTTATTTGAATGGAATCATAGGGCTTTCTCTCCAGGAATGCAGTGATTTATACCCAAAGACCTATGATGAATCTGCTTCTTCTGCTGTATTGCAATTTAGTGATACGATTCAGATAACTTTTAGTCTGTAACCTAAATGCAAAGGCATGTGCGCAGTTGGCTCATAGCATCAAGGTTAAAAGCTTTCTTAAGTGGTGAGTTCCAGCCTTTCAACTGGACTTTTGTTTTTGCACTTTTTTATCATGCACAAAAACGAGTCCTCATAATGCTTTATATCAAGTTATTTTGTGTGTATAATTGAATACATTTCCTTTTTTTTGATAAGATGATAAGCAACTACAATTAAAAAACTGAAGTAATTGGAAAAATGAAATGTGTTTTTTAATCACAGCAAGAATTATGGAGAGATGGTGAAACTGTGCTTTGGCTCCACCTACCGGTTTGTTTTGCTCAATATTCTGCAAGCGTTTACGTCATTCTCTCTGGCAGAAATCCGTCATCAAAATCTCAGCAGTAAGTTAGCTTGAATCGACCAGCACCAAAAGGAAATTCCTTCAAAATAAAGCAAGATAGTAATATCAGACTAATAATATAGAAAATGCGATTTTACTTCAAGGTTTCATTCAACATTAACATATACACACACACACAAATATATATAATTATATATTTTTTTCTACTTACAAAGCATGTAGAGGTCTGTAACTTGTATCATTGATACTATTAAACTGTTTTAACAGTTGATGATTTTTAAATAATTTATTATTTTGTCATCATTTCGTAGCAAATGTGACTTTAAAATGGACATGATGAATAAGTTTGAGCAGTGTATCCAAACGTTTTCCCATGTTACCAAAATTAAATTGAAAGTATTTGTGATGGTTCTTTAAAAAGTTTTTTTTTTATAATATAAACCCCAATTACAATTTTGATATGAGCATTATTTTATCTTGATCAATATCAAGCCAAGCTTGCAATATTTCAATAGAATGAAAAGAATAGGATGATTTTTTTCATGGAAAGAGATCCATAAATGATTGTATATCCAGGATATAAAAAGGATCTTAAGTTAATTGCTTTTTTTAATCAAAAACATACGTCTTTTAATCCTACCTGAACTTGAGTTTCTTTCAATGGTACTGAACAATTTAGCATTGATATTAACTGGGGTGAAAAAAAGAATGACTTAAAGATGTCTTAGTATAAAAGTACTATGTGTGTTTTCAACCAGTGTCAAGATTTTCTTGATTTATTTTATTTTTATAGCATTAGAATAAGTGACTGGAGGATAAATGAATTGAGTTTTGGACAGTTTAAAGCAAATATATAAAATAGTCAAATGTGAATGGTGTTATTGCCATTATAAATAAGCGTACCTTAGCGTTTTACCTTGATTGTAATGTACAAAGCAACTTTTAATGCATCATGCGGTTATCGCTGATTTGTTTGCAAGGCAAATACTTATGGAAACCAGCCAAACGTTTTGATATTTTAAAACTAAAACATAATACAGATAACATGATCTATAAATAATAATAAAAACCAAGCTAAACTCACCAGAGCTGTTCATTTACTGCGAAAGGACTGCCAAAATCTCTCAAACGTCGCACTCTCAGTAGCCGGCCATTTTCCTTCAGGTGTCGCACCTATTGTTTTTAAGAACAGAGTAATTGAGCAGCGTTGATTCAGATAACTAGTCAAGTGAAAACGTTTTACAAACTTGCAGTCAGAATAATTCTTACAGCAAATGACAAAAACACAATATCCTCCATGTCATTATGTAGGTGAAAGCTCATGTAAACTAATGGTTCCAGGGTGAGTCTTTGACTCAATCAGTCTATAGCCTGCATATCTTAAATTCCTGTTTATTGGTTTCAAAGAATGAATTTATTTTCATTAATTTTATTCACAACTTTACACTAAATGCTTAAAACAGGTCACATTCAGGCCCTGACTGGTACACTAACCTTGTCACAATACGGCCTTGGAGAGGATTGTGACGGAAGCCGAGGAGCTAATTTACTCCTATAATTGATGGGAAACCTCATCTTAATTAGTTTTATGACAAACATATGGTGAAATATCAAGCATTTATTTCTGTTAAAGTAGAAGTGGCATGAAATTCCCCACAAAGTTTGGGCCCTTTTTAGCCACACTCTAAGTACCTTAGTATTATATCAAAGGATCGCTTGCCTTAATTCAGCCTCGTTGTAGAATTCCAGGTGTAACGAGGTAGCCCTTCTGTTAGCATTAGCACAGAACGACCAGGTATCAGAGGCTGGGGCCTAGGCTATGCGCTTCTGTGGTCAATGAGTCTCTAACGATATTTTGAATGTTCAACTATAATATATAATCCCCCCCAAATTAAAGCATACTAGCACCAATGCTACATAAACAACATGGGGTATTAGCTGTGAAGCTAATTCTGAAAGTTAGCTATGAAGATAATTGAAAAGCAAACTCAAACAAAGTCACAATGTGTACTAACAGCTGAAGGACATTAATGAGGAAATATGCTTACTTGTACAGGGATATTTGCTGGTTGGTATTAATCCTGGTAGAAGTTAAAGACGATCTGCGAATCCACTGCTGTATTGTTCCAAGTTGAAAAACAATCTTCCTAGAAATGTTTGCCACAAACTACCACACGCTTCAACAATCCACAAGCTTTTCAGTGGCTCAGAAGTGGGGAGGACAAAAAAATGTATGTTCTCTTTTGTACACCCAGGTACAGAGCAGTTTGGATGCGATCTGGACTCCATGCTATTGGTTTGTTGTTTGCCTGTTACCGTAGCTCTCCACGCGGCGGAGGGAGGGACTTGCACGGTGTAGTTCGGGGAAGGGGGTAATTGGCTGGAACTCAACACGTAATATGCCGAAATGTGTCGTCATATGCCTAACTGCCAAACGGACCGTTTCTGATTGCTAATTTCACTATGTAGGCAGACCTACCCCAAAGGAAAGACTAATCAGTAATTTTAACCTCTTAGGGGCTGTAGGCTGGGGGAACTAAAAGATATGATCAAAAACTTCAAAAAATGCTAATTTCATGCCAGGTCCCCTTTAATGTTAGTGATTACAAACCCCAAAATGTGTTTTCTTAGCAATTTTTTATATTTTACTAAACCAATAAAAGCAGTACAACACTATGTGATCACAAAACTTTTGAAGCAATTAGTTTTTGTCTTTTTTTCTTCTATTGTGTTCAATTCACGATCACACAAGATAGGTTAAAAAAAAGTATAAAAACTTAATTAGGAATAGTATAAGGACACAATAATATAAAGTACTGTGCAGTTATTAAAAATAAAGTGGCATACTGAGATTAGTCTGTGCCACTCAGAGTATTTATAGAATGTGCATGTGTAGTTTTGCAATAAAAACGTTGTTTAAAAGTAAGCGTATTATTTACAAGACGTTAACAGAATATAAAATGAGAAAAACAGATTTACAAATATCAGAAATGTTAATTTAATTTGTAAATGCAGTCTATAATCTGAACTTCATTCATACAAAATGGTGGCCTAGTGGCCAGGGCACATGATCTGTCGGTGAAATCGTGACAGGATCCCAAGCTGTCACAAATAAAAACAAAAGTACCCTAAACTAAGATCTTGTTTTATTTTCAATCTCTTTTGTTTTTTCGTTATGGAGTTTTTTTACGATCTTATTTTATCATTTAATATGCTCCACTTACTTGTTTTGTTTCGAAACATCTTACCGGATGTGGTTGATTTAAAACGTGATTGACTGTAGCCGCTTAACGCAGCACTGACATATTTTTCCAAGCGAGTGCGTCGAGGTTACAGCCATTTGTCTCGCTGCATTCAGTCTTTCTCCAACCTCTGTACAGCAAAGTCTCTCTCCGTGACAGAAACCGCCTGAGTAAAAGGCAGGTCAGATCCCCCTCTGTTTACTGGGCTGGCTTTCTCGCCAGCTGAACCACATCGGGATGGACCCAGCAAGCCGTTACCAAGTGGTGAGTTGTTCCTATCAAAAATATAACAAACTGTTAGATCAAATCGGCCTAACAACAAACAAGGCCTTGCGGAAAATTAAACGTATAATGGATAACGTTAGTTCCCTTTTAGAATAATTTAATAACGTGAAATACTCTCAAAATATTTGTATTTTACTTGTATTATAACTTTTCTCAAATATCCGAATACATAGTGTAGTTAACTAGTGTTTAAGGATCCACTTCCGCATCTGCTAGGCTAATGTTAGCCACATAGCCAGCTAAATTTAGTCGTAAATATTTATTTAAGTTATGGTACTCTTGTTTGAGAATTTAACGCGATATTACGCTGTTTTATTCTTCTTTTTATTGTGACATGTTTTAAGAAAAGGTGCAACATGGAAGCCCACACAAAATTGTCGTTGCAGTTTAGTATGCTAGCCCGTTAGCATGCCAGCCAAACTACAGTTTCTGAAGCTTCCGAGATGTGGCGATAAGGTCACGAAACTGTTAATGCGCTCTTTGCAAAGAACCACAAGCAACTATCTGATAAAATTGAGGGGTTATTTTTCCGCTCTGTTCTGTTCTCAAAAAAAAAAAAAAATATGAGAGTGGGAGGCTAATTAGGTTATGTCAAAGTTTTTGTTGTTGTTGTTGTGCCCTAGTCACAAATCACTTAAACTAAGGTCCACCTTGTAAACCGCAGCACCTAGATTTACACGGTGTATATGTGAACATGAGAAATGCATCGATCAGGTGTTTACCGGTTTTCTTAGAAGTCCCAAGCCACAAATGATCATTTATGTAATGGCAACGAAGATTTGGGTGGAAATAAACTGCAGCATATCAAGAGGTTGGGTGTTTTAAGGGATATTTTTTCAAATTAGGAAAGGTGGTAACATTAAGGTAAAATTGGCTGCCTAAATATTTGCACAATAATACTTACTTTTTGAACAAACCTGTCCGGACAATCCTAAATCTTCAATTGAGCTACAAAACAACAAAATTCATGCAACACAAGCTAATGTGACAAAAATGCGCTTGATGGATAGCAAATATAAAGCACAGAGGTGGAGGTTTAATGGTAAGGGTATATAGAATCACAATTTTCATTTTTTTTCATATGTAAAGCCAAGGTTTTATATGTATAATATAATATGTTTCAGGATTTGAGGTCGCACTAGCCAAAGGTTGAACAGATTCTTTCAAAACTGTGAATAGAGACCTTTTTTTTTTTTTGTGGATACCTGTGGTCTTCTGTGTGTGTGTTTTGGACTGATAATCCTGCAGGTTGAGACCTGACCCGTAGCAAGTGCACTCTTAACGTTTACTGGCCAAACAAAGCCAAGGTTGCAGCAAGCGCTCGGATTTCCGGGAATGATGCAACAAACGCTCCACGGATTGTGTTTTTGTGGGGTTCACAGGGATCTGGCTGAGTGGCCGCTGTGCTCCTCGCCGCATCCGTCCCCCCTGCTCGCTCTCCAAATATCCCTCCGGTTTCAGTTGGATTTACTGCTGTTGAGTATCTTATGTAACCCGCCGTCTCTCCTACTTGAGGCTTTGTCCTTGATTCGGAGCCAGCCATTGGCCGATCATTCACTCGCGCGGTTTAGTCTAACCTCTTCTGAAAATCCACCTTTCTGTGTATTTGCCCAGTGGCGAAGTAAAGCGGAAGAGTTCTCAATCTTGAAAATGACTGTGTTGCTTTAAAAAGCTGCTGGGGTATTAGTCACAGCTGTGATTAAACATGGTGCTTCCCCAACGTGCGGAGGTGGAAAACCACAGCTTGAAAGCTGCTGGTACTTTGTGGAAAAACGTCAAAATGGAGGCTTTGCCTCTTTAAACGCGTCACTTTCCTGTGAAACGATCCGATTCTGGTTAAAAGTTGCCCTCAGCTCCTAAGGTGAAGAATGAAAGCGGGCTGGTTCATCTGGGCTGATTTCTCAGTCGCCCTTTCTGCGGCTTGGTGAAGTCACAACAAGCTGGACCCGTTCAGCCGCTTTGAGGTGGTTTTGTTTTTTTGTGTGTTTTTTTTTTTTTTTTTTTTTTTTTTGCGGCGTGGCGGCAACAAAAGATTCGGGTTTACCGCCCTCCTCGTGTCTACGTGATTCAGTGGACCTCGCTCAGGCTGATGCTTTGAAACATGACATGGGGGGGTAGTAGGGGGTAGGGTACCGACCTTGACTCAGGACTCTGCTCCCTGAGTGGCCTTCTTTTAATCTTTTAGTTTATATCAGCGGTATAAACTAAATTATCTGCGGCTTCCAGTGGCGATGGCACTGTCCTTAAAGCAAGCTACAAGTTAACCAGCCGCAATGAGAATCCTCCGCCTGTTTCCTGTCTGTTAGAGAGCAAAACAGCTCGGTTGTTGACCTTCCATGTTCCCACAACTCCCCGGCTGCCCCGTCTGTAATTTCAGAAGGTGTTCTCTCACATCTGACAAAAATTTGTCCACTGAAGTCAGCTGATGACTCTTGGATGCTTCATACTCAGATTAAGTTTTTTTTGTTGTTGTTGTGGCTTCAGATTTCCTTGTGTACCTTAATTTCCTGACTCGATATTTTCCGAGCAAGCCCCATTCACTACCCTACCACCTCTGTGCTTTATAGTTAAGTTCATCATTGTATTCGCTTTATGCTGTAGCTCAAATTACTCGACTCTAGGAACGCACAATCCCACTTTTTCTTTCAAAAACCGATACGACACCGATACTCTGAGCTGAGTATTTGCTGATGCTGAGTACCAATGCCAATACTACCACGCAACAACATGCAATGAATTAGAAGACAAGTTTTTATTTTCTTCTCTGCGTGTTACAACAAATGATGGTGACTTGGATTTAAAAAATCAAATCTTAATTAAAAATGACCACAGAAGAAAGATTTAGCCAAACATTAATTTGATTCAGGTGTGCTAGAGCAGGGATGCATGAAAAAACCTGCAGGAGAGTAGTCCTCTGGAAAGACAAGCTTGCTTCAAAAATCATCACTATATTTTGCAAGGCTTAATATGTAGATGTGTTTATGGGCCTAATTTGTAGAATGTAAAATGAAAGCAAAAAAGTGGCTAATAAAGGAAAAATACTTTGTTGTAACCAACATTTTCGATTTTAGAAGAGCCAAATTTGTCTGTGTGTCTGATCTGTTTGCTGGTGGGCAGAATTTTTTTTTATGCATTTTTCGACTTTTTTTATTTAAAAAATCTGTTTTTAAAGTGTATCATTCTTTTAATGTTTTTAAAAAAGACAAATTTACCATTTTATTTGTACCATTCATTGAATTTCATTTTTTTGAAGAATGTATTTCCACTTATTTGTTTAATTTGTGCCTTTTTATTTCATATTATCTACAATGAGACATTTTATTATTTCATTTGTGCCGTTTTGAAATGGACAAACTTTTTGCAAAATGATCCCTAATGATTAACCCTCCACTTCCGTGCTTTGGAGCTGAGAGGAGGTTCATGTTTTATTTTAGTATACTGTGTGAATATAATGTAGTATATTTGCTGATGTGGCCCGCATGAGTGTACACAACAGAATGTTCTAGTGGGATTGGTGAACCTTCAGAAATGGGTCATGATCCCAAACACAGCAGCAGCGAATCTACAACGGAGTGGCAGGATCCTGGTGTTTAGATGAACCAAAGTCTAAAACAAAGAGCCGATTCAGCTCTGTAATTTAAAAACCAAAACGTTGCAGCTGCTGACCAGCTAAAAACGGCTTAAGAACAATCTGGCGTTGCTGCTGCTTCACTCTCGTCCTCTCAGATGGTTCTCCTGCCGACGCTCTGCGGGGGTCGCCCTCCAGCGGCTGCAGATGATCAGATGATAGACTCGTGCCTACCGAACTAAAACTCTCCCTCCCCTCCTCCTCACCTTCTCTTGCAGTTGCACAATGAAGAAGATTCTTCGGAGGCCTCCAGCGTAGAGCAGCAGCCCTGCACCTCTGCCTCGGCCAGAGCCGACGCGTCAGGACAGGACCAGAGGGAGACCCAGGCCGCCGCCGCTCCAGCTCCCTCAGCAGTGGAGGCGGACGCACCGCCGCCTCCTTACGCCTCCATTGATCTGGGGGCGACTGCCGCAGTACCCGGTACTGCTTTACATTCTTCCTTAGAACTCCTGAACGTTTCCAAGGAAATTTTTTTTGTTTTTTTTTCCAAGAAAAGCAGCAGGGTTGAATGTTTGCACCGTTCCGACGCATGAGTCATGCCGGTTTCCACTACCGCATCGCCACATTGTCATTATCATCCGCTGTTTCCACAGAGACCAGTTTCCAAGGAGACTTCCCAGTTCCCCCGCCCTACAGCGTCGCCACGTCACTACCGACTTATGACGAAGCAGAGAAGGCCAAAGCGGCCGCCCTGGCTGCCTCCGCCGTGGAGGTGTTGCCCCGGGTAAGACGCCACACCCAAACCTTCCCCCTGTCTCCAGCACGTTACTTCAGAGTGTTTCGGATGCTTGACTGTTGACCTTCTCCGGCTTGGTTCGGGAAGTGACAGCAGCCTAAAATAGAGTTCAGAGAGCAAGGATTGGCAAACATGTTTTGCAACACGTCTATCGATTTGTGTACTTCATGTGCAACTTTTTTTTTTTTTTTTTTGTCCCATTTCCCCAAAATCCACGTTTTAACTTTGTCCATTCTGTGCAACAGGACGACGACTTCCCCCCCAGGGACGACTTCAGCGACGCCGATCAGCTTAGAGTTGGCAACGACGGAATCTTCATGCTGGCCTTCTTCAGTGAGTTCTCCCCAAAAATTTCTCCCCAATTTCGTCACAACCGAGCACCCAAAGTTGGACTCTAATCCCGCGTTTGTCCCTCCAGTGGCCTTCCTCTTCAACTGGATCGGCTTCTGTCTGTCCTTCTGCCTGACCAACACCATCGCCGGACGCTACGGAGCCATCTGCGGCTTCGGCCTCTCCCTAATTAAGTGGATCCTCATCGTAAGGGTACGTTGAGGTCCAAACAAGTGGTTTATTAAAGTTGTGTTGGAGATATTTTGAGTATTTCCCTGTTTGTTCAGTTCTCAGACTACTTCACCGGCTACTTTAATGGCCAATACTGGCTCTGGTGGATCTTCCTGTTGCTGGGTGAGTGTTTCTTTTATCTCGATTAAGACGAACCTGGAAATAAACCGGCATCTGTAAGAAAGAAAATAACTAATTTGTCGTTTTTCAGGCCTGCTGCTGTTCTTCAGAGGTTTTGTGAATTACCTGAAAGTCCGCAACATGTCAGAAAACATGGCCACGACGCACAGAACGCGCCTCTTCTTCCTATACTGAAAGTGGGTTTAAAACTGCCAAGAGAATCTACCCCTGTGTTTGACCAAAGAGCGCACTCTGGTGGCTAAAAAGATAAACTACATTGAGTAAAGCGTTGCTGCTGCTTTCTTACTCCAGGTCTCCATGCCGACCGCACTCGTCTCCAGCGCAGTTTCCTCCCTAGCATGACCTGATCGAGGGAGCCCCCCCCCCCCCTGACAGCGACGAGTGGACCGGGGAAGGAATAAAGGCAAGAAGTTTGGAGAAATGTGTTCCCGGTTTCATTTATTTTTCTAGAAAAAATTGACTCCCTCTGAAGAAGTCTCCGCTTCCCAACGGAGCCAAAAAGAAAAGAAAAAAAATGTCCAGAAATCCTGGAAATTACTTTTCTTTTTCTTTTTTTCTCCAATCCGCCTTTGTTTTACGAGCCGTGTTTCACAAAGCACTATGGGAAAAACAACGATCTTACTACACAAAAAAAAAGAAATGAAGGAATCTAATTAAACAAGTTCAATCTTCTATTTAGTTTTGGCATTGTCAGTGTTAAAAGGAGTTCCTTTTACTTCGTGTCTGTGACAGAAAACAGCCTAAACTAGTCTTATAACTGTGATGTAGCATTGTTTGTTTTTTTGTGTGTGTGTTTTACGGTAAACCAAACGAGATGTGGAGCCCCTGAACGCACCTTCAGTCACAAGAACCTGTAACGTCTGAGACTCGACCTAAAAATCAGGACTTGTATATTTCACGATATATATATATATACACCAATTTAATCTGAACTGTTAGGCCTCAAAACAGAAAGTTATTTCCTTCCAAAGTCAAATATACATTTTTTTTTTGAACACATGTAAGCTAAACGGATCCAGTCAGTGGTTGACGTCTTGTACAAAAGTGTTTAAAACTGCACAAAGTCTCATCAGGTCGAGATTCTGGTGCTGTGAATGAGAAGCGCGTTCACGTACAGTGCTTTGCGATATTTTTTGTTTCCTTTTTTTTTTTTTTTTTTTTTTAAACGCGCTTTGGAGTGCAAACGTGCAAAAAGTCTTATGCAATTTTAGCTGTAATGAATTTCAATTAGTGTGGCTGTAAGGTCGTGTGTTATTTAAGTAGACGTAGTCCGATTAGTTTAGCCATCGGAGAATGAGATCCAGGCGGGTCCGTCAGAAGAACAAGCCCCCGGACGGATCTCACTTATTTTTCGGTTTTGGGTTTTTCTAACGTTTCCCAGGAGATGTAGCGTGGCTCCGGGTGGTAGAAGAACAACGTCAGTAGCAGCAGCAGCGCAGGCTGTTGGGGGTTATCCATAAGTTTGATGGCGATGAAGTCTGGGGAAGGAGGATGGTGGGTACTGTCATGTGACTGGAGCCTGAGATAAAGAAATGGAGCCTCACAAGACGAGGGTGAAGTTCCTTTTTTTTTCTGTCATTAAAGAAAATATGTATATAAAAGCTTATGCCATTTTATAATATTTGCACTTTTTGAAGTTTGTATGTACAAGACGATTTGTGAATCTGCTAAACTTGATGTGTGGGACAGAAAAAAAAATCCTTAGCCATCCAAGTTTTTTAACTGGAAGATTCTTAATCATCCCAAATGGATAATATGCCTTTTGCACTTTTTATTTGTCAAAATAATATTTGTGTGTCTTGTTTCGTTGCTTTTAACCTGAACTGTGACAGCTTGAGTATTGCCAAACCCCCCTTTTTTTTTTTTTCAAAAGTTTGACCATATCCTATAACGGCCTCTTTCAGCAATATCGAAGTCTTTCAGTGAACTAGTGCTCGGCTGCATGATTTTAAACACCTGAACTAGTTTGGCAGGGTAATTTTAGGATTAATCTACAAATGCATATTGTCTTTGTAAATATAGGTGAAGAGTAAGGGGTGTCTTTTTTTTCTTTTTCTTTTTTTGTCGTCTGAGGTGAGACTCAGAAAATTTGTCTCAAGCATTTGCTGTAACTGGAAATAAAATGAGAGATCTTACAAAAGAAAAAAAATGCCAATAAAGTTCAAAAGCCTGCCACTGATATTATGTGTGGAATTGTTTGTGCACAGATGTGAAAGTAATAGATTGCACTTTTTCTACCTAAAAATGTTTCAATTAAGCCAACAATCTTTTTTTTTGTAATTACACAAACTTTAAATGGATACAAAAAAGAAAACTTGAACATTACTCAGTAAGCAATCCAGGCATTAATAATTCTTCAATCTTAGTGCATTTGCTGAATTTTTGTCCCATCATGAGCACGTTTTACCCATTTAAAATACAATATTTCTCTGTCAGATCATGTCTGAACACAATAGATTAAGAAGAAAAGTTGCATCTAATAAACAAAGATACTTTGAAGCTGGAGGTAGATCATAGGTAAACTTAATCTATTCGAGACAAAATGAGAAGAAATATCCAGAAAAATCACATGGTCGGATTTTCAAATAATGTAATT
The DNA here is from genome assembly GCA_028564705.1 of Apricaphanius iberus. Classification (NCBI taxonomy): domain Eukaryota; kingdom Metazoa; phylum Chordata; class Actinopteri; order Cyprinodontiformes; family Aphaniidae; genus Apricaphanius; species Apricaphanius iberus. Next base: position 2,754,845 of record JAPXFQ010000314.1, read on the forward strand.
GCGATTTATGAAGGAAAATAATATCTTATGTACAATATGGGGGAAAAAAACTTCATTGGATTGGAAGTGGATAAATGTAATATCTGGAAAGGATGGCTAAAAGGTAAATCAGGTAACATCTGATTTTGTTTGGTACTTGTTCAAATGTTGGAACAAGTACCAAATAAGGAATGTTGTTTATGAATACCTTTCAAATGAATCATGCAGAAGCATGAGAAAAGCATACGAGAAAGAGGAACATATACCACACCCTGGTTCAAAGCTAGAATTTTATTTGGCTCTTGATGTTCAAAACAGTGTCTACTGAATGTGTGCATTCAAGGCAAACTTGTGACAGTGGTATAGTATTGATTTTGTTCGCCCTGTTATCCTGTCTTTTTCATATTTTGGCAAAGAAAAAAGGAATAAAAAGTTACACATTCTAAGAGGATGACAATGTGGGTTAATTATCTAGTTTCAGAATTGTACAGAAGCTATTCTCAGTTCAACCTAATCAAACTAGAACTCTGTATCTTCCTGATGGTAATTGTATTCTTGATTGAAATTCAAAAATTACTTGATTGACCCTGGAGGAATAATGTTTGTACTAATTAATTCTTTAAGGATTTTTTGTAGATCAATATGGCTGTAGGCAGCCAATACAGGCACTTTGTCCAGTTCTTTCAGACGGAGCTGGCCAGGCTCTTTGGTCCATCAGAATCCAAAGTTACAGCATTTCAGAACTTCTTTTGTCTCCTTTTTGCTCTGCATCAAACCTTCCTCAGCTCTTGAGGGATTTGTGGCTGCAGTTGAGGTATCATTTCAGCTTTTGCAACGTCACTCGGCTGCTCCCGCTTGTAAAGCACCTTGTTGCCATGGTTACACGTCATAGCAAATGATCATCAAGTGGAAAATTAACAGCAAAAATGCTTATAACTCCACAGCACTGACACCTAGAAAGCATACAGGTTCATAAAATGCAACTTTTCGTCAAGAAAACGGGAACCAATGTCTGAAAAAACCCAGTTCAAAATGCAGCCACAAAGAGCAGCGCTATTCTAGCATAAAAAAAGAAACATATCAAAGAAAGATGCATACCAGCCAGAATGGATTTAATCCCATGTGGATCCTCTTTTTTGTACTAAATCGTGAACTTGTACTAAGATGACAATTTCTAAATAAAAAACTTGCACGTTTATGGCCAGGTGTTTAGTTATCTAAATTCGGTTTCTTCACCATGTCGATGAGTTCGCTGCATTCCATTAGCTCCCACATTTTGCAAATTTTAGTCTAATAGAGACCTTTTGGAATGTGGATGAACAAGAGATTTACATTATTGGTTTACAGCCTACAAATCTGCACCAGCTGCGTGAAGCCATGTCAGCATGGACGTCGCTGGATTGTTGGTCAGGAGTTAAATCAATTCTGAAGTCCAAGAGGAGGTTCTAAGAGGACAGTCCAACATATGTGATAATCGGTCCTGTTGTCCTGTAGAAATCTTGTGGGGAGTTATGAGGAGTCTCACACTTGACCCTTTACTGCATTAACATAAAAGTAGATTCAAAGTGTACTTCAAAACTGTAGCCTGTGTTTTGTAGTATTGTTGCAAAATTTGTTGCATTTACCACTAGATGGAGCCAAAGCTCACCTTTGATTCATTAGTTTCTCCTGGAAGCCCATTTATAGTGTAAACATCCTCTTTTATACATATCTATGAAAACACTTAACAGACTGACTGACCTTCTTTAGTCTCACACTGCCTAGATAGGGCATAATTATTTAGAAAAAAGACCATTTGCTTCTAATATTAGACGTGTTTTTTATTGGTTTGATATGTGAGGCGAAGGAGAGCCCTAACCTTTTTCCAAAGCAGTTCTTGTGTTTGAGTGCAATTTATCAAAAGACATTTAAACGATTCCAAAATCTTTTATTTTTTATGAGGCTGCCGGTGGTGACAATATGTGAGTAGTTTTCACCATCTGACTTTATTTGTAGTTTAAATGATAGCTGGATAAATATACTGTAAGGCCTGGTTAGCGCCACACCTGGATGTGTTTTACTTGTGGGTGCTTTTTGCTCTCGGGTCATTTTGTCCTCATGCACCAGTGCTTCAGGCTATTATCTCTGCTGCTCTCTCGGTAAACACTACTAGGTGGTTTTGTGGAAGACATTACTGGAGAGAAGTACAGAAAATAACGGAAAAAAAAATGTTAATTGAGAGCTTAAAGTGACACCAATGTATGTAGATGGGTCTAGCAGTGACATTTAGGTTTACATTCTTAGCAGCAATGTGTTTACTGATCGCAATTCAATGGGTGTTCTCAGCTGAATCGACTTTTTACCACAAGAGGGCAGCGTTTACACACATTCATTTCCCACAATCAGTTCAGTTAAAAAACACTTTATTAATGACAAAAGGAAATCAAATGTCATTTGTCGTATTCAAGTTGTGCTGTGTGCAGAAAGGACCGCTGGTAGCAGTCAAATCTGAAGACGCCTCTCATTAAAGACTTATTGCTGTATTACTTTGTCACGACGTGCTCAATTTCCAATTCAGGTTGAAAAACTGCTTTTTGGTATCTTCATAAAGTTTAATCTTCATGGTTATTGAAAAGACAGGTTAGATCATGGCTTGGAAATGGAGGTAGAAAGAGATTAAATGAATAGACGTGAAGCCTCCAGCCTTCCACTTGACCATAACAAGAAAGAAAAAGGCTCTCATGGAGCGTGCAGTAATAATCATTCCACGCTGGATACAGAAGTTGAAGAAAAAAATCTCTTTCATGCCTGCAATTAATGGATACAAACTACTGATTTTGTATCATTCTACCCAGAAGGAATGTTAATTATTAATGAGGGTGGGGAATCTTCTTCCCAGCTGAAACTGGAATTAAACATATCTATGTGGAGAAATGTGTGCGTCTGCCTTGAACCGTGAAATCCTCTGAGCTACCAGCTGTCTTACACCACTGACAGACATCGCTCCGGTGTTGCTCCTCGCTTCCTGTACAAATTATAAAGCTGTGTTTGATACCTGTCAGATTAGACACAGCACTTTTTCTTGCTTTTTGAGTTTTTCTGTTCCCAACAACAGACATGAAGGTTAGACCCAGAAAATTCCTATTTATTTAAGCATTGTGGAAGGTTTAGATCTTAAAGATCTCAATCAAATAAGAGGGAACTATAAGAGAATTCATCAGACAGAAAATTCAGTTCACATGCACTCCAAACTCTTCCCTACCCCTGCCCCCAGTATGGCCTCTTTCTTTTTGAGGGCCTTAATGCTGGGTCCATTTACATAACTCTTCCGGTTTGCAGACATTCCCTAACGAAGTTCTCCCCTCCTACTGACCTCATTCTTCCTCATGCTTACAAGCTTCCCAACGCTCCATCCATGTCCATCTCGTCTTCATTCTGACCAGGTGGGACCCTGTTAGGGAGGGCCTCCAGAGTAAACCCTGACACTCGCAGGCAAAAATGCAGAGAACTGTGCTGACAGTCTCTGTCAGCAGCGTATCTGCAGCTCTCAGCTGTATAGCTACTGAGATTCCCTGTGTGTGTTGGAATTGTATTAATGGCCAAAGGCAGACTGGTCTTAACACCATGTTCATTTGAAACATTTTCGGAGTCTCTTTTGTACATTCAAGATTAAAGTATTGATATCATTGGTAAGTGTGGCACCAACACAGGGAACTACGGCGTTAACGATTCATGTTGTAAAACGAACTGATCTAAAGGTGGTTTTTAAAACGATTTACCTTTTTAATATTTTTCTTAAAACTTCCTAGTTGAACATGACATCCTTCTCGACCCCAAAAAACTAACCAGAACAATGTACTATCAAAGCCAGTCTAGGAAAAGCCGTCCCACTCTCCATTCAGTCCCATTGTAACGAAATTTGGTTGCAGTTTCACCAGAGTTCCACTGGGGGCGATCGCCATGAGAGCAAGATGAGTCGGAGTCTACGGAGCTAGACGGCTAACTTTGTCTCTTTCACCCGATTGCCGTTGAGAAATCTAAGATTTGATTTTAGGTTTCGCAAGTTCAACATGCATTATAGGAGGAAAGTTGAATGAACGAGTACGTATGTCCTTTCATTTTTTTTACAAGTTGAGTTGTTTTGCTCATAACTCACTAGCATTTTGCTAATGACCGCTGATTAGTTAGTGAAGGACTGATTACAACCAGATGTACCGCTTGATGGCATTGTGGCATCCAAAGCCAAAGCCTGGCCTTTTTTTGGTTGCTACCGCTGTTATCTGCCTATGGTTATGTATGTAGTGTGAAGTTTAACAGGAAAAACAAGGATTGCCGTAAAGCAGTACCTCTGTTCGGACGATGTGTATGACGTCATTGACATTTTAAAGTACTTTTTTAAAGTAAACAAGTGACTCTAAAAAAAGAAGAAAAAAGACCACCCAGCAATGTGTAATTTCTTCGCATCTACTTTCAAAAAAAGTATTCAGATTACCCGACAAAAAAATATATCCTGAGAAAAGTGGATCTTTAGGGGTATTGCTCCATAGACCTCCATTCATTCTGCACTCGACATGAGCGCGCCCTCACATGGAACCAGAGTGGAACTGCAACCTGGAAGTACCAAGAGAGTAGGAGTTCTTTCTTAGAATTTCTTTGGTACTACCTACGCCACGCCTGCAAATGGTGCTACAAAGTGACATAACATGTCACTGTGATACAGTTTTAATGATGCATCACAGTTTCTGAAGGGCATCAGTTTCTAGCTAGCTTATGTCCAAAGTATTATTAGAAAGTGCTGGCTTTGATCCAGTTGTGATCCAGTCTTTTAAAATGTTCTTGATAGACCTTTTCGATTTATCCCAAACAATTTCTTTTCCTTCAAGAATGCTGTCACTAAAGCTTTAAAGGACAATTTTTTGCAACCTGGATCTTATTTACAGCATGCAGTACGTTCATATACTCACCCAGGCAATTTTGGTGCAACTTGAAGTCCTCCCAGAGATGTTTAAATTTAATAAATATAGTAGTAAGTCCAGGTTGCGGAAAGGGAACCTGTGGAAGCTGAACTTCAAGTCCACTTGTTCATTTTGTGTGTGCAATTTGGAAAGACGCAAACAATGTTGATGTTTGCTGTAGCAAGTTCTGTCAAACTGATCGCCATCGTAGAGCACAGAGCGAAAGCCCTGCTCAGACTACAACTGCGATGGAACACATCAGTGAAGTCATTAGAATCGCCGGTTGTTGTAAGGTGGAATAAATGGCTATAAAGCACAGTGGAAGACGAGAACAAAGCACCTCGGAGACGTTCCGAGCTCACAGGGGAGTAGTGCTAGCTATTCGGAACAAAACATTGGTGAAATGGAGTTTTGTGGCATAAAATGAATTATTTAGAGGCTGCGCTTTGGATGCCCGAACAACTCTAATCATATGGATATAAATTGATTTTGAATGGAACTAAACTTCTCCCAAAGGACTTCAAGTGGCACATAAATTGTCTGGGTGAGTTTATGGATGGATTGCATGCTAGAAATAAGGTCCAAGATGCAAAAAACAAACAAACAAACTATTCATTCTTTTCAATTAGATTTTATGAGCTTGCGTTGTTATGCTAAAAGAGTTTCATCTCAATGTTCTTGTTTAATTTCAGACGTTCAATCATGAGTAATTCTATTTAGCTAATTTTATTTTTCAGTACAAAGTTCCAAAGAATCTGTGGTTACATTACTTTAACAGATTAAATGAATGCCCATTGGGACTAATAAAGTCGCCTGATTCTAAACTCTAAAATCTTTTTATTAAGTCATTGCCTTTTAGATACCTTAGTTGTTCTTACAACCTCTCCCTGTAGATATTTTAATCTGGAAGGATTGTGTTACGTTCTGTGTCTTGGTTGCAGTTAATAGCCTTTTGTTAGCGGACTTTGGAGCCTGCCTCTGATTGGCTAATAATGTCCATCTTATGGCTCTTTCCCTTAGCTTTTGGAGAGAACTTCTTAGAAACTTGTATAAACCTTTTAGAAAAGTTAAAGTATCATCAGCTCAAATAAAATTCTGATTGTTCAGTTTCCCATTCATAAGGGCTCCTTCGAATTAGTTGTAGAATGTATGTGTGATTACGGTACTAATTTCTGCTATTTTTTTGTATATTTACAGGTGTTTATATAATATCTCAGAAATATACTGAATCTTCTTGGGTTTTTTTTATTCGTCACAATAGTTTTTAGAATGTTTTAAAGTACATTCTTAGTTGAAGCTTAGCAATGCCAAATGTAAATTATAATAGTTAACTAGATGAGTAAACATTTAGCCGGTGTATTTAATGAAAATAATTTGTACAAAACAAAGCGAAAGTTAGCGTGTGGAAAATTTCATTGGTGACCAACCGTGTTTATCGAAAAGCTGTGGTTTGATAGTTATCTTTTCAAGCTCAAAATAACCCCAAAATGGAACATAACCGCATCTGTACAAGTAATAAATATGATAAAAATAGATCTGATTACTAAAACTTAAAACCTCATAGTTTTGAGCTGGTCTTGTTCAGTTATAAAGTTTCCATGACCACATAGCGGTTTGTTTATTTTAAGTTACATAATTTGGTCAAATAAGAGTTAGAGGTAAACTTTGGAACACATATTGCTAGAGCTCTTTACTGACTTTTAACATCAGTCACCCACACAAGAGCAAAGCTTCTTAACCCTGTGGCAGTAAGAAAGGAAATGTGTAATCTTTTTGGCACAAGGCAGCGCTGCTTTCAAGTGGGCAAGAAACACTGTTGCGGAAGAACAGAATAGCTGTGATGTTCCGCTTTCGGCGTTCACATGCACATACACGTCTCCTTCATTCAGATGTGGCCTTGAGGCGTCTTTGGTTCTGACAGGAAGAAAAGAGTTTGGAGCAACTTTCTAGGATGTGTGTCTATGACATTTCACAAGTCTTGGAGGTACACACTTGCATACATATATACTTCCAAAAAAATTAATGAAATGTGAAACTTTGGATATAGATAACAGCATGCTAAAAATGACCCAAAGGTTGTCTGTTTGAAAGACAGAATTCATGGATGAGACGGAAAGATGAAGCCTTTGAAGATGCACTGTTTAATCAAAGCATGGGAGTGATATTTGAGGTTGAGTTCTTCTATGGTGATAGTGCTCAGAAGGAAAAGGGAGTTTACTTAAAATTTTCCTGGTATTGTATAAAGTTTCTGTGCATTGTTTAGTAACTCAAAGACAGTAAATTTAGAAGTGGCTAAAAATGGAGCCACTCTCTTTTCCGTCCAAGAAAAAGCGAGTACAATTTTTACTACTCATTGTAAATTTTGCTAGAGTACCTTTGGTGTATTTTCTTTATTGTATTCGCATGTAATAGGTTTAATGTATTTTGCAGTCTCTCTTTTATAAACCATTAAAAAAAACACAAAAAATTGGCATAATTCCCAATTGACAATCGTAGCAAACATGCAGCCCACATACCAAACAAGCATAAAATGATATCTGTTGCAAGCTAGAAAACTAATTAAAGACATACTCAAACACAATCAAAATGCATTATCTGGTTATATAAAGGTATTGCTAATTGAAAGGACTCATGGGTCGCAAACCCTTCCTCATCCTCCCCAACACATTTTTTAAAATTATTTTAATGAAAAAGGTTTCTTTAAATCCTTTTTGATCCAATACACAACAATGTCCTTGCACATTTGCCATATTAAAATAAAGGTAAGCTGTTTAAACCATAATTTTAGTGGGGGGAGGGGTCGTATTCTGTGGGGGAAAAAATAGAAATTAAAAATGTAGGTCTTTGCTCAACAGTAAGAATGAAATAGCCAATGTATCCTGTCTGCCTTTTAGGAAATTTCACAGAACTTTTGTGTTCACATTAACTATCAAACCAAAATGTAAGACAAAAAAATGTAACCGAAAGAGAGATTATTTGTGTTGTACCTAATATTTAACATTCTAAAATGATTTTTGTTTTGCTTTGGAAATCTGTCCTTAACATAAAAAAATAAATTAAAAAAAATCATGTGCATCTGCATATTTTAGAGCCATTTTAAAATGTTTTAAATTGGCAAATGGCCAATAGTGGCAGGTGTGACTCGAAGTACTGAGGTTAGTCTAAAACAAGGTGTTGTCCATACTTTTTAGAAGTTTTTTCTTTCTGTGATTAAAAAGTTACTCATTGCCCATACAAAATGGCATATGTAGCAGAAAACTACCACTAAACCTAAACCTGTCATCACCACTGTATTTTTTTATGTTTTTTGCAGGAGCAAGAGGAACTGTGAAGCTGCTAAGAGATGATGTCCGACCTCAGTCCTCAAGGACCAGTTTCCTATTGGTTTTAGATGTTTTTCTTGTTCCAACACAGCTGATATAAATATGCAAATGTCTTTCTCGACATGTCTTAAAAACCCAATCCATAACTTTTACTCCATAAAAACCAGTGTATTAAAAATGTTTTATAGAAATTTATAGAACGTTATATAGAAAACCGAGTACGAGATGGTGAGATGAGACCAGATAGTGAGAACAATGTTTGCTGTGTTTAGCGGTAGCGGTGGGGGGGCAAGCAGTTGCTAGAGTGGTCATATGTGAAGCAGAACATCTCCTTAAACCACACAGCACTCAGCGTGTCAACAAAAATCAATCATCCTTGTAGTGTCTACTGAGGAGTTCACTTTCTCTCTGGTTTCCGGAGGAACTTGCGCTCCCTTTGAGTTCTCCATGTGTGGAGAGCCTTGACACGTGGAGTCGTGGAACTCCTGGAGAGCGACCTCTTCGTATTTTCACAGTAAACAGCCCCTGCAAAAAGACCCGGCGCTCTCTCTCCCTCGTCTCAGAACAGTGGCGTCCTTTCAGGGCCGTCACTTAACGGCCCTATTAATAATTTGACAAGTTTTCTCAAAGATGAATTACTGCAAGCTTCGTGGCTGCAATTATGCAGGGTGGAGGAGACTTGGTAAACCTGTCCCAGCTCCATTTGCAGACTCAATTTTCCCCTTATCAAGATGTCAGTGAGGAGGAGATGTTGTTCAACCTTTCTAATGCAGAGATCCACATAAGAGCAAAGAGATAAAGAGTCACTTATAGGTGGTTGATATTGAACAGAGAAGTGAACTGATCTGCGCTCAGTAGCAAAGCAGGGCGACAAACGTTTCTGATGCGCTGAGGCTAAAGGGCAGAAAAATTAATCATTTGTTCAAACTAACTTGTATCTGAAGGGATGCAATCCACCAGGGTACAGGTTTTCTGCATAGGAGAGACATTCGCCCAGGCTTAACCTGAGATTTCTACAAGTTATTAAGCAGTTATTCATACAAAACACAGTTACAAAGTATGATGATTGACACATTGTTATATATATGGATGGATGGAGATTAGGATACTAGATAGATATATACTTTTTGAGGCTGAATTGAACATATCTCCTGGTTGCCTTAATATACGAGAGACAGGGAGATAGATAATGAAGCTAAGTGGAGTTAGCACGGCGGTGGGACTCCAGGCAAGGTGGCAGAGTGGTTTCTCCCACCCAGCTGGTCTTTTCTTCCATATATTTTAAGCATTTCTGTGATAATGTCAGAAAGTATTCCCATTAGCATTCCATTGGTCTATCTGGTGCACCAAGAGGGAAAGTGAGGGAGAGGTGAACTTGTAGCACAAAGCCCAGATTGTTCCTCCTTGCAATTTGTCCCCGATAACAATGAGCCATTCACTTGCCCCGTGATGGGCCCTAATTAATTCCAACTTTACATTCTGACCTACAATCTCCCCTCGCTCATCGCCACTTCCCCTCACATCCATCAATTAATACATGCAGCCGGATGACTTCACTTTGTGCTGAACTAGGATCTGCTTCATTTGGAGTTCAGTTTGTAAAGCAAAACAGATTTCTCCTGCTAACTGTCTATATCCCCCACTCTAAATGAATAATTAGAATAGAATAGAATAGAATAATCCTTTAATGGTCCCACCAGGGGAAATTCGGTCATAAACAGCAGCCAAAGAAACAACAAATATACAACATATGTAACAGAACAGAAAAAATATATACAAAAAAAATACAATAATACACAGAATATGTACATCAACACAGAATAAGAATATGCACATCAGGTGAAAATAATGTGCAAATTATATCGGTGTGGTTGTTTAGTGCAAATATAAGATACAGTGCAGGTGTAAAATATTTATATTTGTTGGGAGCAGTTTTTGTTGTACAGTCTGACAGCTGCAGGGAGGAAGGACCTGTGGAAACGCTCCCTTGTGCATCTAGGATGCAGCAGTCTGTCACTGAAGGAGCTCTGCAGTTCAGCAACATTTCCATGCATGGGGTGGGAGACTCTGTCCATCAGAGATGTTATTTTAGCCAGAGTCCTTCTGTCTCCCACCACCTGCACTGGATCCAGGCTGCATCCTAGAACAGAGCTGGCCTTCCTGATGAGTTTATCCAACCTCTTCCTCTCAGCTGTCGATAAACTGCTGCTCCAACATACAGTACTGTAAAAAATGACGGAGGCCACCACAGAGTCATAGAAGGTCCTTAACAGCGCTCCCTGGACTCCAAATGACCTCAGCCTCCTCAGCAGGTAGAGTCTGCTCTGACCCTTCCTGTAAAGAGCATCAGTGTTGTGGCTCCAGTCCAGTTTATTGTTTAGGTGAACACCCAGGTACCTATAAGAGTCCACTATCTCAATGTCCACTCCCTGGATGTTCACCGGTGTCAGTGTGGTGGGTCTGTGTCTCCGGAAGTCCACCACCAACTCCTTGGTTTTTCCAGCGTTGATCAGCAGGTGGTTCTGCTGGCACCAGTCCACAAAGTCCAGAGTCCTCTGTCTGTACTCTGAGTCGTCATCACCTGTAATGAGTCCAACTATGGCAGAGTCATCAGAGAACTTCTGTAGGTGGCAGCGTGGGGAGTTGATGGAGAAGTCAGCAGTGTAGAGGGTGAAGAGGAATGGTGCCAACACGGTTCCCTGTGGGGCCCCCGTACTGCAGACCAGCGTGTCAGAGACACGGCCCTGTGTCCTCACATACTGTGGGCGTCCTGTGAGGTAGTCCAGGATCCACTGGGACATGTGGTGGTCCACTCCTGACAGCTCCCGCTTGTCCCTCAGGAGTCGTGGCTGGATGGTGTTGAAAGCACTGGAGAAAACAAAGAACATGATCCTCACAGAGCTTCCAGGTAATTAGTATTAATAGGTGGGAGTAAACCAATTTATTACATATAAAATCAGCCAATCTTGCCATCAAAACATCAGATAAGGTTGCTAAAATCTTCTTTGTCATCCTCTTTTTAAGTTTTCACCATTTTTCTGTATGATCCCTTAGATAAATTTTTTTTAAACCACATTAGTTCATTAGTGGCAAGGGTCTGGTGTGACTTTCTTGTAAGTTTGACTTTGTTGAGTTTCAGCTCAAAATGAGCAAGGAACTAATAATTGTAAACTGGTTGCATTGTGACCAAATGTTAAAATTTCAGAGACCAAGTAGGGAACTTAATTTTAACGTCAGGCAATGCTGTGCTAACCTGGCTTTACCGAGGTTTCATCAAGCGTTTTTCTTCACTGCAGCAAAAATGACTCTGCGTTTCTTACGTTCATTTTTTTACCCACAACAAGGTATCAGAATTTTGTTTACAAATAAATCCCATTTGCATTTAATATGTGACAAATGAGGAGAAATGACTATCGGTAATGATGTTACAATTTGTTTTTCACTTAACAGTTTCCGTTTGGTAGGTGTATTTTCATGTACTTCATCTTATTTTCGTAGTATGCCACAAACCAGCTCTGACTAAGATCTTGTCAGTCTAATCTCTGATTAATAACAACTAAGAAATGGATGAGAATTTTCTTTTTTCCCAAAGATAAGAAGATCTTTGTATGAGATCGGTTTTAGGAAGGTTAAAGAGATTGACTATCATCTGGCTGTCTCAGCTGGTAAGTGTAGCAATTTTAGAGAACTTTGCACTCAACAAGGTGGTTTCACATAGTCCTACTGAGCAAACCCCGTTTTGCTATGAGTAAGCAAAATTATTTTTAGATGTGAATAGTAAGATAGTTCTAGCATTCAAGCCTCATACTCTGGTAGACTCTGTTTGATTGTGGACCGAAATAACAACATTCACGCTGCTCTTTTTGTCAAATGAACCAAAGCTTTTTAGTAACCTCTTTACTTCCCCGCCAGTGATGGCGCTGTGGTGTTAGGCAACTGCACTTCTTGGTGTGGCTGGGGAGACTTCTTCTATGATAAAATGTAAAAAATCTTGGATTGGCAGCAGACTGTAGTGGTTTTAGGATTGCTCTGGGCTCAGAATAAACAGATAAGGCAGAGAACTGATGAAAATGCTGTTTTTGACATGAGACTGCTCCAAAAGAGGCAGTGTGCAATGAGTAGGGGTAAATACAACTTGTCGCTCTTATACTGACATTGAGTAAGGTATGTACAAGGTCCAGCATTTATCTATCTAGCATGCATGGTTGTTTAGACTGTATTTACCCAGGATGCCCTTCACTTTTCCTGCTTTTGAAGCGTTCATGGTTCCTGGGTTCATTTCAGTCAAACCGAGATCCAGGTTTCTAGGCAGACTAGAGTTTGCCATTTTGGCCCGAATCACAGTTCAGTTGCACATTCACACCTCACCAAACAAATCAGACTTTTTGGGCAAATTAGAGTTCTTTTCGTGCAGACTAAACAAGGCTGGTGTGAATGCAACCTTTGACAACTTTTGCCATTTCCTGAAAAGTGTTTGTTACATTTCCTCTAGCCAGCAGGAAGTTATTGAGGTCTATGCCTGGGTGTCAGTGTTGGGAAGAATACTTCGTAAATGTATTTAGTTACAGAATATTGAATACCTGCTTTAAAATGTATTTTGTAACGTATTCCATCACTTTGCTGAATCCTGGTACAGTATTCTAAATAATTGGAATACTTCCTCCAGCTTTTAAGTTTATTTAATGTCACAAAATGCGCTGCTAGCTACTCCCGCTGGAAAACAGAGGGTATATTAATGATAACATTAGGTACTGACTGGGAAAAAAAAAAAATAAAACCATTTAATTATGTTTGGCACAGAACTGCTACCTTTCAGTGACCAAAAAACAAACGAGCAAATAAACAAACTGTTTTTTATCAGTAATATATTTAGTCATTTGAAATTAAGTTTAGCTGTTTTGTAGGCTATTTGCGACTTTCTGTTATTAATTTGCAAAGTATTGTAAACTGACATTCATTGCACTCCAAATGGAAAGCTTTTATCCTTGTAGCCATAATTTTCGGGAAACCCATCACAACAACATATAATCAAGCTAACATCATGTCAGATTCAACCAACACTGTAAATGTAAGAAATGACCTGACTAAGACGAGATAGGCTCTGTTAAATAATGGACAACAAAAAACATTCTATAAATCACACATTTTAAAATGAAGTAGTTCAGTTCATAGTTCATAATTCTTTTTTTTTTTAAAGAAGTTCACAGGTTGAAAATTTTTGTGGTGAGCTATTTCCCTCAGAATACTGACATTTTCCAGTTGTTGCCATCCATTCAGTCCACACTTGTAACCAGTTGCAGCTTTTAACCCATATAGTATATTCTAAAAAAAAAGGAAGCATTTTATTGTTTTGTTTTTTTGAGGAATTATTAAACAGTCTGTGGTAGGAACCATGCTACTATAAACTAAGGCTGCACCTCATGGTGCAATACTGAAAGTGCAAAACAATTAAAACATTTCTGTGAATGTATTTTCTGACTGCTTTGTGCGAAGAACAATTCTAGAAATTGAGTTATAAATGTGCAACAATTAGCTCAAATGATTAAGAAAGTTTACAGTTCCTTAAGTTTATGGGCAAAACGGGGCATTCAATTTTTCTGAAAGGCTGCAGGTCTCCGACAATGTACTGTAATGTCAGGTTGTTCAGCTGCAGCTGAGAGATAAAGACAGCAGAGTTGCTGCTACTGTACCACGTTATCTGGTTTTCGGTAGAGGATTTTGTTTTGTTTTTGTACATCGCTACAGTGTCCTTTAATTTTTTTGTGACTTTCACGTACCTTGAAAGGCTGGCCAGCCGGATGCTTTATCTTTCAAGTTTGCTGTTGACATTGTCAATGTACGGCGTATATCTTGAGAACCGCTAACAAAGTTTACAAAAATTTTTTAGAATTTTCCCACAATGGTCATCACAATCTTTAAAAAAAATATTTTAGGTGGTAATATGAAGCTGGCGCTTCATTAATAGATGCCGATTGACAGGTGCTCCAGCAATCACTGGAGTTTGCCTGCATACTTCGCAGTCGAAAGCATAAACGGTGCGACTCGATGAATTAGGGTTGCCAGATTTGATCTTTTCGCCCCGTTTTAACCACCATGGCTTTAGTTGGGCTTTTGTTTGGAATGCTCGAATGAAATCTGGCATCACTGGAAAAAAATGAACTGCGAGAGAGCACCATTCACAAACACCAGAATGAGTCCGTCCATAATAACGTTCATCAGACCAAAAGTGAGCGAGTTTAGTGGAAAATACACAAGTATTCCAATGGTATTACGAAAGTAACTGTATTCTGAATACCATGTTTGAAAAAATAGTAACTGTAATGGAATACAACTACTCATAAATAGTATTCTAAATATGTATGGCCGGTACATGTATTCCGTTACTCCCCAACACTGCTGGCTGTAGGGTTAGCCTTTATTACAAACACTACTCTCTTTGTAGTGATCCATAGCACATGAAACAGACATACATATAGCCGTATACTTTATACCTGCTTAATACTTACATGGTTGCCATGGGCTGGTGCCTGTCTAACAGTAAATAGGCAAGAGGCAGGTGCACTTTCTGCAAGTTGCATCCACCTTTCCTTTTCCATTCAGACCGAACTGTAGAAAGATAAGGCCAACTTCTCAACTACTGAAACTGAAAACGCTTTTGGTGTTGTTCCAGCATGCCCAGTTCTTCTCTTGGTTACAGGCTATAATTAGTCCGGTTGAACTTTCCAGGTCTCACTTTAAAGGTCACGGGGAAAAAAACAACAACTTTAAGACAGTTTCTTGCACTTAGCCTTTTTTTCCCAAATAATTATGATACAGTATACAAATAGTGGGAATGTTTAAAAATGACTTAAGTGTGTGTATTAATTGTTGATGTATTATCTAAATGAATTCAGAATTTTTTGAAAATTAAGTGGAAAAGTGCTATGGAAAAATGTGCAATATACTATTTTAATTTTACACTTTAGCTCATAAAAACTAAGAAAACTAATGTGACCTAGTAATTCTGAAATTGTCTTTATCAGCGCAAACCAAACTCAGAAATAGTTTGGGGCTAAAAATGTTGACTAGTCAAAGATAAGTTGATTAGTTTTTTTTGTGTATACTTTTCATTGGTTCCTCCTCAGTGTGGTTAAACTGACTTCCCCATGAGATTATTAGCAATTCTCCAAAGACTGGCTTTAGGTACTGATTCCCCACGAGTGTGCTTTATCTGACTCAAAGGTAAATGTATCTTCATGTTTGGCAGAATACAAACATTTATCATTTTGTACATTGACCAGAAATGTACACTTGATTCATTTAATTTTGATGGGAGAATCAAAAGCCCCATTAATTCATAAATTCATTAATAGTTGTAATTGGCTTTAATTCTGCTGTTTTATTGAACCTAGATTTAAACCCAACTTTTGATACTGTTTATCACTGAATTCTGCTTCAGACATTGGGCAGCTATATATTGCATAGCTTTAGACTGGTTTATCTCTTATCTTCTAGAAATATTTTTGTTAACAAATCAAATTTTAGGTCTACATTTGTTATTCTGTTTTTTTTCATACACGTGGGACTTGTCCCCTGCACTTTCCGTGTCGTTGCCCTCTGTCCCCCGCACCTTTTTCAGCTTTTACCACCATTTAATGTGCAGGAAATTATTTTTACAAGCCATCTTTAACACACCTTAAGTGCACTTACGCTAACGCAGTGCTGTTAAGCAAACCAAAAAAGTAGTGGTAGAAAATTATTCAAGAACTTAAAAGTATTTCATTAAAAGGCTACTTGTACTGGGTAACTATTTAATTGTAACATTGATTTACCATAGATTTAATGTGATGTGCTCAGACTGACAAAATTATTGCTATGTGCAAATTCTGGTATGCAAAAAAATAAATTAATGCAAACAATGTAACATTTACAAAATAAATTCAAGCATGAGAAATATACGATTAAACAATTTTCCCCATAGACTCAAATTGAACTTAGCTAATACTTGCAGTAGGTAATGTATATACAGCAATTTATACTAGAAGTAGTTTACCTGGCAATGTGTGGTTTTTACTGTATTTTCAGTCTTCGATTAGCACAGCAGGCTCAGCAGATAGAAAATATTACAACAAAACTTGTGTACAAACAATAGGTCTAAGTTTACCATAAACTGTGTCAGTGTCTCACGCATTTTTGATTAAAATATATTTGTCCTTCATTCACTGAAGTTACTCTTGTTGGATAGTTATCCATACATTTTACTCAAGTAAAGATACTTCATTGCTCAAGTAAAAGTACAAAGTCCAGTCAAGAAAAACAACTCATACAAGTACATTTTTGCCTTAAACTCAAGTAAATGTAACTGTTTACTATCCGCCTCTTGCTGAAGGTAATAGCGCACTATAACATACTGGGAAATAAAACAACTATGAACCAGTTCTTTTTAGGGACTGTGAACTTAATAAAGCATTTGAATTATGAACTATTAGCTGAACTAGTTTATTTTAAAATGTGTTAACTAAACTTTGAACTACTGTAGTTCATATCAACATTGTGTACCAAACTGCTCAGTGGAAATGAGACATAAGGGTTCTTCAGTGTTACACCTCTGAATAGAGTTCTGTCTTGATCTAACTAAACTCCTGCAGCAATCTAAAAATGTAAAGAGGGTCTTCGGGATTTAGAGGTGTGGCTACTGCTGTTACCACACAGCAACACTCACAAACATGCACACAAACTCCCTAAAATGGTTCCTTTTGCTTCAGTCTCTGCCCCTGCTCTCTGCCTGTTAAATAGAGCTTGGCGCTGTTTCCTATTCTCTTACCCTACATCCGAAATTTGAGGAAGAAGAAGAGCCAAAGAGAGGATGGGTGCATGGAGAGTGGCCACGGGGGGTTGACATAAAGACAGAAAAGAGAGGCAGTGGGGAACAGTGAAGCAAGAGCGAGATATAGGAGGGAGAAGCAATTAAATGTGTGGCGGGAGGACAGGGGAGTGGGGGTCTGGGGGATGGAACAGGGGAGCTGGGGTAGGAGTGGGGTGGTAAACGAAGAACAGAGACTGCTTTGTCGATGTCGAATGCAAACTTTATTGCGATTGCTTGTGGCTCCCCCCGTGCAGGCTCAAAAGGCAGTGCTTGTCTGGAGGGAGCCGGTGAATTTGTGTCCTCAACTGTGTGGGAGTCTAAACATAAAGGAAATTTTGCCCTGCAGCCTTCCAAGAAACATGGAAAACACACAAGCCCACTCCTGAGCACACACAGACAGGATATTGGGTGGGTTAAAGGGGCAGAAACACAAGGCTTATCTTGGCACTGGTAGACGAGATACTTAATAAGTAACTTCCCCTCAATTTTTGTATGACTTTCAAAAATATCCTGATTTGTGTCTTTGCCTGAAAGATTGTACATACAGGTCAATGTTAGAAATAAAATTACTTGGCTGAGTTTCTTATAGTTATCGAATAAGTGACAAAGGCTGAACCTGGATTGTTAGGAATGTTTCTTTGAAACAGAAATTGGTTAAATAGTTGCCTTTTGTGCCATTGTTTTGAGTTTGCCCCTATAATACTTTGTATACTTTGCTTTAGTGACCCCACTAGACCCAAGAAGATGTTGCTAGTTTGGTTCTCCATGGATCACACTTGTTTGTCAAGTTTATTTAACAAATGCTCAATTGGACTGACATTTTAGAAGGTTAACGCTAAGTGGACCACTCTTACAGATTGGTCTTGATGTATCCGACAACACTGGCTGTGCATTATTTTCCACCGTCATCAATTAACCTTTTCTGCACTTAACCCCAATTCCTGTTATTTCTGTTTGAGCTATTTTTAGTGGGTCCTAGCCACCACGGACTGGGCACAACCAACAAAAGGTGGAGTTGTAGCAATGCCATGATCCAGCTGCAAACTCTACTCAATCTGGCCTTTGTCTGTAGTTTATTTTTGGTAATTTTTTATTTTTCTAACGCATGAATTTCTGTCTCAGCCATTGAAAGCTGGCTCTATAATGTTTTTTTTCTTTTAATGGTCGAAGTCTGATTAGTAACTGGTGCAGACTGTTGAACATAGGCAGATTTTGTGACTAGCATTCTATTTAAAGCAGTTTGATCATCCGAAATGTCTAGTTGGGTATGCTTTATGTCCTTGTGTTCAAAAAAGATAAAGGGAAATAAAGATCTTGTGAACTTCATTTGCAGAAACTTCTCCCGATTAGCCAATTCTTTGTCTTCGTTTGATGGCAAGAAGTTCTGTTGCATTTTTTTTAGAAAGGCTCCTTTGGGTCTTGAAGTATATGTTTTGTAAAAAGCATCAAAAGCTCTGTCTGCTTACTGTTCAGGCTAAAAAATTGTAGAGCTCCCTGAAGGCCCCAGTGGGTGTTCAGACTATATAATGGGGTGAATCAATGCTTGGGGTTAGGTATGTTTTTAAGGAGGGAGTGACATAAGAATGTGATCAAAACCTTTAAAAAGTGGATTTTACATGCCCCCCCCCCCCCATCATTTTTGGCATCATTGGCATCATTTTTCCAACATTGACTGCAACATTCAAGAGACAGTGGAATGGATACAGTTTCTTGCAAGGAAAGGCAATATCCTTAAGTGAAGCAAATTAGCCAAATTCTGTAGAGACACCACTAAATCTGATTGATGATTATGATTAATTTTTATAGAATTGAGCCAAATCCTAGTAAGCTCCCTCAGGGTTCATTCTCAGTCCTAGCCTGACATGGAGGACATGCCTCGTTATTTTGACGGACAACCTAACGACCAGGAAAGTGCCACACTTCTACTCTAAATTACCTCAGAAAAGCACTCTGTTTTCTATATTAATCAGACAGGCATACCAGGCTGAAGGAATTCTGTTGCTTTTGGCACAGGCCCAACTTCAGAGCTGCTCTCAAGAAATGACATGCTAAGTGTGTGTCTCGCTTTCTATTACTTTGGGGTCCCGGCAATGAGGCAACTTCGGTCTAGCTGCCTACACCGGCCTGTGGAGATGGACTGTAATGAGTAAGTTCTCTGAACGTAAAATGTCCAAATGACTTTTCAGATGTTGGCCTTAAAAACTAAATACACTTATTGCAGCAAAATACAAACTTCTTGTGGATAATTTCATTAACATTTTTACTGGTCCTTCTTGAACCTATAAAGTTAAAACAACATCCTATATGCACATATGGGCCTTCAGCATCCAACAGTATATTTCCTTTTGGGGTGAATTGTGTGATTTTTTAAAAACAAAAATATAAGGGCAACACGTATAGTGCAAAGACGAGTCCTGTTCAATATAGAAATTGTATGATCCATTATTGTTTCTGTTCTCTGTCCTAAGAGCATGACTACATACTTGGATATAATCTAGATGAATGTTCCATCAATTTGCTTATCAGTGGAACAACTATTGATCTTTTTAGTGTGCAAAATGTATGTAAAGGCACACATTTTCTAACTCTGGTAACATCCCACTATTAATCCTTTGCAACTTTTACTCTTCTGGGAGTTCTTTCTACTAGTTTTAAAATTACATTCCTGGGAATTTCGGACCATTCTACAGAATGTCATTTGTGAGGTCGCAAAATGGTGTTGGACAAGATGTAGCTTATCACAAACGTTCTATCGGTCAGAACGTCAGTGCTGTGTTTTATTCCACCAAACTTGTTTTTCCCAGTACAGGTACAGTTATCTTGAAACAGGACTGGACACTCCCCAAACTGGTTCCACAAAGATGGACTTGAATGCAGCTGCTTGGCCATGGAAACCCCATTACATGAGTAGTTCTATCCATTGCTCTTTAGGAAATCTATGAGCCACATGAAGTTTCAGTCATGGATGTAATTGTCATATTTAATTGAATAGCTCTTTTCCCCACATTGATTATATAGCATTTCAGGTGGATTTTTTTTCATACTCAAGCAGGGTCAAAAAGATGCTTATAGGTTGAATATGAAACATAGGCAACAAAGTGACATCTAGTGTTGAGGTTGTAGTTGCAACAAAAAAACGTAATTTTAAGACATGCGGATGGCAGGTTTGTAGCCGTGACCAGCCAGCATCATGTCCTGTGACGAATCTTACAGGGTAAGGACTATTTTCTTCAGAAGGCTATGTACTATAAAATCAAAATACTAAACAAAAAATAAATGTAACAACATATGTGTCAAAGGCAACAATACGTTTTTATACCTGTCCTCTAGGGATCTTATTTCGCAGGCTGAGAGGGTGTCTCCTCCACTCTCCTCTTGGTGATGTTCTCTATAAAAGAGTCATCATTTATAATTTAGAGTTTACATAAACATGCAACAGATTTCACAACATGCGTATTTGACTAAGGTGTGAGAAAAGTCGCCATTTCCAAGTGCGTTTTGATGCCATGAAAGTTTTTTATTTCTGTCCATCCGTAGGCTTCACCGAAACTAACTGGTTTTAGATCTTGCAAGGTTGCTCCTCTTCTGAGAAGGATAAAGAAATCTACAGGGCTCAGACGCAGCAGCTTGACTTACCGAGTGCGCCATTTTCCACAGTACATGCCTCGTTGGTCTGGGCAGTTGTTTACACAGTATTTGGCAACCTGCAATGGCACCCACTATTGGCTGGAATACGTAAATATAAACACAGTGTCATGGCAGTCAAAATAAATCTTTTATGTATTTAGTTAAAATATAACTTTTAAAAGAAATTGTGTTCTTTCATTCTAGATATAATAGATAGCTTTTAAGAAAAATGTTCCATATTCAACCTTTAAAGGCTCAAATGTACACACCCAATAACATTTTGTGAAATGTTCATTAAGATTAAGAAGTTGTACCAGTACTACGTTGGAAAAAGCCTATTGTCCAGGTGCCATTCCACCTGAATGATCAGCAACTTTTATTTACTTTTGGCAACATTGACTTGTTGAAAAACACATAACTGTGTCCAGATTTGAACTTTGTAGCTGCTGATTTAAAGTTAAGAATGTGCAATACATTAATGCCACAAGGAGCATAACAGCCCCGTATTATAATGCTTCCACCACCAAATTTGGCCACCACGTTGTCTCTTCCAAACTTTCATTCTGTTATTGCTGCCAAGTGACAAATTTTGTCTCAGCTTGAGTAGCCATTAAAATAAGTTCTGGGTTGTTCTTTGCATTGTAACTTTCAAGTTCGGAAGGTGACATTTTATCTTCTTTCAGACAATGGAAAGGTTGGGATACATCCAAATAACTAATGTAGAAATGCTTAAAGACATTCTGTGTTATGCAAATGTACAATTGTCTTTTGACTGTTTTTTTCTGAGTATTGTTCAATCCAATGAAAGCTTTGAAATAACTCCTGTTGCTAATGGGAAAATAAAATTGTCAAGTAGTTTTTATATTTTCTGATCTTTCAACTGAGAAATTGACAAAGTCATACTGATTTGAGACACAGTAACCAGATGTGTGCGTCAGCTGCACCTCTTGATAGTTTGGTACTTCTCAAACCAAGCCTTTTAAAACTGCTGCTTGGTAATCTTCCCCATACATCATGGCTGGAAAGAGGAACAAAAGAGCCTTTGTCTTATGAAATGTTTCACCCGTGCTTGCTGGAGAGTGGAGAACTTTGTGGAGAGAGCCTCTCCTGCTTTCTTTCGAGTCTCCCAACTTGTCACTGGTTGTTTGGAGTCTCAAGGAATTTCAGGTATGTTGACAATCTCTGCAGACATTGACACATTTCGGTCCTCGGGCTGCGAAAACACTGCCATACATATGAGTGCACACACACTCGAACACACCTTGGCTTTGCTGTCATTATTAGCTTGTCATGTGCCACACCTGTGAACGGTAACAAGACCCCATGGCTTGCAGTGCTCTCACAGCTGCATGACAGACCCAAGATGTAGATTTCCTCCAGGAGAGAGAGCAAACTGTAAAAAATGAGAATGGTTGTACCTCACATTTCAACCAAAAATACATTTTCTTAAATAAAAAAAAAAGTTTTTCTCAGTACCAATAACCCAAATTTTCAAACTTTCACTTGTTTCTCTAAAGCAGACTTGAAGGTTCCTGCTTAGAATTGCCCCATTTCCTGTGAAGCACACGCACGCATTTTGTGGTTGGCCTTTCTAAAGGACGTGTTGTCTAAAACAAGGGTAAAGGATCATTTCGTTTTTGAGGAAGTGAGTGGTTTAAATAACTGCACCTGTGTCGTCATACCTCTTTGCAGATGTACTGAACTGGTGTATGAACTTAACGTTGTATACTTTAGCATGGCTCTGGAACTAAAACATCTATTTTAGAACCTATTTCCTTCAGTTTTCTTTTCAAAATGTCTTTCTGTGTAGTTGTTTCCTTGTTTCATACTCAACCTCTCCACTTCACTGCAGATTTCTGTTAATTCCTTATAAACAGGCTAATATTCAGTTTGAGAAAGAAACATAAGCCTCCTTGTTATAGGTGCTATTTTCCAGTATGTTAATAATAAACAATATAAATATTGTTTTCAGTTATCTAATAACATCTGACTTGCAAATGTCCTTATCCTCTTCCCTTATGCTGCAATTTGAATAGCTCTACCTGGGTCTCAATGGCACCATTGTGGTAGGTGTTTATATGATGTCATTGGGGACGAATGAGACACCTCAAAAATAGAGAATTTGGTTGGCAAATTGGGTTGAAAAAATATGAACATGCAAAAGCACATTGGCTAAATCAAACAAATAATCATAATAAATGATGTAAAGCTTGCATGAAAACTCCTGCGGCCATAAAAAGACCTACAATATGAAATGCATATATTTTCTCCATCACCATCATATATGTGTTAGTCTGTCTTATTTGTTTATCAATTCTATTTACTGTTATCAAAATAAATAAGGAAGGGTTTCTAATGAGTATGGCCCGTTTCTAGTCACCCCAACAGGATCTTAATGAGATTAAGATCTGGACTTTGACTTGAAACGGGAACAAAACACAACTTATCTACATTTTTGGGTCTTTTAAAATTGTGACAAGCTTAAGTGCACAAGTTTTAAGTGCACATTAGAACAACACGCAACAACACCACAATTTAGCAGGGGGAGAGAGGCTGTGGGTCTTTCCACACCCCTGTTCGTTGGACCATCAGGGGTTGGAGCCCGGGTAGATTATCAGGTCGTCTGGTCGGGGACCTAGGCTAGTGGGGTACTCTTGCCTGGGTGGGGCCTTGGCGGTCTGCTTGTCCCCATCCTGGTGGGCAAGGGGTCCGTCTCCCGGGTGCAGGGGCAGGGTGCTCTATCGGGGCGTCTGTCCCTGGGCCTGGGAGTATAGAGTATGTATGGGGTGTATGAATGAGTGTACAGCATCCTTTTTTCGTGTGTCCTGTATATGTAAGAATGTGTGCGCATGAGAGGGAGGGAACGTATGAGTGTCTCTGTCTGTCTATGTCTACTCGTCAGGTTGGGTGTTTGGCTTCCCTCTGGCCTGGTGCATCTTCTTCCCCTCCGTCACTCCCCGTCGGTGATGGATGGTCCTGCCCGCTGGTCGATGATGGCTCTCGATGCCTGGGGCCGGGGGTCCCGGTTGCGGCCCGGCTCGGTCCTGGTGCATGCCTGGCTGGTCCTGGGTGGGCCGGTGTGTCGGGCGGCCGCTGTTTCGGGCCAACATCCTCCTTGGATTGACTGGGGCACCTCTTATGGGGGTGCCGGGGTTGTAAAGTAGGTTGGTGCCGTCCGGTGGATCGGTGGGGACCGTACCCGGCGCCCAAACCCTGCCAGTTCCATGAGTTCCACTGCCTGGTCGGTTCATCAGGGGGGGCTGTCTGGTATTGGCTGGGCCCCAGATCTTTGCGCTCTGCATGGGGCGGGATCTGGACCCGGGAGCTGGTAGATCTGGATGTTCAGGTGCTGGCTGGGCGCGGCCTGGGGAGGGCGTACATCCGCTGTGGCTTTTACTGTGGCTCCCTGGCGTGTGGGTGTGTGGGGGGGGCCGGGTTGTTGGCGGTGGGTATTGGTCCGGGGTGGCAGCGGCGTGTATTGTCCGTCGATCGGCTGCAGGCGCCTCCTGCCCGGCGGCGGCGGGGGACCCCTCTCGGTGGGTCCCTGGTCGGGGCCCTGCTGGGGGGCGGGGTACCCCTGATCCCCGTGGCCTCTGGGTCCTGTTACGGGCCCGCCCTGGCGTAGCCGGTTTCCGGCAGAGCCCGTGGGCTTGTCCCTGCGATCTCTCGGGGCCCCAGCATTGCGGCTGCTTGGTGTTCCCCTGGGGCTTCCATCTGTTCCTCTCTTGGTGGGTGATCGGCCCTGCGCTGGTCCGCCTGCAGCTCCTGCGCTCTGTGGGACTCTGGATGCATGCGTCTCCTGCCTCCTTCATGTCTGTGTCGATTCCTGTAGGACGGATTGACGGTTCCTTACACCAGCTATCAATCACTTGCATGGGGAAACCTTATTCAGACCTGCATGCTCGCACACACACATAGGTGTGGGGACATTGGTGTGGACGGACATATCTTGAGCTGAGGTTATTGTCATTAGTTAGCTTTTACCAGGAGCTTAACAGAAACGTTAGTATTGTGTTTATTAATCCATGCTTGTGTGTAGTGAATGTGTAATTCTTCATTTTTATTACTGGATCTGAACTATTGGTGTGGTTCTTTTCAGTTTGTTG
Organism: Apricaphanius iberus; assembly: GCA_028564705.1. Classification (NCBI taxonomy): domain Eukaryota; kingdom Metazoa; phylum Chordata; class Actinopteri; order Cyprinodontiformes; family Aphaniidae; genus Apricaphanius; species Apricaphanius iberus. The sequence continues at coordinate 2,779,659 of JAPXFQ010000314.1, forward strand.
TGTTTTACCGCTTCTCTGCCATCCCGCAGAGGCGGAGGACTGGGATGTTTTCTTGTGTTCTTTGTTTGCCTCCCTGTCTTGTGTCATCAGTTCGCGCCTCTGCTGGTGCGGTTTCTTTTCTTCACCTTCTTCCTTTCTTCCTTCTTGTCTCGGTTTCGTGTCCATGACTTCAAGAAATTGAACCCTTAGTAATCACTAATAAAGATTTTTTAATACATATACATCAAGTGGAGTTTTACAGCAAAGCTGTAATACTCTGCTTGGGAAAGTAAATCTGTTGGGCTTGTACTTGGTACTCAGACACCAATTTTGAGTGGCAAACTGCTAGACAGGACACGTAATAAAAAAATAAAAAAAATAAAAAATCGTGACAAGCAATTCATATAACAATGTAGTTTCACAGCATTTTCCCCATTTAATTGAAAATGAATTAAATACAGTAATTTATCTGATTGATCAGTATATATGACACACGTGAAGACAAACATGTTATATAGTGAATGATTGGTAGGATTTAATTGTTGGTTCAAAGAGATTTTACAAGGGAATTATGATTATTTGCTTTTCTAACACCCAATTTATGGTTTGCTATCGGTATGTGTGGAGCATTTCTAGCAACATAGCAAAAAGTGTTTTAGAAGAAAATCACCTACCCCACCTTTAAAATTGAAACATACATGTTAAATTAACTGACACATGGTTCGTTGAAGCTCTATAAATATTTGAACAATGGTTGTGTTCAAAACATGGCACTGCTAAAAGATTCCAAAGTACAGAAGGCAGGAAGCATTTGTGTCTGAGCTGTAATTATCTGTTAAGCTCAAGAACAGTAAGTGTAAAAACTAATGTCATTATCTTGGAAGGAGAAATATTTTCTTTTAATAGATCAGGTGTAAAATTAATGCAATATAAAGATGACACCATTTTTATTATTATTGTTTTTAAGTCAACAATAGTTTTCCCGAAGACCGTGTTAATTTGTGTTTCCAAACACTGCCATTCCAATATCAAACTCAGTAAAATTTGAGAGTAATTGTTTGACAGAAAAGGTGGTACAGAAAGACAAAATTATGTTTAATAGACCAGCTAAACATACTGTAGCAGGAAATGCTTTACATGTTGCGTTTGTGGCCCATATGCTTCAAATCCCAGTTACATACCCACACATGGTAATTTTAACCCTTCATTTTTCCATCTACTATGTACATAAACCCATGTGCATTTCGGGATTTCTAAGAATTATAGACTGACACATGACAGGTTGTGACAGGTTTCTTTTCAAAGCAGAAATAACTCTTTAGTGACCTGTTGCTATTTATATGGGACTCATTTAATCTTAATTCCTCACAGCAGACTATGAGAAGAACGTAGAAAATTACTGCAAATAATTAGCTGTGATGGCAAGTACAGGAAGTCCCCCTGCCTGGTAGGAATTGAAAAGTCTCTACCTAAACATCCTCATACAAACAGGTCCGCTTTGTATTCGAGAGATTTTGAAATAAAAATAAACTAAGCAAAAAAGGAATCAAACAACAACGGAAAGGAGAAATGGGAAGGTTCTAATGAATTACCACATACTTCTTTTTAAGGAACCATATACTTCCCTATAAACAACAGTGTAACACAAAAGTTACTGCCTTTTAAATCTTCATAAGAGCGTGTAGCACATTTTTTATGCTCTAGGTTTTTTTTGGCAGAGTCCTCTTTTGCCTCAGGACTGATTTGACTAGCTGTTAGCTGGAAAATAATAGTAAGATCACCACTTATCTTTTGCTGGTAATATATTGACCATTTACAGCTCTCATTTGTTTACTTGACACTTCCTCTACATGTTATACATTTATTACCAGTCTGAGAGTTTGCCACTGGTCATTTAACACGAAAAAGGACAGTTTGCTGAATTTCAATGTTCTATTGATCTGTTCACAATTCCTCTGGCTTTCCCCATGACGTGGAGGTCTGACCTAGAAAACAGAATTTTCAAACTGAAATTCAACGATGGGGAGTGAAACTGAAAGTAGCCTACTCAAGAACAAAAAATAAAATTTGGTTTAAATTTAATGACAGTTGTTTCAAGAAACGATACATTTCAGATTACAATTCAGGTTTTTAAAGTCTTTATTCAAGTTTTAGATTGTGACATGACATTCCAATGGATTCTCTGAGGTAGTCCTAGACAATCAAGTGCCCATTTTACATGGGGGCCTTTGGTTCTAAGTTGCTTCTATCGTCACAAAGTTGTAGTTTCATCTCTTGAAGATGTTCAAATTCTGTTTAGCATTGTGCAAATCAGACTTAAGACACCCATGTCAGATGACAGAGAAAGTTATGAGAAACAAATCATTAAAATAATGAGGAAAAAAAGCCAAGAGAAACGTAGGGTGACACCAGATAAATTGGGCCACCTTTTGGCAACTGTAGACCAATCAAATCAATTTGTTTTTTTTGAGAACACTCATACCAACAATTGGAAATCTTTTCAGGCATTGTGTGTACAAACTTAAAAGGTAAGTGGCTTATCTGATGGCCCAATTTGCCTGTTGTCACCCTATAAAATGCAATAATTTAATACATGGGACACAAAACACATACTACTAAATCATATGTCAAATTAACATTTTGCCACATAGTTAGTAACTCTGCGGACCAGCCGCTGTCTGACGTTGTCATGGTAAGGGGTGTAACAGGTGTTATTTGGCCAGTAGAGTTCTTCACTTTTTATTTGCTACCTTCGACTTCAGGATAAACCTGTACAGTAATTATTTAGTCTCCAAGTTACAGTGCGGCAAAATAGTATACAGCAGCCACCAATTTTGCAAGTTGCCCCACTTATAAAGATGAGAGAGGTCTGCAATTTTTATCATAGATACACTTCAATTGTGGGAGACAGAATGTAAAAAGAAATCCAGGGAATTACATTGGATTATTTTTAAAGAATTTATTTTTATAATTGGCAGAAAATAAGTATTCAGCACCTACAAAAAAGCAGGACTTCTGGCCAAAAGACCTGGCTGTTAAGACAACTTTAAGCTCTTTTACCTCCATTTGTTACCTATATTAATGGCACACGTTTAAAAGACACCTGTCCACACATTCAATCAGTCAGGTTCCAAACTCCACCACGACTAAGACCAGAGAGCAGTCCAAGGACACCAGGGACAATATTGTACACCTGCACACGAGTGGGATAAGCCAGTCTACAAAAGGCAAGCAGCATGGTGAGAAAAGATCAACTGTTGGAGCAGAAATTAGAAAATGTATATAAATACAAGTCATGTACACACAATCTTGAGAATGGTTAAGAAACAGCCAACTACATAGGGGTACCTGGTCAATAACCTGAAGAGAACTGAAGACAACAGGAAAAAAAGGTTACTATTAGCAACACAGTACGTTGTCACATATCAAAATCCTGCAGCATTCAAAAGTCTACCTGCTTAAGCTAGCACATGTCCAGGCCCATATAAAGTTTGTCAGAGAACATCTGGATAATCCAGAAGAGGACTGGGAGAATATCATGTGGTCAGATCACACCAGGACAGAACTATTTGGTATAAACAATCACCGTGTTTGGAAGTGGAACAATACAGAGTTGAATCCTAAGAACACCATACTCACTGTAAAGCATTAGGTTGGAAACATTATGCTTCGGGGCCACTTTCCTTCAAAGGGGAGAGGATGTCTGATCCATATTAAGGAAAGGTTGAATGGGGCCAAGTATTCTGATATTTTGGGAATAAGCCTCGATCCATCAGTGAGACTATTGAAGATGAAACCTGGCTGGATTTTCTAGCATAACACTGATCCCAAAGACAACCCTCGGGCAAAGAAAGAGTGGCTACAAAAGAAAAGAAAAAGTTTCAGGGTTCTGGAGTTGCCTAGCCAGTCTCCAGACCTCAATCCAATAGAGAATCAGTGGAGGGAGTTGAATGTCCTTGTTGCCAAGTAACAGTCCCAAAACATCAGATTTGCATGGAGCAAAACACCAGCCACTGTGTGTGCAAACCTGGTGAAGACCTACAGTAAAAGCTTGACCTCTGTCATTGCCAACCAGTTACATTACAAATGAAGGAACTTTTGTCATTGTCCAAATACTTATTTTCTGCACCATTACACAAATAAATTATTTAAAAAAAATCATACAATGTGATCTTGTTAGTATGTTTTAAACATTCTGTATCTTAGTTTAAGTGTACCTGTGATAAAAATTACAGACTGCTCTCATTTATTTTAATGTGGGACAACTTGTACAGTCTGTGGCTCCCAAATACTTTCTTGCGCTACTGTACCCATTTCTTTTCTTGCATGTGTGCAGCGTTTGGTTAAGCCTGTGTGCACTAAAGGCCTATTATTCTCCTCACTGTATGCGAACCTTTACTATATAATTCACGGTCTGTTGCTGATTACACACGCATGCATCCACATGTGAATGGACCTTCCCAAAACACACACATAATTGCCACAAATGTTCACATCCACACGCTAAGTGCCATGTGTTATAGTGAGCTGTCAGACCGCACTAATTCCTCTTTTTAATGTGTGTCTGTCCTACTGTGTTGCAGGGGGGGGGATCAGGATTGCCTTTCAGGATAACAACTGAAGCTCTAAGCTCTTAGAGTGTGTGTGTGTGTCTGGGTGAACAACAATTGGCCACTAAGCTGTAAAGAGTCTTGCAGCCTCCGTGTCGCCAACAAATATCCTCTGGCTGTCAGCGACGGACTGACTCTCTGTGTTTGTGTGTGTAAAGGCATGCAGATGAACCAACTTCCTGTGGTGGTTTGAAGTTAAGTACTGCCATTAGACTTAGACCTCCAGTGGGAGATTTCATTGTGTGAGTGAGAGACTTTATTCTGCCGGCGGTCTCGCACACGTGTGCAAAGGAAGCGCAAGCCTCTGGACAAACGCACGCCTGCGCGTCCAGATTTTAACCTTTCTTCACAATGAGCAAAGACTCGCCTACTGCTTGCACGGTGTCCTCTTTTTGCACACCCTCTGTCTTATACACACCCACTAAACCTTTATGGCAGATGCACTTTCTAGTTGGTGTCGGTTTGCTTTCTTGGCTGCTGTAATCTCCTTCCTTAAGGCATAACAGTAGTTCAGCTGTCATGGAGACTGATTTAGCAGCTTAGGGACGAGATTTCTTACTTAAAAAGCACCACATAATTCATTTTGAAAGCTTAAGCTGTGGAAATGATTATCTTTCATCTTAAAATGGGAGTAGTAAACTTGTTAATTGTGATTGGGCAAACTTCACCTATGAACACGGCACGCAGATAACCCAGTTCCAGCCCTAAAATTTGGCCGGTTTCTTTCATACCTTACCTAAAAGCATGAAGTGTGACAGTAGCAGAGGACAAGCTCAGTGGAAAGTTCAACCACATTCAGGTGGTGGCGGGGGGTGGGGAGGGAGAGAGATGCTTCGGCTTTGAGCTCCACATGCACGCATCTGTCAGCCGCCCACATCGGAAAGAAAAAGTAAAGTTCATGTTCTGAGAAAATGTTTTCATCGGTAGACAAGATAGGCGTGATGTTTTCTTTTTCTTCCCCACCCCTCTTTTTCTTGGTCTTTAAGAATCTCTGTTTCACTCTGATGGATTTATTGACCAGACTTTGGAGCTCAGAATTTGGAACGATGGAGCGGAAGCCGTACAGAGCCGGTTTTTGCTATTAACCATCGGCTGATCGTGGAGATACCCCGAGCATCCACCCTGAATAAGTCTAAAATGTTTCAGTAAAATAAGCTACATTTAAAAATTACTAGAAATTTTAAGCAAAGTTCAACCCTCTTTTTATGTCCAATTTAGAGTTTTTCCTTCTACTAAAGTAGGCGTTTATTGACCATAAAATAAAACGAATAAAGCCATTTTTAGTTATTTCTTGTGGAATTTTTTTACCTACTACAAAGAAAGGTATTTGAAGGGGACTATAAAAAGTGACAAACGTACATTTGCTGTGTTAAATAGTTTAGAAACTGTAGTAGAAAGTAAATATTTTAACATGGCTTGATTTCATTTTTGCATTAGTGTTTTAAGGATTTATATTGACTATATCTTTAGTTATACTCACCTTAGGAACATCAGGTAAAAACTAGTCAGTGGCTAAAATCTAGTGAAAAACATATCTGCTGTTTTTTTCTGTACATTCCTAAGGAGAATGAATACAATGTAACTTTTAAAAAAACACTTCCTAATCATCAAACTCATTGACTATTTTAGCCTCTAAAACAGGTCTCTAATTTTATTTTTACCTTCACAAAATACTAAACAAAAGACGAAAAAAAGTGCAGCAGTAATATAAAGTGAAGGAGATATTTTCTCTTAAAAACTGGAAAACCTTTTGTACTTTTACCCTACTGGAGTGTCAGCTTTCTTGATAACTCAAATACTCAAACTCCTATTTAACCTTTAATCTTAACCGCATTTGGATTTTCTTTCAAATTTGTCCCAACAGAAGGTTTCTGGTTAAAAGCTGTATTCTAAAAATATTTTCATACAGAGGAGCACACCGCCGTCTGTGCCAAGCGTTCGGTGTCTCTCCTTTCCCTCCCCGCCCTCCGTCTCTCACATGGCTGTTTGATTGCTTAAGCCTGGCCCCGTCAGGCAGACAGACAATGCTTCCATGAAGAATAACCCCGCTTCCTTCCTGTCTTCCTGTGCTGCGTTCCGCCTTAGTGAGCAGGGTGAATGGGCGGCTCTGCCCCACAACGCCACGAACCGCAGGGGCCAGGGTGGCTAAAACCAACAAAGAGAGCTGTTCTGGGGCCTGTTAGCCCCCCTCTCCCCCCTTTTCTAATTCATATCCCAACCTCCTCCTCCTGCTGCCAAATTACTGCAACTGCCAATACCGATAAACAATCTTTACACTGGACTCCTTTTTATTGTTTTTGGTTGATCAGCTAAATAAGTCTAAAAATGAAAACAAATCGAAAAAACGTAAGTTGAAAGCCATACCGGGCCTTTTTTTGTTTTTTTTAGCAACTGGACTGTTCATCAAGTGATGACCCCCGTCTCTTCCCCAAAAACACAGCCATCTCCCTATAGGAATACCAAGTGGGAGCAGGTACCCGAGAGCAGCGTTGGGGGGCCAAAATGACCCCCTAACTATTGAGAACAAGATGAATGCATGCGGGGCTGAATGCGGGGGTAAACTGTTTGGTCTTTGTCATTCAAAGTGACGCTTTTAACCCCTAGCAGACCCTTTTCCAAACAACCTCAGCTCCCTCCCCATCTCGCTCACGCTTCCCTTCTTCGTTCACAGCTGAGACAATGAAGTGGGAGAGGAGGGCCGCGAAGACTAAATACCAGATCAACTCTGCCTTTTCTGCCTCTAATGGGATTCAGCCCGTTATTTTTTTTCCCCTCTCCTCCACCGGCCCTCTTGAAAAAGGGGTGAAAGTTGGTAATTATGGAAAACAATCCCCCACCCCCGACAATCAATCCCTTCGTCAGTCAAAGGCGCATCAAACAAGAGAGTGCAAGTTGGCCTCGACGTGTCAATCACAGCTCTGAATGCATACCGGCCTGCGAGACACGTCTGAACGCTGTCAAGAAGCATGAGGAGCTTTATGTTTCGCCCGCAGGGACATCCGCAGCAACAATTTCCTGAACAAAACTTTGATTAAGAGTGAGGGGAGGCAGGAGAAGAAAATGAAAAGCGATAGACCTGCAGGTTTATAAAAAAAAAGAAAAAAAAAGTGGGCACATAAATTTGAAACTGCAAAAAAATCCAGTTGCAAAGCTTTTTTTCTGTTTCTTTTTTAAATGAAAGAGAAGTTGTTTTCATCAACACGGCGAGAAGCGGGTGTTCACTCGTCTTTGTCTTTAAAAAAAAAAAAAAACTTAAATCTGTTTTTTTGTGGTGACCAAACATAGGTTCAGTAAGGTCGCGTTCGACATAAAAACGAGGTCGATTTGGAAAACACGAACTGAAAAGAGGAAATACCAGTGAGATTTCGTTGCTTCATTTTGATCATAATAGAGTTTTTTTCCAACATAATCAATAAAAACCACAATCCCTCAGTAAGACTTCAAAGTTTCTCTTTTATTCCATACGTTAATATATTCATCTTCTAAGCCATAGTGAGCTATTCATGTCAAAACTGCCGAGCAACCCCCCCCCCCTTTTTAAACAATGCTTTCTCAAAATAAATATTTTTCATCATAAAATATTAAAACCTTAAAATAAATATATCTTAACTTTACACTAGACAATTTTGGAATTAGAAAATACATTTTTCATATAAAGGTCACTGTACAATTTACAGGTAGGATCAGGATTAAGATCTTTCCATTGCAAATGACTTAAAAATATGATTGAGAGGACATTCTGTTGAATATAGAAACGTTGAAGGAATGGAAGCTGACTGATTCAAACACATGCAGATTTTTCAAGGTGCTTCTGTTATAGCAGAAAACCTTTCACAGTTGAAGTATCATATAGATAATATAACTATATACAAAAATAAAACATCTGGCACTTCCTTTTGTACATCCCCTTTGCATTACTACGTTACAAACAGTTAGTAACTGAAGATTTTACAATATAATTTGTAGCAAATGTTAAAAACAATACAAAGCTATATGTTTGGACTGTGTTAAAAAGTTTCATGGCACTTGAGTGAAGAGATTTTTGAGATAAAAACAGCAGTTAAATAAGTTGCCATACCTTCAAATGTGGAGTGCTTATTTTGGTTGACCATTCAAGTGAAACTCCTAATTCTAGGGTGAGTTATTGCACCTCCAGGGCCTTCACCAGTAACTTTTTTTTTTCTAAATTTGCATTGCAAGTAGATGAATCAAAGCCTTTTTTTTCCTGACATTTCTGGCTGACATAAAGACTAACAACCACAGTGACATTAAAAGACGGCTCTAATAGCCAAACTTAATATTTTGTAGTTCAGTTAAAGAGGAATCGGTGAACCGGTTTACAGTTGCATCCTTTTCTACGTTGTGGTGCTATTGGCCTGATGGCGCGTTAAGGTTGAGTTCTTGCATCGACAGCCGGGTCGTCTGACTCGGTCATAGCAGCACTGGCACATGGCCAGGCATCCTGTAGCCGGGAGGTAGCACAACAGACAGGGGAAGAACAAGGAGAAGACCGAGATGGCCGTCCAGCGAGCGCAGCAGCGCTCCTGGGAGCACGAGAAGGGCTTGTCCGACGATGTGTCCTCGTCGTTATTTGAGCAGTGATAGAAAAGGCCCTTGATGCAGCACACGCATGTCCCATACTCCACGGCTTGTTTTGGAGAGCACACGCAGCGCTGGCCGCACATCCAGCAGGATGGAAGCGCTCTCGGACGGACACACTCAGCGCACCGGCACCGGCCACAGGACTCGCATTTGTTGGAGTGTTTGTCCTTCTTTAAGGGCGTTATACTGCCCGGCACCGCAACAATGTTTCTGCATTCGTCGTTCAGGGGTTTCAGCTCCTCTGAATCAGCTGGTTTTGGCTGGTTTCTGATTATCTCATTGCCATTTGCCGGGCTGCCGAGGAGCCTCTGACCCGAAGAGCTGCTCCCCGAGCCAATTCTGACGCTGTTCTGAGAGCCCTCCAGACTGGAGGACTGAGAATTATCGTCTCTTGAAGAGACAGGAGTTGCTGAACGCAAGTTCCAGAGGTTGTTGGACCTCTCTACCTTAGCCTCCTGCTGTCCATTGGTCCTTGAACCTGTTGATGTAGCTACATCAGTCTTCCGTTGCCGATTGGCAGGAGACCTTTGAGCAGCTGAAGGCCCATCCGTATACTCATTGCTACCACCACTTATTCTTATCTGATCCAGAGATAACACTGGAGGAGTGTGTGGCCGCAACCTGCAGTTCACCCCAGGATCCGACGGAGCGTCTACGGTCTGCAGAGGCCGTGGTTGTGTGTTCCCTTCGTCACGCTCCACGCTCGCCAATCCAGTCAACAACTCCCCAAGGCGTCCTCCTCCTCCGTCGCTGTCGTTCTGACTTCCGGAATCCATTTTTGGACTGAAGGGCCTCTCTACCTGGCTGGGGACACATCTGAAGTCCTGTCAGAGAGACGGAAAGTTTTTATCCATTTCAGACAAGGCATGCAAATGACGGCATGCAAATAATAACAGATACCCATGCAAGCACTGCTATGAAAATACGTCCTACACACAGGGCAGTGTTCAGAGAGATGGATCCGTTCGATTACAAAGTTGCTCCAACAACCTAAAGCCACGAGCCACTATCTGTTTGGACCACCAGATTCAGAGTCCGACACGAAAGTGGAGTCTCCAGGGCCACAAGCTACAGAGGCTCTTTGTGTGCACTCAGAAACAGGGAAGTTTGTTTGCTCGGGGCCATAGTGAGTTCCACAGCCAGGCTTTATGTTTTAGAAGCAATATCTCATCTGAATGCAGATGCTTCCCTGAAGGCTGTTTGTTAACAACTTCCTAATTTCCTTCACCCATGACAGCATTGAATAACAATCACCAAAGGGAAGAAGATTCACTTCCTATCCTCTCTTACTTCTCCCTGTTCAAAACTTAAACAACACTAACCATGTACCTTGTGTGGTTTTGAAAACAGAAAAGAAGATTCACTTTGATTTCTAATCTGAAGCTGAACAGGGTCAGTCCCCCCTCTCTCTCTAAGACTGCAAATACTGGTGGTCAAAGTTCAGGTTTTTCGTGGTTTTATTGAGCGTTGGAGGAAGCCATACTAAGATTCAAATAGAAGACTCAGCAAGAGAAAGCTGAAACGGTTCTTACCCTTTGAGTAAAGTGAAAAAACCTGGGTAATTTCACTGGAATACAGTCTATACAAGAGAGAACCCAATCTTGCTCTTTTTGATAAGTTTGAAACTACTATCTCTTAGCGAGATTTGAGAACCAGCATATGCAAATAGATAAAGGGCTTTTTGTTTGACGCATTACAAAAACGCTAGCAGCGCCACTTTTTTGCATTGCTATGCTGTCAAAGAGAAGATGAGTGATGAGATTTAAAACCCAGCATCAAGACTGGTTTGGGTCTCTTTTTTTTTTAGGGATCAACCAATTTGAGGAAACATTCAATGTAACCAGCAAGTTTCAGGTGAACCTGTTTGCTTCCGTCAGGACTTGGGTTATTTCTGTTCTTTATTGTTGCAACCAGGCATTATGTTCAGCCCTGGTTGTAACCAGGGCTAACCCTAACCCTTTTACCAGATAACTCAATTTTTAAAATGCTTTTGATTCAAAACCGCAAAGATGTTTGGTGGGAAAGGTAGTAGTGCGGAGCACTAATTCCTGAGCTCTGCCAGTTAGCTGGCTTAAGAAAGGCTCCTGTAGGTTACATTCATTTACTGTTAATCAGATAATGCTGTTAAAATAAAGAGTTGGCCTACAATGAGTAGCATTTCTGTAAAGCAGCAGACTGCAGGCTAGTGGCAAGCCGATTCACTATTTCAACCATTAAATGCGATAAGCCTGTGAATATTCTCATTAACTGCGATGTGAAAAGTGCCAAATCAATGTAATTCATAAGTGCTCATACACAATTGTTTTTGATGATAATTAAATGACAGGGACGTAAAAGTCGGGTGGCGTGGCAGAAACATGATGGGGGCAACTGCTGTATCAGATATGAAACTGTTTTTAATGAAAACGAGAATCGAAAATGCCTGGGCAAGACTTACTCCATATGAAAGTTATGCAATTCCCACCCTGAAAAAGTGAGATTTCCTCCTCCAATTGAAAGAAATGAAAAAAAAAAATCTAAATTGGGGGGTTCAACAAAAAGTTGTATAATTGTTTAGTAATCAAATAATAGCACCCAAATTGTAATCTAATAAAATTAAATTGTGAGGCTCCCAAGATGACACACCCCTACTGCAGGCTGGTTACCTACAACTATAGTTTAAATAATTAATCAGTTATTATTCAGATATCAGATTATATCCGATATTAGTTCCAATATATTTGTATCTGTACTACTACTGTACTACTACGAAAAAAAATAATAATCATGTAATGCTTTTTATTAAATCTTTTTTTTTCTAATGGTTATACTTTGAGAATACCAAAGGAACACTCACTTTGTGATGTACCGATATGTGTGTTGTATTGTGCTCTACCAGTAACCAACTATCTGGGGGCAAAGACACCAGATAAAGTAAGAGTACAAAGTTGCAGACGTGCAGGCCATGTTGGCCACAGTGGGTGGGACAGAAAGCGGGGTAGGGGCGTCGTAAAATTTACAGTATCAGGATTTGCACATCACCTTTTCCTCCATTTTGTCCTATTTATCTGACATAGCAAAACAAACTAGTGCATGATTGCTCGATAGAAATAAAGATGCATGTTTCTCAAAATTATATGCAACTAACATGAAATTATCTGTGTTTGCCTGCAGAATTACCTAAATGAGTAAATGGAGTAAAACTGAGTGCAGTTTCAGCTCAATATAGAGCATGCTAATCAAAGACGAGGCAAAAAGCAACGTGGCAATCTTGGAGGAGCAACAGAGATCCACAGCTCAGGTGGGATAGGCTATTGACAGGAACCATTTATTTAACTAGAACAAAGTGCTGTGAGATCCCATATAAGCTTTGCTATAAACCAATAAGAGGAAGAATGTGATCTTGTTGGATTCCCTTCCTGCAAAACAACTTGTGTGGAGGAAAACAAACACCATACATCGGCCTGCATGCACCACAGTGGTGGCAGCATGGGGATGTGGAGATGCTTTGGTAAAGCGGGAACACTAGTTGTGGTCATAGTTGATGGGAAGATGAAATCTTATGAGAGGCTGCAAAAGATTTGAGATTGGGGCAAAGGCCTTGCAGCAAAACTTTTAAAACAATTTTTTTTTAATCGAATCATATCCATTTTAGTGACCCGGTTAAACTCTACATGCAAAGTTCCATCCGATCTGAGTGAGTTTTAGCTAACTTATAAAAAGAACATTATCTAAACTCACTCTTAGAGCCCAAGATAACTTCCTTTCCAAAAGATATACACTCCTTCATGGAGGACAAAAACATAATATCCCATATATGGGGTTAAAAAAAAATCATCTACCTTTGAATAAAGGGAGCTTAGTCTATTATCAAATCTAAAACACCCCTCTTTATTAGAAATGCACTTCTGCCTGAAATAAAACAGCGTTTATCCATCAATTAAATGCGTATTATTTTAAAAACAAAAACAAAGATCTGCATCTATGCGCGTGCGACAAAAGGCTCACACTCACCGTGTTATCGACACTTTAGCTCCAGTTCAGGTAAAATAAGTCCCAGTTTCTTCTTCACTCCGACAGCTCAGTCGGGAAAGCCGTCTGTAAAATCCATTGAGAAAGTTTCCTAGCGTCGCTCATTTCCCCCCCCCAACACGCTGCGTTAGGACGTAAATCCCATGTTCTGCGTAAGAGCACGAGGCATTAGAAACATCAGCCGGAGTAAACTCACATCGACTCCTTTATGAAAATAAGACAGAAGAAAGAAAAAAGCGAACAAAACTCCACTTTTTAGTAGTTTTATCTGAGTGTTTCATCCGTTGCACTATGTACGGTTGCAAGCTATTTTTTTCCCCTCTCATGTGTTGTTTTTTTCTCTCTCTCACTTTCCGGAGAGGAGGTCGGGATTTGGGCCGTACATGGCGTCAAAGCTGCAGAGAGAGAGAGGGGAGGTGAAGGGGAAACAGAGAGTACTTGTTGTTGCAGCGGATATCTCGCATCCGGTGCTCAGCCATTGGCCACTTGAAGAGCAGCCTTTCACACCCAGTCTGATCAATTATACCCGATGCTGGCTGTGGAAACACCAGCCCTGCGTGGTCCTCAAGAAAGTTTTGTTCTTATCGGTCCTGACCCAGTTTTAAACTCGCCACGTTACATTTCAGGCACACAAGAGGTTTATGCTGCATTGGCAAATATGGATAGTTTAGCAAAGGCTGCAAGTGTAATTGTATAAGAGAGTAACGTGTTGGTACTCAGAGCAATAAACCTGAAATAACTTTTCAAGCTAAGATCTGATTTTATGGCAAGCCATTTTGGACATTAATCATGCGCTTTCCAGCGCCACTTGACAGTTAACGCCATTCCAGGCTAAGTCAACGCCAGCCCCACTTAGACTTCAAAAACGTTAGAGCCACCTGGTGTCCATTACCTTCGCCAAGGAGGAGGTTATGTTTTTTGCCATGAGTTCTGTTTGTGCATCTGTCTGTTAGCAACATCACATAAAACGTTATTTGTGGATTCTGATGACATGTTCAGGAAATGTCTGCATTGAGAAAACGTGAATAGAATTTGGGGATGATAAAACAAAAAAACAAAGCCACCACAGATGTGTGAATAACTACTGGACTAATTATCATATAAGGTTCAATACAACTGCCAAAATTACGTTTTCATGGTCAAAGAATCTAAAAAAGGTGGAATTAGATCACAACATGGATTGCAGATGTCAGTGCTTTCCAAGTGCTTTTCTAGTAAATTAAACTATTTTTTTAATTAATCACATTCTCTCCAGCCCTATCTGGTATTCAATAAGCAACATTCAGGGTAAAGGATGCACCGATATAACATTGTATGCCAATACTGATATAATAAAATTGCTGGTGGATGACCGATATTTCCCATAGAATAGATTTCCCATACATATTTCCTACCATTTTAACAGCATTAAACAAACTAGCACACCACTGACATTGCTTCTGTGCTCAATTAAACTCTCCACAAACCTCTGCTGCATCACTCTGTCATATGCCCAACTCTCTCCCCCACCTGAAGCACATACAAACAGCAATGAGATGGAAAAAAATATTGATTTTAAATTTCTGGTAAGTTTCACCTATCCAACAGGGGCCAATATGTTAAAGGACTAGCATCGGCTGATAGCATCCTATTGCAGATATAATCGTGTGTCACTAATAAAAGTACCACCTGCCGTGTTTTTAGTGTTACTACAGGCCTAACAAATACCTACAGATGCTTATAGAAGGGCAATTTGAGCTTAACAATGATGGCACCAGTAGATGTTAAATATATAAGGACATAAATTGTATCACTTCCAGTGTTACTCAACAACAATAAATTAGGGATGCATCGATACCACTTTTTTCAAACCGATACGATACCAATACTTGGATCTGAGTACTTGCTGATACAAAACACCTACTTTTATCACACAAAAAAATGCAATAAAATGGAAGACATGTTTTATTATCTTCTCTGCTTGTTACAGTTATTGATGTTGAATTAGATAAAAAAATAAAATATTATTTAAAATGACCAAAAAACGAAATTTCAGGTAAGAAATACATATTTTCTGTGAGATTATTGCAGAGTTTCCACATTTTAAGTATTGATTCATGGTATAGGTTCACTAACAGATACCCATATGAGTATGTTAGAACGATATCGGCCTCAATACCAGTATCGGTACATCCCTACAATAAATGCTACTATAATGCCAATTGACATTTATTTAGCCGTACTATGCCTCCATAATAAACTCCTTGTTATGCTGGAAATAATTAATGTCCATAAAGGCTTTTCGTACGAAACACCAGATTTTATGCCTGGTGGTGAATGAGTAACAATGGTATTCTGATTTTAATAGCCAGTGGTCTTCACTTTGAGATTTTCAAAATAATGAAAATTCTTATGTATTCCATCTTATTATACTTGATGTTGCATATACATCTATAAAAACCAGAACTAACTAACGGCAATATGGGCCAAAGCTTTAAACCCACACAAGTGACTTTTCATTATAAGTGAAATAAACAGCAATGCTCTTTAAAATACTTTAGAAAGCCAGGAGAACTACAGATCAAGACTGATTTAACCAAGGCTCAACCAAAAGGAAACAAAGCATCATTACGTATTGAAAGAAGTTGGATATGTAACAGCTTTATTTTACTACTACTGTTTTACTTCTATCATGAGAAAGCAGTGTGTTAATGCTGACAGGATCAAGTCTTCTTTAATTTGCTGTTTGGCAAGTGTCCCACAAGACTGTATTGGTATTGTTTAAAGTTTATTTCAACAGACTTTGACGTCCATTACTTTTTTCAGTGAGTATAACACGGTCAAGCAATAGATTAAATCTTAAAGCAGTAGAACCACTTTTAAGGAAAGCTTTCAAACATCAAGCAAGACATTTTCCACCTAAAAGTTTTAAAAACACTGACTTTAGACTGTAAAACAATGATTTACAAATTATTTTACACTGTATTGCCATACTTCATTGATTTTCTTTTCTTCTGTCCTTTTCTGTTCTTTGTTTTATTTGTCCTTTGAGTTTAACAAGTGAAATTGTTATAGGGGCCACCATTACGGAGGATTCCATTTGTCTTTGAAAGCTGCAATTTCCGAGTTCTAAGTTGCAAAAATCAACTGTGTAGTTAGACAGTTGGAGGTCCAGAACCAACTCCAGTTTAAAATCCAAGATGGCTGCCAAACAAAACAATAGTAAATTATATAAAGAAATTATTTCTAGGACTAAAGGATTGTGTCTTATTAAACACATTGCTGAATTAGTACTGTACAATTTTAGTTTGAATACTTGACGCTTTCATAATAAAGTTAAAAATACATTAGTAGGTTTTCAATACCATCCATTTGGCAAAAGATTGGGCACACCAATTACTGCACACCCATGACTGCCTGAAGCATAAAAGCTGCCCCACATCATCACACTACCAACGCCATGTTTGATTCTCCATAGTCTTTATGAAAGGGTGTGTCCGTTTTACATCAGGTGTTACGGGTCAGCACACTAAATGTTTTCCCAGATGTCCTGGGACTCATCATTAAATTATATGGTTATCTTTGTCCAACTCTAAAAATTGTAGATGTTAACTTCTAACTACAAATAGTCTTATTTTAATACTTTAATGTATATTTGAGTGAATTTACAAACAGATCTCTTATATTATTCTTTGAAAACAGAAGTGATATTTAAAAAGCCAGAGGAATTGTCCCCCACACCATGACCTATCTCCTTCCATTGCCTCCACAGCACCCTGAGTTAATAATGCTTAATTTTGTTAAAGATTTCTACCATCTTCCTAGCTCTTTGCCAGGCTGCAACAAAGAAATAGCAAAGGAATTCAATAAGTGTCGATGCAGCTAATTAATGAACTAATTCTGTTTCCTTTCAACTGATGTGAACCATTGTAGAACAGCTACACAGTGTGGAAATACCAGGACACTGCAGGCTGACTTGTACAAAATTGGATTTGACTCTTGAAAACACATTTAGATTAGAGTGCAAAACAAATCATAGCTATTATCTATAAAATTTCAAATACTCTCAGCAGTTAAAATGATCTAAATCTGATTAAGTACCTGAACAGAAACAATAAAATGCAAATGTGGATCACGATTCAAAGCTAATGCGAGAAAGGGATGAGTCATATTTGATCCTTTTAAAAGAAAATCCAAAACCAAATTGATAGATACAAGGAAATGTTATCTAAAACTATTACAAAGACCAGTCAGCTTGTATTTATTATACTGGAGAAAAAAAAGCTAATCATTCATAAATAATGAGCTTTGGCATCCTCTCTCTCCTCTTCTCCGCTTTAGTAATAGAGTGTCTGATCAATCCCAGACGGAATAATTATGAAGTTCTGGGTGCTACACTGCAGGGAGAGGTCACTTTAATCAGCTCTAAGTATTACTTGGCAAATTAACTTGGATCTGGGTCAGAAGGCTTTCAAGACTTTGCTCCTACCCGCTGTTCATTCAGCTTTAAAGCTCTGCTGTTTTTAACAGCAAAGGCCTGCCAAACTTCCGAGGCATGAAAGTCCTCCATCACCCCCAGAGCACATGTAGCATCCCCCCACAGATTTCGATTTCCAAGGTTAAGGAAAAGGATACATGGTTTTCAGATCTATATATATATATATATATATATATATATATATATATATATATATATATATATATATATATATATAGGTTGTGGGTTCGTATCCCGGCCCAGGGTCTTTCTGCATGGAGTTTGCATGTTCTCCCCGTGCATGGGTGGGTTCTCTCCGGGTACTCTGGCTTCCTCCCACATTCCAAAAACATGACTGTCAGGTTAATTGATCACTGTAAATTGTCCTTAGGTGTGAGTGTGTGCATGGTTGTTTGTCCTGTTTGTCCTGCCCTGTGATGGACTGGCGACCTGTCCAGGGTGTACCCTGCCTCTCGCCCGTTGACAGCTGGAGATAGGCACCAGCCCCCCCGCGACCCATAGGTTAAGCGTAAGAAAATGGATGGATGGATGGATATATATATATATATATATATATATATATATATATATATATATATATATATATATATATATATATATATATATATACGGATTACAAATCCATACCCTCGGTTTGTCAAACTGTGGCCGTCTGGGGGGTCCTGTAGCCTTCATAATATTCCCAAGTTGTTGTTAGAAAGGAAAGGTGCTACCTTGGCAGAGTGGTAAACATACAGGACTGGCTCCTGCACATTTTGGTTCGAGTCCCTATTAAGTCATCTGTTTGGGTTTTATCATACAAGTAATTAATGGGGTGCCTGAAGGAAAGTAGGCTATGAACATAACCGTTGTTGAAACCGGGACATTTCCGCAGCATTAGTTATGAATTATAGTTTTGTCCCCTCCACACAAAAACCAGATGTGGAATTTTTTTTTTAACAGTGCAGTTCTAACCTCCACTTATGCTCCCATTGCTAGTTTCATATAATCAGTATACAAACTGATATTCCACTATCTTAAAGAGTTTATGTGCGAATGCTATAGCATTCTTAGCAGAGATTCATGTTACGTCCAATAAAGACTTGCATTATAAGTGGGCACTGTATCAACAAGTAACTGGTTAACTCATATCTTTAATGCAAGGTGTTTATGCTGCACCACCTGCTCCATGCATCTATGCAGATAGCGCAGGCCTGTATTCCAGTGGGCAAGGTGGGCATACACTTTCTGATTTGTGGCCCATTTCTAGGCCGTTTTTCAGTGATGAAACACATGTGCATGGACCCTGCCAGGATGGATAGGTGGCTAAAAAACTGTTATCTATAAATATGGCACATTTATAGCCTTCTTTCTTGCAGGGACCCAAAACAATATACATACATTCCCTGTGGGATCAATAATGTTTTTCTGATTATAGCAGGCTCCGAGGACGGGATTTGATTCCAACGTTTACCACACATGCTAAGCATGGGTGATAACCACTCTGCCAAAGGAACAACACAAAGCATAAATAGTCAGGGCCCATTATAAATTAAAAAGGATCCCCGATACCGTCACACATGATTCATGAATTTGTACGCACAGTTTAGTAAACCGAGGGAACGGATTCTTGCGTCTCAAAAATTATTTTTGCCCATATCCCCTGCCGGGCTCCGTATACTTCTGTGCAAGGTGTTAAGACAACTGACCTCTTGTGATAATCCAATGACACAATAGATCTTTTTTTTTTCAAGCAACTTGTTACTGGGGTGATGTCACAATATTATCTATATAGCAGGGTACTTTATAGTGGTCTGACAGATTGAACACACGCACGCACATCTAATAAGCGCTTTTAAAATTTAAATTATTTTACACGGTCTGGGACTGAGGAGGATAATATTTAGGATAACTTTTTACTATTTTAGGAATGGGAGGGTGTGGAATAGTTTGAGCGTTGCCCTGCTCTGGCCCAGCCTTTTACGACCGCCGAGAAGCGCACAGTGATAAGAACCAGGGTTTAGAGATTGTCAGAGTGGGAAATGAAAGTTTTGCTACACCTGGAGGGAAATTTGACTAACACTATTCATCTTGGGAAGCTTGGTGGTGGCAGCATCATGCTCAGGGAATGCTGTCCAACAAGAACTCAGCAACTAATCTGCAAGATGGCAGCAGGTAAATATTAGAAATATTCTTCATGAAAGTTTTAGGATGAAAGTAAATCCAGTTGGGCATATTTGAAAAACCCCAAAAGACCAGTTAAGAGTATCTATAGGGAAGAACAGTCGAAGGTTGTAGAGTACTTGAAGATGTGGTTGGTGCTAAACAAAATTTGAAGTCATGTGTGAATGCTAATCAAACACTAGATTAACAAGTTCAAAAACATGTACGTGTTTTAAATAAACTCTTCATATCTTCATATTATGGGTTAATGTGTGGGAGATAAGCAGAACATAGTCTATTTTAAACAAACTAATATGTTGCAATATGTGAATATGCACTGGTTGGACCATTCTGTTCTATTAGTTGGCTTTATAAAGCAGCTTTTAAGTTTGGGTATTATCACTAAAACTTTTTTTTTATCAACTAATTAAATATTGTCACTAAACTCTCAGAGGTGCAGGATAGTGCTGTGTTCTTCTTGCCCTTTGGCTGCTGGAATAATCTCACGGCCTCCAATAACTCTGATGAAAAAAACAGTAAAAAAGTGTCGGAGATAATTGCTGAACAGCTTGACTTAAAAAAATAAATAGCCAATTTCATTACAAGACCATTTTTTAACTGTGAGCAAAACCAGTGGGGTTTTCAAATCTGTGGAGCAGCAAGAGATTTGGAAAGCCTCTTCAGCCAATGCAGCCCTGCTGATGAGCTGCGCAGCTGAGTGTTAAATATGAGTGAAAAATTAAGATTCCACGAGATTTATATATATTTCCCTATCATTCTCACACACTGTAAAACCTTGCTGATTAGGAGAACATCTCAGCAGGAATTTTTTTGGCTTATTCCCAGAAGAACAGGCCTACTTCAGTTACCTCCTCAGTTTGGAGAAAAGAGCAAATTTAATCAGAGCAGCACTTTCTCAAGGTATTTCATCCAATGAGAGGCAATGTCTAACATTAAAGGTGTCTCTTTCTCTGCCTTGCACAGACACGTACTATATAGTCCTTAGACTTTTTCCCATAAAAAACACTAATTTTAATGTTTTTCATAAAACATTTTATGATGACCCATTACAGAGTTGTGCATAATTAAGTAGAGGGGAAACTTTTTCCCCACTTTTTTCAAAGACAACCCTCAAAGGAGTGGTGTCCATCTTTATTCAGCCCCCTCTTACTCAGAAACCCTAAATAGTTTACTTATTAATATACAATGATATATCCACTTCAAAAATATGCTGCACTTTGTGTTTGTGTCACATAATATCTTGATAAAATACATTAAGGTTTCCTGTAATGTGGAAGGTTCAAGCGGTCATGTCTTTTGACAGGTTCTGTAGCTTAACCAGAAGTTTGTCTATTCAGGAGACTTCAAACAAAAGGAGCTATTTATAAAACAAATAACTGTTACTTTACAATAACTTGGAGAGGTAATCAACATTCCATATTTATTTCAACGCCTGACTACAATAACGATGTGCTGGCAAACATCGTTCCACTCAAAAAAAAAAAAAATCCCCACTAAATTACGACTTTTTTGAGAGCCCTTAACATTCGTCACATGGTCTCAGATCTCAACAAGAAAAATGTCTGTTCACGATGAGGCCAGCCAGATCTGGAAGTAGAGTCGTCAATGAGGGCTGAGTTACAGCAATTCCAAAAATTCTATGCCATCGCGCCACGCGCAAAGGCCTATTTTCTCCTCCCCGCAGAATCTCTGAACAGTGATTCTCACCCCTGCTGAGCCTGGTAGAAACCTGGGCCTATAAAAAGGATAGAAAATTGAAATGAAACTTAACACCCCTGCTGCTGCAGGAGATGAACTGTGTCTGGATTGTCAGGCAGACAGTGCAAGCTGTTAGAAATAGCTTTGTAAAAGGAAAGGGTCTACAGGTCCATCACCGCTTTGGCTCTCATATGGCAGTATGACAGAGCTTGAACTGTTGCACTACTGTTTTATAGACCTTTAATGACCTCATGAAAAAAGTCCACACAACTATTGGACTGAACTAAGCACCGTTTTTTATTGCACAATTGATTAAATTAAGAAAGCAAATTAGAATCATTTTGAAAGAAGGCTCTGCTAAGGTGAGGGGATATTTCAATGAGAAGGTTGTGGTTCTCATCAAGCAGAATGAGCTAACATAAGTTGAAGAGCATATGTCAGGTTAAATATTTTCTAAAATGCAAATAAAATATACAAAAATTACTATGTGAAATATTTATTGAGGGTATTTTAAATGTTATGATACATAATGGCACACATTTCAATTAAAAAGTTTGATAATATTTACTTGTGACATAAAAAGGGGGGAGTTCCATTTACTTTGGAAGTTGGAACGCGAAAATGGGTTTGATGCCATGCCAGAGTAAACAGTGTTCCGGTTAAACATAGTCGCATAAGTTGGGATAATATGGGATATGAAGAGGCAATAGGTATCCATAGATGATAGTATGTCTTACATTGTCCTTTCATGCTGTACTTTCTACATGCAAACACCCCTTTTTTTAAGTTAAGTTTAGAGTTGCAGGCTCTACATGTAAGATTGAATTTAGATGCATTCTTGTGTTTCCACCATAGCTACTATAGTTGATGCAGAGAGGCCATATTGACAGTCAAAGTTCGAGCAAAAAACAAAAATCTCAGACTTTCTGAGTGGGATGTACAACTTCGGCAGGTGGTGAGTTCCGACTACAGATGGAACGCACCATTATGCCATCAGCTCAGTAGACATTCGTTCTCTTATTTAGTCAGTGTGTTCACTAGGTTTGTACTATGTTCATTTTTTTGATTATACATTTTTTGTCAAGGTTGCACAAACATCAACCTTTTAGGATATTAAGTCCACGGGTTTAAAAAAAGGAAGAAAAAACAACAAAAACGACTCCGCCTTCCATGTCTAGGTGCGTTTTGTGCTCCTGAAACGCCTGAACTTAACTTCTGCTTTGGCTATGAAACTGCAATTGTTCGTGGCACTCTCTTCAGACCAGATTAAAATCCCAGCAATGTAATGGAGTTTAACATTGGACACCAGCTGGACTGGTGTTTACAACCTCAACGGACTGCTGTCGGCAGCCGCTTCTGGACTTATAACAAGTGGGAGACACAATCACGGATTGATTAGATGCTCAGTTCTACATACTTTTTAAGCCTGGTTTTCTAACATCTGCAAATTACCAATTTTGTTGAAAAAGTCGTGCGCAAGGATTACTAACCCCATGTCAACGACTTCATGCAATCCACTGGGAATCCTTACATAGAAAACTTTTAATTGATTGGAATGTTTTTATAATTTTATTGCACAGGACTTTTGTTTTTAAGTGCCCTGAGATTACATTTGTTATGAATTGGCGTTATACAAATAAAAGTGAATTGAGTTAATCCCTTTCCTCGAGGGAAATAATTCATAATCTGTTCCCTCGGTTTATTAAACCGTGTGTGACAGTGTGCGAGTTCCTGATCCTGATTGATAATGTGCAGTGACTATTGGTCTACCAAAGTGCTTCGTTGCCTGACTGATAAGCACTCATGACTTTCACCTGAGAGTCAGTAGACCATATCCCGCCTGGGCCCTCGGACATTCAGTACATTTAAATGCACATCTAAATCAGGCTTTTTGGAGTAATGGGACTAAGGGCTTGCCCCTTGTTGAGAGCAGAGTCCCAGTTTTCATGTCACTCACTAAATCAAATTATTAAATGAAGTACGTTCGACTCCCTGGCGATAGATGACAACATGCGCCTCTACGTGTTAGCCTTATAGCAGTTAGCTTTGAGCTACACTCAGACGGTAAAAAATGTGAATCAGAGTGGAGTGAAGCAGACGGAGTTATAATAGGATATCTACAAAGTCTCTTTGTCAGTCCAAACATGCATTAATCGGCCGCTTATGTTTGTCTTAGCTGCTATATTGTTCATTTAATGCTACTATGTTGTTGCTGAGTTGCACTTCCGTGTCCCTTACCTTCCCAAGGTGGTGCACGAGTACAGGTGGGGGCGGGTTGGTTGCAGAGAGGTCAGATTCTCACTCCCATTATCTGGTAGCTTAGTCAAGCTTCTGAAACTCCAGTGCAGTTTGATTCAAGCCAGGTTAAGGTGTGTACGTGCATTTCAAAAGTCTGATTTCAGTCGGTCTAAGGTACAGATTCGTACCCCTCCAGGCTCGTAGATAAGAAGCCACTTTTTTAGATTCATACATAATTCCTTCAGAACTGGGTCCAAAAGTTCATGTTTTAGTTTGTCCAGAAGACAAAAGTAAACCTATGTGTATGTGGAATTTTCTCACTGAGTGTGTCAGGGAAAATGCAGATGGTTTAGGTTTGAGTGCCTGTTTCTATTAATTAGTTGATGTTCTTTCGCTCTCAAAGAAGAGCTGAATCATTCCGTAATTGCCTACAGCACCAGAAGGAATTCTGACAGATTCATATCAAGGGGGAGTTTGATTATAGGCAATTCTAAGAGAGTGGCATCAATAACATCAGCTGGAATTTTCTTTCCTTTTGCTCTCCAAATGAGAAGTTAAATATACAGTGATCCTCTAGTAACTTACAGCACTTAATTCCTAAAGCGCCCCTCTCTTCAAAAACTCCCCAGCCAATCCAAATAGCCATTACTTTGTATTTTCATCTGTTAAACTGAACATGTCTTAGCAATTAAGTTCTTTTAACATTGATCTTATACCGTTGTTTGGTAACTTAACCGTTCTTGTTACCACAGTGCTTAGCTGAAACCAACTACTCTAAGCTTAGCGGAAGGTAGAGTGTAGGCATTTTTACTAAGTTTTCTATGTTCCTATCTTAAGTGGTTGCTGTTCTCAGGGTGATAATGTCACACACTTTCTGAATAATATCAAGGGTAGATTTGCTATCAATAAATGCATTTATTGGATTTTTTAAATGAATTTACACAACTAAGTAAGGCATTAATATTTATGATTTTCTAGATTATTTAAGCATCCTTAGATCTTAATTTAATTTGAAGCATGAACTTTTTACATTTTTCATTTATTATTCCAATGATTTAGTTTAATTCAGTTTCCCCTATTTATAATTATGTTTGCCACTGATGTGTTTGGTCCTGTCAGAAGTTGAATCTACAATTTTTTTCTTCATTTTCTGCAAGGATTTCTGGATATTTATTACAAACCCTCTTGATTTCCTTTTGGCACTTAAAATCATATGCAAAACAAAGGCTTCTCCTCCTCTAAAGACGATCAGTACTTCTTAGATTCCCTTCGCTTCAGCAAAATGAAAAATAAAAAAATAAAAACACGTCTTGTCCCTAGCAGATGTAAGAAGTAACAAACAACTATCTTCCTTTCGAACGATTGTGTATT
This sequence comes from Apricaphanius iberus, assembly GCA_028564705.1. Taxonomy (NCBI): domain Eukaryota; kingdom Metazoa; phylum Chordata; class Actinopteri; order Cyprinodontiformes; family Aphaniidae; genus Apricaphanius; species Apricaphanius iberus. Next base: position 2,804,808 of record JAPXFQ010000314.1, read on the forward strand.
TAAATCCCTGCACTCCTGTACATTTGCTTCCTGGAATGCAGTTAGTCATATTTATTAAGCTCACTAGCTCCGGGGTGTGCAGAGTCATCTAAATTCCACTTCCTTTTAAGATAATAAATTCAGGTTTTGAACAATACTAACCGCGAAGAAGCTAAGCTCACATCTGTGGAAATATATTTAGCTTTGGGGAAAAAATACAAAAAATAACACATATGGTCCAAAAAAATCGTCCCAGATCTGCATTAACTGGGAGGTTGCAAAAGCATCAGGGGGCACACAATTCACATAGCTGCATTCACAGTGCGGGTAAAGCACAGTGTCACTGATCCTGTGGAAGTTTGCTTGTGTTCTACACCATAAAAGAAAAGCACTCCAGTCTTTGTGAGAGCATAGAGAGGGAGAAACATATTGTATTCACCCTGCACACTTCGGCACTCTGTACTCGATTCTCATGAAAGCTCTCGAGTGAGAGTGAGCTCAACGGGACCGGCTGTACTGGAGAGAAGAACAAAGTAAGAGCCAAAGAAGGAATAAAGCCAGCCACAGACAGTGCAGATGCTCCCTCTGACACTGAAATACTACATCTAATCTGTCCAACTCTACCATGGTGCCGTGCCAGAGAGAAAAGTGTCTACAATGGAAGCCTGTGGGTTTTTGTCTCGTGGTGAAGTGATGGAAAAAGTCGGAGGTATGATCACTGCAGGCGGTGTTGTTAGGTAAGAATACCAATAAAAAAAGAAAGGTACATTTATTCTGTTAAATCCTAGAATTTCAGTTGTCCAGCTGGGGTCACTGTTGTGATATAGTACATATATTTATGTGCTTTAGTCTGAATGCTGAATACTAGAATACTGGAATTGACTCACCTAAAAAGACACGCTTGCTCCAACTTCCTGGAACACTTTACATATACATGTGGGGGGCCAGATTTGTATGTCTACTCTGTGATAGGCCTGTCATAACAAACTCAATGACTAATAATATTAACCCTATATACTCGGACTGTTCTTTTGGGATCCTTTTGATTTTATTTAATTCTAATTATGTTGCTTCAGTACACTAGACAAATAATGCCGAAACACTTTAAAAGACATACACATCAAACTCATAGGTTAGTGTATAGAATCCAATATGTGTCCATTGTAAATCAGTCTAATTCTAATTCAGCCCCATAATCTATCAGATTCCAACCCAGTTACATACCTGTCCATTTCAATCTAAATTATGTCAAATTAAAGGTTGAATATTGAACAGTTTCATGAAAAGCTACTTAAAAAAATAAAATACATCCACAGAACTTTTAGAGGGGTCCAGAATGAAAGTACATTTTCTTAAAAAATTATATTTGAATAAAATATAATAAAATGTACATTTAAAATCAGCATGACAATTACGTCATGTTTACATCTACTAGCCAATACCGGCCTCCATTGCGGTTTGATAGGTACGGTCTCTATGATCCAACTATATGGTCGGTACAGCTCGGCTCGGACTGGGAAAGACGGTGGGGTCAGCAAAGTCAATCAGCTGCTTCAGAGCTCCAGCGATATTGTGTGGAGAGGAGTGTCCATAGAAGACCAGAAACTATATTTCTAGGTGAAGCCTACACTAGATGGACCCACATAAAACATCTCCACGGCAGCAAACAAACGTGGAAATGGCGACTTTCCTCCTGGATCGGTAAGCTAACTCACTTGCTAACTTTGCCAACATTAGATGTCAGTTAAACTCCTCTAAAATACATTCCTCACTGGACATGGTTCAGGTTGGTCCCTGTGCATATTGTCAGTGAACCAGGCAACCCAACAGCTGGAATTATGCTTTTATTTTTTTAACTACAACCTAGATAAACTAGATGTTGCTATCATGCTCATGTTCCATATCCAACCTTTAAGTTGATCACGTAATGCACATTTCTTAAAATAAATCTATCTAAGGAAGAGCTTATTATATCAAGTAATTTACTTATTGGCGATTCCTCATACTGATCATGCATGTGGAAAGTAGAGATGAAGCTCTCCTTTCTGGAAGGATAAAAGTTCCAATAGCACGAGTATTAGGTCATAGGTAATAAGTCACTTTCACACCAGATAGTCTGGTAGATATTGCTCGATTGGGGACCAAAATTGAAGCACTGTTGTTTTGTTAGCTGGTGTGGACCGCTTTTACACTGCACTTTGTCAGAAAAACCAAAGCTTTTGAGCAACAGGTTTACCTCTCCGACTGTGGTGGCGCTATACCAACAAGCGGGGGAGACTTCCTTTTCTGGACACCTCCTGTTTTATTAAATGAAAACAAGCATGTCATTTAATCAGATGTTAGCGGTTTATGATTGCTCTGTTGTCTTTGGCATATGGGCCAGACTTCGCTGGAATGAACTCAGCATAAACGAAGAACGAGGCAGAATAGGGTTTGAGTGATTGTTTTGGTGTTATTTATCCAGAATGTCCTGCAGAAGCTTCCTGCTTCTGGAGCGACCTCAGCCTGGTTGCATTCACATATGCAATAACACTTGCAGGAGTTCATTTCAACCAAGTAGAGACCTTGCTTTTTTGGTCTGCATTAGAGTTTGCACTTTCCCAGCTGCCCATACAAAGAGGAGTTTATCAGCAAACAAACTAGAGTTCAATTGAACGGGACTAAATATTGTGTGGTGATGTATCCTAAGAAACCAGAAGCAAGAACTTAAAGCTGGTTTGGAGAACAAGAAGGAGATATTACGCCACAAAGACAGGAGATAATTGAGACGACATGAAACTGATGGAAGCAACAGGTGCTCAATGGCTTCATCCAGAAAACAGGTGAACACAGAAATACTGAGCCTGAGTTACCTTCTGTTATGCTATGTAGGAATGAAAAGAACACAGGGTACAATAATAACAAAGTTATTAACAGCAATATTTCAGGAAATGGCGCTGTCAAGGAACCAGACACAGTTAAGCCCAAAACCACTGGGCCAGGAGTGCTTCCTATAGGAAAGAAAAATAAAGTACAGTACACCAAGTTTGTGGCACCAATAGCCTTGTCATTGATCTGTTTAGCAAAGAGGTATAGCCTAATTTAGAAACATGTAGCTAGGAATACTTTCTATGGTGAAGATAAGCAAATAGTAAGGCAAGGCAAGACAAGTTTATTTGTAGAGCACAATTCATACAGTGTACAAAGGTAGTAGAAGCAGTATATCTCTTAATCAGAATCAGAATCAGCTTTAATGGCCAAGTATGACACATACAAGGAATTTGACTCCGGCAACTTTTCTCTCCAGTACAGAACTTAAATAAGTGAAATTAAAAAACGGAAAATAAATAAATAAATAATAATAATAAAAAATAAATAAATAAATAAATAAATAAATAAAATAAAATAAATTAAAAATTAAAAATAAAGGATAATATATACACCAAACCAGGGTTATTGTACAGTAAGTATATACAGTAAGTATATACAGTAGTGCAGAGTTTTAGTTTATTGTTCATGTGAGTGGAAACACACTCTATGACTATTCAGAGTTCATCAGAGCAACAGCCTGGGGGAAGAAACTGTTCTTGTGTCGGGTGGTTTTGGCGTACAGCGCTCTGTAACGCCGGCCTGAGGGGAGGAGCCTAAACAGATTGTGGCCAGGGTGTGAGGGGTCAGTGGTGATTTTTCTGGCCCGCTTCCTGACCCTGGCCCGGAATAGGTCCTCAATGGAGGGAAGATCAGAACCTATGATCCTCTCTGAGGACCTGACTGTTCTCTGCAGTCTGTCCCTGTCTTGCCTGGTGGCGGATCCGAACCAGACAGAGATGGATGAGGTCAGGACAGACTGGACTATTGCTGTGTAGAATATGGTCAGCAGTTCCTGAGGCAGGTTGAACTTTCTGAGCTGACGCAGAAAGTACAGCCTTTGCTGGGCCTTCTTCCTTATAGAGTCAATGTGGGAGGTCCACTTCAGGTCCCGTGTGATGGTGGATCCTAGGAACCTGAAAGACTCTACTGTGGGGACTGGCCTGTTGGTGATTATGAGAGGAGATGTTGATGGGGGTCTCTTCCTGAAGTCCACTGTCATCTCCACAGTTTTGAGCGGGTTTAGCTCCAGGTGGTTCTGACTGCACCAGAGGACCAGCTGTTCCACCTCCCTTCTGTATGCAGACTCGTCGCCGTCACGGATGAGTCCAATGACGGTGGTGTCATCTGCAAACTTCAGGAGTTTCACAGAAGGGTCTCTTGACGTGCAATCAGAGGTGTAAAGGGAGAAAAGCAGTGGGGAGAGAACACATCCCTGTTCACCTAATCCAAAGAAAAACTGCAAGCAAACACAGGGTCAGGGGTAGTTTCTATGTGCACTTTGACACAGTGAAGAGCTTCTCCTCTTCTTCAACTGCAAGAAGCCACAAGCAGATTCAGAGTCTGTGTAGCCTCCATCAGACTGACACAACCAGTTGGTTACATATACCTGCTGAGGCAAAGAAGAAAAATAATGGTGCTTGTAAATACAGCAGATCGGGTGTATAGAGAAAATGAGACATCATCAGGTCCCTTAGGACTCTAGAAGATGGTTTGTTGCTGCTGTGTTTGAGTTTGTTTTGTCTTTACTTTTAACTGCTATATGAGCTTTGGTTTGCTTTTTGTATAGGGCAGAACTCAGATACTGGTACAGCCAGACATCACAGTTTTGACTAAATCTGTTTTGACATGAAACGAAAATGAATTTCATCAGCTCTGTTTGTTTGCTTCATTCAAACAGAGGCAGTTTTGTCCCCTTTCTCTATTACATGATTACTCACGGCGCTGCAGTCTGGGTATACAATACATTATAAAAACGTTCCCTTGCTTTCCTAAAAATACATATTTATTCCAAGAAAAGGGGGGAAACCATCACCACATAAACAATTTCCTGTGGAAATCTAAGCTCTGAGTGTTTACCTCAGGGTGCAAAGTCATGCATTGCATTTGTAAATCTTATTTTATAGTCTGAAGAACAGTTTCTTGTAATTTATAGCTGCAGATCTAATGATATCCTTAGGCAAACATATCACAATGGTAGTTTCGTCATAATTGCAAATGAAGGAGTAGAGAGAGTCGAATGTACTGAAACTGAAGGGGGGGTGGTGTTGAAATCTCATCGTCATGGCAACCTTTTTTTTTGGCACGAAAGAGCCTGGCTACGGAGCAATTCTTTGCTCTCCAGGGAGCATGGTAAACTGTGAATATAATAACGTGATAAAGTATCTCGACAACTACAGAAGGTGTGATGTAGTGGTGCTCTTTGTAGGCTCTCGTGATTGCCCTGAAGTTTCTGTTTGTCTAATTTCCTGTAGCTACAAGGGAAGAAGGTGTCACAACTCACACCAAGTTACACCAAGTTATCACCTTTGTTTGACGACTGCTATCTGTCCAGTAACAGCTGCCATAGTAAAGTCGTAAGGAAGAAAAGCAATAATGTACTTTATTTTTCCTGTCTTTCCAACAGCTGTAAAGAAGAAAAACCCAACCTTTGACATTTTGCCCTCCAACACTCTTTATTCTTCTCTTTCGCTTGAGCTGACCAGCTATTTTAATATAAGGTCTCAGTAAACTCTTAGTTCAGCCAAAGAAAAACATCTTTCTTAAAGCATTAAGCTTGTTGCTCAACCCAGATATTTTTCTAACATTCAAAGCTGTTCTTTCTTGTAACTAAAATCAATTCGATTATATAAAAGCAACCTGCAACTGCATTTTTTTATGGACAAAATAAGGAAATCTGGAGGTTAACTACTTTATTTCCTTTCAATTGAAATAAGATAGAATTAATAATTGTTAGTTTTCAAAGCTGAATATTCATTGTTTCATATTTTCAGACATGAAGCTGCTTTTACCCTGTGAAATGATTGTTTAAATTTTAATTTTGTTAATGTGCAAAACAACTTTCTTTTCTCTTAGTTTTTAGTTACATTTTTTGGGGAGGAAAAAAAAAAGTTGCTATGACAATGAGATTTTTTTTAAAAACAAAATCTGTAAAAGTTTTGACCTAACAGAAAAATAAGTCTCATCATTGGTTAATTAGAAACACCCACACCCAAAACTCATTTTGAGTGATCAGTCCTGATAGAAGTGGTTTGGGTTGTGGTGCACGTAACAGATAAAGAGTCCTCAGGAAGAAACCACAGCTTATGTCCTGTTTAAGGAACCTCCATCGGCCAACTAAGGCAGTGCTGTCTGCTACATTAAGGTGTGCCTTTAAGTAAGAGGGGAAATAATAAGGAAGTTGCATATCTGTGGAGATACAACCATGGTTCTGGTGATGGGATTAGGGAGAGATCGATATATTAGGCTGATATTTACTATTTTTTATTTATCGGCATTGACTGATATACCGCTTTAAAATCACTGATTTCTTTTGTTTAGTAATTACTATCTGTTGGCTCAACAAAAAACATAATTTGTTTTGATGTTGGCTTATTGAATTGCCTAATTAACTTTGATTGTTTAATCTTAATACTCTGAATTGCACAAAGTTAAGATTCAAGAGTTGATTAAATTCAGTGTTTAAAGATTGATTTCGTTCAGAAATTTTTTGCACCCATTGCTGTTATTATTGTGATATTTTGGCATACAAATAAGGTGAAAAAGTGTTTAGATGTCGGCCATAAAAGCCGGCAGCCCATATTAATTATTGTCTGACTATGATGTGTCCATATTGACTTAGGTAATATAAAAACCTATATTGGTCAATCTCTGGAGGGGACCTTGCTGGTGAATGCTTTGTCACTAACTTACAATTTTATTTCTCCCCAAATATCTTTTACAATAACCATAAAACTCTTAAAATATTAAATAATCTTATTTATATCTGATAATTAAACTGGGACTTGCTAAGTTTGAGGGCAGGGACGTCCACACTGCGGCTCTTAAAAGGATCTTATTTGGAACCCCTCCTCAATTTAAAATAAAATAAAGAAGTAGTGGTATTTGGTGCCGGTGGACAATTTGTTTGTAATTTTTGGAGCCAAACTTTTAGACATTTTATGTCTTTGTAAAATGGAAAATGGTAGCTTTAATAATTTTTTTTTGTATTTCATCAGCCATGTTTTTTTGTTGTTTTGTTAATTTTAATTTCAGTAAAAAGTAGACCAATAAACATGGTGATTTTTACTAAAGAATGATATTAGGCAAAGCTTTAAAAAAAATAAAAAATTATTCCGTTGACATTGATTGAACAGAAAAAAATACCTTCTTAATCATTTTAGCCCCCCCAAAAACTACAAATATATAAACTCCATGAAGGAAATATTTGACATCCTTTCTATGTTTCAGATCTACACTGATTTATAGAGCTCTTTTAAACAAAAACTGACTCATGTTTTTGCTTTATTAAAATATTGAGTGCTTTATTAATTGCTAACCTTGTACAATTTTTTTAAAATAAAACTTTGGCCCACATGAATTTCAAAATTAACAAATTTGGCTCCTGCAAAAGGTTTGGACACCAGTCCAGTTCCATTCTAACTCAGTCCACAGCTTGTGTGCATTTTAAAATCATTTTTTGTCTTTGTCTTTTTTGTATTTTACGTGGGCTTTTTTTTGTAATTCATAAAAAATAATTGGCACTCAACATGGAAATTCTCCCAAAATTGTGAGTGAATAGTCAATGGATATCTAAAAAGATGGAAGTAACCCTATATTTCTTCATTACAAATGCAATTGCTGACCTAATCAGTGGCAGAGGTGGGGTTTCCTAGCACTCTGTAAGTGTGTTCTAAGAGCAAATTGTTGGGTCTCTTTGTAAAGTACCTACAGATGGTTTTTTGGTTGGCTGCAATGTATTGAATCAAGTTGAGGCACGGGTTTGAAAGTGCCAAGCAATTCACAATTAGAGGTGGCAGTAGGGTTATGGACCTCTAGCTGTGTAATTCTCTGGCTTGAGATTTATGGATCTAAAACAGAAATACTATGCTACCTTCTGTAGCTTACTGCTTGTATATACAGCTGGTGGATCACAACCAGCAAACCTCTCCTTGCACATCTTAGACTTATTAGGAAGATTCAGATTATCCTTCAAGCATCTTGGCTACAGCTTTTACTATATGAGCTGTGTGGTTCACTATTCTACAGTCTAGACAGAATAAAATAGAACACATGCAGGCATACACTTGTGCACAACACACACACTATTTCCCACTATATCATTACTGTGCACTCCCATACACCTTTCATCCTCCCTCTCCTCAGAGTCACTGGGAGCAAAATTTGATTTCCGCCTCATAACTCTCTCCATAATGCGATATCGCCAGCACTAAATTGCCCAGATAACCTTTATCAGAGTAGAGGTGAAAGCCCCGGATCGTTGAGCGTTTATTTCCCCGCGAGGCAAGAAAAACAAGGAGGCGCAGAGGATAATAGATATTTTCCCCTGGGCAAAAGCCACGGACACCTTGGCAGCGTCGCTGAGCCATTTGGATAGACATCGGGCACTGAAGGAACGTTCGTGAGAAGGATGCATGTGATGGAGGATGCGGGCAACCCTTCTAGCAGCTGCCTGTCGAAGAACTTTATTCATTCTCACCTTCTCTTTCTATGTGTGCGTTTTTGTGTAGTGCGTGGGCTCTGAAATAGTTTCTTTCAATAAAGCTTTATTTACTTGACCCTAGAGAATGTATCAGCAAGGCCTTTTGGGGAGTGTGTGAACAGAAGGCAGAGTTCTTTTGTATTTCTTTCTCCATCTGAGATCCGTGATTACACATATTAAAACATTATCTATTTCACTCAGTACAATAAGAAAATATATCAAGATCTACTGTACATGTGATTATTTGTTGAGTTCTTCTTAACATCGCTTTATACAAGAGATACACAAGTAGGATAGTTAGTACTAATTTCCAAACCTTGGTTTTTGTAAACCTTATTTTCCTTTCTCATTAAATATTGTATTATTAGATGATATTAGAATAAATAATTCTTATTTTACTACCTTTCTGCCTTTAATTGACAGATTATTATCTTAAAGCGCTGAGGCGATGTGCCACTGTAATGATTGTCAGATATTTCTAATTTTGTTTAAATTATTTTGGGTTGTTTTTGATCTTAATATTTTCTTATATTTTACATTATTTCTCTTATTGGCATTATTCTCTGATTTCAATTTCTTCCTAAGTGTTTATACTTTGTTTGTATAAACAAACAAAGTATGTTTGTTTGTTTATACAAACAAACATACTTTGTTTGTTTGTATAAACAAACAAAGTTTTGTTTGTTTATATTCATAAATATAACTTTTAAGTTATAACTCATAACTTAAAATCTAAGTTTCAATTTCAAAACCTTGTTACATTCAATGAGTTAAAAAATATGGTGTTATCGTTGCAGTGCATTGAGTGCAAGAGTGGTCTGTGAGCCTCTTAAAATTTTTGTTGTAGTTTATATTGTATTGTTGCTGCTGATGCCCTTGCCATTTCTTTCTTTAAAAAAAGAGATGATTTTGATAAAACCAACCTGGTTAAATAAAGGGTAGATAAAAAAGTGATAAGCACTGTAAACATCACTAAACTTATATCCATATTCCTTTGAATGGGAACCATTTCTCAAGGGCTGAGGAACTTGACAACATTCTGAGGAAGAAGTTTGGCTTTTTTAATAGGGTGTGTTTGTCCAGGAATGCATCTAGAAATTGATTGGCATTTACCACTCCTGGGCCTGTAGATCATAAGCTTAACTCAGATTTTTAAAAGGCTGTTATCTGCTCTAAGTGTTGCTTTCTCTCACTCTCTTGCAGCAACCTGAATGAACAGAAGAAATCTCTCGACATTACAGAAAAATATTTTTCATTAATTACCATCTGACACAGTTGAGCTTATAGTGAGTTAATGCTATAAATAGGATTGTGAAGCTTCCTGCTGATTGGTCACTGATTAGAATAATTTTGAAGTAGGAATTATATGAAGAAGAAATATGCAAAATGTTAAATCAAGATACATACGGAACAGTAAAACCAACATCTTTTGGGCTGAAATGAAAAAAGTTATACCATATCTATCTTAAGGAAAGCAAGCATGTGTCATCTGTAAGAGTCTCCAGGTACGTTAAAACGGAGTTTTATATTTGGGGATGACCTATCAAATCAAATTATATTAGGTCTCATCTTTAACTACATTCACTTTGATTGACATTGGTTGGATATTTGGTCTTGGTGCGGTACGGTAAGCAGGATTGAGATTTGAGAATTGTTTGATTCCGGTTTTCGGGTGCTGGTTGAACTTGGTTTGTGGATCTCTTATGTCTGCAGTAGATATTGTTGCAGCACTTTGGTATGCTTATTGGAAACATGGTTGGGTGTCAGCGGCACATACTGGCAGTTGGCTGACCATGGCCTCTGGAGCTTGACGGTGGGGGCCTCCATGATGGTTGATCTCTAGTTTGGTCTCCGCCTGGCGGTGGTGTGGCCTATCACTGGCTATTGAACACTCATATAAAGAACCCTTATTGACAACAGTATTCTTTCACTCACTCACTCACTCACTCACTCATGTTGGGATTCAGGTTTTTACAAATGCACCCTTGGGCTGTGGTTACCACTAATATATCTTGTTATAACTTGTGTCGTGCTTTCAGTGATTCTGTAACCTTGCTCTGCAAGATGGATTTTTGGTAGATTTGGAGTTTCCAAAACTCAGGAGAATCCATCTTGGACCACTTCATTCAAAACCGTCCAACCTCAGACCCATATTTCGCTGGACCAATCATTTTTGCAGCATTGTGCCTTGGGGTGGGAGTTCAGTTGTGACGATAGGATCAACTTGCCCAGCTAAGAGAAAGAAATATTGCCTTGCCAGTTGATGCTCGCGTAGAAGCGACTATTGAATCGTCTGTAGAGGAGCTGGATACTATTTATTCATTAAAAAATTTGTAAAGAAAAGCACTTTGTGAAAAATGAAACAAATATGGCCGCACCGGTTGACGCTCGCATAGATGCCAATGCCAGCCGGGCGCTACCTTGCGCGTCCTCCAATCAGCTCAAAAATATTCTACCAGATGGCCCTCCCTCTTTCAGACGTTTTCTGCTGCAAAGATTCCAAACTGACTGATGTGACACCATAGACTGTAAAAAAGAATAGACAGCGCCTCCTCACTCCTCCCCATTTACCAGAATGACACACTTTCATGGGGGAATTCATGGCGGATTCACAGACTCCTCCTCCCCAGCTCCGACGAAGCATGTTCCTAAAAAGGGCATAGGGGTGGGATCTTCACTGTAGACTCTGCCCTCGCGGGACGTGTATGGACGTGTAGTTCGGTCGTAATCACGCCCATTCTGCTCCCGCGTCTTTAGCTCTGATGCTAAACTTGGCTATCTAAGCTAAAGGCTAATAGCACTAATAGCCCCACACCTGACTGCTGCCGTATCTGCGCCCTCCGACGGTTCTCCTATTTATCAAATCTCAAAAGGTAAGAACTAGTCAATCAAAGTCCGGCCCCCTCATTAAGTATGCAAGATTTCAAAAAATTATCTTACGAAAACCAGGCTGGTCTCTATTTTTTTTTGACGAGCCCAGCGTTATCTCAGGAAGAATATGTAGCCATAGAAAGTTTTAAAAAAATTGACACCAGGCATTAAAGTTGTTTTTAACGTGTCTAAAGTCCAATGCTTTTCAATGGGGGCCTAGCGGCCAAATGGAGCAATGGAGGAGCAATGGTGGCCTCCATGGTATGCGGTCACAAAGCAGAGCAGCCAGCGGCCATTGTGTGACACAGATGGGTCTGTGTGTAACTTCATATTTCATTTTAACTTTGTACTCTTACCAAGGAAATGAGTCACACAAAACCTACTGTGAAGACCTTTCTGAAAGCTACTGTTTTTTTTCAGCTTTTAGAAAAATATTTTGTTTAGATTTGTCATTTCAAATAGACAAAAGGTTGTAAGACTTAAAAGTCAACATGTGACCAGACATTGTTTAATTTGCTTTTCCTCACTATAGAGACATCTAATTCCAACTAAATTCTAGAAGATAAACACGGTCTCTAACAAGGTTGGATTTCTCACAACCACAAATGCTTTTCTTTAACTCTTGTCCACGGAGACATTTACCTTTTTCGATGGTAGTGCCTAAAGGTGCCCCTTTTAAAGCAAAACTACCCCTTTTTTGACAGCAAGGCAGTGTGTGTGTGTGTTTGGAGGAGGAGAACTGGAATGCATAAATGTAAGTTTCTGGTTGTACCTTCTGTATTGTACCTTCCGGTTGTACCTCGGTTATAGTTAATGAATAAATATGGGTAAATATCAAACCAATAAAAACGTATTTGTTTTTTTTATATCAACTAATTATGGTTGAAATGATCATTGGCAAAATGGAACTAAATCTAATAACCATATAAAATTTAAAACAGTAAGGAAATTTGAAAAAAAAAAGATTTTATAAATGCAGTCTGACAAAATTCATGATATTCTCTGAAGATTTTAAAACATATGAATGCATTGCAAATCAAATTTACGAAGTGCTTTTCATACAGAGTTGGATCTCAAAGTGCTTTACAAATTAAAAGTAACCCATATAAACCACATTCCAAACCCTGCCACACAGAATAAAAAGCATGATCACAAATTATACCCTCTATCCCCAAAACACATGCATGCATACATCTAAAGCAAACGTTTCCATATGTTTTTTTTAAATCTGATTTACCACTTATCAATGGTTTGCGCTTGTTAAAACCGGCTCAAACGGCAAAAACAGGCTGCAGCTGATTTACTTACATGGTGCAGAGAGCATTGTTCCTGTTAAACCAAGAAGTACAGAATCCATTTAGGGCTTTACCGCTTGCTGAATATTGAAAATGGGCATTCCGTCAGAAGACCAAAAATATTGGGAGAACGGCAAATTAGAAAGCATTTCAGGTGCAGTGTGATTTACAAAACATCAAACGGTTTGCGTTGGCTATTTTAACACCTATTTTTACCACTTCTGAAGGCATGTCTTAACTTTGGACCATCACATTTAATATTAGTTTATTACTGACAAACAAAAAATGTTATTTAAACACAATAAAACCTAATAGTAATCAATGAGTTGTGATACTCATTGCTCCTTATTAGTTTTCTTTTGAGTTGTTGTAATCTTCCTGAGTTCCAATTCATAAAATGTAGTAACCATATACAATACAACAATGAAAATTGGGTTTACATGTCGTTTAAAAAAAAAATTCATACATTTCAGATGACGCATTTTCAAGATAACATTTTTTCTTCTACAACTTGACCTTTAATAAAGGCCATGATGAATTGTGGTGCATTTCAACAAAAGTAGATAATGGACATCTTATCGACCTTGTTCTGAACATGCTGCAGCTTTAAAAAGTCTGACTCTGGATTACGATGCAAGAATGGAGCAGAGAGCAGCACATGTAAACAACACGTATCAAAGGTTGAATATGGAACATGGGAACCAAAACGACATCTAGTGTGTTGAGCTTGGAGTTGCAACAACAAAACTTAATTTTAAGGCGTTTAGATGCCAGTTTTGTAGTCATGCCCAGCCAGCATCATGTCCAGCGATGAATCTTACAGGGTAAGGACTTTTTGTACTGATAAGTTTAAAATACTAAACAAAAAATTATAATAACAAAATATGGGTCAAAGGCAACAATACGTTTTTGTACCTGTCCTCTCGGCATCTTATTTTGGTAGTTGAGAGAGTGTCTCCTCCACTCTCCTCTTGGTGATGTTCTTTATAAAAGAGTCATCATTTATACTTTAGAATTTAAATAAACATCTGAGAGAATCCACAATGTGTGTATTTAACTAAGGTGTATGGTCAGAGACCTATGTCAATACAGAAAGTTAGCTAGAACATTCTTTTTAGTAGCTAATCACCGCAGTGGTGAAAGTGAGCCTGCTGACTGGACAATCAGCAAGATTAAACCGCTTCCTTTTCTTCCGTTTACTCTGTGTGGAAGTTGATGGGTCATAGTCAGTGCTCTCATATCTAGGATCAACGTCATTTAGTGAACACAAGTATTGCAAAGCTGTTCAGCCGACAGCTAACATTAGCTGTTTGCAATCTATCTTACCTGTCCATGAGAAACTTTGCCATTTCCGCGTGTATTTTGATGTTGTGAAAGTTTTTTATTTGTGTCCATCTGTTGTACGCTTCACCTAAAGTACTGTAACTCTGGTTGTAGAAATTTCAAGGTCATTCCTCTTCTGAAACGGATAATGACATCAACGGGGCTCAGACATAGCAGCTTGACTTACTGAGAGCTCCATTTTCCACACTAGCCTAAATGCCTTGTTGCTGTGGTTGTTTAAACAGTATTTGGCAACCAGCAATGGTTGCGCCGCGGTTGGCTGGAAAACGTAAATTTAAACACAGCATTGTTGCCATAAAAACAAATATTGTATTATGGATTTAGTTAAAATATAACTTTTAAAAGAAATGTTGTTTTTTCATTCTGTACAACTCTCAGCACCCAGCGGATTTATTATTTTAAATAGATTGCTTTAAAAAAAATCCTTATTCAACCTTTAAAGGTTGCATATAGAACATGAGCATGTAGTTTATCTAGGTTGTAGTTACAACAATAAAAACATGATCCCAGCTATTGGGTTGCCTGCTTCACTGGTGATACGACCAGTGACCAACCTGAACTGTAAGGAATGTATTTTATAGGTGTTTAACTAACAGCTAACGTTGGGAAGTGAGTTAGTCTACTGATCCCGGAGGAAAGTCGCTGTTTCTGTATGTGTTTGATACCTTGGAAATCTTTTATGCGGGTCCCTCTAGTGAAGGGTTCACCTAAAACTACTCTAGTTTCTGGTCTTCTGTGGTCACTCCTCTCCTGAGACAGATAATAATATCTCTGGGGCTCTGAAGCAGCTGCTTGACTTGCTGACTCCACCATTTCTCCCAGTGCAAGCCGAGCTGTGCCAACAATATTGTTGGAACATAAAGACTCTATCTTTCAACCCACAACCCGTGGCAGCTACTGTGTGGTAGATGTAAACATAACGTCATTGTCATGCTCGTTTTAAATGTAGACTGTTTGGAGTCCTGCATCCAAGGATGTTAAAGGAAAGTTGAGTTGAAAGTAGCTTGTTTAATTGCTCATCTTAGTCAACTGCTGTCAACTCCTTCGTCGAGAAATGTTGCTAAATGACACCAAAATTTGCATAAATGGTCCTTTGCATGCTATTTTAATGGACTCTGTGGGAGTCAAACAGGAGTAACAGTATGTAAAATAATAACATAAATATGTTTAGAATTACATTTTAAATGTTTTCTTTCATTTGTTTATTATTTTTTTTACTTTGGTTAATTAAGCCTATTTTCAAGCTTGTGGTCAAAGACAATAAGTCTACAATAACAACCTAAACGTACCAAAAGGAGAAGATAAGAATACAGGGATGTATTTTCGTGCAGTGATATTTTTATATTCCTCCATAACTAAGACAGGATCAGTCAGTGGCAGCTTTGTATGTGTCATTTGTTAGCCATCTGTATGCAGATAGAGCAACTAAGACTGGAGTTTGGAGGGACTGCTGCCTGAGGTCTCCAGGAGAGAGCACTGGGTTCGTGGATGGGCCTAGAGCAGCACGTTCTGCTGGCTGTGTAAAGTGACAATGATGCAAGCTATTAGGAGACTCCAATATTATCAGACGCATTTGCTAGATTTGTTTGTACTTGTTTTTTTGTAAAACAGTTGCTAGGGGTTTGGGCGTCAGTAAGATGGCGCCGGTGCATATATGTGCGGGCTGTACTTTAAAAAAAAGTTATTCTGAGCAATAAACACTTGAAAATTTGCACATTATTTTGCAATGGAGTAACTATGTATTAAAATCGAAATAATTAATGTTCCACAATACAACATTATGACTCTATTAAAGAGTATATGACATTTCTGTAGGAATAATTTTCTAATTGAAATAATGTTAGAGCAATTAGACACTGTTATGGTTAAGGTTCCTCACAAACCCAAACCTCAACATGAAACATGGGTTCCAGACATCTAAAATGTAAAACTAGCTGCGGTAACAAACTGTTTATTTCAGTTTTTAGACGCGTATGTTAAAATAAGTTAGGCAGTGAGGATAATAGGTAACATATTCCACAGCTTTTCTGATCAGCTTTGGAAAACATCAACCTTCCATCCTTAGAGTAATTGTACTCTGTCAATGTTGTCATTCATTTGTAAAGATTACCAATTCTCAGCAAACATGACTAGATTGAGCTAAATTACTAAAGCTACCGAGTGTTTTCCACAGCATTCAACAGAATTCGGTTAGTAAACCCGAATCAGCGACTTTAGTTGCATTTGATTAGCTTCACCCCAAAAATGGAAGAGGAGGTAACAGCTTTAATGTAGAAATAATTTATTCAACAACGTGTACCTTTAACATTTCTGTTCTCAAATGTCTTAGCACGCAGAAATTAACATTAATTCAGAGGGATAATTTTAAGTACCTCTAAATGTTGATTAATTCGGCGGCATAAAGATAAGCTTTTTTCCAATAGCGAAAGGCTCTGTCACATTTAGCTGCTGGTGTTTTAATGATGATTATTTTTGAACACATTTTCAAAATTGGCTTCAGCAGCTCATTATGCAGTTAGACTGAAAACGCCTTTCATGTGTGATTGGATAGATATTAGAAATGATAGATTTTTTTGAAACGTCTTTTCACAGGGGCGAATGTCCTATGATGTTTAAAAAATTATAATACAGAATCCTACACCATGCTTTCAGTTAATTGGGTTTTAGCTTCTAAAAAACTGATACTTTTGTCAATATGTTTTTTTTAATAACAGCTTGATATTTGGTGCAAGTGAGGTATGTTGTTTGATCTCTGCCAAACAGCTTGACAAAGAAAAAGATCTATCTGTATATAAAAAGAAATAAGAGTGAGTCAGTAGTCCTTGGGTACAATGAGTTGTTTTTTTAAACTGGTCACGACTCAACACTTTGAATCAAAAACCAGCACTTATAGGATTTTGTCTTTATTGAAAAGGTTTCCAAATGCATCTGTCTTTGGAAAAGATTAAGTTGTTGCCATAGCTGTGTAGCAACAGATTACTCTTAGGACACAGCTGGAACGTGTTAGTCCAAGGCTGCAGTCATACAAAAAAACAAGTTGATTTTTACTGAAAATGATGCCAGATAACATCTATTCTCCTCCCAAAAACCTGACTAGTTCTGGGTCATTTTGGGTTAAAAATTTGATTTTCTGCCCCTGCGTCTGAATAAAGGATAAAACCCTTGGTGCATATGAATCCCTAAATGAAATTCTCTGCCTCAGTCGGAATAGGAAGAATTTTGTTTTTCCACCGTCCGTTTGTCAGTCACTTCGCCTCCTTTTGTTTCTTTTCTTTTGGCACAAAAGAGTCTATAGCTGGCTGTCTGAGCTGTATTAAAAAGCCTTAATGTTTTCAGGAAGCCAATGATGTCTAAGCTATACCCAATTTGACATGAGCCAATAGTGGTGCTGTGTTAGAGCAGGCAGGGCAATCTGCTGTGGGGGCTCGACGTGAGCAGACTTGAGAGCAGTGGTTTGTTTAATGGCCTGGCTTGGCTACAGAGTCCAGAATCAGATGGGACAGTGAGACAAATCCCTGCGGTTATAGATTAATATTGCAATAGTCTGTCCTGCAGGATGACCGCATAGCTCAATGTTCAGAAACACAATCAGTTTTTATTGTTGCAGAACAATGTGAAAGTTATTTTTCTTTTCTAATGCTGGTCTCTTTATTTTAAAAGCATCCCAGCAGTGCATCATTTTGGCTTGTCAGGATAAGTACCAGACCAGCAACAGTAGTGGGATTAGTTGAAAAAAAAAAAACACTGTAAAAGATGGTTGTATTTAATCAATTTTATTTGAATTTTATTCATCCAAAGAAAAAAAATAATCCAGACACATCTGAACTCAATAACAGTTTAGGAGCTAGAGAAAAAAAACAACAACTTTTACTTGCATTTTACTTTCCCTTCTCACTAGCCGTACTTATGAACTGCTGTAAATTGTTTTGAGACATCATGAAGTATCTTTTTTTTGTATATTTTTATCCCATGGTTTTACCCATTATTTATCACGCAGTGTTCCTACCTAAATCCAGTTCTGGGCATTGCTCTCCCTCTGCCAACTGTGAGAGGGCCCTGCATTGAAGCTCAAGCCTCCTTCCTGCTTGAGGAGTGAGCAGGCCCTTCTTGTCGCCTGAGGGGGCAAGTATCTTTATTTCTTTATAATGTAGGAAGATTGCAGGAAGTGCCTTTGTTTTTGAAGGGGTGGAAGTATATTTGTAATAATACAAAGTCTCCAGTAAAAGACTAATATTTTTGCTATAGGTTAGGTTTATATTATTTCAAATGTTATTGAATAGAGTTCAGTTAAAAAAAATGTCTGTGGTAATTTTCTAAACAATTAAATAACCAACTGTAAAATTCCTGTTCAGTTATCCAAATATATATTGATCTGGATAACATGCACATCTCTTCAAATGCCTGTCCTGTAATTACAAAAAATAAAAACATGCTAACGTGGGAGCTGGCGTTATCTGTTTTTAATGGCACTTAGTGTCATGATTAAAGCCTTGCATCATGGGTGTCCAGCTCCAGTCCTCTAGGGAAGCTGTCCTGCCAGTTAGATTTGTCTCTGCTCCAACACAGCTGATTCAAATGGTCCAACCACATTCTCAGCATGTCATAACATTCTGCAGAGGCCTTTTGATTAGCTAAAATTTGACTCAGGTGTGTTGAACCAAGCAAAAAAATAATAATTTAAACATGCAATATAGTTTAGACTTTAGACACTGATCTAAAGTACTGCAGACTACTGCAAAAGTAGTACTGATGATCAAACAGTAAGACGGGAACCTTGCAAAAATGACATTGATAAGAGAGTTCTAAGGCCAAAAGCACTGCTGACTCAAATAAACACAAAAGCTAGCCTTACATTTACAAAAAGCGTCTTGATGATTCCCAAGACTTTTGGAAAAAGATTATGTAATGTTCTGGGGGCTTGTTTGTTGATTCATGACCAGGGTCACTCAATGGAGAATGAATTCTGCTCTCTGCTAGAAAAACCATAAACGAAAACACCCGGCCATCAATCCGGGGCCTTCAAGGAGGACTGTGCTTTTATGTTGCAGCATCATTATGATCTGAAGCTCTCCAGCAAGTCCATGTCTGAATTGCTCAAGAAAAGAAAAATCTACAATTTGGTAAAGAAAAGAAAGTAGAGGGATTTAAATGTAGCACCTTTTTTCTTATCTAGTTACATCACTGAGCTAAGAGACAGCGTGTATTTTCCTGTGACAGCTCATCATAGTACTAGGTGCTCTCTGTTGAGTCATAGCTGCAGACAAGTGGATTCAGATGTAGTGACCTGAAATCCAATTGCAGTTAAAAAAGCACAAACTGCCCCCCCCCGACGTTCACTGAGGAGCACCTGCCATGAAAAACAAGAGGGTTAATACAGTCGGCCCTTCTGGGGGGAGAGTAGACTGGGACCTGTTGTTCATGCTTGACAAAACTAACGTTTATGTGAGTCTAATTTCCCTCTGACTGTTTCTCTGTGTTGGTTGTCTTCCACCTCAGGCAACAGTCACAGCTGAGCCGCCAAGCCGCTCTGAAGCTGTCACTGCAACCGTCTGCTCACCTGGAACATGATTATTATGGCAGCAAAACAGTTTTTATAAAGACTCCCACACATGCTTTTTTCCCCCTTTGTACATTAAAAAGTAGCATTTTGTTTGGCAGCAGACTGATGCTGGACCTTCATTAACCTGCGTGGGTGTCCTTTGCATTTATTAGGACAACATGACGTGCATTTGCTTTCTCCTGCAATTTGAGCTTTTATTTTCATTGTAACAGAAGAAAATTGAGAGTGTACATCAATGGAGATGTACCGCTGAATCAAAAGTGTGTACTCCCTTTTTTTTAAATTAGCATTTTGACCGCATTCAGCAGCCAAGAGTAGTTAGTAAGTGCAGCGAGGCAAAGAGTTCCTGCCTTTGTGAGCTTGTGAAATGTTCTGATTTGAATCTGAAAGTTAAAGAAGTGGTAATAAAAGCAATTACTAGGAGAGTTGATGCTACCAACCTGCTTCCAGACAGAAACAGGAGGTTGATGGAGCAAAGAGCACGAGGCACAGCAGGAGCTTCTTTTCCTTGCAGTCTTTCAAAGTCCCAATTTGGGAACATAAAGGCTGTGTTAGTGTCATGATAACAAGGTTGGCAGGTCTGTAAAAAACTGAGAAGTACAGTTCCATATATTTGTCATTTTGGTTAAGCAGGAATGATAAAAAAAATCAACTTTTTTCACGTACAAATTCAAGACTGTAGAATTCTCCTACCTCCTTTTGTTTCTCTACCAAAGGTTCACATTTATAGACTATTTGATTTACAATCTAAAGTCCAGAAAACGTATTTTTTAAATCTGTTTGATCAAGAGGCGTTCACTTAAGAACTTAACGTGCTAATAATGCTCTATCAATAATTTCTTATGAAGAATAACAAACATTAGATTCATTCAGCGTCAGTGTCAAGGCTTCTACCCCTCTAAAGGATACTTAACAATAATCTGTTGTTAACCATAATGGGCCTGGAAATAGTAAAAACTAAAACCTGTTTATGTCTGTCTATTATGTTCTTTTTGAAAGTTATGGGAAAAAAAAAGCTACAAGACAGTTTTGACCCCCTCACGGATTTGGTATGTTTTTGCTTTTTTGGTCTCACTAAAATGTTTCAGAGGATGGAATAAAAAACAAAAAACAAACTGAGATTGGAAAGGATTTATTTTACCAAGGAGTAAAAAACCATTCAGTCCAACCCAACACTGTGTAAAAGTATTTGTCCTTTAAACCAAATACCTATTTGCACCACCAGCAACAAAAACTAAATTAGGGCCTTGCTTTCTCAGACATTTTAGCCTACTTCCTTTTAATGTACTGACCCACTAGTCCTGAGTTTTTAACATGTCTGGTCTAAAACAAAGATCGCCCAATCGGATGAAATTAACAATGAACCATATCGCCAAAGAACTGCTAGATTTATCTCTGTGGAAATCTTGACTTTAGTGCAGCGGATCATTACCGATTAAACATCTAATGGTTGCCCATAGATATTCTCAATCCACTCTGGGAGGGTCACTTCAAAAAGAAAAGGTATGGAATGCAGGTAAGCATGAGTACAAGGACTTAAAGCTTTAGTATTTAAATACAGTAAGTTGCTCCCCTGAATTGGCCAAGCTACTACATTATTCTACCCAGTATATTGTTTTTGTCCCCTTGTTGAACACCCAGCAAACCTTTACCCTAGTTTTATCTTTGGAAAAATGTTAAAGAAGAGCAAGGAGATGGTGAATAATGTGTGGAGAGGGTGTGAAAAAAAAGTTTTGCCTGCAAAATAAATCTTTCTCTCTTTTAAGTTCTCCCTTATACAATTTCCTTATATAAACAGTAATGTGTTTGAAACCAAATGCTGAGATCTGCCTTCCTGTCTTCTGTTCTTAAAAACTGACACAAAACCAGTGAAACAAAAAAAAATATTTTTTGTCTGTTTAAAAGAAAGGTTAACAGACTGCCATGTTGTAGCAATTAATGTCACCTTCTGGCCTTAGGCTATGTAAGGAGTTATTCTTGATTACTTTTTTCGTGTAAATAAAGCTTGCTGTCAGTGTAAATGGTTAGCTCAGGATAAATGGGCTTTATTTGAAAGAACGTTAATTAAATAATGTAATTTCATGAAGCTTTTGTTTATGCTAAGGACTTATTGCCTGAGGCTGGTATTGAATATAGCTCAATAGGAAGCATTTCTGTTAAGAATGTAAGTAAACAGCTAAAGATTCTGGGTCTTTTTTTTTCTCTGTATTTCCTTCCTCTGCCAATAGATGCTTTGTTCTGAACAGGATGGCAGGAGTTGGGAGGTTTCATACGAATAACCCAACAATAAAATATACATTTTACATAATACAGTGATTAACAACTGTTGTATTAGTCTTGTTATTTAAAGCTTATTAACCACACCACATAAAGCATCTAAAATATTAAATAAATATGCTCTGTGTACCTGGGTATTTGCAGGGGTTTGTGGACCTCAACTGCCTGCAAATAGCTAAAATCCATGATAGTTGAGACCCCCACATCTATGGTCTTCCTTATTTCCACTCTTCGGGATACAGCCAATTGGTGCCAGATAAAATAAATGACACTCCTGAATTGGTTGATTTTCAAATGGTAGTCAGTAGTATATCAAGAGCAAAGTGCTTCTCAAGCTGTATTTACTTGTACATATTTTGGATATGATATGCAAAAAAAAATCTGCAAACACTTGGGATTTCGACATAGAATATGGAGTCAGGTACCACAGAAAAGTCAGAATACTGAACTGCAAATAGACGAGAGTCTGCTTTACACTAGCGCTGCCACATTGATAATCGACTAATCACTGATTATTTTTCTGATTAGTCGACTTATCAGATCACATGTAAAATGCATGGTATTGCAGGAGCAAGCAGCTGTTCTAATATTTGTGCATTTCCCCGAAGTCTTACCTAAAATAGGGATTTTTAAGGTTATAGCTCATTTAATATTTATGAACTCTAAAAAAATATATAAAGTAATACAACAGCGTCTTTAGTAAGAAGCTTCATCAAAACTACTGAATGATCCTTCTAGAAAGATCATGCCTGCCCACAGCCATTTAACAGCTAAAGTCAGAATAAACATTACAATCTGACAAAATTAGTATTTTATAACAATAATAAAAATAATAAGCAGCAACACCTGCACCTTGCTGTCTTGTACATAACAGCAGCTGTGCTCTTTTCGGTCTATGAAAAGATCAGAATCAGCCTCTAAACAGCAGCTCAGGCTCTAGACATACAGCCACACTATGGAGATGTAGTCTTTCTGGTTTTATTGAGTTTTTAAAGAGTTTAAAAATGAATGGCTACTAGTCCAAGGTGTTCCCACCTCACACTGTATGACCACTGGAGATCGGCATCAGTCCCCACCACAACCTTGCATGGATAAGCAGATACAAATGATGGATGGAGTTAACGATTGCCAAATTCAAAGAAGATTCTAGAGACAATAATGAGCTTCTTAAAGGCAGGGTATACATTTCTCGGAGAGCTGTTCAGGAGGCGTTATTTCAAGATAAGAAATCGCACCCCTTTCTTCCAGAGCTGCTTTCTTTCTCCCCAAGCCCCGCCACAATAACAGTCAGCATAGTCTCATTGGTTCTTGTGGTGATTCACGTTCTCCGGCTTCCATCGAGTACATGGCGCATTCATAGGTAAGAAAATGTTGACATTGTATTCAACATAATATGGGGTGAATAAAAAACAAACAAAAAACTTTTGGATGATTTTAGGGGGGGGCAGGGGGACGCGTAGAGGGGGAGTCCTGGACACAAAGGTTTGGTTTAAGACCCTATTATCCGTAACGGAGCGTGACATTTGCTTGGATGAGGTTTTCCCAAGGTTTCTGGGAAGATTAGTGATTACTCTGTCATGTTAAATAACTCCAAACTTACTGGTTGCCATCAGTATATGAAGAGCATTTCTCCCAGTATTGAAAAAAGTATTTCAAGTTGAGATTGTATACCCTGCCTTTAATGTAGCCCAATGGATTGCTACAATTTTTGCAAAGCTTCTTAAGGGATTATGGACTCATCGCTATTTTAGACAAATATTTTTCTCTGGTGTTTCACCTTAATGTGCTTCATTAATTTTCACCAGCTTCCCCCAATGACCCGTCAAATGCGGACCAAAAATTGAGGACCCCACAATGCCAAAGCAGATGGTAACTAAAGTGTATCACATTATTTGAAAGACTCAACAATCAGTCCTTTTTGGTGTGCATTGGTATGTACATCATGCATAGTCTGTTTCCACAGTCTGGCCACTACCTTGCCTTAGACATTTTAGCCCTTCTTCACAACCTTGAGGAACTCATGCTCTATTACTTGTAAGTTCTGCCCTGTTGGCAAAATCCAAGGCAGGGTCATAACTGTGCATAAAGAGCATGAAAGCACACCTCCATCCCGTTTTGCATTAAACGTTCAGGTTATTGGTGGCAGTGTAATGGTGAGGAACATGTTTTTCACAAGCTTTTTTCTCTCTTAATGCCAAGTGGACATAACTTAAACTCCAGTAGGTTCAACAATTCCAAAATCTCATTCCAATCAGTTTGAAGATATAAACCTGTTGACCTGACTTTTTAAAAATGAGTTGCAAGATCTGTGGAGCTCTGGCTAAGCCTCATCTAAATGTGAAAACAATACCATCTGAAACAACTGTGGTCTTTTGTTGTAATAATTTTCTGATTCCATTGCTACAAAGGAAGAGTAGACATTTTAGATTAGTGGTGCCAACAATTTGGTAATCCTGCAACCATACACTTAATGAAAGTCTGACTCAGCCCACACAGACACATTCTCTGCCATTACTATTGGCAACTTATGTTGTCAACTGATAATTTCAGAAGTGGTCTATCCATCTGATTTTTTTTAAGTCTGGCAAGGAAGCAGTAAATAATCTGCACTCGGAGACAATTCAGTGCAATTCCATTTGGTTGCTCTGATTTTGTAAAATGAGTTCTCTTTGTGATATTATGGACCGCCTATCACAAACAGCACTCAAATATAATTAACACTTTTTATTTCTTTGAGAAATTGGTTAATTGCTGCAATCCATAATGAGAAGCAAAGTCATGTAAAGTTCATCTTGACGTCTTGTGAAACCTCTTCCACAGCTGTGTAAAGGCATTCATGGTGTGCAAGTTATGTGACTTTGAACTGTGATTTGCCAGGGAGAAGCCTCTAACTGCAGCGCTGATCAACAGCAGCAAAATTAACTATCATAGTCTGCGGCAAACAAGGCTCTGTCAGCCCCTCCTTTCTGAACCTATCTCATCTGTCAAGACGTTCGCTTGTTTAATCATAACTGTCTTCATGTCTGCAGTAATTGTTTCCACTCAGGAGGGGCTTTCGGAGATTGAGGAAATTGGCTTTTTATGCCACATTAATTCTCTTATTTTTTTATTTTTCTGTTTGCTATTTCCCCTTCTTAAATTACTTTATAGGTCTGTTTCAGCTTGATTCTTTTCCATTTCTCTACATTCACCCCCTTTCCCATTGTCCCATTTATGTCCTTTCATTTTTTTTCATCCACAGTCAAATCACTTGCATTGATTTCATAAATGATCTGTCTCCCTGTTTATGCTGATGAAAATTATCCCCCAATAAAATTCCATCTTGAAAAACAAATGGAACCGCATTTGTGTCTTAGAAACTGATGTAAGTTTCTCCCATTTAATCCAAAATGGCCAAATATATTTGTTTCATTATTTTAAAAAATCAACCATAAACAGAAGCTGGGTCCAGGTCTACAAAAGTGTGTTTTAAAATATGCATCAGTGTGTATTTATTTTTCAAACTATGTAGAAGAATGTATTTTTTTCAGATTAGACTAACATCGAACTTCATCATGCTGTAGGATGCTTGTCTTCAACAGTAGTTGATCAGAGTTGACAGAAAGATGGATGGAACTAAATACAGGACAAATCTGGAAGAATAACTTAAAGTGGCTCTTTGTGTGTTTGCCTTTTGAATGAAAATATAGCATAACAATTTGAGTCAGTGGTTTTCATGTAAAGAATTTAAATCAACGAATGTTTATTCTAACAGAAAGTTTTGAGCTGATTTAATGACAAGAAAGAATGCACAAGTAAAAGTTGGAGAGTTCTTAAAGCTGTGCAGGTAAAGGCGTCCAAGAAGAATCATATGCAAAGGGTGAGATGACAAAACTGTTTTTCTGGGAACCCCCGGAGTTAAGAATATGCTATGTGTGGTGAGAATTATTTGGAACACGATTTAAGCAAGCAGAAAAAGGGACCAAAATGAGAAGTGAGTGTGTCTAAGTAGATAGCTAACTGCATGTGTAGTGTAGAAATGGACTGACACTTACTGTACTGGACCAAACTTATATAGTGCTTTTCTAGTCATGCTGACTTCTCAAAGAGATTTACACTGAAGTCACATTCACACTTTAGCGCTCACAAACACACCTACATTCATAAATCTGACCCACAGATTGGTAGGCAGTTTTTGGTTAAGTGCCTTGCCCAGGTGCACATTGACATATGACAGGAGGAAGTTGGAATTTAGCCTACAACCCTCAGATTACAAGCCAACTACATTAACCATTGAACAACAGTCACCCTAAATCTAAGCTATTACACTTTGAAATCAGTTTCCTTATCACTTTATTAATATTCCTAAAAGAAATTGAAAACAATTACATTCCGATACACTTTAATGCGTGAGCATGAAGTGCTCTCCTATCAACCAGAAATCTGCAAGAAAAGCCTGCAGGGTTGGGTTAAAGATGGCAGTTGATAGTCCCACTTTTTCCTTAGTCCTTATTTTAGTATTTCCCCAAACTCCAGTAGCTTAGTGTGTATTCCCTAAAGCAAAAATGTTGTTGCGACATAAAATGTCATAGAAAGCACACATGTCACACTGTTATTTAATACAACCAGGCAGCTTTTCTGACACGTGCTCATTTGGGTCAGACACTGGGAAAACAACAACTTGCTGTTTCAGCTCATTATTGCAGGTAAAACACAAAGGAGGAGGAAATGTTACTGTGGCTATTCTATGATGTCTTTTGTGGTTGTATATTTGTCTGTTGCTGGTTTTGTTTTTAACAGTTCCAGTCTGTTTAATCAAATCATGGCATTAAAGAAATGTTTGTTCAAGACAAAGTGAGACATGGTGTTACAGATGAGAGGCTGTCTTACAGTACATAATATAACTTTTTACTTTCCCAATCCCTTCACCTTGACAACAAATCCAACAGAAAATATAATATTTCTTGATCTTTATCTCCAAGCTTTTAAATTGAACTTGTTCTGGTTATCACTGGGAGGTTATTCCATCACATTTACCAGTGCCAACTACAATCTATAACAGTGCAGTCGATCAAGGGCTTACATCTAGATAATAAGCAGTGCATAGAGTCAATGATAGTAAATCAGTTTGGTGTTCATCAACTTTCCACACCAGTGAGATGGTTACATTTCACATGCTTAGAATCAGTTTCCTTTTTTACCACCTGAAATTAGCCTGGCCATGCCACACGCTACCACGAAGCTTGCATCGTACCGGATGTTGAATTCTTTTTTTCGACACTAGAATGAGGGGCCTGATATTGAAAAAGCTGTTTGAAAACTTCTGAGCATGTACAAACTACCCTTTACAGAGAACATTAACAGGTATTTGGAATAGTGCAGTGAAATAAAATCTCATGGACATTGACTGTTGCTGGCAAATACTGGGCATTCAGGAGATGTAATTGGCATTACCGTATAAGTGGAGCAAATGTGTGCATTCAGATAAGGTGATAAGCTCTTTAGAACGCCTCACTTAAAAGTTGCCTTGATAACAAGAAAAAAAAGGCACCAGCTTTAGTGTTTTTTGTTCTGAAAGCCCTTTTGATCTTGCAGAACTTAGTACTTAAGGATTTCGTGCAGTTTGAAGGTATAACTCATGTTTCCGAACATTGCAAACTGTTGTATTGATTTAAAGCCCAGGTAAACATGCCTTAATTGCTACCACTGCCATTGACTGCCAAAGAGCTTAGAGAACCTTTGAAGTGAAGTTTCTGTGTAAACTACAGCTTGCATCCAAATTCTTTTCCTAACCTAGAAAGTTCATTCTAGATCAGATCTCAGCAGATGACTGACAAACAGCATTAAATATTCAATACCCAAGGAAGGCATCATTTTTAATGGTAGCTTCTTACATTGAAATAGACGTCAGTTAAAGGCGTCAAGTAATGTTTGCAGTACAGCTTTGATAAAAATAGTTTGAGACGTGTTTTTGCTCAGGCTTCTTCTCCCTCACACTTGGTTTTAATGCGGCATTGTTGACTTCATGCTATTGCTGATTAATTGACACATGTTATAAATGGACCCTGAACTTCTGAAGCAGAGCTAGAACCGTT
Source organism: Apricaphanius iberus (assembly GCA_028564705.1). Taxonomy (NCBI): domain Eukaryota; kingdom Metazoa; phylum Chordata; class Actinopteri; order Cyprinodontiformes; family Aphaniidae; genus Apricaphanius; species Apricaphanius iberus. Next base: position 2,832,756 of record JAPXFQ010000314.1, read on the forward strand.
TTAATGATCAATGTCAAATTGGTCTATAATGGCCAGAAGATTTGGAATTATAGCGGTGTACTCTGCTATTTGAATCTGTGAGACCAGTGAACATTTCTAACCTCACCCCCAAACTTGGGTCCAACTTATTTGTGATTTCAGTTAGTAACGTCAGTTTGCCAGTCCAAGTTAGATGGAATAAAGAGACTTTTTGGGATTAAAGTTAGATGAGAAGTGTTTTTTCTATGGCTGATGCAGAGTATTGGGCCAATAGAAAATCAGAAAACACTGTAACTATGTTGAGCAGTTATTGGACAAGAGGCAGGGTACATCATGGACATGTCTATCCGTCACAGAGCAACACACACCTCATTATCCATTTGTTTTCCTCAACATTTGACTCAATTAAACAAAACGAGAGCTAAAAAATCGGACTATTAATGTTCTCAGATTCTTTTTAAAACAGTAATGTAAAACGTGAACTAAATTATCCAGGTTTATGTTTAGTAGAAGCTTTTAATGTATGTCCCTCCTAAGATCATGCATGTTTTTCTAACTAAAGCTACAGTATGCTTTCCAGAATTGTTTTAAGTTATTTTTACGCCTCCAGGTTTCATGGGAGACCTCCTGAATGATTTATGCCACTGCAGTTGCATTTTGGTTATATTGGTTCTTGAAAAACAGCCTTCACTTGTTTAATGTGCATTCCATGCTTAATAACCTGTGCCACTGCGGGCACAGAGGTGACATTATCTCTCATGTGAATCGCGAGGAACCTTGAAAGAAATAAAGGTTTCCTATTCAGAATATTATTTCAACAGTTCAGCTTGGTAAGAACATCATCACAAAGCCAAAATGTAATAATGATGGTGCACCATAGGTAGCATATATGTATGCAATCTACTAGTTTTTTTTTACTTGCTCACACATCCATGACCTTTTTTAGATTTGAAGAAAATGGGATAAAAAGAGAAATGAAGTATGTGGGCATGAAATATTAATACTTAGTATGTTCAGCTCTCTCCTTTTATCGCCAACCTCCCCATCTCCAGTATGTTCAGCTCTCTCCTTTTATCGCCAATCTCCCCATCTCCAGTGAGTTCCTTTCTGTCTTATTGCACATTGATACAATTTATACTTTCAGTCAAAGCCTGACAGGCATGTAACAATACCTATATAATTTTCTGAGGTATATTAAACTTTTTTCAAAAATATAGGTCCTACATTGGGGAGTCTTTGGGTGAAACCATTGGAGGAATTCTGAAACCAAGTAAGCGTTCTGATTTCATGTGGTGGACTTAAAAAGCAGTCTGGACTGCACTGAGACAGACAGCTTTTCTAGGACACAATAGAACCCACCTCCATAACCCTCCTAGGAGAACAATGAATGTTTCCTTTGCGTAAATGAACAGGCACACAATACATTCCCAGATTCCCCAGGGTGACTTGGTGCTCTAGTGATAAGGTACATTTTCGGGGTTTTTTTCTGCTATGATAGTCAAAAAAAAAAACCCAGCTGTTGCAAGTTGACATATGAAAAGCATGAATTTTGCTTAAGTTCCTCACATCTGATAGGATGCTGGCTCAGCACAAATCACAAACCACCAGTCCAGTGAGATTAGTTTTCATTGCAAAAAGCTGACCAAAAGGAATATTAGTAAGTGTAAAAGTAGAAAACACATTCGCCAACAAAAAAAAAGTTACATGCAAAGTTCAGGAATGGTCCAACTGTCTCTAAGACTGTAGCTTGAGCCCTAATGCCAACACTTACTCCCTTTGGTGACTTTTCTACACAGACTAATTCCTTATCAGTCCAACTAAGTATATACACATCACTGATCTACAACGTAACACCCATAAACTGAAAAATGTTGCTTTGGAACCTTACCACTTGTGCTGCTAACATGCTAATATATTTATAGATTTGAAACCGAAAGTAGCTTAGTCAGTTTATGCTTTGCATCTTTTGCACCATTCTTAAACTTAGGAGTAGTACAAGGGGTCCATTTATTGCCTTATTCTAACTACGTAGCCTATATAAAAATTAAATACAAATCACCCAACTACAGTCAGCAAATCTGTTCTGGCGGCGGAATCTAAAGACCACAAATTGTTTGTGCGCTCAAGATTGATCAGATGGACACACACAAATTACACTGGCGCTTCACACGCAGCACCTTTAAAAATATCCCAAAACCGCTTACAGAGATATAGATGAGTGGGACGAGACCCATCCTTGGCTGGACAAGATCAGTATAGACGAACGCAAGGCAAACTGTAAACAATGCAGGGAGTGTTCTCAGTCGCACACTGCGAAGACTCACTGCACAGCACGGCAGGCACACAAGAACGCAGAAAACACACGTCTGTGAGGCTTATGCGCCATGTAGGCTAAAATATTCAGAATGGATTACATTTACTCTGCATTTTCCAAGATGTCTCGTCCATGTGCAATTTTATTTTTGTTGGATTCATTGTGGAGGATTAAATATTTTTTTTTTTAAAGCCAGTAGGTTTTGGCATAGTCTATTATCTAATCATTATAAATAACAACTTCAAGAACAGATCATGGTAACTGATTAATTGTTATGCTAATAAATAGATTAAAATGAAAAATGTTTGGATAAGTTTCTGGCTGTTGAAATTTTATATTTTAGAGAAATAAGCAATAAGTTAACATTTGAATGAGATTTCTTAGTGTGGTTTGATTGTTGTTCAGACAACCCATGTAAGCCAATTTCATTAACTGTTTGTCATCCCAATCCTGAATTTGTATTTAAATGAGCAGATAAACAAGTTTAAAGGTGTTCGGGGTTCATCTGCAATATCCCCATACAGTCACTTTAGAAAGAAAATATTGAAAATACATTGTTGGAAGCTCAACAAACAGACCTTATATTGTTCTCAGTATCGTCATGTGTTAGATCACACTGCATGTTAACATAAGTTGTATACACTTTATTTCCTTTTTTATGTGGATGCATTTTATTGCAACTTTTTGTAGCCTAACTTACAGAACTGATGCATTAATGTGTTTGTTGTGAATAAAGCATTTTTAGCATAACGTATGACCCTTTTGGATGACCCTTAAGCACCACACCTCCCCACAAGTCGGACGTCTCAGCCTATGGTGAATAACCATAGGCTAACCCTGTAACCTAAGTGTACCTTATTTTAATTTATGAAAGTTGGTTACCGTAAGTCCAATGCAGCAAGGTATGTCCTGGCTTCATAGACACCATATGAGAATCCAAAACGTTTCCCCTGCGTACATCAAGATGTAATTTGCAATGTCTGCTATATTATGGCATGCCATACTATATATATATATATATATATATATATATATATATATATATATATATATATATATATATATATATATATTATAAAAATACAGCGGCTTGCAAAATTATTCGGCCCCCTTGAACTTTTCCACATTTTGTCACATTACAGCCACCAACATGAATCCATTTTATTGGAATTCAACATTAAAGATCAATACAAAGTGGTGTACACGTGATAAGTGGAACAAAAATCATATATGATTCCAAACATTTTTTACAAATAAATAACTGACAAGTAGGGTGTGCATAATTATTCAGCCCCCTGAGTCAGTAGTGTGTAGAACCACCTTTTGCTGCAATTACAGCTGCCAGTCTTTTAAGGGTCTGTCTCTACCAGCTTTGCACATCTAGAGACTGACATTCTTACCCATCTTCTTTGCAAAACAGCTCCAGCTCAGACACATTAGATGGACAGCGTTTGTGAACAGCAGTTTTCAGATCTTGCCACAGATTCTCAACTGGATTTAGATCTGGACTTTGACCGGACCATTCTAACACATGGATATAATGTGTTTTAAACCATTCCATTGTCGCCCTGGCTTTATGTTTAGGGTCGTTGTCCTGCTGGAAGGCGAACCTCCGCCCGGGTCTCAATTCTTTTGCAGACTCCAAGAGGTTTCCCTGTATTTGGCTCCATCCATCTTCCAATCAACTCTGACCAGCTTCCCTGTCCCTGCTGAAGAGAAGCACCCCCATAGCATGATGCTGCCACCACCATATTTGATAATGGGGATGGTTTGTTCAGAGTGATTTGCAGTGTTAGTTTTCCGCCACACATAGCCTTTTTCCTTTTGGCCAAAAAGTTCCATTTTGGTCTCATCTGACCAGAGCACCTTCTTCTACATATTTGCTCTGTCCCTCACATGGCTTGTGGCAAACTGTAAATGGGACTTCTTATGGTTTTCTTTTAACAGTTGCTTTCTTCTTGCCACTCTTCCATAAAGGCCAACTTTGTGCATTGCACAACTAATAGTTGTCCTATGGACAGATTCCCCCACCTGAGTTGTAGATCTCTGCAGCTCATCCAGAGTCACCATGGGCCTCTTGGCTGCATTTCTGATCAACGCTCTTCTTGTACGGCCATTTAGGTGGACAGCCTTGTCTTGGTAGGTTTACGGTTGTGCCATACTCCTTCCATTTCTGAATGATCGCTTGAACAGTGCTCTGTGGGATGTTCAAGGCTTGGGAAATCTTTTTGTAGCCTACGCCTGCTTTAAATTTCTCAATAACTTTATCCCTGACCTGTCTGGTGTGTTCTTTGGATTTCATGGTGTTGTTGCTCCCAACATTCTCTTATACAACCTCTGAGGCCGTCACAGGGAAGCTGTATTTGCACTGACATTAGATTACACACAGGTACACTCTATTTAGTCATTAGCAGTTATCAGGCAATGTCTATGGGCAACTGACTGCACTCAGACCAAAGTGGGACACAGTTCTAATTTCAAGCAGAGCACAAACTACAAACTGTCTTGGGTTAATTTCGTTTTTTCTGTGGTAGAAGTATCGAATCAGAGAGTGGAAAGTGAAATAAAAGATTTTAACTATTAGAAAAAGAGTAATTGTCCTTTTGCTCCATTGATTTTATTCTACACATAAACTTCATATCCTACAAAAAAAAATAGGGTACTTGTTCATCATATGATAAAAGCCATGCATGTTTACATTGCTTCCAATAATTCTAACCGTTTATCAGCTTTTAGAGGTTCAACTCCTGCGATTTGGAAGTCATCCCTGTAGATAAAAAGGAAACTATTTATTTTATGTGATGAGGATTACAATATCCTGGAACAGGAGTTGCTGCCTTTTCCATCTCCCTGGGCTGGTTCTTGTTGCCGGCTCCCCGATGGCCCCTTGCCGTACCTACGGATCAGAGTGTCGGCGGGTGGCCGCGGCGGGTGGGCGGGGTCTCTGGGCCCGGTCAGCCATGTTAGCACTGGACATAGCTCCTGGGTCTTGGCCCAAGTACTCTGTGGGGTGCTGGGGTCGGGCCCATTGGCCGGTGTCAGTCAGCCTCTGCGGTGGGCTGGCCGGGTGGTGGGGCGTTGGCTGATGGGTGGGGGTGCTGGGTTTGGTTGCTTCCCATTCATCGGACGGCAATAGCAGGGGTGGTGGGTCGGCCACCTGGGGCCTCAGTCTGCTCACAGGCACGGCTCGGTGTAGCTGGGGTATCCGAGTCAGTGGTGCGCTGGGTTTCTACCTCAGCGCGAGGGCCCTTGGTGTGCGGGTGGTGCTGGGGGCCTCTCTTGTTGGTGGGGAAGTGTTTACCATCCAGCAGAGGTGCTCTTCCTAAATGTGTGCGGATTGACTGCTCCTTACACCAGCTATCAATCACTTGCATGGGGAAACCTTATTTGCACCTGCATGCTTGCACACACACATAGGTGTGGGGACATTGGTGTGTACAGACATAATCTTGAGCTGAGGTTATCGTCAATAGATAGTTGGTACCAGGGGCTTACCAGAAACATTAGTGTTGTGTTGAAAAAGAAAAAGGATGCTGATGGAGAAGTACAGAGAAGGTCAGAGGGAGCTAATTGTTTCTTTGTAGAGTTACAGAAAGTGTATGACAAGAATGGATAGGATCAGGAATGAGTACATAACAGGGACATCTCCCACGCTGAAGGACTGTATATCTGAGAGAACATAGGGAATTCCCCCAAATAAGCTAGAGTGTTGCCATAGGAGTAGATTTCTGGATTTCCCTCCATCATCTGTAACCTCTGAAATGTGGTTTCTGATAAGTGGAAGAGGATGGGTAGATGAGTAAATGACACAGGGTTATTTGATTAGGACATCACTAGATCCAAGCAATGAATAGCACTCAACTGACAGCCTTGTGTTTGATTTACCTAAACAGTGTTTCTATTTGGTTCTACATGGGTAGAAAATGTTCTAAATGTGTTTGTAACGAGTTAATCCAGGTGAGTTAAATTCAAGAACTTACTGGGCAACAAATACTCTCCAATGCACAATGAGGACTTTCCGCCACAGTCCAAAAATATCTCTCTACATTGTTCTTAGGATTGAGTGTGTGTGGAGTTTTTTTTCCCTGTTTGTATCTATAGTGCCCTGTAGTGGACTGGCGACCTGTACAGGGTGTATCCCACCTGTTGCCCAGTAACCAAATTTATTATGTAAAAGACACTGTCTGTAAAAGACACAGAAATTCCTAAATGAGCAGCCACTTTAATAAACTTCCAAACATATTGAAAGCAAATTTTGATGAGTAGATATCTATGTTGGTGACTTTTCACCCTAGATTCCTCAATCATGGTTTCATGTTGTTTAAAGCCCCCTTGTGTAAGAATTACCTCCAACTAGTGGTGCGCTCAGTGAATGCAAGCAACTGAGCGGTGTTCTCTGGGTTCTCGCAGTCATAACACGTCATTAAACACGTCGTAAATTTTTCGAGTTAAACGGAAGATAAAGTATTTGCTGGACTAACCTGTCCTGTGTCAAACATACCGCTAACATAAACTTCATTGTTTCATGTAATTAACTTACCTGTCCAGCAGAAAGCCTGCTACCTCCACGTCCGTCTTCAACTTTGTGTCCCTCATGAATAGTCTCCATCTGGTAAACGCACCACCGATGTAGATTCTTGTTTTCTCCCGGTTATTTCTTTTTCTGTTCTGTTATGGTTTCCTCCCTCTCACAGGGAAAAGAGTATGGATGGTCCTCCATTGAAATTGAAAACTATGATCCATGGTCCTCTATTCTCGTTGCTCGTTTCTTCTCTTCACCTCTCCTCCCCCTGACGTCACTGGCTAAAACGCGTAAAGCAAACAGGTTTAACCCCTTTCGGCTAATGTATTCAAAGATGGCGATGCAACATGGCAGCCTCAGATGGGGGGGGGGGGGGGGGCGCGTGCACCCTCTGTATTTATAAACAACGTATTCTAAGACACCAGAATGCTTTTATTATAATGCGATTGTGATTAGACCTCGGTAAAATACGTATTTATGAAAGCAGTACTTGCTTTTTATTAATAAAAAGCTGAATTTGTTACACACAGAGTCTTTAAAGATAGGGCAGCAACCTTTTGAAAAAAGTTTTTTGTTTTAAGCATTTTTTTTTATTTTGTAGGACTTTAGAATATAATAGTTTATTGTCATTGTACAAGTACAAAGAGATTAGGCAGCAGCTCCTATAGGAAGAGCTCTGAGCCGCTGCACCCGTGTGCCGCCATCATCTCACTAATAGAGACAAGATATCTCAACAATGCTGTGTAAAAACTAGGTTGTGTATAATACATGAAAACATATCTATAGGGCTTTGAAACTATGACAGATACCAGATTATAAGGCAAATATTAAGCATTTTATTTTTCTTGTTCCCCCCAAAAAGAACTGTTGTTTGAAGAGGCTAGAATCAGTCTCAGAATAAAACTGATTGTTGTGTTTGCCACATTTCTTGAAACTCATCATTTTCCAAACCAGACAGTGTTATAATTGTTCCATCTGCTTCACAGACAGCTGATTATCTGCTCTGGTGGATACAAGAGGCGGAAAAAAATCCCTCTATACATCACCATGAGTCTGAGATGAATTTTGTTTGTGTGCTGGATGAGTGCTGGCAAAATGGCTGACCTCTGCACAGCTATTGGCCTATAAGAGCTTTCATTTCAGAAGCACAAAAAGCGTTGGAGAATGGAGGCCCAGGTGTGCGACACATCGATAAGCTCCCCCCAATTCATCTGATCCCAGCTTTAACATTGTCCTTTGTCTGCCTCCTCTCCGTCTTTCCACTTTCTTTTTGAAGCCAAAGTATAAGTCCAGATAGGATGGAGTGATATTGGCCCAATAAATCCCAGGAATTAATTCACATCAATGGGCAACGTTTCTCTTTTCTCACACTCCCTGCTTTCAGTTTTCTAACTCCTTTTCCATGAACAATTCAAACCCAACATAAAAAATACTTTCTCTAATAAAATACTTGATCCTCCAAGCAAAACCAGGAAAAAAGAAGTCTAGTCTCACATAGAAAAGAGCAAAGTGATCTTGACAGTGCCTTTTTTTGAATTCTTTCCTTCTTCAAAAAAATGCAAGCCCATCATGCACTGACATTCACCAAACTGTATTGGTTTTATTTTACATTTTTCCAAATATATTGTTAATATTTTTTTAATATTAACATATTATTATATTTTTAAACATGTTCATTTAAAGCTTTTCAAATCTCTTGATTAATATTTTTGCCATAAAGGTTAGAGTTTAAATTGAATTGTTTCCTAAATCAGACTCCGCTTTAAAGCAAAGTGGGGGCTTTGAAAATACTTTTCCCTTGGATGAATGTTGGTGTAATGATGTGTGTTCTGGATCACTGTCTTGTTTGATCACCCAGCTGTCTTCACTGGTGACAGGATACCGGATTATTCGGGACTGAACAGCTGCTGTAAACTAAAACCAGTCAGCTGCTTCTATGCAAACCCATAACCTTGCATAATTTACAAAAACATGCAACATATAATTTAGGCAAAGATGGTCAATATGTAACAGTAGTGTTAAAAAATTATTAAATGGTAAGATTTAATAGTCTAGTTAGCATCTAGATATTTCTTTGTGATTCTGCTGTTTTTTGGGATCATTGTCCTGTGTATGATCCTGCCTGGATCAGCGTTCAGCTGTCAGATAGATGGCTGAGTGTGGTTGCAGGTGGTGGAATTAAAATCAGCTAGGGTTTGTAATTTAAGCAGGAATTGTTCAACGGGATTGATGGAGTAAATGAACTGTAAGAGTAACAGACACATTTGTGAACAGTATTTGCAGAAAAGAAGTTGGGTTTTAAAAAAAAGAGAATAATTCTTCAATTTGCTTTTTCTGCAAAGGAGAAAGCGGTGCCAGACAGTTTATGAAGTATTCCTGACAGTAAGGACATTTCCTGAAAGAAAATGTCTTTTGTGATGGTGAAACCTAGGCGAAAAGCCCTCATAAAATTAAACATGGCATCTGTAATCTATGACTCATCTGTCACAAGAGAAAAAAAAAAAACAAAAAAACAATAGCAATCTTTAGAAATTATAGCAGAGGTCTTTAATATCAACCTAAGAGGTTCATTAATTATTTACCTGAGAGGCCAGCAATGCCCTTCTGAGAGTATCCTTGCCATTTGTTGCTGCTGACATCGATTTTTTTAAATTTAGATTATGGTTTTGGAAGATGTATGAAACTTTTCTGTTCAGTGCTGCACTTAAAGACACCACTCTGAAGGACACACACAGAGCGACAGCAAAAGCAGACAGATTCTTGATGTTCCTCTGCCAAACAGGAGAAGCAAACACACCTTTTGAATAGTGAGCAAGGTTATCTTATAAAATAGGTGTACTGGAGTCAGGAGAGAAAGAGCAGTGCAGTCTTCTTTGAACAGGTACAGGCAGCCTTACTAAAGCGGCTGCTATTGAACAGTGCTTTTCCTTTGAATATTTAACACTGTAGGTTGATGCTTCTGTTGGAGTTGGAAGAAATGCAAAAAAGTGTAAACATAATGGCAGTGAATAGGTGTTAGTCTACATTAAGTCACTGCGTATCTATGTTATCTTCAGTCTTACACCTTGGTCTCAGTGTTTAAGTTCAGAACCTGGTCTGCCCTCTCTCCAGTGGCAGCTCTGAATGGAATATTCATGGGTCCCTGCAGTGACTTTTGGGTATGTACCAATGTGGTGCCAAATGGAAAAACCCTCTAAAGGTAACCAACTATCCTAATCAGATGGCCGAAATACCACAGCTTTCTCCTTTCACTACAGAAAACTGTATTTATTCAGACTTCCTTTCAGATAATCAAGGTCCTCACCTTATCTCTAAGTTACAGGCTATGCTGCCAACAGAGGAATGAGATTTCATTTCCTCCCACCTGCAATGTGTTTTTTGCAATGCACTGTTGTCTTGAATTCTTTTGTGACTTCCTGGATAGGTCTTCATTGTGCTCCTAAAGTCATATTGATAGGTAATCCACTCCTTCTCCATGTTTCCTCCATTTGTGGATAATGGCACTCACTGTGGAGTTTGAAGCCTTGATAAATGGCTTTTTAACCCAGACTGATTGATATCAATGACTTAGATCAGGTTAGGATGTATTGGTTCCTGAGATCTTCTAGCCTACTACATGTAATCAGACATGTTCTATTTAAATAATGTCTTAAACAGCTACAGGCAGTTATTGGGCCTGAGTTTGGCTTGTGAAATTGAGTTTTTCAAGGGGGACAGGTTTTTTTTTAACCTGAAAACTGGTTGATTTACTTAAGCCTGCACCTACTTGATTATGATGGACTTCAGTATTTCCACCATTACTGTAGATTAGCCTTTAGATAGTCCTGAGACAATTATGTCTAAAAAAAACACACACAAAAAACAAGACAGATGAGAGAAAAACTACAAATGGGAGGCAGAGGCAATTGAAGAAAAACTCTTAATAATAAATAGAGAAAAGAAGTCTTCAAGTTGTCAGTAGTGATGTTATGCTCATCTGGATGAATAGTCTCAAAGATAAATCTCCGACCATAACTAGTGTCCTCCAGAGGACAGAGATGAAATAGCTTTGAAAGGTTAAGGGTGTTACTCAAACTCAAGATGTAGCTGGCAGCAAAAACATAACTCCTTTGAGGCCTTGGCATTGTGAATCAGTCTTATACAGAGGATTAACCGTATTTTGAAAAGAACTTTGGAAACCGTACTGGTAGGCACACAGCCAGACTGCAAAACAGAAACACAAGAGCATCTTTAGACTGAAAACACGGCAGGGGGTACGCTTGGGAGTTGGGCCATATGGCACAATTTACAGAAAGAACAGACATGACCCTATAGGCAAGAAACATTAAAGTGAAATGGGAAAAGGATGCAGAAATCAGGAAAACCTAAGATGGAATAAAGTATATAAAAGTCTCACAAGAAGCATTGACACATCTATCAGGGCTGACAAGGATTATGATGCAAAGTGTCATAAGAAAAGGGAAACAGTAGGTTGTTTCAAAAGACACACCATGATGGCATATCAGGGTAATACTGGTGCCACAGCGTGTCCTTTGAATGCACTGTGGTGACATGACGAGGCGAGACTATTGAGCCAGTTGTGCTGCCAAGCTTGATAGTTATACGCCGGTCTTGACTAATTACGAATGACTAAAGGCTCTCTGACGCCTTTGTTTTGCAGGAAAGTAGCACCGTTGTTTTTTCAAACAGGCTGGTGCTACTAAAAATCCCAACCCTCAGTTTCCTCGTCTGCATTATTACATTAAGTCCTAACAGTAAACAATCATAACACATTTAACTCCCGATATGAAAAAAACGCAAGCTTAATCCACATTGATTAAAAATTGTACTTGCATTTTCAAACACCAGCACACCAGAATAAATTTCATTGATACCTTTTACTGTAATGTGCTTTACTTGAAGGATATCTTAGTGTTTAGGATTAACAATACAAGAAGAGAAGTCCTTAACTTGATGAAGCCTTAATTCATTTGCTATTTTTCCAACTTTGTTTATCTACCTTAGGTTATTTTCCTTCTGAATCAGTCAATATCTGTTTTTAGTTTTTTGGAGTCTCAAAATATGCTTGATAAAAGAGGTTTTGGCTGCATTTAGATTCAGTGTGAGAAATCTGACTTGGGTTTGAGTTCAATATCAAAGGTTAGGGAGCAAATAGGTTAAGTGCTGCACTTACAGTGGAAACTATTTGAATTTTAACACATGACACAGTGGCACCAAAGGGCAAATTAGGGCTTTGACATTTGTTCCTTTGTGCTTAAGATTATGCTGTTAGAGAATATTTGGTTTGGCTTTAACTTTCTTCAAACTGAACCATATGTTCTATTGTCAGTGGGGCTTACACTTTTGACTGCGGCTGTTGTGAGCAGATTTCAGTGATAAGGCACAGATCATTTGAAATTATATTTTTGTGTCGAACATAGGGTTGATAGATTCTTGCTTCTAAACAGGGTTCCTTCACCACTAATGTTCAACTTAAAAACATTACAATGAAATATTTATTTTTGAGTAATATCATTCTCCTAAAGTTTTCAATTTGTCAAATGTATTTACAATTTGTAATTACCCAAAATTCCTAAGAATTCCATTTATCACCATGGTAAATTAGAGCACTTTCAAATGATCCTGCCTTACTTCCCATATAATTTTGTAGAGATTTAAACAGAAGCGTTAGAACCGTACGGCCAGGCAAAATTTACTCCTTGTGTTGTCAATACCCCTTTTCATTCCCTAGTTGACTATTGTCTCAAACGTGCCTCAAATAATTACACAGCCAAGGACAGATTCGTGCCTTGTTTCGGGGCGAATAGAGTCTAACGTGGTTTTGATTGACTGCCAGATTGGAGGGGGATTTTGTAGTATCAAAGCCGTTTAGGGGAGAAAAACCGGAAGATATGAAGTGTCACAAGATTTTGCTAGAGTAAAGTGAAATCTTACTTCTTATTTTGCTATATGAGACACGAAAAAGACTTGAATGAGTTCATCCCATATTACAAACAAGTGAGACAAAAGGTGAATGCAATCATTACGTTTAGGGACCTCAACGCTGGTCCTGTTTTATAAGCACAAGCAAAAAATTTCACATGCACGATTTTCTTGTTTCGCTAAGCAAAAGAGAGATTCGCGAATATAGCTTTTGTCTCTCATGACCCATTGAAAAAGAATGGGGGAGAGGCGACGTTGCCTACTATGTGTCGAGCCCATGTGTTAATTATTTTCTGCCTATGGGCAGTTGCAGCAAGTATCTGCGACTGACGTGACACACACCATGCTCTGCCCTGGAAGATTTATGAACCAAAAGCATCACTTTGAAAACAATTGTCAAAACTCTGAAAAATAACCTCAGGGAACAGCTCATAATGGCACCAGAAAAGCCAGTCAGTGGATGAGATCTTGGGGAGATTTAACTGTTTCTGAACACTTATGTCAGCATAACTAAGGAGTGAGGCCAAACAATCGTCCAAACCGCCTAGCCAACTAAGGAGTTCAGTGAACTTAAGGAACTGATACAGGAAAAATATAGTAAACTAAAGCTGTTGGGAAAAAAATATGTGGATGAACTAGAACAATATACCAGAATGGAAGATTGTGACACAATTAAACATCAGACATTAAACATATACAAGGGCTGCGGCTAGCTTGATGCCATTAAGCAGATCATAAGCAGTTAAAAATGAATTGTTGCAACAAACAAATAAGCTATGAGGGACTAAAGTGTATATAAATAAACATCTTACAAAGAAAAATGCTGACATAGCAAGACAAGCCATAGTCCTTTGGAAAACAAAGAAAATACAAGCAACCTGGACAAGAAACTGTGAAGTGTGGATTAAGCTGAATGGAACACCAGAGGAAGTGAAAGTTATGATGATAAGAGAACTTTCTGATTTGGACAACTTGAATTGATCGTTTCCTCTGGCGGGAAAAGCTCAGAAAACACTTTATTGTTATTCTGAGCGATGACATTTTTTCTTTTCTTTCTAGAATAGTTTGACTTACTTATTGGCCCTACATGATGTAAACTACATACATTGACTTAGTTTAGTTTGAAAACATTTAACTATACCAGACATGTTACAGCAGGTAATATAACATATATCTGGGTCACTTTTTTCTCAAAAAAAAAAAAAATCATCATTGTATATTATATATTATATATTGCATATTGTTAAAAAGGATAAGAAAAGGAAAGTTATGTGATGATGAAGTGAATGTTCAAAACACCAGTTAACTGTATAAGGTGAAAGTTGTGATAGCTGCATAATTGTCTAATTGGAAGACCCTGTGATTGCAGTACACATAGAGGTCCTTGACCAATAGCCCTCCAGCAACATCTCCACATAGCTACCTGCATTTTGATGCCTCTGTAGAATCCAAAAAAACACTGTATCCAGGGGAATCTCTTTGTTATGCTACACCATCAAGCTCTAAAACCATCAAACCATGAAATTACTTCTTCCATCTTTTATTGTTTGATTGAGGATCATGTATTCTATCAAAATGTATACTTTATATTAATTCACTCACCATGTCTCAGTATAAAATGTAATATGTGTTAAATAATAAACGGACAGATTCATATATTCTATGCAAATCAGAATGTCACAAAACAGGTTACTAGAGTAATACCAAAAAAAATACAAACACATTGTGATTTTTCAGGCATTAACTTATTTGAATTGTTAGAATTGTACATATACCGATAAAAAACAGATTTTAAACCCAGAAAGAGCATCTAAACAATCATGGGTATATGGATTTGGATTGGCAGCTGTCACATGGCATGTCAGCCACAAAATAGTGATGCTAAAGCACGGTGATGAAAAGTGGAAGTAAGAAAAAGTGGTAGAAAAGGTACAGAATAAGCAGGGATACCCTTTAAAGGTTGCAAATAATGACTTAGGAACACTCTAATTTTCTGTATTTCAAACTAGCATCAGTTTGGTCTGATCTATGTCGGTGTCTGATCCCTGGGAGCTTTGCAGCTTTTGGAGAACACCAAATTTAGACTTGCTTACAAAAAATAACTCAGAAATGAAAGAAAACAGCCCATTGTGAGGGCAGTGAAAGAATTCAGGTTAAATTAATAATGGCATTCTGTTGGTTGCATCTCAGTGCCATCTTGTACCCCTTAAAGGGCTAGAACTCGATGCCTCAGCGCTGAACACAGTCATATAGCCTTTGTATTTTATTTTGCTGCAGAAAAGTGATGCTTCAATTACCTTGAGTAGCCAACAGATAAACATGTGATCTAGGTTGATGTCCATGAGGATTCCAACATGTTAGATTACAGAAAGATTGGGGAATGTATATATGCCGTACATAGATAGGTGCTATCTCAGGAGAAAAAAAACTAGTCGATACAGATTGTCACTGATGCTCCATCGGGCTGTCAGGGTTATGTCCCACAGTTATGTTGCTGGTTATGTCAACAGCATTTTAATTGATTGGGTCTCCTTTGAATTCGCACACATTAAGTCTGTCCATGGTAACTCAGAGCCAAGGTTCGTCTCATGGTTACAGAACCACCCCTATCTTTGGTGTTTATTCAAATTCATATTAGCCAGTCATACAAATACAAAAACCTGTATGATGTGTTCTGTGAATATATTGTAGTGTTTAGTCATATCTGGCACTCTGTTTGATAAACCTCCTTGTTGTTGTCTGTCTTTAAACCCTCATAGTATATATATATTACAACTTGCAATATGTCAGTAATATTATATATATGGTAAAATGGTAAATAGCCTGTATTTTATTTAGTCCCTACAGACCCCAAAGCACTTCACACTACATTCAGTAATTCAACCATTCATGCACACATTCACACACTGGTAATGGCAAGCCACAGCTGCCCTGGGGCGCCCTGAAAGAGGTGAGCCTGCTGGACACAGGTGCAACAGGGCCCTCTGACCACCACCAGTAGGCAACGGGTGAAGTGTCTTGCCCAAAGACACAACAACCGAGACAGTTGGGGCTGGGGCTCCAACCGGCAACCCATAATATATTCATAATATTCCTGATATCATGCAAGTAGTGGTGAAACAGTAGCAGAGAGGGAGAGGCTTAGTTTTAAGTTAATATTTTATGTTCTGTCCTTTTTTCAAATCCATTATACATTTAATTTGTTTGCCTGAAAGAGACAGTGGTTAAAAAAGTTTCTTTCACAGGGCTGGGTTAAGTTTTGAGAAGCCTGTTAATTTACAGCACCCTCCACATTTATTGGTGCCCTTGGTAAAGATGTGTGAAAAGCTCTAAAATGAGTAAATATTTAATTGCCACAAAAAGCT
The DNA here is from genome assembly GCA_028564705.1 of Apricaphanius iberus. Classification (NCBI taxonomy): domain Eukaryota; kingdom Metazoa; phylum Chordata; class Actinopteri; order Cyprinodontiformes; family Aphaniidae; genus Apricaphanius; species Apricaphanius iberus. The sequence goes on from JAPXFQ010000314.1 coordinate 2,848,858, forward strand.
TGCAGCAGAGCTTGCTTTGGAAATTTTATTTCATCCTTTCTTTTTTAACCATACTACTCAGTGCCTGGTGAAGAGATAAACTAAGGATCTTGCCCAGTCCTATTTGTCACAATACCAATGGTTATAAACAGAAAGTTATTGCTCTTACAGTTGATAAAGGCATGTTTAAGTAGGAAGTTATTTTCTTGTACCCATTTCTTCACCTGTGACGATAAAACATGCATCTGTCTTAATTGAATGTAGAGCTGGTCAGTATGGCACAAATGTCATCACTCATCCCATACCGTATAATAAATTAGAACAATTGTTATTTTATCTCAACTTCCTGATATAAAAATACAATTCTTTATGAAAAACCTTTATTCCTTAATCTTCATGTTAAGATATGTTTTAAGGAGCATTGAATTACTAATGTCAAAGCTGGAAGTGACCCTAGATTACTGTTTTGAACAGACAGAGCCTGTACTTTGTGTTTAGATGTATAACAATAATGTTTAATGCTAAAGGATATTTAAAGGTTAAATGGGTTGGCCATGTCTTTTTGATGGACTTACCTAACTTTATTCTGAGATTCCGTGTCTCGCCTCTTAGAAAGATTAGGAATCACCACGAGGACTGATCAACTAATCAAAAGCCATAATGGGGGAGGTGAGAGCTTTGTCACATGCTAAGGTTACATTGATTCACCTACTGTCATTCATTTAATATTTTAAAAGAGGAAATTCTATGCAAATTCCACTTTCTTTGTTGTTTACAATGTGCTCTACATTTATAATACCTAGGAGTGCACAAAGCATAAATTACTGACTCCAGGGGATGTGGAGATATTTTTGGATATGCTTTTGGTCATTTCCTTTTATCTGTTTGGTTTTCTCTACTCTCTATTACATTTTTTTTAAACTAATACGTCAAAGTACTTGCATTGGAACTAGTAAAAAATAGATGAGGGTAAACTGACCGGAAAATCGAGAATCTCTTTACCACGACAGACCAGTACAGCTCCTGCATCACTGCTTGCCCCCAACAAATCTGCCTATCAATCTCCCTCTCCATTTCCCCTCATTTGTAAACAAGATCCAAATATGCTTGAACTCCTCCACTTGGGGCAGGACACCATCCCTGACCTGGAGGAGCCTCTCTACCCTTTTAAGGCTCAGGACCACAGTTTTGGATTTGGAGGTGCTGACTCTCATGGTAAGGGTAGCGCAGTTTTACATTTGCGTGGGATGTGAATTTTCTATTACATGGACGTAGCCCTGCCATCTTTGGGTATAGCCCATAATAATAAAGACAATGATAATAGGATGAAAATTATTATTTTTATAAGTAGTAATAGTAATAATATTTTCTTACCAAGATAATCTAGACAATAATAGTGGCTCTGGTGTTGGTGATTAGGCTATTAAAAGTAGGCCTGTACAGGTTTAGACCATATGATGGTTAAATAATAGTAATCCTTATTTAGTTTCTAAAAGATTTCATCCATCTTCTTTCTATAATTTTAGAATGTATTTTATCATTTATTTATTTATGTATTTATATTCTGTCTTGATTCTTTGAATTATAATTTTTTTGAAAATATATACTTGTTGGCCTATAGGCTATTATGTATTTGCTCGCTGACTTATTGTTATGGCTTTAATATTTTGTTCATTCTCAGGTGATAAAAAACAAACAAAATGTTTTTATCATGGCCCAGTATTTCAGTCATAGGAGGAAAAAAAATGAAGATTTGCATGTTTAAAGTTTAGATATTAATGTTCTAAATAGCTATTTATAATTGTTTTTGAATTCTATATTATACCTGGGTCAAAATTGACCCTAACAACAGAAAAGTTAATATTTTCCCAAGAGCATTTTAGAATTTGGTGTATGTATGTATGTATATATATATATATATATATATATATATATATATATATATATATATATATATATATATATATATATATATATATATTAAACTATTTTATTTGAATAGAAGTTTCTGGGAATGTAAAAAACGTCTTAATACAATAACCTGATATATATTGTACATTTCAGCATTCAAAACCAAAAAAAATGAGTTGGTACCAACCCTAACAATAGAGGAAGATAAAAAAAATTGTAAACCATGTGCTGTGGAAACATCAAGAAAAATAAAAAGAGTTCTAGGGGGGCTGTGGACACAGTTGAGATATGAAATGAACACTAAATACATACAAGTTGTCATAAAAAAGAATCTTTGGACAACGCATAAGCGAGCCTGCTGCTGTGTGTCAGCACAAACTGTCACTGAAATTAAATCTGCCAAAGTGTTGGCTACATTGGTGTCCCGGAGACAAACCTAGTCCCATTTATTTGTTCTGGGCAAATAAAGTTATTCCAAACCTGGGAGGAAAGACAAATTCCTGCGTGTCTTGGATAACAACTGAGTCAAGCATGAAGGAAAAAAAACAAAGAAAACGTGTCGGGAGTCTGGCTCCGGGAGCAACACATTCATCACCCAATGCTGCCACTTGGAGCAAAACACACAGCGCGTTGCTGTGCTCGTTAACCTTTGGACGGGTATCTGTACAAGTGTGTTTTGTCGGCTGTGGCGTTGTGAACGATATAGCGGAAGATGATATAGTGAGGCTGTCTCCATGAATGAAGACTGAAGCTGACATGCACACATTTTCTCCTCACCGGCACACACACGGTTACAGATTTACAAGCAGACAAGTTTTAAAAGTCTATTTTACTCATGCATTTACTTATAAATGTATTTGACAGCAGCATTTTCTGTTCAATGTTCATTTTATTCAAATCTTTTTCTCATCATTTCACAAAAAAGAGCAAATAAATAACTAACCTCTCAAAGTGCTACAGTTGAAACTCAAAAAATCAGAATATTGTGCTAGAGTTAACTTCTGTAATTCAATTTAAAAGATGAAACTAATATATGACAGAGATTCAATATATGAAAAGCAAGATAGTTCAAGCCTTCATGTTATAATTTTGATCATGGCTTACAGTAGAAGTTGGCAATATAAAAGGTATAAGGAAGAAATGATAAAAATTTGCATACTGCAGTTATTAATGTTAGCAAGCTATGCCAACATACTTTTAACCAGGTACACAAGGATGCCTGTGAACCTGTTGAACTTAAAGCATTTTTATTTCAAATAGATGCAGGTGTCTTTTAATGTATAAATAAGTAACCACAAAAGCAGACAATTCTGAAATGAATTTTCATAATATTTACTTTCATGTTATATAAAAATATATTAATCTTTAAGTTTTGCGAATTTTTGTGTTGCATTATTTTGGAAAAAAATATTTAATAATTTTGAATGCTTTTTGCAAAGTATATTATGTTTACTGTCATTCTCATGAAGCCAGATCAGCCTCATTAAGAATAAACTCATGCAGGGTTTTTTTACAAATGCACATGCCATTTTGCATCTAATGAGTCTATATAATATTAGTTTCAGCCTTTTAAGTTGAAAAAAAGAATTACTTAAATATATGGAATTTTGCACGATATTCAGTTTTTTCGAATTTCACCTGAATGTCTATGTAGTATGGCTGCACGGTGGCGCAGTGGATAGCACTGTTGCCTTGCAGCAAGAAGGTTGTGGGTTCGTATCCCAGCCCAGGGTCTTTCTGCATGGAGTTTGCATGTTCTCCCCGTGCATGCGTGGGTTCCCTCCAGGTACTCTGGCTTCCTCCCACATTCTAAAAACATGACTGTCAGGTTAATTGATCACTGTAAATTGCCCTTAGGTGTGAGTGTGTGCATGGTTGTTTGTCCTGCCCTGTGATGGACTGGCGACCTGTCCAGGGTGCCTCTCGCCCGTTGACAGCTGGAGATAGGCACCAGCACCCCCGCGACCCATAAAGGATTAAGCGGTTAAGAAAATGGATGGATGGATGGATGTCTATGTAGTGCAGAAAATGATTTACCTCCTTTCAAATATCTACGGTTTTCACTATTGTTTGAGATCTGCAAACAAAATTTTAACTATCAAGTTTCCATACCATGATTTAATTGATTAATGGGAAAAAAACTAAAAACTTTCAGAACCAGTCTGTCCGTATGTGAAAAAAACTAATTAGGCACATTATTTGGGAAGTTCAGTACATTATCACGAGCCACACCCAGTTATGATCACTCAGTAACCTTTAAATTAGGAAAGTGCAAATGTAGTACTCATCTGACTACATGAAGTAGGCTGAAAAAAATCTCAGAGAGCAACACATCATATTCCGATCATAAAATTTTCAAGAACATTAAAAACAAAGTCATTGATATCTATCATTCTGGAAAGACTGATTACAGCGCTCTTTGTTAAGCTTTTCCTTCAATAAAGCAAAGTGAGAACCCTTATCCATAAATGGAGAATCATGAAACAGTGGTAAAAATACTAAAGAGAGGCCAGTCCCCTGAAATTGTTGAGAGAGCATGCCAAAGACTCCTCCAGGAAGTCGCAAACTCAGCCATAAAAAAAACATCTAAAGCATTGCAGGCCCAAAATGCCTCAGTCAAGGTCAGAGCATGATTCAACAAGAGAGAAGACACTGGGGAAAAATGGCGTCCATGGAAGATCTTCAAGGCCAAAACCATTGCTTACCTGAAGTGCATCTGCTATAAAACTACAAAGCATTTAAGAAAAACAATATCATACCTACAGACAAACTTGATGGTGGTAGTGGGATGGTCGGAGGGTGTCTTTCTGCATCAAAACCTGGATGACTTACAGCAATTGATGGAACCACGAGTTTTGCTGTCTTACAGAATTCCTCATGGAGTACTTCTAAGCATTAGTTTTTGGTTAGTGGCCTAGCCCAACCCTTAACTTAAATCTAATTGATATTTTCATGGTATGGCCTTACATCAGCTGTTCATGCTAGAAAACTAACCAGTGTGGTTGAAATAAAAAACCTGTCCAAAGAGGAGTGGGCCAAAATTGTTTAAAAGACGCACGGTGGTTTCTGCAAAGGGTAGCATAACCAATTATTAGGTTTAAAGGGCAAGTGAATTTTCACATAGTGTCAGCTGGGTTTAATAGTTATTTTCCCTTAACAAATAAAATGTTTTGAGTAACTTCCCTGTTGGTATAGTTACTCTTGTGGCTGCATGGAGCAGTAAAACGGACTTGTGTTTGTGTCCATACTGTACACTGCCTGTCCGGTTGTAAATCATTTCCGCCCTTTCTGTTTCTTTCTGACTAATGTACATAAACAACACAAAAACAAATCACCACAGGCTGAAAGAAAATGGATTCAGCAGTTCTCGCTCTAACGTTGCCTCGCAACCAGACCAAGGTGATTTAGTAATTGAATACATTCTCGGTGTGCTCATCTTGAAAAGTGCCATGGCCCAGTTGTTGGAGTTGAGAAGGGTCTGACAGGAATGTGTCAGGCATGGCTGGTTTTGGATACCTGAAAATGGCTTGAGCTCAGGTGTGTGTATGCGTGTGTGTGTTTGTGTGTGGGTGGTCATCCATAACCACAATTCCTTAGGTCTGCTGTTGGGGTAAAACACAGGCGTGAAAAGTGACTGAGTATTGGTTTCCTCTCAGGAAGCAACTTTGTGTGGGTGGCCTATAACATGCCAATTAACCTCTGACTCCCCCATTGGAGATGCCAAATGGTGAGTAGGACAGTACGGTGATGGTTTTTGGCAGTAGGCAAATGTGGTAGTCTGGAGATATGAGTATAAACTCAGATATAGCTGCAAGACGGTATAATATGTTTATAAAATCTTTCCCCTGTGACATAGAAAAGAAAGTGTTATTAAGTACTCCATGTCAATTTCAGAATCATGGCCAGTTGATTCAGACACACCAAAATGACTTTTCGGTGTGTTAAGTGGCAGTGCATGGCCCTTCAGTTGAGCAAACATTTTGCAGCAAAGGTTCTGATAAATATCAAAAAGAGAGATACAGGCTTTCTCCTGTCTTAGCTCCCTGTTTAATCCAGGATAGAATTTGAGATCCTCCTTATTCCATACAAAGCCCTTATAAATCAAGCTCCATCATATATCAGAGTTCTGATTGTTCCATATGTTCTTAAAGGAGATATATCATGCTTTTAAATCCTTCCTATTCACATGTAAATCATTTACTTGTGGTCTATTTAAAGTAGAACCACAGTGGGAATGGTCTGAATTCCATGTTATTGTAGCCCCGCAGACCCTCCTTATACCATTCTGAGGAGCATCTTTAGAGCAAGTCATTCTTTTGGTCCTTTTAAATGTAAGTGAAACATTTCATGCCCCGCCCCCTCCCGGTTACAGAGCGTTCCGCTCTAACCCGTTCGGATATTTTTGTAGTCTGATAGCAGCGATTCGATTACTAACGGCAGATAAACGTTTTATTGCGAAGCGATCGTCGCTAAATTCCTGTACATCATGTGTAGCCCACGACAAAAACCGGCAAAAAAAGCCCCATCATTTTATTCAAAGCATGCAGTACAGATATAAATATAGATATACAGTATATGAGGTTGATGAAGCACTCGTCCTCGGAGTGCTTCGTGCGAACGAGGAGAACTTCCCCCACAGATGTTGGTATATTTCCACTAAAAATAAAATTTAACCAGGCACTTCTCAGAGGCTCTGATGCTGGGGGTCGATGTAGGGATTTGTGTGGGTTAATACACCCAATAACTGAACATTTTGACTTGCTTTCTTACAATTTCGACATGACTGACATGGAATACAAAATTGCTGTGGGGGAGAAAAAATGGCGGCTTCACTAAATTGGTTACCCGGAAGTCCATTACCTTATTCGGCAGTTCAACAACAAATGCTGTGACGTAATATACAACAAAACGTAATAGCGAACTGAGAAAACTAAACAGACTGAAAAATATGACCAAAATAGAATGTAAAGATATAAACACAGCACCAGAAGAGATAAATGTAAGTTGTCTGCACTCCTAAACACCCAAAATACACATTTACATGCATTTAAGGGTTTAACTTTTTGGCTTCCATAGCCTGCTTCTGAGGAAAAAACAACGCATGGGCGGGGCTTCCTCTGTTGCCGCACGTTCTGCACTATGGTGGATTGTAACGCGAGAGTGGCTTGGCTTTATTAGCTCGATAAAGCTAGACAACGTTGACATCGGGTGCATCAGCGCCCATTATTCAGATGCGTTCTGAGTTCAGGGAGTTTAACAATTTGCTCCAGGAGCTGGGTATGGATGAGGTTCGCTTTCAGTGCTACTTCCGTCTATCCCGCACCTAATTTTATGACCTCCTGGGCCGCATCGGAGCTTAAATCTCCCACCAGGACACCAACTACAGGTTTTCTGTTCCTCTTTAGGAGCGCCTGTCCATCTGACTTCGGTAAGTGTTATTTATGATTTTTTTAAATCTGCGTTTGTTAAAAAAGTTTTCACTGGGCCCACGCTTCATTCAAGATATGGCGTATAGTGACATAACTACAGTGAGACGCTCTGATTGGTTGCCGCACTGCGTTGACTGCGTTGGATCCGTCAAAAGTTCAGCTTGCTGAACTTCTGTAACGCATGCGTTGGTACGTTGCCGTATGAAACGCAAGCGTCATTGACGGAGCCAACGTATTCAACGCAACGCAGAACCCTTGACGGACCTCTGACGTACTCCACCATAGACTTTACATGTAATCTTGCCGCAGCTAACGCTGACGTATGGGGCGGTGTGAATGCAGCATTAGACTACTGGAGGATGAACTGACCACTTTATTTCATTCTACTACTATTCTCTTTTGCTTCACTCCAATTGCATTATATGCTGTTATTTAAATTTTTTCTCTAAGTGTTTTTCTTTTCATAGAAGCTACACCTGGTTTGGTGCTCTGTTCAACTGTGATGCCTTGTTGGAGGGGGGCATTAACTGGGAAGAATCTTATAGTAACTGAACACTGTGTCATGTTATCAAATTTTTACTTTCCTGTACATTACCCCTAAATCTTTCAATGTTTTATGTCTCTGCTCTGTCTTCTAGAACCCCCGGCCAATCACGACCGATAGCCACTCATACTGAGCCAGGTTCTGCTAGAGGTTTCCTCCTGTTTAAGAAGTGTTTTTCCTCTCCACTGTCCCCAAAGGCTTATGAGGGATTGCTGTGAAGTCAACGACACAATGCAGCCAGCTGTATACTGTCGCTGCATGTTCGTCGGGAGGAATGAATGCTGCAAGTCAATGATTGAACGCAATCGGCTTGGTTTCCTTAGATTAACTTTTTAACTGACTGGAATAATGAACTAAAAGAATATTTGAAATATATGTCTGATTGAATTGAAATTAATTTTCTTGTAAAGTGTCTTGAGATAACGTGTCTTGAATTGACACATAAGAGGGTGAATAGACCACATTTTCAGACTTTGGTTGTTTCATGTGTTTTGCATTTATGCTTTGCTCTATGTTGGTCTAGCAAATAAAATCTAAATAACACCAATAACATAGTGAAGTTTGTGATCTTAACATGATGAAATATTTGAGTGCCATGAACACATTTGCACGTCACTGAAGGTAAGTAGGTAATCTTGCTTGGAAATCCAAGAAGGTGCAGAAAGTGAATTTATTAAGGTTTATATGGAAACTATAATCTGCTTAAAGAAATTCTAAATTCACCGTCTTTGAAAGGCATATTTTGTCCTTTAATGTTGCTGTGCTTTGAGGTCTGGCAGTGAGTAAAACTTTCAGATTAAACCTTTAGATCACAAGATTAGTTTTCATTCAAATGGGTTGAGTAAGACTGTATTGAAAGGTTTAAAGCTCTCACTGTTGTCAGATAAGAATGGCGTCTCATATCAGCATGCATGCCTAAAGGTGGCTCTCTGCCTTCATCCTTCTGTGTTTGTTTGAGCAAAAACGTAAATTTGAAATGCTCTAATTATTTTTTGACGCTTTGCAGAGGTGAAGACACTGGTGCTCTGATGAAGACAAAATGCGTCAAAAACAGGCCTAAAGTTTTAGTCTGAACATTTACTGAGATGAAACAGATGAAACAGTGGAGTGATACGAAGACAGCAATAAAGCGCCCCCGATTTTTAAGATTCAAAAAAGGTGCCTAAAAGCATCACATCAACCACTGTTTTCCACAAAGATAGTAAATGTTCATTATGAGTCAGTATTTCCCAAATATAATTTTTTTTAACCCAGGCATGTTAAAAAACAGTTCTTCTTGCAAACAAACAACATTCGGTCCACCATTCATTGTTGGTGTTTGTATGACTTCCTAACACTGTTCATTTGATTTTCAAGTTCAATTTAATCTCTGTTTAATAAAATACCATCATGGCAACTTATCCAGAGAACACAGTGATTGACCATATATGGTAATTCTGAGTTCATTTTGTCTTGTTGAGGAAAATACATCATATTGGCAGCCAAGGAAAGCTAGAGAACAACATCTTTGAAAAAAATAATAAAATAAAAAAAAACAAGCTGAGTTCCTGCCTGAAAAAAATGTGCTCTGTATTTGCAGCTGGTTTAGTAGATAAGCCTACCTTGACCTTTTCATTGACATGGGTTATGTATGTTTGATGATTTTGAGTTTATTTATGTGTAAAGAAAAATGTTTTTTCTATGGAACTGGCAGGGCAACATTTGGGATTTGTTTGTGTAAAGAAATCCCTGCTGCCTGGAGCACTTTGGATTTAATAGTCAATGTTTTATGGTAAGAACATAAGCTTAGCACCAAGATGGAGGACGCTGATGTGGGTAAAAACATCTCCATCGACCCCGGGGTCTGGAGGGTTAGGCAAGATTAGCTCTGAAATGCTGAAGGCTTTGGAGGTTGTGGGACTGTCATGGTTGACACAATCGATTAACGTTATCTAATGATGGAGGACTGCTTTTAAGAAGCGGAACTAGAGAGAGTGTGCTCCAACTATGATCTGTTGCACATTCCAACATGCCACTTCATTTTATTGTCAATGACTGCACAGTACTTTTTTTAACTCTGTCCATAATGTACATATTATTCTTAACTATTAAATTGCCACTTTGCTTCGATTGCAGCCGAATTTCCCCTTGTGGGATAAGAAAGGATTGTTCTATTTTTCTATCAAAAGACCACACCTCTGTCTTCCTGGGAAGATTACTTTAGGGCTTTGGTAAAAAGGGGGACTAAAGCCTAGTTTATGCTTCTCCGACCGCAAATTTGCACTCAGACGCAGACTTATTGACGGAGATGTTTTTCGTTTATGGTTCTCCATTTCTTTCCTCATAAGTGTCCACCGGTGGTTCTGGGTTCTCTTGTGACCTTGTTTGGTAAGTATCAGATATGCTCTTGAATTAATTTTGGTTCACCATCCACTCCTGGGAAGGTTCACTACCATTTCATGTACTTACCATTGTAGATATTGCCTCCCACTTTGGGTTACTGGACTCACAAAAGTGTATTTGTTGATCCATGTCAGTTACTTTGATTCTCATCTGTTTTTGAAGTTTAGAGGATCTTTATGAGATGTTTTAGGTTGTTTCATGTCAAACATGTTTGATTTCTTGATTCTACATGTCATGAGTTAATAAATCTTTTGCATTGTGAAACTAAATCCTTTCCCCCCAAATGTTTGGATTAAGCAGTTAATACGTGATATAATAAGTAGGTAACATATATTTTTATATATTTTCCCTTGGTAAACAAAATCCCCTTGAACTTGCTTTTTGTATTTTTTCCTCAGGTTTTCTTGGTCTTATTTGTTGAAAGCTCTAAAACATTTTGTTGGGTAAAAAAGGAAGAAAAAACTGGCAATCACTCAGTAAGCAAATACTTATTCACGGCACTGTAAATATAATATACAATCCTTTAGTGAGTCAAGTCCCCAGGGTATTATTATTCTCCACCTGCTCCTTTCGAGGCTATCAAATATAAATAAATAAATCTATGACAAGGATTCACATGGATTGAAAAAGCAAGTCGGTGGTCATTAATTAAGTCGTCAACGACAAGAAAAGACATATTTACATTCTATGTCATCATCATCTATGCTCTGGCACTTTTCATGAAAGGTCCTGTCTCTTCTACAACAACATAAGCAATGCTTAAGCAGCAAAAAGGAATGTAAAATGACAAAGACTGAGGCACAGCAAGTGGCTATTGATCATAATGTATCACTTCACATACAGCTCATCAGCAGAAGATTCTCTATTAGGTGACCGCAACAAAATCCATTATCTCAGCACAATGGTTCCATCTTCATGGTGACAAACATTGGCAACACGTGCATAAACATGCAAAGCTGTCAACACAATGTGCATCTGTGTGAAATGGAATGGTTAGACCGCAAACCATCAACATGTCAGCATTATAGAGGGGAAGCTGCTATTTTTATTTTACAGCTACTCACCATTGTTACAAGGGGAATAAAGCAGTGTGTAATTATTAAGATGCTGGATGTACTAATTCCATTGCAAGGTATTAAGGCATCAAGTCCTACATGTGGCATCTTTAATGTGTCTGTGTCCAGTCTTCTTTTTAACTCTAACAGATCAATATGCTCTTGATCCAAACCATTTTGTTGTGGTCTTGGATGTATGTTTAGTGTCATTGTAGTGCTGTGAGGTGTTTTCTTTCAGAGCTGACCTCTATTTCGCTCCATCCATGTTCACATCAGTTCTGTCAAGCTAGCTACTTCCTTTTGACTCCAGATTTTTCTAGATAAAAAAAATCAAGAGTACTTTTAAGAGTCCTCCTGAAAGATTTGTTTTATCTTTTCATTTTTTTATGTGGTGATCATGCACCTCATCTCTTGCTTATGCTGCCCGGGGCAGCAGCCCAGCGATACACAGCTGACCGAAGACGCTGCATGGAAAATCATTTGATGGATGAGAAATAACTTGGAAAAACCCTCTATTGGAATTATATGAAATTTATGTGTCTAAAACAAAAATAGAGTAATAGCCTAAAAATATTAGCCCTGCCAATAAAAGCAAAACGCTATATTGTGTTTTTTTCTAAATGACAACCAAAAACTATTCCTGGATATACATCAATACTACAAAATTTATAATAGAGTAGAAGACCATAACAGTAATTCCCTTTAATGTCCCAAAATTGGTAAATTCAAGTTTGACACCATCAGAGTGACAGATTAAAACAAAGATAAAAATGTATAGTTTAAAAACAGAATTAAGAACCTTGCACTGTACATAAAGGGCAAAATTATGTTGCTCAAATACTGTTCAGTTACTAAAAATAACAATTCATGCATTCACAGGATGTGCAGCTATTAGGAATTAGGAACATTAGGAATGTTAAGACTCCCTGAGGTTGTTGATGTAGTTATCGCTGCTGGGAGGAAAGATCTGTGGTAACTCTTCTACATGCACCCAGGATACAGCAGTCTGTCACTAAGGAAGCTCTCTTGTTCGGCAACAGCTTTAAGCCTGGGGTGAGAGACACTGTCCAACAGTGATGTTATTTTAGTCAGAGTCCATCTATTAGGCTAGACATAAACTGCTGATTTGTTTGTTGATTTCACAAACTGAGCTGCTGGAGTGTCCAGTAGTCATATAATCTTTTCCTACCAAAGCTCCCATAAACCTTTTAATTTTATTTAAAAAATAAATAAATTGAAAAGAACTTCAAATGAACAACCAAATTGCTTTGTTGTATGTTTAATTTTAAACTGCTATCACTACTAAGGTTTTTGTGAGCACATTTAAAGAATGCTGGAAGGGAAACCATCTCTAAAGGGTTTCTTTCCAGCTGATCTGATATAATTATATTTAAGGACATAGAGACAGATATTTTAATAATTTTGATACTGCAATAACAACTTCATTACATCTTTGTTCAACCAACATGAAGACTTGTTATCCAAAATGTCAGGTACACAATCTGGATCAAGGAGCTTCTGACCTGGTTAGGATGGCTGATGTGCTTATGTCTGTGATCTTGTCTTCCTAGGGGGAGATGGTAAGAAGTTAGATGATTATCAATCAGTATATAATTGATGTTTAGGCTCCTTTTTAATTAATAAGATCAATTAAATAAACTATTGTACCACAGAGCGAATTACCTCATTTATATTTATGCTAAAAATTGCCTCCATAATATAGGTTGAAATAATTCTACAACACATCACTTGCTGGTATTTAGCTTCATCCATCTTCCTATTGGCTGTAAGCATTTAGATATAAGGGTTAATGATAAAAAAAATCCTGGATATGGTAAAAAGGCAAAATTTATGAATGAATATAAGCACTAGAACCATGATATTTCACATTCAACAAAAGATGCCCAATAATTGGTCCTTAAACATTGCTTCGACGCTGAAAGCAAAGTATAGAGAAAGTGCTTTGTTTGTTTTTTTTGTCCAATGGCGTGCCACATAATGTTGTGACCTCTATTCAGGAAATGAAAAACAGCTTTTTATTTATGAGGTTAAAACTTATTTTATGATAAAATAACTTCCGACTGATTAAGTTGGATGGAAAATTGAATGTTTCAAGGTTTTTTTTTTTTGTGGTCTCAAAAACTTTTTTACTTTTGAGCTCTCACAGTTATAGGAATGGAAGTCCAGTGGTAGAGGCTTAAAACATTTTGGTTTCGATTCCATTGAAGTCAGACATATAAAGGTGCATATCAACAAATTCGAAGACCATCAAATTATTTACTTTTGTTTCCATAACTCCATTTGAACCAAAAACTATTTTATTATACAGACTAATTTCATACATAATCATATATGCAGCATGTTTCTCTCTGTTAAAACCACTGAAAACCCAAATGACAAGCAAGTTTTTTTATAACTGAGAGAAAAACAATTTTAAGGCAGAAATGTAAGCCTATTGAAAATTACATTAGTGCATGCAGGGATATTTGTATGCAGTTAATACTTCTTCAAAACTTCTTTTACATGAATTCATGCATCATGTGCTCCTCTGAGGTGCTAAAAAAGGAACCTACTACTTATATAGTAACACAAAATATTCCTTAAGGCAGGTGTCTAAAACCTTTAGTAGTATGCTACAACTTGTAGCTGCATTTCTGGTCGAATGCACTTGAATCAATTGGATAAAATTATATTCTCATGAAATCAAGTTATTCTAGTCACTAGCAAACTAATTATTTGATTCAGGGGTCTTGGAGTGGATGGACACCTAAAGTTAGGGTTCAAATGTAAAGAGAAGTGAAGTTGTCGGCCAAGCAAGTAGAGATGTTAAGGAATGTTTTGGTTGTGACTTGCACATTTTTTTTTAACTACACATTGTCTTTACATTCAACTTTTTACTACTATGCTTGAAAAAAGCGTGTTATGTAAATGGCTGTTGAGCATGCAACATAACCACCCAGCATACATTTCCTTGTCAAAACAGAAAGTTCCGTAGCTCCCCACCAGGTGCCACTGTTAGCTAATACCAGCCCCCCCCCCATCCCCATTCTGCAAAATACCTCCTTTTCTGCTTCTGTCTCTCCCCCTGCATCCCCTATATGCTTCCCTCCCCTCCCCTCTTTTCCACCTCCATCTTTTTTTCTTCTTGCTTTAAAACAAAGTAATTGCCTGCAGCACAGTTCACAGTCTCCTGCTCTGTCTGACGCAGATCAGGCTCCAGCCAGTCAATCATTATGCTCTACCACAACAGTGAATACCTCATGCGGTTCGAGGAGTCACAGAAACCTGTTGTTGACATAAGTGTGTGAAGGTGCCATTATCTGTGCTGGTATGTGCCTGTGTGCGTTTGTGTGTACATTTGCAGCCACGATTCTTAGTCACTGTTCAAGGCGACTGGATCTAAGCATTTTGCAAGTTTTGAGTCATACTTATGTCTGACAGCGTGCGTTTGTGTCTCCCATACACAGGGGATTAGTGACAAACATTAATCTCCAGTCAGCATTCATCTGTCACTCAGACATCTATAATTCAAAAGCAGACAGGCAGAGGTCTTGCCGGGGTCCACCGTCAAAGAGAGAAGAATTTTTAATATGATCGATTCATTTTCCTCCAATTTATTCTGTCTGTCTTAGCATGTATATCTATGAGCATCTGTGGCTGTGTTGAGTTCAGGAGCGGCTTAATTTAGGATTGCTCAGCGTTGGTGTACACCAAGCAGCAGCATCACATTTCATTTGTGGCATTCACAAAGGGTCCAGCTTCAAAAGATTTTCCAATAAATGTGGATTTAGCCAAAGAGCCACGAAAATGTTATTGCTCTGCAGTTTGATGGCCGTATCGCCTTTTTGCTGACAAGAGAGAACATTGCAGGAGATGACAGGATTTGACAGAGACTGTTTTTTTCTGAGGGTAAAACATGACAAAAATTTGCGTTAAATGACTGGAACTCCAAGAAAAGGAAATCTTTACTCACAAAAGGAAACACACAGTGCCTTGAAAAAGTATTGTTTTCTTTGTTTCCCACAATGTTTTAATAAAACAGATTTTTTTTATAAAGAAAAGCGATTCAGAACATAAAAGACAACATGCATGTCTTCCATATTAAAAAAAATCTAGGCAGTTTGGTGAAACTCTTTATTTTGCCAGGTTTAATTACCAGGTGCACCCAAGTTTTTTTTTTGCATAAAAGTCATTGGATTTTTGTGCTTCCCTTACAATAAAGGTCTCCTTCCCTTGTTTTCAAGAAATTTGCGGTTGTCTCTAGCTTAAATGAAATAATGCAATGTGAGTAATTTAGTGTGAAAAAAATGCTTTCTCGCTCCAGTTTCATGCGGTTGCGGTTTGTGCAACGCTGATGTCTATGTCCAAAAATAACCCACACCTGATTATGGTCAGCCATGTTGTGGAGTTGCTGATGGTTAGCTTCTACCTGTTGAGTTTCAAACAATTAGCTTCTACCGGCCAAGTTGGTCAAGGTAGAGACGCTTTCTACTCTCTACAGGCGGCAAAATCAACATACATTTTCCCTGTGCTGTAGAAAGGAATAGACTTTTTAAAAGTCTCTCGTTTTTGCCCACTTTTTCCTTTTTGTGGCTAATACAGGCTATGGAGGTTGGAGAAAATGTTCACGTCCAGCATTGCTTGTGCAAAGGAGAGTGACAGCTCATGTTTCAAAAAGAACAAGTATTATTCGGTTTCTCAGTGAATGAGAAGTTAAAGTGCAGCTCAGCCAAAAAACTCACTTTTTTTACTGAAAAATTCTATAAATGAGTGTGTAATAGTGCAGGCATGGTATTTTAGAACATTTTATAAAGTTGATTCATTTTGTACCAAAAACTTTACACTGCACTCGAATTTGAATCAGGTTTTGCTACCGTCTCAGCTTGGGTTTCTGACATCAGCTTGGATGTCAGCATCCTGCTGCTGTAGAGTATAAAATATGCTCAGTCTCAGCCATACCTCCATAGCGAGCTGGCATCGAAGAGGAATAAGCTCAAAACAATACAGCTGAGGGCTGCTCGCCTCCTCCACAGAACCTTCCTCCCGCTAGTCTTTTCCCTCTGAAGGAGGAGGAGACAAATATTCAAACTCCTAACTGTCTACCTCTGAGGCAAGCTCACGCCGCTATCGCTTCGCATCTTCCTGGCTGTCTCTGTGTGTGTCTTCCTCCGGTCCCACTGTAGAATCTGTAGGCAGTCATGCCAGGTCACAGCGCAGACCATGCCCAGCCCTCCCCCTTCGTGTTCCGTAGGGCAACACCTCATTTTGAGGCATTTTTCAAACAGAGAATGGGGGGGTTTGACTCCAGTAGGGGGTTGTGTTACATTTTACAATAAATGTAAAATACGTGGTAAATAAATTATACTTTGTGTTGTACCTTACATTTTCATCTTTTATGATAATTTTAATTTATTCTATAGAATTGACACATCAATGGATGTATGAATTATCTCTCTATATATAGAATCTACATCAACTGGGTCTGCTGGTGGCCCACATTTTTCTCTTTGGTCAATTGTAGAATAGTATCATTCAAAAGGCAATTAATAGCCTAACTTTGGAAACCGGACTGATCTAAACCATTCCATTGCAACTCTGTCTGCATAGTTGGGTTTGGTTTCCTGCTGTTCCATCAAGTTCTTATCTGTAGGCATACTTCTTCCCATCACCTCTGTCCAGCTTCCCTGTGCCTGCTGAAGCAAAACACCCCTACATCATAATTCTGCCTCACACTGTTCTCTGTGAGGTTTTCAAAGTGATATTTTTTTTACAACCTTTCTGTGCTTTAAACAAAATGAAAATAAAGAAAGACCAAGGGGTGCAAATCCTCTTGCAAGGCGCTGTTCTCTGCAGTCCTGATCCAGCTAGTTGCTGCGCATACATCATGGAGATATTTTGTACGACTTCCCCACAGTCAGAGGTAAGGCAACTCCAGTTGGAAGTCGGGTAATAGAAACAAGACAACGCAATGTCGAGAAGAACAGGAAGAGAGAGGGATGTGCTGAGATGACAGGAGGAGAAAGAGACTTGTATTCAGATTTACACACCTTGCTTGGTGAACGCTGACAGAAGCAGAGAAAGGCCTAATTAACATAGAGAACAGTAGCGCCCAGAAAGACAGCGACCGGCTGGAATCCAGCAGCAGGATCTCCTGCTGCAAGAAAAGCAGTCCCACCTGAAGCCTTCTCTGCTGAGTTGCTGCACCTTTTCAAACAATCATGCAAAGTCTTGACTTTACCTCTCACTCAGTACACAACAGTGTCTGCTTAGGGCCGCACGTACAAACTGCACAGCTTTTTATCTGCAGGGGTTCAACACATGCATCGTAATTATCTCAACCGTACAATTTTCATGCGATAAGTACTATCATCAAGATATAGGGAAAAGACTCCATGTATTTTGCACAAACTGATGTATTCCACTGATCAGAACTGAAACAAAACTGAGGTAGCTTAATGTGTATATAAAATCCCATTAACTCCTAATGATTAGCATTGGTGTTTTGATAATGGTCTTAATAAAATGGAAGCAATGGTTGTGTTTTATTGTAACTGATTTTTAAATTCAACCCTGTAACCAAACTTCTACTGCAGGGTCATCCAACTCCAAATCTGGAGATGTGCCATCCAGCAACATTTCGAAGCACCCCTTCTCCAGCACTCCTGGACCAAATGAGTGGTTTGCTACCAGAACTGTTCATGGGAGCACTCAGAATTTGCCTCAGGTGTTTTGGAGAGAAGATGCATCTAAAAGATGCAGGACAGTAGCTCTGGAGGATCAGACTTAAGGCTGCCCCTCATAAAACCACACCATTAAGGTTTAAAATGTTTCACAGTCACCAATTCTATATCGGAACTGGTCTTGTGTGCAGATTAAACTCAGCAACAACTATTTTATCATGCTGAAAAGGGCAGATGCTGCTCATCTGATGGCAGTTTTTGTTTATCCAAAAATCTACAGGTGAAACATGAAAAGATAACTAAATTTAGTGAAACTAATAAATGAGATAGACTAATTACATGCAAAGCAAGATATTTCAAGCCTGTGTTTGTAATGGTTTTGATGATTATGGTTCACAATTTCTGAAAACCCAGAATTGAAATTTTCAGAAAATTTGAATATTACAATATAACAAGGTTTTTAAATGGAAAGATGTCAGACCTCTGCAAAGTAGCATCATGCTTATGTACTCAGCACTTAAATAGCACTGCTTTTGCATGTATTTATGCCTCAGTGCTGCATAGCTTGGATGCTATCAGCCTGTTGCACTACTGAGGTGTTTTGGAAAACCAGGATTTAAGTGCAACTTTCCCCTTTAGTCCAGTCCCTCTGAAGTACGATGGGAGAAATATTCCACCTCATAATCCCCCCCTTTTAAGGCAATTGAGCTAACATTGCTATTGCTTTACATCTTTCTGGCTGTCTGTGTGTCCCTCTGTAGAAGCTGTAGGCAGTCATTTCAGTTCACAGCGCAGACCACGTCCAGCCCTTCCCCTCTGTCTTCTGCGAGACGCCTCATTTTGAGCCAGTTTTCAAACTGAAAAAGTGGGCGGATTTGAAATCTGGTAGGGGGTGAGTCACACTTTCAATAGCGTCCTTTAGCTCTTCTGCATTGTTTGGTCTCATATCTCTCATCTTTTCCTTGGTAATGCCCCAACCAAGCCCAGCAATTTAATGGTCACTGAACTTTTGGCAGTGTGGGCAGGTGCCAAGTCCTGCTTGGCAATTATATCTTTATCTCCATAAAGCTTCTCTGAAGAAGGAAAAGCATGAAGTGCTCAAAAGTGTGATGGTAGAGGTCTGCATTGACTCTGGACCTAATAAAACACAGTTGGCAAACACCATCAGATGACTTGGCTCCCCAAATCAGCACAGACTGTGGAAACTTCACACTGGACTTCTCTAATTCCTCCTTCAGACTCTGGGACATTGGTTTGCAAATGAGATACACAGTTTTGCTATTTATTTTTTTTAGCCTTTATGTCGCTCTTGATGCACTAACTCCAGCCTCAGTCCACTCCTTGTGAAGGTCCTAATCACTTTTGAATTACTTTTCCTGACAATCCTGTCCAGGCTGCTTTCATCCCCGCTGCTTGTGCACATTTGTCTTCCACACTTTTCCCTTCCACATAACTTAATATACTTTAATACAGCACTTTGGGAACATCCAACTTCTTTTGCAATTACCTTTTGAGGATTCCCCTCCTTATGGAGGTGGTCAGTGATGGTTTTCTGCACCACTGTCAGGTCAGCAGTCTCCCCATGATTTTGAGTCCTACTGAACCAGAGAGATCCTTTAAGGCTTAGGAACCCTTTTCAGGTGTTTTGGATTAATTAGCTGATTAGATGGTGATACTTTGAGTCTAAAATATTGAACCTTTTCACAATATTCAAATTTTCTGAGATTTTGAATTTATTATTTTCATAAGATGTAAGCCCTAATAATCAAAATTATAATAACCAAAGGCTTGAAATATCCCACCTTGCACAAGTCAATTTCATGTATTAGTTTCACCTTTTAAGCTGAATTACTTGAAATTAAGTTTTTCATTTCATACTCTTATTTTTCAAAATTTTCACTTGTATTATCAGACCAGAGAATAAGACCATTAGTTATCGAATATGAAGCTGTCTATTTTTCTTAGAAAAAAAAGCTTGTTAACCAAAAAAAAAAACAAGGAAAGTAAAATATTTTTTTATCTAATTTGTTTTTATTTTATTTCTCAATGCTTTAGCAGTTTCACTGTTTAAAACCTTTTTTTCATTTTTTATCCCAGAATTTCTATAATTTTTTTTTTCGACATCTGACAAAGAAGTTCCTCCATTTTACACGTTTTGTCAGCCTGTGCAGCAATCGGTTTCAGCTGATGTGAAATAAAACCGCTGTACACTACATTTTCTTTACTAAGGGAACATTTTCTGTTCCACTATGCAGTGCAGAAAGTTTCAATTAAAAATTGTAAAACACAGAGAAATGGCTGATACAGCTTGAGAGTTTGCCACAGCACAGTGGGGGGATGAATCTGCAGTTCTTTGCCTCCTTTTTTACATCTTTCTCAAGTATCTATATGTTTACCTTTAAAACTAGATTAAAATCAGTTTGATAGCTGTTGTCGACTTTGATTATATTTTCTGTGCTGTGTTGAAGTTCACATTAATGTTATATATTTAAAAACTTTGCACATTTGTTTAATAAAAGAAGAAGCGAGACAGCTGAATTCCTCTCCAGGTGATTTATTTGAAGGATCAAGGCAGCTGCATCATGCTCAGACAAAAGTCCAGTCCTGGACAAGAAAATGACAATGTACTGCCAGACAGAAGAAAAATCTGTTTTATACGATAAGAATAACATGTCAGTAAGATCACAATGGCGGTCCAGTTCATTCTCAGTCAAAACGAACTGTTCATGCGTTATCCAGCTGATGCTATCCGCTGAATGACCTTGTTGCCTTTGCTGCTGCCTATCAGGTGGATAGGATCTCCAAAGTTACATACCATATCTCCTCAGCATCAGAGACAGAACAGTCGTCTAGTCCTGACCTGTTCCACATATGTATTCATCCCTATCGACAGTTGTCTCCCTTTAAATGAAAATATTTTATTAACAGTATCAAAGGGAGGCTTCAATCAAAATTGACTGTATGACTGAATCCTACCTAGGACAACTTTATAACAACTTGGTGTTTTAGCATATCCAGATGGGCTTCATTATGTACAGCAGTGAAATTCATTAGCTCAAATTTTGCTTTAAAAATGTTGTTGGAAAGATAATATAGGTTTATTTTAAAGTGGATTTAAAAACATTATTAGTTTATTGTTCGTAGAAAGTAAGCTACTCCCAGCCCAATAACAATATTCAGAGAAGCTCGAATCCACTGGCAACTCTGAATAAATTCTTGGGTACGTGTGTATGTGTCTGT
The DNA here is from genome assembly GCA_028564705.1 of Apricaphanius iberus. Classification (NCBI taxonomy): domain Eukaryota; kingdom Metazoa; phylum Chordata; class Actinopteri; order Cyprinodontiformes; family Aphaniidae; genus Apricaphanius; species Apricaphanius iberus. The sequence continues at coordinate 2,870,078 of JAPXFQ010000314.1, forward strand.
TTTGGATGTCTCTACATTTCTGTGCCTCTCTGCAGTTGACTGCTTGGACAGACTCCAAACTTTCTAAATTCTTAACAGGATGGAGCTGCTTCAAAAATGAGTGAGTTACAGATTTTTCCTTTAAAACGCAATATGATGTGAATTAGTACCAAATAAGGTGCGGATAATAGCATGATTTGTTTAGAATTTGTTTATAATATTACGTACATAGAACTCTCCACATTTAAAGCATTTTTTCATTTATAGAACCACCCTATATCCTACAAGATTATTTCCTTTTTTAACATAACTTTTTCCTTAGTACCCTTAATTTATAATGTTTATTGCTCCAAATAGGTTTCTCAAAATCCTCTTAAAAAAAGTAGCATATCAAAAATATGTCAATCATTCATTTAAAAGACTAAAAGCTTAAACCACGACATGATGTTGACAGTTGTTTACACATACAAAATTATAAACCTATGCACATTCAGTTTCCACTTTGAAAGTATACTAAAGTGTTTCAAAAGGTCAAACATACCCTTAATATTTCAGCACTCATGAGATAGAGAGTAAGGGTTTTTCTGGCCTGTTCCATTGATAAAATCTAAAAGAAAGACTCAAATACAGAGGTGACCACAGAGAGGAAGTCAACAGCTAAAACAGGATATAGAGAAAGACAGGAATAGTGCTTGTAAATTGAAAAAAAGTCAGGGCAAATGGAGGTTGTTAAATGTGCTATCTGGCAGGCCTTTTTTTGAAGCAACTGTGGGCAACATGCTGAGTGCAAATTTCTCTTTTGGCTCTCAGGGACACTTGTGTTTCCGGAGGAGCTGGTCGGAAAAATTACCTTCATACTCATTTGCCTCTTCTCCATCTGCTGGATCGCTACATTACAAATCTCGCTACTCCGTCCAATAAAAGCTAAAAAATCCGACTGACATTTTGAAAATATCTGCTGCCTTATTTGCATGAAACTGTCAGGGCCTCAACTTCCCGCCGTCCTGTCATTTAACCTAATTTCTGTCCAGAACAGCCTGCCCTTGTTTTTTTCAATCAAGCTCGAGTGGCTGTAAATTATTTCGGCAGACTGCAACAATTTTTAAAGTGAGAACCACCAAAACTAGGAGAAGTTTTGATACCCCATCATTTTTCCAGATTTTATGTTGTAACCACATTCTTTCATGTTTTAAAGTGAATTGATTACATGAGAGAGACTATTACAAATTATGCAATATAAATATTTAAAAACTATTTTGGACCCCTTTACTCTGATACCTCTAAACAAAATCGTGAAGGCATTCAACTCAGTGTAAGTCCAGCTTTTCTATGAGGGTCCCAGAAATTTGTGAAATGTGGCAATTGGACATCCCAAAGGTGGCCGCACAATCTTTCGGCCAAAAATGGTTTATGGAAAACTATTTGTCTCACAAAACACAAATTTGACCCTTATTGAAGGAGTTGCAAGGAGAAAGCTATGCTTGAAAGAACACCTAAAGTCCTGCTTCAAATTTTCCACATGCCAGGTAGGGGAAAAAACAGATATGTGGAGGAGATGGTCTGGTGAGAAGAAACCAAAAGTAAACAATACTCCTTTAAATGGAAAGTACTTCATATATGATTGAAGTAATGCTCCTCTCAAGAGGGAAACACAGTGGGAGCATCATGGTATGGGGATGCTGTTGTAATGGAGGAATTGATATAATAGTAACTGGTGTACAGATGACGCTTCACAGTGGGTGTCAGTCAGAACTCTAAAACTGAACCTTGTAGTTGTTTTGTCTTCTATTATAACAATGTAAATGAATATAATAACAATGTAAAACCAGTACACTCTTATGGATACAATTTTTGTTACATTTATTAACCAACTAATAAGAAATGTCCAAAATATAATGTAAAAAAAATGCCTTAAGACTTCACTGACATATATAGCCTGGTTAATTTACAGACTATGAGTGAGTGGCAGCTGGCCAATAGACGGCGCTAGGGCACCGCCCTACAACTCACCACTTGCCACATTACCTTGAATAAAACGTGATTTTTAAAAATAATAACATACAAATATTTTGAAATATGTTTTCTTTCAGATGTGAAACATAAATATTTAATACTTTATGTTGAGTTGATTTGTTACACTGATCAGTAATGTTTGATTGAGGATGTATTTCTTCCTTGGGGCGCAAACATCTTTGCCCATAGACTTGTTAAAAGTTGTACATGCGCAGTAGCTCCTCTTCAATACAAGAGATAGGATGATTTGGGGCGCTAGACAGGCGCTAGGCAATAGACAGGTCAATCCGCAAGAGTTGGAGAGGAACAAAAAGAGACGCAAAAGTGAAAAATAATAATTAATTTTTATATCACTCAAATCCATACAGTTTGTGTTACAAAACATAACAGGAGAAGCTTGAGGTAAAATATCTCGGACCAGATCATCAGCCAAATATTAAGATCAATCTTCAGTACTACGAGAGAATAAAATTGACATATTTATGTTGATGATTCATGCATATTGGCTCACTGTATAGCTTCAGTACCTTTTATAGTGAGTTACCGCTGTTACACATACTTTCCACTTTACGCATATAGTCTATGTAAATAAATCAATTAAAGAAGAAATTATCAGACACTACAGTCAATGCATGTCACTGACCAGGAGCTGCCTGCATGTAGAAAGGTTAGTTATGCTATGGAGCGTGACTGCGGCCATTGCTACTGTTTAAATGTGCTCCAGAGTGCCTGATGTGTGCTAAACACCGGCACTGCTGCTGCTATTCTCCCCTGGATTTTCCTGCAGCTGAATTGTGGTTTACGGATCAGGAAACAGTTCATTCAAAGGGTCTTTTTCTCTTCTGATCGTTTTAATTGGAGAAATGTTACCTTGTTTTAAAACTGTGGCTGAAGTGGCACTTCATTCTCGTCTCCAGTGTGGCATCCATCCATCCATTTTGAGCAGGAATACAGAAGTTGGTTGGAATGGAAAAATTGGGCAATACTGTGAGAGATGGAATAAAGATTTGAGACTGGGGCGTAGGTTCAAAATTTAGCAACCCAACAGCTCTAAATGTTCAGCCAAGACTACAAAGGAACGGTTCATGCTAAAGCATCTGTGTTTGTTAAAATAGCCCAGTCAAAGTTCAAAACTATGATGTTGAAACTTTAAAAGGGATCTTCCGGTACATTCTCCACCCAATCTGATTTAGCGTCAGCAAATAACTTAGGTGTCAAGATGTGCTTAAATGTACCCTGGTTTACCTTATTTATGCACATATGTGTTGAAATGTCACTCCTTTAATCAGTATTTTTCTGTTATTGTAAACACAATCATAAGCAAATGTGTTTATAAAATAGCATTTGCATGAACCTGTGTAATACTGTTTGGAGTGCCGAAGATGTACTGTGGTAGTAGACAGTTTTGAAGTCCAGACTAGCTGTTAAAGCTAAGACCAATTTATGTGTCATCAAAAATACCATTTAGTGGCCTTAACCTATTAGCAAATACTCACTTTAAAAGCAGGCAAGCTAACCCTATAAGATACTGCTATCGTATTTGGTTGCAAAACTCCCCCTCAGAGAGCACCTGCTACAATAGAAATGCTAATTACTTGCGCATGTAAACTGGAATTTTATGGATCCAACATCAGACAACACGCTGGCCTAAAACATGAGTCAATACTCTTGGTTTTCGTGCGACCTGATCCCCACTGTGAATCCTCATTTGCATTTTTTTCCCCTCCACACACACATTCCTGCAGTGTACCCATCTGTCTGGATGTGTGAAGCCAGGTGTGCTTGTACTCATTTGTTTTCTCCTTTTATTTGGAATGAAATTGTGTTATTAATGCTAATTTGAACAGTGATGTTGGCCACAGCCAGAGAGTTTGCTCTCACAGCAATCTGAAACACACTTATATGGGCATGGCGCATGACGTGGGCATCATGGTAAGGATGGTTTTTAAAGTTGGTGGTGGTGGGTGGGGAGGGGTATCTTATTCTGGATGGTAGCTTTTAACACAGTTCTTGTATAAACTCACATTATAGCCCCTGGCAGAGTCAGGTTACAACTCAGTTGTGCTTGGTTTTATGGGCCTCTTGACTATAAAATTCATCAGTTAATGTTCTAGCTCTGGAATGAGATGACTTTATTTCTTTTTTACATAAAAAAGACATGATTACAGATGATTGAGCCACATCTTTAAATAATTTCATCAATACTACCTGAATATCACATATACCACAGGGATTTCTCTCATTATTTGATCAAAAAGTAGACTTCTTGGGACATAAAAGACAATAGCCAAAGATGAATAGGGCAAATTGTATGAATACTGACCAATTACTGCTTTACAACAATGTAATTCCATGGAGACCCTTACCTCTCCTCCCTCTACAGCAAATTGTTAGTGTACACAGGAGTGGTGACTGGAAATCAATGTTCATGCTTGTTCTGGGTTGCCTTTTCCACCTGTATGTGTAGGGCCTTTTATTTCCCCCCTTATTAAATGACAAGTTGTATATTGTGTCATTTGTACTTCAATTGTTTAGAAACAGCAGATTGATTATCTGTATAAAGAAGTAAAAATTGTGGGGAAAAAAAAGTTTAGCTGGAGACAGGGTCGAATAATGTTTTATAAAGTTCTCAACTGATACCCCTGCTGCCACTTTTTCTTTATGTTTGTTACAATAAGCCCTCAGGATCTTATGAAATGATTTATTTTAGCAAATTTATACTAGACTAGACCGCTCTCAACCTCAGAGGCAGAGGTTGCAATCTAAAGCTAAAATCTAAATCCAAAGCTGGCCTTTTGAGTAAACACTACGTGTAAAAGAGAGCAGGTTTTAGTTTAAAAACGTAAATATAACATCTGCTTTCTTCTATTGCCCTTTTTAGAAGGATAGGCAGCATGGATAATGGGTGGATGGAGGTACCTGTGTTGATTTTCTGTATCTTTGTTCTTTGATGTATTATTGCATCTCATTTTAATACACTTTTGCAATTTTCATTTAAATTTTTAGCTAAATGCTACCAGAAGTTGTAAAACTTCTTGGAGTAGAAAAAACAAAACAAAAAACCTCTTCCTCAAATGCATCTTTTTAGATTCCTTGCTTAACCACTCAATGAGTAGAATTTGCCACTTTTTTGTTAATCTATCATTCTTACAGATAAATCTGAACATCATCTGCAAACGCTCTTATTTTTGTTCTTGCCTAAAATAGTTTTAAAACATTTGTTCTGATAAAAACTTGTTATATATAACAATATTTTTGATCACATTACTTACTTGCCACATTTTTATATGAAATCAACCCTTCATACTTGCAGGTTTTTGATAATGAATCCTTTAACTTTGGCAGAAAAACGTTTTTATCATCTAAAGAACCTAATTAAACTACTGTGCTAATGAAGTCAGTTTTTATATCCATGTGGAAAGGATTGAAAATCAGTTATTCGAATATGCTTTCTATTAATACAAATATTTTGATAAACTATTTTCATATCTCCCATTTTAGAACAATGTTTTTCTGTTTCATATAACAGTTATAGTATCTCTAAAATATTCAAAAGTATGTTCTTTTTACATTTTAGTTTAGACTTTTTCCTAAGAATTACAATGCCTTTTGATTTCGTGTAATATTTTAAATATTCCACTACTTCTTGTATGAAGACTTTGCAAACTTCAAAGTGCATTGTCCACTGATAGGCATTCACATTCTCTTCACCTGTGGCATAGAACTCAAGACATAGAGGCAGACACTGCATCTCTTGGAGCCAGAGTGCTGACTGCGTCACTCAAGGGCACAACCTCTGTCACACACACCACAGCCGACCCGTCAACAAAACACATGCAAATCCATGCTCTCTCCCTGAGAGAAGGCACTTGCATATGGATCTACACGCACATGCAGACCGTCATCACTTCGCTGCTCATCTTTGTTCCCCCCACGCTGTCCGGTATGGTCCAGGTTGGTTGCCTGGAGAGTGGAGACAGGCCGAAGCTGTCCGCTCCACTTAGTGTCATTGTCTGGCAGCAAACCTACAGGGTCGAGCTCAACCTCACTTCCTCTAACCTGTCTCAGTGGGGCCTGATTGATCTTGCCTGGCACTGGAGAGGCTAGTGGAATGGGGAAGGGGAAACTGCAACCCTCTGCAGATTTGGATCAAGACTACGGTGACATTACTGAACAAGTGGATTCCAGTGGATTGATGGATGTGCTATAATTTCGGATATGTAACAATTATTGCCATTTGATCGCTTTATCCAGCTCTCTTTCTCTCTTAGGGCTGATGCATGGTCAAGCACATAGCAAGCTCAAACACAGCCACATCTCTTTAACAGCTACCAATGTTGCAAGTTATTCCAATTAAAAATATGAGAGTGGTTGGTAATGTTCACCATAGCTGCACTTCAACTGTGAGAGAATGAATGTAAAAAACTCCAGGAACTCACAATGTGTGAGTTTTAAATACTTTATTTGTATAATGCTGTTGAAAATACATATTTAATTAATAACAAAGGATCACCTCAATACTCTGGAATGTAACCTTTGTTGTGACAGACGTCAAACATTTCCTCTAGGTCTCCGCCAGGATTGCACACACTGTAGGTGGTATTTTGGCCCATTTTTCCTCACAGCTCTTCTTAGAGCTTGGATGTTTTGGTGCTGATGCTGGTCAACTTCATCCACAGATTGTCTGTTGGATTGAGGTCTGGAGACTGGTTAGGCCACTCCAGAACCTTGAAGTTCTTTTTATGATGCTACTCCTTCATTGCATGGTTGTTGTGTTTGGGATCATTGTCATGCTTTAAGAGTCACCCACGTTTCATGTTTCATACTCACACTGATGGAAGAAGGATTTTGTCCAAAATGTCATGATACCTGGCCATCCTTTTCTTAATAAAAATAGGTAATCCTGTCCGCTTTACAGAAAAGCAGCCCCAAGGCATGATGTTTCCACCCCCATGCTTCCAAGTGGGTATGATGTTCTCGGGATGCAATTCAGCATCCTTCCCCCTTGACACACGATGAGTGGCATTTATAAGAAAGCGTTCTGTTTTGGTCTCATCTAACCAAATGACAGTCCTCCCAAGGGTCATCCAGATGGTTTCTGGTAAACTTTAGACGGGTCTAGAATTGTGCAGGCTTAAGAAGGGGGACCTTTTGAATGCAGTATGATTTCAATCCGTGACGGCAAGGTGTGTTACTAATAATTTGTTACAAAGGTACCAGCTTTCTTTAGGTGATTGCCCAATTTGCCCAGTGTAGTTCTGGGATGTTTTCTCACAGTTCTTAACATCATGTGTACCTCCAGGTAAGATCTTGCATGGAGCCTCAGATTGAGGATTGTCAGTGATCTTGTATTTATTCAATTTTCTAATAACGGCTTTAATAGTTGATCTCTTTTCACAAAGCTAATTGCCTACTGTATATTATCTCAACCCAGTTTTGTGCAGTTGTACAATCTTGTCCCTGGTGTCCTTGGAAACCTCTCTATAATTGTCAATGGTGGAGGTTGGAGTCTGACTGTTTTAAGCCATGGACACATGTCTTTTATATAGATAACAGGTTCAAACAGATACCAATGACACACGTACAAATGGAGGTCACAAGGGCTTATTAAAGAAGAAGTAACAGGTTTGTGATGTCCAGAATTCCTGCTTGTTTGTGTGCACTAAATAGTGATTTTCTTCACTACTATACAAATAAATTCTTGAAAAATAATAAAATGTGATTTCCTCCATTAGTTTTACTCTTTTCTAATAGTTGTAGTTTACGTAGGATGAAAATTACAAACCCCTCTCATCTTTTTAAGTGGGACAAATTCCACAATTGGTAGCTGCCACATGCTTTTTCCCCACTGTAGAAAAACAAAAGCAAAAAAAAAAAACATTGGAAAAATGTATTTACATTTGAATGTCCTATACACAAGTGTTGACTTATACACAATATCAGCTATAACAGCCTTTTAAAAATTATATAAAAGGCTAGTGGCAAGTATGGTTGAGAGTCTTGACCTTTGACAGTTTGATAAAGTTGACTGAAGCTAATGATTCAATATCCAAACGTCTAACTGAAAGACCTTGAATATACCTTAGAGGCCACAACGTTGCTGAGAGAATACCTAAAGTGTACTTTTGAACTCCTACCTCATGCATGTAAGATGTTCAGCTGGAGTACATTGCAAACATGTTATTGGAGTTGTATTTTAGACAAAGTTTAATCTTTTTTAAACAAAGTGTTAATGTCATCAAGTGTTACCTTCACCTATACCCAGCCCATCCTTCCATTCATTGTCTATGCCTGCTTATTCTTGCAAGGTTGCTGGGAAGCTGATGCCTACCTCCATCTGTCATTGACCAAGCGACAGCCTAGAAAGGTTGCCAGTTATACAGTTATTCACACCTATCCCTTAGTGTTATATTCAACATTGTTAAGGATATTGGTAGATATTTTCCAGGGGTAAAAAATGCTGTTTTGGATTTGGCGTTTTAGGAAATATAACTACTAACTTCATTGCTTTGAACAGTATCAGTTGATAGAAAATAAATAAATAAAAACACACCAGTATGCTCTCATGAGTTTATTTTTTAGTAGTCTTTTGCTACCATTCTTGGTGTTTAGCAGGAATCGTTTATCCATAGTGACGACTTTTGTTCAGTAATGTGACTGCATTAACTGAGATTTACAGGTATAAACCACAAGAAGGCTTTGACTTATGAAGCATCACATGCTCCACTTACAGCAGGGCCAGAAGTGCTTAGCAAGACACAAATATGCTTAATATTTTTTGCATTTTTGTGAGTTACTGCATATAACTGGAATATTTCAGGTACAATTGTTGTTAGGAACTTCCCATGTGAATAGTATCTTTATAGGATAGTTATACCTGGTAATTGTCACAAATAACAAAATTTTTTCCAAATAGTACAAATTTATCTTAATTTTCTTATTTAGTTTTCATTTTGGTGTTAATTTCCCCACTGTTTACCCAACTACTGGCTGTCTTTCTGATGTGGAAGTTGCAATGAGTCAAACTGGAGATGGCAGGTGTATGCAGAAGAGTTGACTCACTAGATGTGAGTGACCCCACCTGCTCACTGCGGTAGCCTGCAGCCAACATCCACCCCTCCAAACATCTTGGGACATTCTGAAGGGGTGTTGCTGGAGTTAGATTTAACACAAAGACTGAGTGCATCTCCAGATGGTGAGTTCACCTCTGACACCCAAATGGCCAGAGTTGCTCGAGGGTCCTCTGTAATGAGAGAGGGACCTGCTGAAGTGTCCAATTCAATAAGAGCTCTTCACCATTAAAACTCACAATACTTCTGAGTAAACTGAGGCCCAAACAGAAGCCAGATAATCACAAAAACTGCACTCCTGCCACAGTGCCAAAACATATTTTTTGACAAATATTTAGAAAAATATCCAGCTGAAAGGTCTGTAGCCTGATGTTTGTGTTTCCCAAGTGATTGATGAGCTCCTTATCAATTCCTACACGTTCCTAGGCTAAATGGAGCCTCTATGACAACCCAAACAACGAGAATCAGGGAGAAGGAGCAACAGTGCATCATTAACACACTGTTGCCAAGGAACCTGTATTGTTAAAAGTAATACATCTACAGCTTTTGCATCCAGAGGAGCTGGAGAAAAAATAAAATAATACTTTTCTGGGCACCAAATGTGGCAATCTTGGAAGAGCAAAAGGTGAGATTCAGCGCAGAATAGAAGGAATAGCTACAGATTTTTTGTTTGAAAAGACATCACTTAAATTATTTATTTTGTGCTGTTGCAAAATCCTGAATCCAGCCTTAAATGAAATACATCTTTGTGTCTTTAGCTACCACAGATATTTTCTTTCTTCCTGGGCAGTCTTCACTGAACAACTTGTGAGCAATAATGCTGCCAGAGCTGTTTTGCTTATGGCTTCTCAGTTGAACACAGTCGTGGTCAAGAATTAGCAAATCAGTTCGCTCACAGTATTTCATTGAGATCAAACTGACACAAACTGCTGGAACCACTGCCAGATCCGTGAATCATAAAATTGGAGTCATGGTGTGTGGGTAATGAGCCAACATGAGAGGGGAACATAGGATGACAGCTGCTGCACTGCCACTACAGCCCATATGGGGTGGTTACTGTGTTGAGACATGTTGAAGCTGGATGGGGGGGGGGTGCAAAGAACCATTGATACTGACCTCAATAGCTGCAACCATTAAGCAATGAAAAACTGTAAAAATTCACCTCTAGTAAATAGTGCAGTTCATTTACTGACAGTACAACCATAAAGAGTGGAAGACTCGGTAATAACATCAGTTTTCTTCAAAATGATAATTTATAACTTTACTTTCTAAAGTTTTCAAACCATAAAACTATAAACTTTCATGTGTTTTACTGGAATTTTACACGATAAACAAGATAAAAGTGAGATTTGGCTGTATAGTGGAGTGTTAATGATACATGGTTTTACTTTTTTCTTCAAATATAACTCAACGGAATATATTTGATATTTATTTAGTCTGAAGATGAAAGTGTTTTTATAATTGGTGTTAAGAAAGACATTTAACCAAATTAAAACAAATTGTTTTTGACTCTTTATTTTGCTAAAGACATCCTGAAAATGCATACTTGAAGGAGAGTTCATAATATGAAAGTTGTACACCATTCATATTTGGAAAAATAACTACTTTGTATTTAACCTCTTATAGTCAGAATGCACTAAATAAAATCCAGAGCAACCAGCCAAGTCAGTAGTAAATACTCCAACTATGTTTAAATAAATGTGGATGATCTAAAAATGTGTGGTTTAAAGGTCACGTGAACCTCTTGGTCAGGTGTGTGCCCTCAGTGTCTATGTGTAATTTTATTCCAGTTTACATCCAGCTGTTCTGTTAAAGTCACGAGGTTTGTTAGTAAACAAAAAGTATTATCAAGACCAACAAAGAACATGACAGAGTTGCTACAACGATTAGCTTTTCTCAGAAGTGACTATAAAGCTTGTTGGATTGATAGATCAGCTTTAATGGCCAAGTATGACACATACAAGGAATTTGATTCCGGCAACTTTTCTCTCCAGTACAGAACTTAAATAAGTGAAATAAAAAAAGAAATACAAATATGGTGGTTTTGGCGTACAAAGCTCTATAACACCGGCCTGAGGGGAGGAGCCTAAACAGATTGTGGCCAGGGTGTGAGGGGTCAGTGGTGATTTTACTGGCCCGCCTCCTGACCCTGGCCGGGAATAGGTCCTGAATGGAGGGAATATCATTACCTATGATCCTCTCTTAGGACCTGACTGTTCTCTGCAGTCTGTCCCTGTCTTGCCTTGTGGCGGATCCGAACCAGACAGAGATGGATGAGGTCAGGACAGACTGGACTATTGCTGTGTAGAAGATGGTCAGCAGTTCCTGAGGCAGGTTGAACTTTCTGAGCTGACGCAGAAAGTACAGCCTTTGCTGGGCCTTCTTCCTTATAGCGTTTATGTGGGAGGTCCACTTCAGGTCCCGTGTGATGGTGGATCCTAGGAACCTGAAAGACTCCACTGTGGGGACTGGCCTGTTGGTGATTACCAAGATATAAGAGAGAGAGATAAAGCTAATAGTGCACAATCTTGGAAGAAAACCTGTAAGAGGTGAAAATTGTGTTATCAAATAAAATCCTCTTGCTGTACTTTGAAGGGTGTTCAAATAAAAAATGCATAAAAAATGTGAAAAAGCTGGAGGAGCATATATAGATTTTTGCAAGGCAAAGCATTTCATGCATACTAAGAGTTATTTCCCCAAATTTACACATTAGAAATAGACATAATTATATGGCAATTTCCCTGTGCATTTAGTGTTTGCTGGTTTGGGTTACTGCAGAAGTGGAAAGAGCTGATTTGGAATCGGAGCAGAATCCCACCTTTGGCAAACAATTCTACAATCAAGGCCTCTTCAAATACTCTGCCATTCTATTTCCTCTCTGCCAGCCTAAGGGTTCTGCTGCCGCCAGTTTCTGCATTTCAAACCAACCGGTGTGCCTCTTTATGGTTTTTCCAGTCTCTTCCCATGCTCATTCTTTGCTCCAGGACTTGTCTGCATTGGCCTGTTCTCTACATTGCACCACTGCCTCTTTGGAACCATATTTCTTAAACACTCTTGTTTGACAGCCCAGTAACTCAGCTCCTGGCCAATCCACCTTGCTGACACCAAACCCCATCTTCGATTTGGTGTTTTTCCTTCTCTTGAGGCTCTCATCTTTTCACCAAAACTAACTTCCAAACCTATAACTGTCAACTGTAATGCAAGCTCTTGTCAAATCAGCTACGTGGCGGCCAACAACAAGTTAGATGCATGCATTTGCCCAAACAACAATCCTCCCTGAACACATTTATCCTAGGAGATTGTGAGAAGCAATGCTCCTCTGAGAAAAACATATGCTATGCTCATGCTCCACTAGCTTCCTGCCTTGAGTGTATTCCACATCATACTGTATGATGTATTATGAATGCGTATGAATTATTATTTTTACAGCATTTAACCTCATGTGAATCTTAATGTAATTAACAAAAATAGGGATCATCCCAGAGAAGCACTTAAGCTTTTTATTAACCCTGGCACTTGGGTAATGATGCACCCATGAAAATCTAGTATGTGTTAAATCTTTGAAGACGTTGCTTAGTTGTATCCCCTTCGTGGGCTTGCGGTATCATAAATAAAACATGATACTGCTGCCTATGGATTGTTAACACCCTGAAAGCACGCACACACATATACTGTACACAGACGCTGTAATTAGAAACTTGTCAAATGTGCTGTGCACGGCAGCGCTGTCTTCTACATGTTCCCAAACACCCACATGCTTTGAGAAGGAGAGATTCAACTCTGCGTCAATAGTAAAGGGGAAATATTTATTTATTTCTTAGACGTCTAATTTCACCAAATTTACTTTGACAGTGCTTTTAAAGGTATCAAACTAATGACTCATTGTTAGTCTGTGACAGCATCTGCTGCTGTTGTCCTCCGTTAGGCTAGTAATGATAATAACTGCGACCTGGGATGAAAGCCTGGTAAATAATGATGAACACAAATTCCAATGCTTCTGTTATGTTGTTTGCTTGTACAGAGATATTTTTTTTTACCTCTTTACACATATCTTATGCTTTTTTTCTTTGTTTTTTTCCTCACAATAAAGTTTCCGACCATCAAAATGACATCTCAGACGAAGAGAACCTACGAATATACAAAATGGTCTTTTCATTTCATGATTTCAGTGAAGGGAAAAAGTTATTCTAACCAATCTGGTTTTATGTGATAAAGTCACTGCCATTCTAGTTTAATACATTTTTGGAAAGCTGAATTCAATTTATTTAGCCTTACACAGGTCTGATTACTTCCTGACATGTAGAATCAAGAAATCCCTTAAATAATACTTGCCTGACAACACGTAGTAGGCTGAAAGTTCTCAAAAGGTTATTATGCTCTTTTCAAAAGACCATTTAACAAAAGATGAAAAACAAAGTTACTGAGATGATTCTGAGAAGGGTTACAGAGTCTTCCACAAAGTTACAAAAGAACTGAGAACATTTAAAGCTCTGCTGACTCTATAAGCCTTTCCTTATTATGGCACCACTCAACTTAGCTCATCTCTACGCAGTTTGGGTGGTTTTCCATTACAGTTACGTAGCAGCTCTTGTGGATTGTAATATAGTTTGGGGCCCCCAAGGTTCGAAAATAGGCAAAGCAAGTTTATTTGTAGAGCAGAGTTCATACACAAGGCAATTCAAAGCGCTTCAAAGTTGCATAAATTAAGAAAATAGATAAACAGAAAAAGAAATCAACTTAAAAAAATAATTAATTACAATAAAAAGCAAGAGTACAGGTAAAATACTTTCAATTGTCATATGCGTGGGTAAAAAGAACAGTTTTCAGAGTTGAGGCTTGTCTCACATCCTCATGAAAACTGTTCCTGAAACTGAAATACAGCCTCTCCGTGTTAATAATATCTCAAAAACTAAACCTAAAATCAGTCATATTTTTACATTATGAGAGAGAAAAGAAGTAGCTGAAGAGTTTGATTAAATGTTTATGGTGTGAAAAACTCATCTTATTGAAAAAATAAAAACCGATACCGATAATTACCGATATTACATTTTAATGCCAAAATCGGCCGATAATGACTTTAGGCCGATAATATCAGACATCCCTAAATGAGAGTCATTGGAGAGATAAAAGTTATTTTCTGATCCAGTTTGAAATGCGCCGTGGATCGAACATATGATGTCCGTGAATTTTAAAAACTAATTTTGATGCAGAGAAAACGTTGATTTTTGACCGGTGGCAAAACTTACTTTAGTTTTTGTGTGAAAACGTACAAATACAGAAGAAAAAGGAGAGTGAGGGTTGTAGTCTCCAGGCCGAAGAAAGGAGCATTAAACACGGAGAAAACCTCTATAAATCTGAACACGTGGAAAGTAGTAGCTATGTAGGGATTCAGCTATCTGTGGAGTGAGAGCTCTACAAGCTCTAGGTGAGTGTTCTACGTGCTATAGCTAGTGCTTAGTTCCCGTTAGCCAAATGGCGTCTTCTGACTTTTGATTTTTGTGGGCATTTTAAATGTGAATTTTTACAATCAAATAAATCTCAACCCACTGGGCAAACACATTTGAAATGTACATAATTAGTTATCATTTAAATCGAAGTATTACATATGTGTGATTCAGGACATAAGACAAAGTGGACCAGAAAATAACTTTTATCGTTTTATTGACTTCCATTCATTATTTTTTGGGTTTGGGGATCCACGGGCCAACTGAAAGGAAAGGAGACTTAGGCTCTCCATTGTCCTAATTTATCTAAGCATTTAAGATTCAACAACAAGAAACAGACCTTGAGGGCAAAATGGCATTCATACGAGAGTTCCAAGGCAAGAAACCTTACTGTTGACAAGAAAGAACACAACGGCCTGTCTCAAATGTGTAATAATAATATAAAAGTTTATCATTTTTTAAGGATTTAAAGACCCTTATTGTATTTACTCAGGTTGATTTTGGCTTATATTAATACAAGTTTAATGGAGAGTTGCCAGTACTGATCAGCCATAATATATATGATGATGAGCAAAAAAGGGTTATACAAAGCAAGTTGATAAGTAGATTAATACATTTCACTGTAAAATTGAGTTGATGGTAATTGAAAAAGTAGCTACAGATATTTTAGAGGAGACTATTTTTTTTCCAATTTACTGCTAGCATTGTTAGCTCAACCTTAGCCTCTACTCCAGTTGGTTTTAGATTGCAAATGGTGGTGCACTGTTTGAGTTGCAGACTTAGCAACCTTCTGGGTTCACATGTGATATACCCTAGAAACAGGAAATATGGATGCAAAACAGATATTGTAAACAATCAACAATTAAACAAACTTACAACCACCAGACCAGCTAAGATCAAAACCTGCTTCAATGTAACCTTCCTTCCAACTTGATTGGGACATAAGACAGTTGTGGGAATAATTCACTGTAAAATTCATACATATTGTTCCTTTAATATTTGTTCAATGACCTAAACCATACATGTGACAAAAAAGAAAGAGGACAAACACTTTTTAATTACATAGTTGAAAAGTGTTCTATTTGGTTGCGTTTGTCTTAATCCTAAATATTGTTAGTGCTCAAGTTGTAACAAGTGTTATATCATGATGGGTGTTTTTAGGCTCGAAGTTCCACACATGGTCTATTCAACATGCAGTAAATCACTGTGACTTCTCATCTTCTGGAGATTCTACAAGATAAACTGTGACACATTTGCACACTTCATGGGTTGAATCTTTCACAGAATACACAAGTGTTTTGTTGCGTTTGTGGCTTGGCAATCAAACTGATGCCAAGATTGCATAAGCTATTTGGGGCTATAGAGGTAAAAAAAGGAATGTTCATGGAGATATGTTTGTTGACTTTGTGTTTGTCCTTACACTTTATCAATATACGTATCCTGACCTTCAACCTTTCAATGCATCGTCATCAGCATGTGTTTGAATGATGGCTTTAATGTAACTGTGTGTTTATGCATGGGTGCGTGGTGTTCAAATGGAGGCGTGTGAGGCCCATTGCAGGCCATCCAACCAGACAGGTGTCAGCTTAGATCAGCGCATCGCTCCAGTGACCAGGTGGAAACCTGGAGGAGAAAAGGTGAATCACTGAGCCACAATGGGGCAACAAAACTGCTCGGCTTGTGTGACGGGGCATTGCTGAATCAAACACACATAGAATTTTATCACAACCTAAGAAAAGTAAGCAAAAACAATGAAAGCTTACATTGAACTGACTGAGGCCGCTACTACTACTACTATTACTGGTGCCAAACACCTACACAGACACACATTCACACTGAGTCATAAAACAATCCCATATGAAGTGAGAAACACACCTACTCACACACATGGTTGTGTGAATGAATCCAGGCACCCAGTCACACACCGTAAGAAAAATATGTTTTCAATGGACACATCAAATCATTATGAGCTTGATTGAACATAAACACACACTCCACATTGTGTGTTAGGGAGTGTGCAGTCTTCTTTTTGTCAGTGTTTGATGAGAGAACTGATCACCCTTCTCTTTTTCCTTCATCTCCCTTCATTTTCTCACTCTTAATTAATTTACACACACATTCATGCACGAACACACACACACCGTGTTGTGAAGATAATTGCTGCTGCAGAGATACAGGCTAATGACAGCAGAGTGGAGCAGAAACAAGAGCGGATGGGACGCCGGCGCTGATGTTCCCTTCAACGCATCTCTGCTTTCACTCTGAACACGGGAAGACACTCTGCCAATCTCCTTCCCTTTTCTGTCTTGTTTTCTATCATCCTTCATCCCCCACATACATCTCCGTTCCTTAATTTTCTCGCCTCCATTACTACCCTCCTCCTCTGCCACTCCTCTCCTCGTCCTGCTGCCCACTCTCCTTCTATTCTTGCACATGACCCTCTATTCCCTATTTTTTCCCTTCTTGTCACTCTGCCTTTTTTTTAGTCCCACTAATCCTCACAATCTCTTGCCATCTAGCCACCCCGCCCCCAAACCACAACCCCTTCCTTTGCCTTTGGGTGATGAAGCAACAGCCGAGTGTCGGGGTGCCTCTGATCACAGCTCCGTTAACCACAATTGAGGGTGACATGTGGCAGGATGAGACCCCTTGTACCGGAAAAGCTTGGCTGGCCTGCCTGCTATTCGGGCTGGCGCTTTTCTCGTCTTCTCCTTCCCTCCCTCCTCTCTCTCTGTTTTTGTGAGTGTGAGTGAATGGGTGTGCATTGCTTGCCCTCGTAATGTGGAGGAAATGTTTGGAGCCCAATGGGCTGTGAAGGGCTGAACTTACCTTGATTGTTGAGTGTGAGAGGATAAGACTGGAAAATACAGGCAGGCACACACTGGCACAATGATGTATAGATGGAGCTTTGTCTTGTCCTTCAATTATATTGAATATAAAGAAACGGTGCATTTCTTTATATTCAATATAATTTATTTTTATTCAAGTATAAGTGGAAGTTCACTTTCCTGTAGAAGAAAAACATCACAATACTTTCAGTTTGTAGAAGGGCAAGAAGTCATCAGAGTAAGTGAATCAAGACAGATGAACCGCCAAACCGGGATACAACACTACCGCACTTCCACTGAGAGCTCGGTGTGGTTCAGTATGCTATTTCCATTGAATTACTAGCCCATACAACAAACTCATACCGCCCCATTCCTGGGCACTCCTCAGTTGTATGTCCATAGGACAAAGGTATGCTATGGTTAGAGCAGAACTATTGGATTGGGGGAAAGAAAAAAACCTAACTTCCTAAAACAAGCATGAGACATACTAGTATGTCATGTTTGTCGTGACATTAGTGTGATGCCAGGCTAGGCATTTGGGTTTAACCCCACCTGCTCAGTGTGAGTCCAACTGGAGCTGGAAACACGCTCCTAAAAAAAACACCGGAATATAAAATAGTGCACATAACCAACCCTTGATGTGCATTTCAGTGAAATCGAGGCATATGTTAGAGGCTGTTAGATGTCAACAAAAATGCAACTGTATATAGACGTTTTGGAGGTGCTATGTAGGTCCATATATGAATTATTTTTTTTTGTTTTGTTTTTTTACATATGTAAAGTCATTACCCATTGCCACAATGCTACAACATTCAAGTAGTATAACCAAAACATACAGTGAAAACTTCCTTCACATTCATTCCTATTGCAAAATGACAAAAAATGTAGATAATTGTATCATATTAGGTGCAGTTAATTAGAACGTTATCCTGTTTAAACCTCAGAATTTTGATGTGCCCCTGAGAGACAACATGGTGAAATCAAAAGTGTCCTTGCTTCAGCTTTTAAGTTCAGTAAGGCATTTAGTGAGGTCTCAAAAGAATTTTAAATCAGCTGTCCCACCATATGCTAAATAGTTCACAAGTGACGTTCTTTTGAAACAACGGTCATCAAGTCCATCTCTGTTTATCCAACCTTGAAGGAAGACTGCAAGATACTAAAAGAAGTCTCAAAAAACCCTGACATGAAAGTGCATGCAATTGTAATATGACAGGAACTGCAAAAGTTTAATTTCATGGGAAATGTGCAAAAGGTAAATGTGAAAGCCAGATTAAAGTTAACCAGAGTGAATGTAGAAAAAGTTAAGGACTTACATATTAATATTCTTTGGACAAGAGAGTCTAAAACTGAACTAACTGCTAACTAATTAACAGAAAACAATAATAAACCCAATGAAGTGCTCCAGTGGACACAAACCCTCATACCAACTGAAGCATAAAAGTGGTAGCATTATAGTTTGGGGTTGCTCATAATCATAGAATTCACTTCAATTT
The DNA here is from genome assembly GCA_028564705.1 of Apricaphanius iberus. Taxonomy (NCBI): domain Eukaryota; kingdom Metazoa; phylum Chordata; class Actinopteri; order Cyprinodontiformes; family Aphaniidae; genus Apricaphanius; species Apricaphanius iberus. Next base: position 2,888,905 of record JAPXFQ010000314.1, read on the forward strand.
ATGCATTGTATTAGATGTTGTTTGAAGACAATGTGAGATCACCTGTAAATAAAAAACAAATTCTGAATCAGCTCTGAATTTTGCAGTGTGACAATGGCCCAAGATATACCAATACATCCACTAAGGCTGGGCTGAGAGCTACGAACACCATAAAATTGATCAAAGATTTACCCAACTGCACTGCTAAGTCACCCCATCATAATAAACTCTAACATGATCCCTTTAACTATTTCTTAAAACATACAATTGCTTATAACCATCCTAACAGACTGCTAATGTCTGGAAGTGGTGTAATGCTAGGACTTGATACTGTTTCTTCTCTAATATATTCATAAACCATCCATAAACCAAACTGATGGTCACTTTATTACCTAAACCTATTTAATTATTGAACAGTCACATGGTGGCAAATGTGTGCATCTTGCATCTAGATGTAGTGAAGATGATTTTCTGAGCTCTTAACGAAACAGCTGAATGGAAAAGAGAGGGGATTTATGTATCTTTAAAAGTGACATGATGCAAAACCAGATGGTCTAACCTTTTCGAAAAACTAGAGTTTTCACACGAAACCATCTCACAAATTTACAGAAACTCTGTCTAAAAAAGTTCCATTATTGACACCTAAGAAAAGGAAATTTCACAATTTGCACACGCTCTCCAAGATTGAGAAATGGAAGTAGTTGCTCGGTATGATAAGTCTGGATTTTCTGCTGTGACATACAGACAGTCAAAATTTGGCATGAACAACAATAAAGCATGGATCTAGTATAATGGTACAATACGGGAAGGTTTTCTTGGCACATTTGGATTTGCTTTTTTGGGTCTCCTTATCACCACAGTTACATCTTTCTAACAAACAAGGGTGTCAAACACGATATTAGCAAGCTCTAGTAATTAGATGACCATTGAAAGAGCACATAGTACAAAGTAAAAAATAATGCAAAAAATACAGAAATAAACAGATTTTTTGCAGTGCTTTGTAAAAGTAAATGTGTTTGGCTGAGTAAGTCAGAGAAAAGTGTTTATTTTTTACTTTGTGTTTTTTTTTTAAGGTTATCTTGCAGCAAACCATTCTCAGCAGCTGCTTCAAATACTTTTAGTCCAACACAATCACTAAAGCATTCACTCTCCCTTATTGGCTATCCTGGAGCTCTCCCGTGTTGTATAGAAGTATGAGGGTAAGCAATATCATTTGCTACTAGCAGAAAAAAACAAGAAACAATAGCACCCTTGGCTGTGGTTTGTTTGAGCTGATGCACATGAACTTGCATAAAAATATGCACCGGCGCACACACAAACACTCTCACCAGGCTCCAAATCGACTTAATGCCTTTTGCTAATTACCTTTACATTTCTACAATTTTGCTTAGCCAGCTATGTTTTAGGCAACAGCAGGCAATTGATTTCTGTTGGGCATGAGGAGGTGTGTACATTTGTCAGCGTGTCCACTGTGTGCTTAGTGGTCTGCAGGGTCACGAAGGAATCCATTTTATGGGAAACACAAGGGCAGGGCAGGCCAGCTCTCCACTGTGAAAACGAACAGTAAATCTGTTCAGATTAATGTTCTTGTCCTCTTCAGTTGAAATCAAAGCCGCCGCGAGCCGGGACTGTTTTGACAGTCGGAAAAGCTGGACAGAAAGAGTTGCAAACAGAGTTGTCCAAAAGTGCGCAAGGCAAACACAAAGTTATCACTTTCAACTTCACTTTGGGTCACATCCAGTACACGAAACAGTCCAGTCTGTCATCAGATGTTTGCTTCAAGGAGGAAACTGGGCATAATACTTCTGTACAGGGAATATTCCAAAGCAGTCTGCTGATGTTGGTCAAGAGACGAAATAATCAACAGGGAAAAATAGAAATATGATAAATTGCTCAAGTGAAAAAAATACCATGCTAAGAAAATAATGCAGGTATTCACTCCAAGATTTACTTAATTGTGATATCAGTCTTTGCAATTGTGACCCATGAAGAATCCATGAAGAAACTAATGAGGATCCACGAGGATCATAACTCACTGATCAAAGAGAGTTATGATCCTGTTATGATGCCGTCTTCACTAGTTGAAAACACGCTGAGAGCGCAGTGAGTTTTGATGCGTCTTTGGGGGAAAACAGGTAAGTACTTACATAACTGCCATTTTTATGGCCATTAGAGTATTAATTATTATTAGGTTAGAATGTGTGTGAATGAGATTTTAAGTTTTTCAATAGTAAACCTATGTTGAATATGGTTGTGCAAAGCTAAGACATGCCTTTCAGAAGTGCTAAAAATAGGTGCTAAAATAGTTCTGGTTTTAACAAGCTCAAACAATTTGTAAATCAGGCCCAATGTAACGAAAGTCTTTAAGATTTTATTTTTAAAAAAAAATCTGTGAAACAACAAGGGTGAACTACGTTATAACGAGGGCATCAAAGGCTGCTTCACACTTCTTGGGTTTTGCTTTTATTTTCCGTCCGTCTTCGTCTTTTAAGCTTATGTGCGCAGAACTGCACACAAAAGATGAGCACTATGAGGAGTTCTGCTGTTTGCTTTTGAAAAAAATTGTTGAGTGAAATGACATGGATCCCCCCCCATGTAAGATGACTCCGGGTAAAGACCAGTTGGAATTGTCTGCAAAGTCCATCTGAAAATGTCTTATGTATGTTAATGTTCATTCACACATTGCTTTGGTGTGGAGAACATTAGAACATTTTCTTGACAGGTTGTCAGTGAGCCAGCTAGCCTATAGGCTAGTTAGCTATTATTATCAATCCATATCCAGCATGCTGCAAATTCATAGGTTTTTGTCAAGTGTTTGAAATTATATTAGAAATGTTTAAACTCTGGTCAGTGTTTCAGTTACTACTATTGGCTATCCACCAAATGTCACGACCCTCAGCTAGGGGTCGCTGTATTTGTTTTTGTTTTTCAGGTCTGTCTGTCATTAATACAAAATAGATTCACCTGAGCCTGGTGTATTCCTGGCTCCCCCTGTCTGTTTACTGTGGCTGCTCCTCTGTTCAGTGAGGAGTACTACCTGGCCACCTCTGATGTTTGTTTGTACATTACTGATTAAACATGTTTCTTTTTTTTAGTTAAGTTAAATATATGTCGTATTCATACTACCATCTTGGTTGTCTCTCACCGTTTGCTGAAGGCCTTCAGTCAGCCTGTAACACAAGCTAAATCCTCTCTTGGAAAGTCGTACAACTTTGTCATTAAATTCTTGTGTATTGTATTTGTTCCATTCAGCCATATTATCTGACATATCCCAAGTATTTGCAATATGTGTTGTATTACTGTAGCAGAATGTGAAGGTAAGGTACTGATTTTCCAGGAATACCTTGAGTTCTTGGACACATTTTGAGACCTGCTTCATAACCACTGTGTTCTCTGAAAGCTATTTCTTGGCAAGCTTTTACCTTTTTACAATAAAAATAGTTTCATTTTTTTCTGTACTTAAGGGAATAATCTCCACAGCTTTAACTGTTTGTGTTATACTCATCTATCCGCTGTCTTCTGCATATCTGAAATCAGGTAATGGTGGCAATAGATTTAAGTGGAACACCAGACAACTAAATCATCCAACTAAATCATCCAACTCTTTCTTGGGGATCCTAAGGCATTCCCATGCTAGACACAATATATAGTCCTTCAGTGAGTTCCAAGTCATCCACAGTCTTCTCCATGCCTGGAATAAATCCAGAGTGCCCTGAGTACCATCTGATCAGGTCAGATGCCTTACAAAGGTACTTTACTTCGGTTGCTGGTATCCTAACAGAATGTAGACAGACAAGTAAATCACAAGTTTAGCTTTTTGGCTCAACTCGTTCTTCACCACCACAAAGAAGAGAAGCATCCCCAATCCATCTGTTCATTCATCATTCAATCATACCATCACACATGAGAAAGACACCAATATTCTTAAATTCTTCAGGTTGTGGCAGAGACTGATCCCAAACCCACAGAGGGCAGTTCATGTTTTTTCTGCCAAAAATAATTTCCTCAGACTTAAACAAATTGACTCTCATCCCAGCTGCTTCACACTTAGTTGCGATCCAGTGCATGCTGGAAGCTGAAGAAGCTGACAGAATCACATCTGCGATAAGCAAAAGAAGAGATCATGTGGTTACTAAACCAGAGACCCTCCTTTCAACAAATGCGCCTTGATATGTTACATATTAATTTGATTTATTGCCTTTCAGGTAGAGAAATGTTAGATTACACAGGTGCATCTCAGAAATTGAGAATATCAACAAAAACTGTGTTTTAATAAATTATTTCAAAAAGTGATTTGCAGATTGTGGAACCATGATCTCCAAATGAAATGCAAATCTGGTAAATAACACCCAGCTCCTGAATGAGCTTTGCTCTTCCATACTTTTTCCTTTCGCTCAGCTTCCTGTTAATATACTTAGTATTAGCACTTGGAATTAGAACATTAAACCTCTTTAGGTTTTCACTAATATTCTTGTCTGTGTCAGATGGTTATCTTTTGAGGTCAGATTCAGTAGCCTCCCCTGTTTTTGTGGAGGCCATTGTAGAACATTTGATTGTTGAACTGTTATGTTTTATATTCGTCACATGTACTTTGTATAGTTTTAAGGCCAATGAATTGTGGATTTGGTGCTTGTGAACAATAGTCCTGAAAATTATCAAAAATAATAACTAATGATAATGTGAATTATCAATACTGTGTCTGGGGTTTGAAACACAACAAAATCAGCCTAAATAAGATCTACAACAGCCTTTATCTTTTACTGTTCTTTTCTTTTTTTCTTCATCTCTTGATTGTTACAAGAAATCAAGTTAAACCACCCTCAATTTTTTGAAATCTGAAAATAGTGTTTTTCTTCTTTTCTTGTAAAACTACTCACAGGAAATAAGGCATCATTAGCTGTAAGCAACTAATTACTAGAGCCAGTTGTTTTTTTTTTCAAAAACTAAAGTGCATGAGTTCAATTTAATCTTGTGGTCTAAAAATTACATTTTCTGCCAGCTTTTTGAAAACAACCGCTAATTTAGAAATGAGAATACAAAGCAATCTTTGCACTCTTTCGTTCTCTTTTTTAGTAAGAGCTGTTAATGCTGAAGATTAGATAAGACTCCTTACAAAATTAGATCATATTCAAAATAGATCAGTATAAATTTCCCAGATACTAAGTAAGACTTCAGTCATGGTATTCTTTAGATCTTTTGATTTTTCAATGAAAACCTCCTAGATAGGCTTGCCTGTGACTTTAAAACAAGGCTGCAGCACCATGTTCCGCACACTATCATATTCTTCCCCTTGTGCATCTTAAATGCTGTAGGGTTATCTTATTTGACAGCAGCAGGGGCAATAAGAGAATGTCTGACTTTGTAGCTGCACACTCTGGGGCACTTGTCGGAGACACTAAATTGTCAGGGTGCAAGCAAGCTGAAGTCCATGGTGGCTTTGTCCTGACTAAAAACGCATAATTTTTTACCTGTCATGGCATACAATACTTCACTTGAAATAAACTCTGTGTTTTCCTCCTTCTTACCTACATATCTGCTGAAAATCTACTGACAGTCTGAATGTTCAAATTTTGCTCTGCTTTGAAGGTTCAATATATTTATATAAATATGGTTTTAAAACCAAAGCCAATGTTTGGTCACAATGCTCCCGACACCCTGTGGATTTGACATATTATTGGAGCTAAAAGGACGTGTCTTTCATGAAGTCGAGAACGTGAGCCTTAGTGGTGTCTCTCCTGTTGGTGATGTATAATGCAGCAGTGGGCCGTGTTGTTGGGAAGAAGTGGGATGTTGTTCTGACATAATGAGTGGCATAACCTCATGGAAGGTGTGTGTGGTCTTAGCAGGAAGCCATGCCCATTCCCATATTTAACTATTCATTAGTGGAGACTTTATAGCAAAATGTAGACTTTATCTTGATGGAATGCTTAGAAAAATGTAAAGTTAACTGTAGACATTTGCCAAATGAGCTCAGTGATAGGGTTATTAATGCTTATAGAAGAAAATACTATTTTTATTTGTGTCAAATGTTACGGAGGTTAGGAAATTACCACAATAAATACATTTGTGTTTTACTGATTCTTTCTTGTAACAATACTTATTTGCATTAGATCTTATACCTTTTCAGACCTTGCTCGTTTCCCCTTAAATTGTTCCACTTTTGTTAGGAGAATATGTTTGTTGATTGGACTGAGTATGACTTGCACACATGAATAACTTGCGAAAACCTCTCTGCCAATACCAGTTAGTGTTGCACTTCTCCCTCAATGGGAAAGCAAGGGTTGTCTTCCCCTCTTAGAGACCAAACTCTAAACTTTAAGCAGAGATGTAGTCAAGTTCTGACTTGATTCACTTTTCAGAGACTTGTGGCTTGACTTGAGCAGCACCCTGATGAGTGGAACTTAGACATGCAACATCAGAACTGGAACTTGGACTCGGACTCTAACCTGATAAATTGCTATTGTTGGAGTTAGCATGTAGCCGATTACATATTAGATCAGAATACTGTACAAATGTAATAACTTCTGAAAACCTTTGTACTTGTAGAGGTGAAATGTTGATTATTTATTGTTTTAGAATTTATTCACAGCATATTTTATTGTTTTGTACATGTTTTAAAATTGTTCTAGCATGGGGGCATTGCGTAAATTTAATTTTAAATCATGTAAACAATGTATAGCTGCCATTGTTTTAGTCTTAAAATCTACACTCTGCTCTCTTATTTTTGATTTGTTCTCAGGTGATAATGACTTGACTTACTCTTGACCAGTCAGACCTGAATTGACTTGACTAATCTTATGGGACTTGCACTTGGACTTGAAGATTTATGGTTCACACCGCACGCTTTGACAGCGTCAAACAACGGTTTCAAACTGACTAGTTTGATGCATATACACAGCATCTACATTTTTAAGCTGAAGCTTACAAAACTCGTAGGCGGCCTTTCTCTGCCTGATGTTTTAAACACTAGTGGATCGTGGATGGTTAGATAATGTTGACATCGGGTGACTTCACTAAAATGAGATGCTCTGATTGGTTGATGTGCTGCGTCAAGAGCGTTAAGAGCGTCAACGTTTAAATTAGCTGAACTTCTGTGTTGCTGGCGCTTCGCCGCTTGAAATGCAGGGAAAGCTTGAAAAGGTGACGCACCCATCTCTGACGCCCTAAACCATAGACTTTACATGTACTCTTGCTGCTCTTGACGCCGACATCTGGGGCGGTGTGAATGCACCATTAGGACATGAGTGTGACTTGAGAGATGGTAACTTGACTACAACACTGCCTTCAAGATGTCAATGCTAGTCCCCACACAGTGGACATTATTAAAGACGGACTCCAGAATTTGAAATTCATAACTACACACAGAACACTTTGGGAAAAAAAATTAACATGCTGTTTGAGCCATCGATCAACAAAACTTAATCGGCTGACTTGCAACACATGCTTTTTGGGAAATGGAATACCTGAACATGAAAAGAATGTACCAGGCGGTTGTTGATGTGTAGGGCTCTCCTATGCACTACTGATGCCCCTGTTTAATTAATACATGGTGAAATTTTTAAGACAGAGAACAATACCAAAGATGAATCAATAGCATCATGAGCTTTTTTGCACTGGCAAAGCTGATTTGGAAAGTTTTTCAAGGGTTTAACCCATTTACTGAACCTTACTGCTTCACAAATGTGTATACCTAACAGAAGTAGAATCTTTTAAAGATGGAAAAGGCAAGCTTTCCAATGGTATAGATTTATTTTCAAGAAGTGTTGTTACTTTTTCTGTCCAATATAAAACATTTATTTGACATTACTTTATTCTGACATGGTAAAAAACAATGGACCAGAAGGAACTACACTAGATTCTATTTTTATCCACTGTTAAAACCTAGAAAAGTCCACAACTACTTTATGTTATCCGTTGACGGATAATGTTTCTGACTGTGGTTTACAGGGAGCATTAAACTTTTAGAAATCGTATTATGACCATTTCCAGATTGATAGCTGTCAGTGACATTATTTATCACCTGTTCTTTGTTTATTATTTGTAAGGAGGATTGTTGTGATAATTATATATATATATTAGATATTGTTAGCTTTTTAAATGAAGCTGGTAACAGCACTGTGAAAGTAAAGCTGTAGAAAAAATAAATATTATGGAGGTTTAAATGACTGGAACTGAATGATTTTAACACTGTACTGCTATGCTGACCAGAGAAGATGTTATGTTTTCTTAGCATGTGTTCCGCACAGAAGACAATTGGTAGTGCTTCATTTCCATCCACTGTTTCCCATGTGTTTCCCGGCTTCTGCATCAATAGAAAGGTGACAATGGTTTTAATACTCATAAAATAGGCTTTGCAACTAAAACTACAACAGTTAGCTTTAGCCTCCAACTAATAGAGATTTATACTATATGGAGATGCAGTGAGTGTTATCTTTTGCATATAATATATTAACTATCCCTTTAATAGATTTAGACTCGCTTCAAGTATTTGTGGATTTAGTTTAATTTAACCTGAAACAGGCTTTCAGTGGTAATATTTCTTCAGTTACCAGGGATGCTTTTATTTCTAAATCTAAACTCATTCTTTAGGCTTTATTTGGTTCCAGTGTCAAATACCAGTTGACAGATCCATTAAGTCTTTCAGCACAGCCTATTAGAAGGGTGAATATGACACTTTTATTATCTTACACTTCATTACTTGCTGTAAAATATAGGGAAAAAACATGGCTCAAAACACATATGCTGTTGTATCCACAAAGCAAGCATACGTATACACTAGCAAGCTATGAGAACAATAAATCACATTTGTAATAGAGCCCACATTTCATTTCCTTTTTTATATTGCATGCTTCTGTCAGCCCCCATTTCTGCAGTGTTTTTGATTTTAAACAAGAAAATAGGCCAAACTGGTGGCACTTTTCCTAGTTTCATGTACACCCTAGTAAAGCAAAACCCAGCTCTCATTAATCAGCATTTCTCACTTGAATTTTTAACCACATTCTTTATCCTAACTATTACCACATATAGGAAAAACAACATGGGATATGCTCTTCCTTTTTGTAAGCTTTGAAAAAATTTACTAAGTACAACACAACACTACACACCAGGCTGTGGAAGTGAAAAAAAAAAAGCATCTGATCATAGGTTTTTTTGGTCAACCGAACTACTGCGTGGAAGGATCACATCAATCAGCGAGAGAGCAGCAGCAAAGCTGAGCTGGAGAATTTTGAAATTGCACCCTGGCCTGCAGTCTTTGATCAATTTTTCCCACCTCCGCAAAGAGACACTTTTGAAATTCGGTTTGAAAAGTGCTGTTCTTACGTAAGTTACAAGCAGGGGGAAATGTGAGATTCAACAAAAGAGTCCTGACTTGTTGGGGTGCTTTGTAAGCAGCAAATTCCTGAGCCACAAATGACAGAGAGGTTTTTGTGTCATGTCATTACTCCTGAGAGACAAAAACATTGAGTCTTACAAGAGGAGAGATCAAATTGGAAAGTATCTGCTAGAATCTCTATGAATCTGTTAAAAATGGTCAGCCTTGGAGTTCAGTCTTTTGTCAGGAGTCAAAAATATATAGGGCAAACAAAAAACTTGTACTGCATTTGAGGCTATCTGTCTTAAGCGGATGTTCTTGTTCTTCAGGTGCCAAAATCCAATGCTGTTACATATTTAAAATGTCTCAGTGATATCACTACCCTGTTGGATCTGTGATCAGGAATATCACACTGAAACCTGCAGAATAAACTCAAGCAATGTTTGTTGTATTTTTCATTAAGCTGTAACGATACGCTATTGCAATTTTGAGATGCAAGAAAAATATAAAAACCATCCGCGTATATTACATGCTTGTTTAAGTCAAAATCAGATTTTCGGTAGTTCTTCCTGGAAAACAAATCTGGGCAAGTTTTTTTTTTCTTTTCTTGTGAAAGTCATAAGTAGTTAAATATATATTTTTTAAAGTGTAATCCACAATGAGTTGGTTGATTTTTATAGTATTTATAATTTGAATTTGAAATTTGGATAAGAATAAACTTATGAATCTATCCACCTATATGCATTCTATTAATGGGTTATATCAGTTTTCCATTATTATGAAATATTAGTTCTAATTTAATTTAATCTGTGTGGAACACATTTTAGAGTCTTTTAATTTTCAATAGTCAAATTATGTACACGTTTAAGGGCTCTGAATATTTTAGTAAAGCATTATAAAAAGATCTTGTTGCTGCTTTCATGTCTCAGAGGCCTACAGAGTCCTGTACCATTTAATTCCAATTAATTTGAATGCAAATAGCTCAACATCTGCTTTTAGCAACAGCATCTTACCTGACTTGATTGTGTTACTTGGCAAAAAGATGCACAACATGCTGGTAGAGGACCATGGAACCTGATGGGAATGTGCCTCTAACACCTCTAAATAGGAGGAAGCCCTCACTAGCCAAAATTAATACATTCTACCCTTAGGTATTTTCCCTGTTCGAGGTGCTTACTGTACCCTGGTCTCTAGATCGATGTATTCATAAGTCTCTTTTGCTCCTCCTGGTTGTGGAAAAACTGCAGGGGTGAAGGCAGCCAGATATAAAAACAGCTCTTGAAATGCAGCTTGTACAAGCGAGAGGGAGATATATTTCGAAGGCATCTTTCTTAAGCTAAACAATATTATTTCTTACTTTAGGAAAATAGGCGACAACAAAGCTGAGCAAGAAGAAAAAAGAATAGTCATAATTTTTTTAAATCAAATTAAATGTCATATGTACAAGCTAATGATCCTTTGATACATAGTTTTATATTATGAAGTGTGTTTGTACATGCAGCAATATGTTCCTTTAATTTGAAAATCAGGCGCTTTCTAAAATATATACTGCTGCTGTTTCTCTTTTTTGAGGATACCCATTACCGTTTTTGTGAGTTTCTATCATTGTTTTTAAAGTGGAATATTTTTAATAATGTTAAATGAGCAAGTATGAACATGGTAATTAACTCAAATGTGTCCCATGATGGACCCATTGCATGATTTCAAAATATAGTCCATTAGATGTCTTGGTGGTCCATGGTGGTCAGTGATGTTTTTAGTCATTTCTAAGTGAATATATTATCTTAATTGCTTGTTTATTCCATTCACTCAAAAGCATTGGATACAATGGTCATCAGATTTTAAAGATGACTGACAAATGTATTAATTATGCCGTCATCTACAGAGAAGGGGGAACATAAAAACAGTGTCTGCACTTTTCTTTACAAAATCATTTACTGTGTAAACTGTGAACTACTGTGGATTACTCAGTTCATATTTAGCAATAGCAACAATGATTCTGACAACTATCTTCTGATACCTGTGAACAGGTATTGCAGCCCAGGACACCACACTTCCTCTGCAATACTTGTTTTTGCCTCAGAAAAAAGAACCTTTGGATATTTATTGTTCCTTTACAGGTTTTCTGTTGGGTTAAAATCTGGGAATCGGGCTCAAAACATTGTATTTTTTTGATAGTCCATTTGATTGGATACGTGGCAATGCATAATTTCCTGGTGTCACTGCTGAGCTCTGTGGAGCTATTTGGTGTTCAGACTCTCTTCAGTTGATAAATAAGAATGGTACAACACTTATTTCCAGTTGGTGTACTTCCCGTTTTGGGAACCCTTTGTGCTTCACACAGTTTTTCTTGTCATAGTAAGGTCTTGCTAGGTTAGTTACCTGAGCTTCAAAGCGGCTATGGCTAGTTCTCTCCCTTCTACTTCTTCTCCTCTCTCTGTTTCTCTTCCTAAATATCTTCTTCAGTCTTGCCCTCTGGGTCAGATGTTTAGCTACTCCTCTGCCTCCTTTAGGGATAATGGTAAGTGTAATACATGTAGCATTGTTGTAGCTTTGGAGGTGGGGGTGTCAGTTGAGGCCCTGGTCCGCACGTTGTTGAGAATCCAGTAGATAGCCAAGGCCTAAACAAGCACATAACAGCCTAACGGTCCTCTATCAGAACTGGGTGACGGTAAGTAGAAAGCATAGTTCTAGGACACAGCCTAGGGGTCACCACCAACCTATCTGCATTTCTAAAAAAAATTCCCCATTCAACGACACATCCACTGAAAATCAGACCCTGGTAACTGGCAGCTCCATAGTCAGAAACGTGGCATTAGAGACATCATTGACCATAGTCAAATGTTTGCCAGTGTCCAGAACAGGCAACATCAAATCCCGCTTGAAACTGCTGGCTAAGGTTAAATGTGAATACAGTAAGATTGTTATTCACACTGGCTGTAATCATACCCTGTTACGCCACTAGAAGGTCAATAAAATAAATATTGCTTTGGAGTGTAAGTTTGCAAAAAACAATGTCGGAATCTTTACTCAAGACTACGCTTAAACCTTCCTACTTGATAAAGCTTATAGTTAGAATGGCTAAGGTTATCCTGAACTATCTTTGTAGTTTTGTTGCTAAAGGCTTAGACTGTTGGAGGAAAGACTGACCACTTTTCTTCACTCTTCTACTTTTCTCTTCTACTACTCGTCATATGTATTTTTTGCTGTTATTTTGGCAGTTAGCCATGTTTTTTCTCAGTGTTTTTTCTTTCCTTAGAAGCTGCACCTTGTTTGGTGTCCTGCGCAGCTACAACGCCCTATTGGATCGGGTCCATCAAAATCAAATGATGCTTCCAGTGACCAAACATCCTCCATGTCCTCTTGTAAACTTTTTGCTTTATTTAATATAGAAAGTACTCTTACGTGACTCCCTTTTGTGTCTCTACTGTCTTCTCAAACCCCCAGACAGTCATTGAAGATGGCCTCTTGTAAGCGAACCAGGTTCTGCTGGAGGTTTCTTCCTGTTAAAAGGGAGTTTTTCTTCTTGACTGTTGCTATATGCTTGCTCAGTCTGAGGGATAACTGCGGGACTGCTGTGGTTTTCATTTCAATGAGTCAACGCAATATCCTGGGATTCCTCATACACAAAACTTTAATCTGATAGGAAGGTTTGTATAATTTTGTAGAAATTACTTTTCTTATAAAATGCTTTGAAACGACATGTGTTGTGAATTGGTGCTATATAAATAAACTGAATTGAATTTATAGAAAAATATTTTATGCACTAAGCCTGTGAACATCACTTATAAGTGCAAACTTTTTAGTTAGTTATTAGAAATTTAACTCTTCTGCTACCATTTGTTGAACACAGGCAGGGTTGTGCTGCAGTGATATTCACTTTTTACAGTAGGAACAACGGTGAATACCTCCTGCCTCTTCAAAAGTTCATCTTGTTGACCCCTGACCAGGCTATTTCCTTTTTGGCAACATGACCTCTTCTGTCATATTAGATCTTTAAACTACTCCCTGTTATGTGTTAAAGTCAGAGGGAAAAATTCCCCATACCATGATACTTGAGCCACCATGCCTCACAGTGTATTGTAGTTTTAATTTGGTTGAAAACTGTCTAAAAAAAGACAACATATATTTTCACAAAAGTAATTTACTTAACTGATTGAACTCTACCCACCTCTTATTTCACAGGCACTCCTCTGTTATATTAATAAATTATTTACACAGAATCAGCATCATGCAGGTCATAATTTCTGCCAGAAACTAGTGTTTCATCATGTTACTCAACTTGGACTGGTATTAAATGGAATAAAATCGCATATATCATGCAATAATCCTAACTAAATCAAGCATGCCAAGAATTCAATTTTTGGAAAGATAGCAACCTGGTGAGAACTTCTGCGTGGGAAAAAAGTTACACAAAAACAGATTCAAATGAAAGATTTTCAAATGTTACCGCTTGTACGTTCTGGCAGTGGCAGTTCAGATGATCGGCTTTCCTTTACTAAATGTATGTTAACGTTTCTGAAACCCATTGGAGTGGTTAGTGTTCGAGTACAGAACTTCTTTAAAACTTGAATGGTGAGGTAAATATTGACAGCTCTGGAAGGAAGTTAAAAAGGGAAGGAAGCAACTTGAGCACAAAATGGAATGGGTCATTTTGGCTTTACAGGAGTGGGAAACAATGGAAACATCATCAAGAGAGCAAATCATCATCTAAAACTATCTGCTACAACAAGCACCATTTGGATTATAATATCTGCCATTGTAATTCCAGCCATCTGCCGTTTCCATGGTGAAGCAGAACCCACACAATGGGACTTGTCAGCAGACATGCATATTATTCTTTTTTTTTTTTACTGAACTCTGCCTGTTAAAGAGAGAAAAAAGCAGGGTGGCAGGATACAGCAGGCACCTCCGTGTAATGTGTGAGCACAAAAGGCCACTTCTGTTGTTCTGGATTTGAATTTATATTGCAAACTTTCATGTGTTTAGCTGCCAACATGTTCTATGTTTGGATACAATTGCTCCATTAATAAAAGATTTTATTTCACCTCCTGTTTTTTCTTTTTTTTCTTACAGTTTATACTGATGTGACAACACTGTTGCAGTAAGAGCCCTAAACGGAAAACAGAACAGGGTAAGCTGATGCTTTCTACCCTCACTGATAAGATTAGTTCAGACTCTTAGTAAATTTCAACAGAACAGAATATTAATAATATTTCTTTTACCATTTTATTGTTTAGGTTATCTTGGGCAAACCATGGAGTGGGCATAGCATTCTAAGTGGGTCCTACTGGAAGGAACACATCTACTTAATTGTTCCACTAAAAAACACGTATGAGCAAGTGCATTTTCGTACAAGACTAAGAAGAGTTGAAAGCAGATATTTTCCAAGCATACATCACTATAAATATATTTTTTTCCTGTGTTATGTCAGTTTGCGCAACCCAGAAGTTCTTATAAATGACCAAATAACTGCAAACAGAACTTCTTAAAGAGTTTTTCAGAGGTACATTGATTTTCCCTTGTTTCTGGTAAAATACTTTGAAGTGTTATGTTGTTTATCCCTTCACAATGCACTGAGAAAAGTTTTGAAATTTCTTCTGACTGAACCAGGGTGTCTAAGTCAGATTTGATGGCTGCTTTGCTTGTACATACCTATTTAACTCCGCCAACAGTTCCTCTCTCGGTGATCAGCACTTGGTGAAACACAGACCTTATTTCTCTCAAGCCACTTTGTAGGTAATTTGATTATATGTCCATTTTGAAGAAAAAGATTTGCCCAAGTCTTAATCTTCTTCACACTGATTTACTTATATAATATTTTAAGACAATCTTTTTTTTTTTTTTAACTAACGTCTATTTTGTGAAGTGCACCAGTTCATCCTACAACAAAAGATCTCCAATTCACAGTTGTGATGGTATTCTTAGGGGTACGGACAACATAGGGACAAAGAGGAAAGACAATCGTGCACCAATACTCATAGGTAAGGACATTTAGACAGACCAAATAACTTATCAGTCATCTTTCTTGTTGCCTGTGTGGGAAACCCAGAATACGCAGAGATTTTTCCACCCAGGACTTAATGCAATAAGGCAACAGTGCTTCCAATTGTAGTCTGTTTTCGTTTTAGAGAACAGATTAAAAAAAAGAAAAAGGTACCTATCTTGTTAAAAAGTGCATTTCAATATATAGTTACCGATTATTTCAACAACTTGCCCTTTTCAAAATATGTATATTACAATATGGACATATTCATGTCTAAAGCAGAGAAATGTTCACATTTTATATCCATGGATGTGTCACTTTTCTATATTGCTATTTCTCTAGCAAGGACCACGCCACAGATTGAGAATTTTAACAGTTTATTGAAGGAGTGGAGAATGAATGGTCTGAGGAGGGACATCGTCGGAGACCCAGGGGAAGACTCAGTGTGGGGGTGCAGTCTTCGAGGAATCGTCTTTCCGAACCTGTTCAGAACCCCCAAAAAGGTCTTGATGCAAGTGATTAACAGAGATGTGAATGCACGTGGCATAGATCAGATTATTTCTGAGAATTTTAACAGTTTATTGAAGGCGTGGATAATTGAATGGTCTGAGGAGGGACATCGTCGGAGACCCAGGGGAAGACTCAGTGTGGGGGTGCAGTCTTCGAGAAATAGTCCATCCGAACCTGCTCCGAACCCCCTCAGACAAAAGCCTATACAATGTACAAGGCACAGAAAAAATCATATCGATGACCTTTACAAGTCCTTGCAATCCAATCAGATAAAAGTTTGTCTAAGTAAGGAATCCCAGCAGATTGCCGAGTCGTCAACGTGGGGTTGAGCGGTTCCTCAGCAATCCCTCGTACTGAGCAAGCATGTAGCGACTGTGGATAGGAAAAACTCCCCTTTAACGGGAAGAAACCTCTGGCATAACCTGGCTCAGAACAAGCGGTCGTCGGCCGCGACCGTCTGGGGGTCTAAGGAGACAGAAGAGAGCATGGGGGATGCTTGGTCACCCGGAGCATGGCCAATCCCCCCCCCACACGGCAGGGGGCATCGTAGTTAAGCAGGACATAGGACCAGATGGAGCTTCTTTCTCCAACACTCCGAGCCCACGACGGAACTTCTGCGGGAACGGAACCTAAAAGAGATTGGAAGAAGTAGTACAGGAGTGAACAGGGGCATGGAACGGGGGGCTGTGTCCGATTGACGCTGCTAAGAAAAAGGGGGAAGGGCCGAGGGGCGGGTCAGCAGGTACCCGGAACGGACGAAGCAGGTTGGCAGGTACCCGGAACGGACGAAGCGGGTCGGCAGGTACCCGGAAAAGGAAAGCGGGTCGGCAGGTACCCGGAAGAGACGAAGCGGGTCGGCAGGTACCCGGAAGAGAGGAAGCGGGTCGGCAAGACCCTGCGAAGAGCGCCGACGGGTCGGCAGCTACCCGAAAGAGGGGAAGCGGGTCGGCAGTTACCCGGAAGAGAACAAGCAGGTCGGCAAGACCCTGCGAAGAGCGCCGATGGGTCGGCAGGTACCCGGAACCTAGAGGGAGGGGAAGGGAGGGGTGAAACGATCGAGCCAAACAAGGGATGAAGAGCAGGCAGAGCTTATAAGTGTATCATGAAGTGATTAGAGATGTAGAACAGGTGCGCTGTACCGGAAGAGCTGGATTAGGACTAATTAGGGTGTACGAAGGGGATCTGAAACGTGGTCCCCGCTCCTGAACCTAAGTCAACATGTTAACTCCATTTCACTAGCAAGGACCACGCCACAGATTGAGAATTTTAACAGTTTATTGAAGGAGTGGAGAATTGAATGGTCTGAGGAGGGACATCGTCGGAGACCCAGGGGAAGACTCAGTGTGGGGGTGCAGTCTTCGAGGAATCGTCTTTCCGAACCTGTTCAGAACCCCCAAAAAGGTCTTGATATAAGGGATTAACAGAGACGTGAATGCAGGTGGCGTAAATCAGATTATTTCTGAGAATTTTAACAGTTTATTGAAGGCGTGGATAATTGAATGGTCTGAGGAGGGACATCGTCGGAGACCCAGGGGAAGACTCAGTGTGGGGGTGCAGTCTTCGATGAATCGTCTTTCCGAACCTGCTCAGATCCCCCAAAAGGGTCTTGATATAAGTGATTAACAGAGACGTGAATGCACGTAGTGTAGATCAGATTATTGCGGATTGATATGCTGTAGACTGCCAGTAGGCTAGAATCTGGATTAATGTTGTCAAATCCCTGATCCCTTATAGGGGCTTAGGTCAGTCTGGAGAGATTAGCCCGGTAGGATCGGTAGGCTGAAGAGGACCAGCGGCCTAAGATTTGGATCACGTTGTCCGATATCCCAGACCTACCGGCTGAGGTAGCTGCACCTATGTGGATCGAATGCACAGAAAACGGATCTGGAGAGATACCGGACCGGTGGAGAATCTGGCGACAGTGACTGGCAAACCAGAACCTGGTAGCGGGGCTGCCAGACTCGGTAATGAAGAGCGGGTCGAATGGAGAAGCGTTGGCGGATAGTCGAGACTGAATATAGTGGGTTATAGGTTCGTATGGACTGAGAATGGAAGGGAGACGGAAAAGGTGTATTTGGACGGAGGTACCGAGCTGGTCGATTTTACTTCTGCAAAGGGTGTAAATGAGTGTGTCCTGATTGTGAATGGAGATGTCCGAGAGACATGGATGAATGGAAGGGTCGTGTTTGGAAGAAGTGGGGGTGAACTCAGAACAACGCAGGAAACCGAAATAAGCAAGTAAGAGCATGGACCGCAGAGTTAAGTCGACAAAGGGAGATAGGTAACCTGAATGAAGCGTGAGAATGCAGTGGGTAAGGAGGTCAGAGGTGAGCGGTAAGCGGTGGTGGGTTGTTCTAGCTTTTTAAGACCTTTTAGTAACATTGGAATATGACTGTGGTCGAGGGCTGGACAGGGGCTACCTGTTGCCAATTTGATGAAGAAGCTGATCCCTGACAGATATGATGTAATGGTGGATACACGGATTTGCTGGATCGAATGGGAGTGAGAGATGAATTGGCAGATAGACAGAGGAATAAGAGAGGGAAAAGGGAGACCGTACGTTACATGAAAAGCTTTGAAAGCAGGCCAGCCGGACAGGTAAACGGAGAGGGAACCGGGTGAGAGGCTGTCGATGATGGAGGTCTGGGAGATATTGGTGAGGTTGCGGAGTTGTGATGTGAGTTGAAGATGGTGGCTGAAAATGGTGGGATCGGAGTTGGACTGAGATCCGCAGCGGGAGCCAAGGATCGGAACTTCTGAAAAGAGAAACGGGAAAGGGAATCAGCTATAGAGTTTAAGTGACGAGGGATGTGAGCAGCGCGAAGAATGAACTGATGTTGGGCTGATGTGAGAGTGAGTCTGCGGACGAATTGCATGATAACTGGGGAATGAGAGCGACTTTTATTAATGATTTCTACTACTGCTTCGTTATCGGAGTGGATGAGAATAGATTTCTGCGACCACTCGTGTCCCCAAAGAAGGGCTGCTATTATGACTGGATGAAGCTCGTGAAGAGCAGAGGAAGGAAGGGTGGCCTGGGGCTGAATGGAATCAAACTCCGGGGGCCAAACTGAAGCAAACCACACTCTTGGTAGTAGCCTCCGAAACCGATGGACGGTGCGATGTCTGTACAAAGCTGAATATCTCAGGGAGGGAAACGAAATCGTTATAGAAGAAGGAGATACCGTTCCAGAAGGAGAGGAAATCACGCCAGAGCCGCATCTCTGTGCGACAGGGCCCAGTAAGGGCGAGCCGATCGTGAAGACATGGCACGCTAGCGGCAGTGGACAGGAGATGAGACACGAAGGACCTACCCTGGGGAATGATGCGGTCGGCGTAGTAAGATGACCCAAGAGTGAAAGCAATTGTTGTTTTGAGCAAGCATTAGCGAGCATAAAGTTTGAAAGAATGAGGGAGATCCGATGGACCTTCTCGAGTGGCAGAGACGCTTGAAAGACACAGAGTCGAGGGTAATGCCCAGGAATTCCAGAGAAGTAAGGGGGCCCACCGTCTTCTCGTTGGAGAGAGGGACTCCTATGTCGGAGAAGGCTGTGGTAAGAGCGCGAAGCCCTGAATGGGGTGGAGAGGAAGCAGGGATGATGACCAAGAAGTCGTCCAGGAGGTGAAGGACGTACGGTAGACTGTATGAATTAAGCCGTACCCAGCAGAGGGCTTCGGAGAGTGAATCAAAGATTCTGGGACTGCTTCGGCAGCCGAAGGTGAGCCGAACCGCAAAGTAATAAGCATCCTTCCAACGGACGCCGAAAAAATGGCAAAAGTCCGGGTGAAGAGGGAGAACCTTAAATGCGCTAGTAATATCCGCCTTGGCGAGCCAGGAATCCCGGCCCGCCAGCCGGATAAGGCTGATGGCATGATCAATGGAAGCGTACTGCATGGAAAAGTCAGGGAAGGGGATAAGGTTATTAATGCTAGGTATGGGTGAACTGTGAGGTGCGGACAAGTCGATGATCAAGCGCTTCTTGCCGGAGTACTTCCGGGTGGCGACGCCCAAGGGGCTAACCCGGAAAGTCGAGAAAGGTGGCTGACTGAAAGGGCCGATCATGAACCCCTCCTTTACCTCCTTACAGAGGAGAGAGTCGACCACGTCCGGTTCAGAGAGGGCAGACCGCAGGTTGGGACAACAGGCTGAACTATCAGGGAGAATCTCTATACCGGGATGGGGAGCTGGCCTTGGGCCTAGGGAGGGGTTTGGGAATAAGCGGGGGGGAGGAGCGGCAGCCGACAAGCGATCGGGAGCCCCCGAGCTACGGGCCACTGGGGCCTTGGACCGGAGGGGGTTGATTAGGGTGGAAGCAGTGGCAGGGTGGGAGGGGGCGCCGCAAAGGCTGCAGGACAGAGAAGCCCGTGTTGCAAAGGTGCGGCAGTAAAGCTCCGGGTCGAGCGCGCCCCAGTAAGTCCCCTGATTGAACTGGGCGAGCCTACCTGCTGCCTGGGAGGATAAAAGGTTGTGGTAGGAGTAAAACCCGGTGCCCCCGAACCAGAGAGCCAGGTCCAAGACGATGGACAGATAGTCGTCCAGCTCGGCCCGCCGGTCGGGGAACACGGAGCAGATGGTTTCCCGGTAAAGGGAAAAGGCTAGGGCAAACTCAACAGGGGTAAGATCCCTGGAGGTCAACATGGTTACCTTGGAGGATCTGCTGACGCAGCGTCGGGGGGACCGGGGAAGGGCGGAAGATGGAGGAAGCAGGCCGAAGTGGGGGAATGGCTGTGGAGAGAGAATAAGGGTTTGACCCTAGAGGGGGAAGGACCAGGGGAGGTAGAGGGATGTTGAGGGTGGAGGGGATGGGGGGGGCGACTCAGCAGGGGGCTGAGAATAGGACGACGGGGGGAACTGAGGAGCCGGTGGAGCGGCGGGCATGTGAAAAGAAAGGGAGGGGGTCGCTGAAGGAGGGGGTGGGTGGGTGGGGAATGGAGATAGAAGGAGGGACAGAAAAAAAAAGATGAATGGACACCGGCAGGAGGTGCAGCCTGAGAAGACAGGGATGAAAAATAACTAGCTAAATAGGAAGCAAAGGCCTGAAAGGAGGGAGTGGAAACTGGTTGTGGTGGCGGCTCACCCAGCAGAGGGTGCCGTGGGTGTAGGGCCCAAGACAACTGGGAGAGGAATGACGTCACCGGAAGTCCCGCCCGATGAGGAAGCGGGAATCCCGGAGCGGCATGGGGATGAACGGGGAGGAGGGGACGGAAAAAGGAGCCTAAAGAGATGGACCTTGTTGGCGGAGCGACTAAAAGGGATGCCCTTGTCCCGAAGCGAGTGCTGGAGCCGTGCGACTGTCCAGCCGGACATGTCGAACTTGTCGAACCACCTGCTGTGGGGATGTTTTGAGAGAAGTCTGGCCGCCGAGGAGCTCGTCGTCCGAATCGGATGGATCGATGCTTAGCGATATGACGTCCATCCTGGGAACGTCAAAGCCGGAATAAGCGAGGTAAGCGAGCACTGACTCTTCGAGGTCTGAACTGATCGCGAAACGATCGAGCCAAACGAGGGGTGAAGAGCAGGCAGAGCTTATAAGTGTATCGTGAAGTGATTAGAGATGTAGAACAGGTGCGGGGTACCGGAAGAGTTGGATTAGGACTAATTAGGGTGTACGAAGTGGATCTGAAATGTGGTCCCCGCTCCTGAAGCTAAGTCAACATGTTAACTCAATTTTATCAAATCCTAACTGATCCTCTGATTGGTTAATTTGTACCATGAGTCTACATCACACCAATAGCCTTGACCAGCACTAGACTAAAGACTAGTCTAGCTCTAGTCAAAACTATTGGTTTGACATGGACATATGATGCTAAAATAAATGGGAGCATGGTTAGACTAGCTTGCTGCCTAAAAATAAAACCAAGATTACGTAACATACAAAATAATTAAATTAATAGTGAAATAAATGTAAATACTGCTTTAGTAAATAAAAATAATATTTAGTAATTGAAAATTATATATTTCTTTAATTGTTAAATATCTGTTTTTAAATGTTAACATGTAAGTAATTATATTATGTTTTTTTTTTATTTTTTTTATTGTGACACTTTTGGCCCTTCATGCCACTTACAGCTTGTAAATAGTCAATCGCTTTGAGGATAACAGATTCATTATCAGCTCTTTGTTTGCTTAACTTTGATTTGCTCTAAATATGAGCCAAGTTGGAATTTGGTTGCAGCATTTTCTCTGAGATTTGTCCATTCTGAAACAAATCCTGCATGTTTACTGAACATGAAGCCTCACAATTCAAGCAGAACAACCAGGTTTATAATATCCATACCACAGCAAAGGACTCAGCTAATAAGATCCTGTCAGCTCTACGCAACATTAAGCTTGATGTGTTCATGCTGCATAACACCAGACTGGAAAACATTGATAATGTAGAGTGTATACAAAAAAAGAAATAAGAATTTTCTCCCAATTTTCACAGTTAAAATTAATACAGTAACCCCTGAGTTGACATCTAGTTACCATAAAGTAGTCAGTACTCTAAATTCCTTGAGGCACAAGCTAGATTTGAATCACTGCTGGGCAAAATGATTTGGAATAAACGTCATAAAAGAACAAAGAATTAGCAAACCTCATCCATATGTCCAACGAATAAACCAGTTTAACTGATAAAGTTTGACCTAATTCCTTAAATAAGTTTACATTTGCAGACGCACCACAACTACTGTAAATATCCCTGTACAAAAACATGTAAAGCTTCTTAATAAACCACTTGACATATTCAGAATTCCTTCAACTAAAACATTTGTACCTTTGAAGATAATATGAAGCTGCTTGACTAACCCTAAAATGGGTTCTTTGTTCACAGAAAATACTCTACACAAGCTGCTCATAAGGAAGATGACTCAGTTTCTTCTGCAAAGAAAAGCATTTGGTTTGTTAAGAGCTGTTAATAAATTAAGGCAGAACTGTCATGCTGCGCACCTTAATTAAACACAGCACTTGTCTAATTTTGAAAAGCATGGTAATCGTGTTGCTGCTGTTATGCGGTGATTTTTTTGAAAAAAGTCAAAGAAATAAAATAAAATTTTAGAAGTTGGAAAAATCTTGATGGTGATAAAGGTGGAGCTGACGTCCAATATTCATCCGGGGCTGCTCAGCTAGTCAAACCATGGCAATGTGGCCATATTGAAAGAAAATGACTTGTGAACAATTCCAACTTGATAACAGAATTTGCGGCTATCCATTTTTTTCTGTTTTAGGCTGAAGTTATGTTTTCTGGTATTAGGCCACCCTGCTTTTCATCCCCCAATAAATGAAACCATAATCTAAAAAATTTTCTTAGTTGTAGTTTTTAAATGTATTAAAACTGTTAATAAATGGACATTCATAAAACTATAAAACATGTACTTTTTATATTAAAAGTGTGCAGATATAGCAGTACTGAGATCTGATGAGGAGAAACTAAACTGATACAGAATTTTAGAGGTTATTCTTACAGTACGAGCAAATGGACACAAGGTTAAAGGTTAATGTAGAGGGTCCCTGTATATACAATACAGCTTTTGTGAGTGTGGAGTCCTTACAGAGAAGCACATAAAGAAACAGCAATTATCCTAAATGTAGTTCACTGAATCAGATTTGCATAAAGTCAATGTGTTATTTTTCAATCTGCCATAGTGATAACAATGTTACCAAACTCAAGGTTTCATTGCTTATACTATCCAGGAAAAGGACACAAATTGCCAGCATGAGACCAAATATTTTCCGAAATGAAAATCTCTACAATAATTAGCGCTGCCCTGCAACCTTAAATATCCCCTGAGGTTTCCATTGTTTTTGCAAACTCATTGCTTTTAAAACCACCTACTAAGCAGGGCACGTTTACAAAGCGTTTCCGCTCCAAGCAGGCGAACATCCCTGTATTCAATTTCAACTCCGTCTACAAACTGCTTACACTGCTTGTGCGCATTCAGCACGGGGTTCTGATTAATGGTGGAACCGTGAGGGGAAATCACAGAACATG
The DNA here is from genome assembly GCA_028564705.1 of Apricaphanius iberus. NCBI lineage: Eukaryota > Metazoa > Chordata > Actinopteri > Cyprinodontiformes > Aphaniidae > Apricaphanius > Apricaphanius iberus. The sequence continues at coordinate 2,912,666 of JAPXFQ010000314.1, forward strand.
ATGGAGATAAAGGTTGAGCGGAGTTGAGACGTCGCCTGTGCAATTTGAGCTGTTGGGATGGAAGAGATTCTTACTCTGTCGCCCACTGATTGACTGGAGAGCTATGTAGCTGCGAGAAAAACTTGACATAATGACAGAAAAAGTCAGTCAGCTCTTGTATTTATGTAGCGTACTCACTGAAGCTTTAATTGAACTTCTTTTTAAAGCTTCTCTACTTTTAATTTTTAATGGTATAATTTTTTAAAATTCAAAAGCAGGACAAATGAAACTACATGACAGAGATCTATATTTAACAAAAACTATTTGTCAAGTGTTAGTTCTTTATTGAAAGGGAATAATGCAATATTACTTATTGATTACTGAGACAGTTGAAGCTTTGATAAGAATATGAAATAAACTTTTTTTCAGGGTAATGAAATATATGTGTGCACCAGTCTAGCTATTATTGTAATCTACAAGCACATACATTTGAATAATATAGCTCACATAGCTAAAAATAACTGTTAAAGATGCTGGAAAATCATGGAGAGGAAAAATTAGCTAATACAATTTGAAAGAAGAAAATGTTGAACTTTCACAATGACCTACTTTACTTCAGCTGACAAAATGTTGAGTAATTGGATCAATTAAGGCATCAGCTCCACAGAATGAACACTTGCTAGATGAGGCACCATAAAGAACCTGTCAATATTAAAGGGAAATTATTGTTTTTTGCAACCTGAGCCTTATGTATAGTATGAATTAGGTTTATTTACTCACCAAGACAATTTTAGAGTGACTTGAAGTCCTTCGGAAGAAATTTAGATCCATTCACGATCAGCATATATCCATATAACAGGTGTTGTTGGGGAAGCCAAAGTGCAGCCTCTAAATAAGACATCATCTACCACAAAACTTCTTCATTTCGCTGATTTTATATAATTAATCGCTAGCACTATTTTCCTGTGATTTCAAAGCTTCAAGGAGGTACTTTGTTGTTGTCATCTGGGGTGTTTTATTCCAATTCCAATTTACAACAAACAAGATTTGAATAACATCACTCTCATGCTCCATTGCAGTCATTATTTTATTTATTAAAATATATACAAGAAGAGATATATAATCTCGCATTTCAATGCACCAGTGTCTAACGCAAAATGGAGAGGCACAGAATCCAAGTAGCTTCAGGTCTAGTGTGAATTTTCCAAAGTCAGTAAAGATTTAGAGGATCATGTCATCTATTGGAGGTGGTCTGATGTATTTTATCTAGTTAGAAGTCGGTGTCATTTTTAAACTAACCATCAGCAGAGCCGCACGCGGATTACCTACAGCCCACACGGCATTAATGCAGTAATTCATTCATACTGTAAGGAGCATGGGCTAAGTATGAGTGGGTTTACTGTACAGTGCATGGGCCTACTTTTCAGCAGGTCCACATTTCTGAATCATATTTTTACACAAAACAGAATTTGACGGTCTTTATTAGCTGTTAGAAATACTCATCAAAACTAATTGCTCTTTAAATATATCGATCTATGTACAACATTAGTTATTTAAATTGAAGGACTGAAAAAATAATTATCTCGGCTGTGATCTAATTTATTCAGATGCATCCTACAAGTAAATTATGGAAGTTATTTAAAATATCATTTTACAGGTTCATTAACACCTCAAAAAGTTACATGAGTTACCCTCAGTTTTTTGTATTTTAAAATTCAAATGCAGAACCAAGGGGGAAAAAATCATAATTAATTCCAGAAAATGAATATTGTATTTATTACATAGGTTGTAAAGATGGTTTTTTGTTAATCTTCTTTCACTGAGGAAATACTTAATTTCCAATCAGAACAGACACAGTAAGAATCAAATTTAAATTGGACAATAAATTACTAAAATACATTTTATTTAACTAACAATCCTATTAGCTTTCCATGTTTATACAGGATCTTAAACTAAAGCTTAATGCAACTAAAAATTAACAAAATTAGTTGACGGTTTTTTGTTATTTTTCTTTTTACTTAAAGAAATCATATTGTTTATTAAAGTTACAATGTTATCTCTCTTTGCAAACCTATTTGTATATAGTGGTGCAAAAATGTATTTGCCAGTAAATCATTGTATTATTTTTACAATACTTTATTTGTATAATGGTGCAGAAAATACGTATTTGGCCAATGACAACCATTCACTTCAGTACTTTCTAAAGTAACCCAGTACAGTAGTTAAAATGATTCCTATTTTTTTCTGCAGTTTAAATGTTCTATTGAACAGGCATATTAATTAAAGCATGTATTCTATGCTGAGACATCACAGAACCAAACATGAAAACCAGGAGGTCACAAATGCAACTAGGATAAATGCAGGTATACTGACATTATAAAACTTCTTCGTGGTCACTTTATTCACAGTGAATACATGTTATTTTATTATTTTTGAATATCAACCTACCAGGAAGCATGACTTGGACAAGGCATTTCATTATTAAGGACTCCCAAACTCTCAGCATTGTTGAAAGTGAGGGATTCAGGGAACTGTTTCAGGTTCTTGAACCATCATATTTTGCCAACCACAAAGTTATTATGCATCTGTCCCTTGCGGGTATTTGTTGTCTGAAACTGGAGAAAGTGCCTCACATACAATTCATCTCCTTCAGTTTTGCTTTTTTTAAAAGATCTGACACACATTCACATGTTGTTTATTGATCTATTTTGAATATAACATATTTTAAGCTTTGATTAACATATTCAATTATGCAGTGTAGGAGTATGGAATACAATTACATAAACAATTTTATCATATTGCCATTGAATCCGTAGATAACTTGATTTTCCGAATTAGGTTACCTGCACTAATATTAAGATCCAGCAGATGTCAGTAGACCAACACAGTAGCAACTGCATTTGTGTTGATAACAAAGCGTCAAAAAAGGCAGTGTATGCCCCTAGTTGGACATTTAAACCTTCGCACCTTGGGTCCAAAGCAAATTGGACACGCTTCAAAATATGCAATTTTGACGCGTGTCAAGCCAGAAATAGACAACTACAGGGAGGACCCTGACCAGGACTGCTCCTTAGCAGTCCACTAGCATCCTCCTTGTTTCCCTCCTGGTTCCGATCCTCTGGGGCCGGGAGCAGTGCGCCATCTCCATCGAGCCATGCATGTGCAGGCGTGGCTGCCGGTAGACTATGGTCTCCGAGCTGGCCACGTTATGTATTCAGCCTGGCCTCCAGATGAACTGGGCCTGCTCAAGAAAGTTAAAGACCCAGTCAAGCGGCGGCGGTCGGATCTACAGACCTGGGGTCTCATTTATAAAACATTGCATAGAATCCCTAGTAAAAGTGTACGTACGACCAAAACTAAAAGTTTGCGTACGCCAAAAAGATGTCTGATTTATAAAACCATGCCTACGCACAGGTGTAAGCAATTTCCCCTTTATTAATTAGTCTCCTTGGAAGTTTGCGCACGTGAATTTGGATCATATCCCGCCCTGAACACGCCCAAATCTGGCTATAAAAGGTCAATGCAAAGCAATACATGAATATTGATGCATATGAAGAACAGGGGAAATATGGCAACAACAAAAAAAAACAAGAAGAGAAACTTTACGAAGATGGAGATTGAAGTGCAAGTGGGTGAAGTGGAGGCTAGAAGACGCATTTTATTTTGGTGGACACAGTAGTGGTGTCACAAATAAAAGGAAGAGCTGCGAGTGGCAGCATGTGGCGTCTGCAGTGCAGACTGTCAGTGTAACTGACAGGACGGTACCCCAAATTTAAAAAAAGTGGTCGGACCTTGAACGCAAAGAATTCGGTGTGATGTACCGTAACAGTTGTTGCTTACCAGTTGTGACCAGTGCCATGATATTGTTGACTGGCGCATGCCAAACTGCTTCTGATTGTAATGTTGTGCGGATAAGATTCTAAAAACGTATAAATACTCCCTACAATACAATTACAAATGTGTCTTTCCCTCTAATTAATTGTATAACAAAACATTCCATGCTGGGGGTTTTTTTTCCCGGTACTGTTCAGTGAATATCAAAAATATCAAAAAAACATTTGTCATTATTTTAAAGGCACAGTATGTAATTTGCGGCCAGTAGGGGGCAGTGCATACCTAAATTATCACAAGCATGCAGTATCTGTGTCTTCAAGTAAGAAACTCAACAACGGAGGTCCAACTAGTGCTGTTTTCAAACGCTCAATTCCCTGAGAATGATCTATTTGCAGCAACAAGACGAGCACATCAGTCTCTCTTTCATCGCTTCGAACTAGTGAAGAGGTAAAAATGTATTTCTGGCGAAACTTTTTTGAATTTTTGAGGGGAAATCAATGTTTTAATAGCGGGCTTTTTCCGTGCGCTTTGTCTGTCTGGGCTCTTGTACAAGTAAAGACGTCATCTAATATGGCTTTCCCCTGAAAAGAGGACCCGCCCCTATGTATTTTAAAACTGATTTTTAAAGTCATATTTTACAATATCGCCAATATTTTGCAATGAATGTGCTTTACACAATTATTATTACATAATATTTTAAAGGCTATTTTCAAAGATTTACTGCAAAAACTACACACTGTCACTTTCAGTATTAATATTTCACTCATTCATTCATTTTCACTTGTTCTCATCAATTAAGAGAATACAGCATGCTTTTAGTATCAGATTTTTGTGCAAACTTTTTTAGTCCATCATCAAGCACAGAGGTTATAAATGGCAGTTTTACACTGTTTTTAGGAGTGCCAAAGCACCGCAGGATTATGTAAGAATTACACCAGGTTGCACTGTTGCCACTTGAGTCTTTTTGCTCAAGAAGGGAGAAAAATCTAGCAAGCCTGTGCTGCCAACAGCCGCATCAAACGCAGAGAAGGAAGAGGTTCAGCTGATGCATTACCTTAATGAGAACTCTTATGTGTGGCAAATTACGTCAATAATTCTGCAGTGGCATTAAATATTGGGATCTCTCCGTCAAATATCTTGCCAGAAATAAAATGAACTGATCCCACTGTTAGGCAAAAAATGACTTAACTACCAAGACTGTTGTAATGGAATACTATTAGGCTATTCGGCTGTATGAATTTGTCAAACAGACATTTATGGAAAATCAATTAATTTCTGAATCCATTACTTCTTTTGAACTGTTTTATAATTGTATAATATTTGAAGGTTCTAAATTTGGTCAAAACAGAACATGTCAGCAATTTAAGGTGCTCACTTGTAAATGAAAACTTAGAAAGCCTCCAAATATTCACTCAAGGCAAAGTGAAGATATAGCCCCAGGGAGAAAACAAGGATTACTGGTTAATTCAGCCTAGTGTGAGTTAAATGGGTTGGAAGATGGCGGCTGTGTATTTGTGTGCGTGTGTGTGTGATTTTTGTGGGGATGCGGCACATGTAGCTTTTAGTTTCACAGTGCAGCCATGCAGAAAAACAGTCTTGCTCTTTCTGTTTAAAGTAAAGCCAGGGTCAGAGGTTCTGATAATTGGATTTCTGTGCTGCTAAAAATACTTTTTGAGCAAAAACAAAACAAAACTAAAGGCTTCGTCCACCATCCAGCATTCTGTTTGGCTTTCGAATAAACAGAAGATAGAAATGGGAGGAGATATGGCCTTGAGCAAAAATACAGAGATATGACTGTAAGATACACTGAGTAAAAAATAAGTGCAACAATTTTGTTTTTGCTCCCATTTTTTACAAGATGAACTCAGAAATCTAAAACGTTTCCCGTATACACAAAATAACCTTTTCTCTCAAATATTGTTCACAAATCTGTCTAAATCTGTGATATTGAGCACTTCTCCATTTCTGAGATAATCCATAATAATCTAAAAGGTTTCCCATATTAAGATGCTTATTAGACAGCATGACTATTTAACAGGTGTGCCACAATTAAAGGCCACTCTGTAATGTATTACACAGCACAATGCAACAGATGTCACAAGTTTTGAGCAAAATCCTGAAAGGACCGTCAGACAGCGTTTCCACTCTGTTTAACAGCGTCCACAGTTCCCTTTTTGGCGCGTGTGGCTGAAAGCCTAAACAGCTCTGGATGGAAGAACTCATATCGACGTAACACCGGCACACTGCTTTCATTTTATCCACAGTGATGCCGGTAACGCGTTACTCCTAATATGGACACTTTTTCAGTAACAACTAATCTAACGCTTTTCTATTTCCATATGACTAATCAGATCAAAGTTACTTTTTCAAGCCATTGTGCAATTTTATATATATATATATATATATATATATAAATTCTTTCAGACCAGTGCTTCTGCAGCACACACAGCCAGAAAGTGGCAGAGTAATGGCGACACAAGCTCCATTGCCGACGAGGGGGTAATTATTAGGGTTGAATATATCTCAACTTCCTTCAGAGGGATGAGATGAAAGAGAGAAAGGTTCTGTGGGGGATGCAAGCGGCCCTGAGCTGTATCATTTCAAGTCGATGGCTTTCCAACTCCAACTCCCTATGGAGCTGTGGTAGAGACTGGGCTTGTTTTATACTCCACAGCAACAGGATGCTGCAGTCAGAAATCCATGCTGACCTCAGAAATCCGAACTGATGTCAGAAATCTAAGCTGAGCCAGTAGCAACGCCTGAGTCAAATTTAAGTACAGTCTAACGTTTTAACCTGAAGAGGGCTTTCCACTAATGGTTTTTCTTACAAAGTTAATATTTTTACTAAACTGTACTAAAACACAAAAAAATAATGTCCATACATGTAGACAAGTCTATTAGACACTACTTTATACAGTTTATTAGCAAAAGAAAGTTGATTTTGGGGTGAGATGCACTTTAAATACTGAGAAAAGAAATGACAGAGAAAACTAAAGATGCAATTAGAGACAAATGGAGACACCTGGGAGAGACAATGCAGCGAGCAATCAGAATATGCCAGACAGCCGTGAAAAGGGAGCAAAGTGGCAGGCAAGTGGTGACACAGTGAGGAAAAGTTAATTTCATATAAGGAGGACATACACCAGAAAAAATATAAAAAATAAAAAATGGCCACGAGTAATTACCCAAAAAAAACCTCAAAATACAAACAGCTGAGGATCATGACATCTACCACAATATTACTCCTACAAATAAGATGAAGGTATAAATACCTCATTAAAAATGTCTTAGCATAGACCCAAGCAGTTTTGTATTATCTAATCATAGAAAACATTTACATCTAAATTATAGTTACTGTATGTTAAGACTCAACAGTGAGTCAGGTCTATGTGTAGCCTAAATGGTGAAATTAGGTCTATGAATAAAAAGATATAATAGGTTTGTCTGTTTTTTGTTTTGTTTTTTGGGGGGTGGGGGTGTTGATGCAAGGTGGTTTGAAACAGTCATGGACGTTTAGTGGCAAGAACGCTATCACCTGCTAACCCTCTATGTAGCTTCAGAGAGAATACATATCTACTCTCATAATCTTTGATGAACGGTGACATAGACTGACAATGATTTTGTACGTTTTTTGTTTTATTCCTCTCTTTATGCCTAACACATTAAATAGCCAGCTTCCAGTGTAGTGGCCATTAGGATAATGTCTTCTTTGGTTCTTATTACATACATACATACAGACACACAAAAGAAAAGCCAAAATCACTTTTCGTCTTTACTCTTGGGCAGTTACTGATGTCGGCCCTCATATAAGATGTCTATTTAGTCATCCTGCCTGTCTCGCCTTCTTTTTGCTTTGTGGCAGAAACACACAGACTTAGAAACAATCGTGGAAGAAAAAAAATGTTGCTTTATTAAATAATGACTCAGGCAGCAGTTGGTAGATGCCTGGGGAAACGCATAAGGATGAAGAGACAGCTTGGGTTACTCGAATCAATCCGTGATGCTAACCCATTAACACTAAAAGTGAAATACTCTCAGAGACAGTAACATTCTTTTCTTTAATAGCATTATATTCAGGCAGCTATCTTATTGTGAAAACATATTGCTGTGATGTCTTCCTTACTGAGGTACAAATACATTGACTTGTCACTCAAAAGTATACAAATTTTTTTTTTGCTGATACAACCTTTTTTGTGAGAATTATTACAGTGTTGGCCAGTACTCTGTGTGCTTGCTGACAGATAGGAAAAAAAATTGGTATGTTCCAACACTTCACTCTACTGAACAATAACCCCAATGAACCTAAAAGTGCAAAATAATACAAAAAAGATCCATCTATCATTGGTTTAATACAAGATCGGGTCAAGGGGCAGCAGTCCAAGCAGAGATGCCCAGACTTCCCTCTCCCAAGCAATCTGGGCAGGCTCCTTATGGGAATACCAAGGTGTCCCAGAAACAAAGCCGCTCCAGTAAATTCCTGGTCTTACTCTGGCTCTCCTCTTAACGGGGCATGCCCATGACACCTCACCCAGGGAAGCCTCCAGGAGGCATCCTAACCAGATGGCTGATCCACCTTAACTGGCTCCTCTCAATGTGCAGGAGCAGCTGCTTTACTCTGAAAGTCTATCAGGTGATAATCCTTTTTCCCTATCTTTAAGGGAGTGACAAGACATCAACATTCAAGGATATCACATTAAGAATCAACGATTAACGTCTTAAATAATTATTGATTCCATTAAGGCTTTATGATTTTCCAATTTAGCAGCCTTGACAAACTCTTTTGTTAACTTGATTTTATATAGTGTATTAACATTTGCTTGCAGCTTCATGTAAACAAACGTTGCAAAAATCAACAAGCAACATCCTGAATTCTTAATATTTCAGAGATTCTGGGAGATCCCTTCAACAATAAATTGTTGTGACTAGATCTAAAGATCCTGCGGGGAGATTCTGAAATAACATGGAGAGGACCATGCACCAGGAGGAGCTATTGCAGGCAACAATCATATCCAAGGTGTACAGTATGTGAGACCTACATATTTGCTGTTTTCTAAAATTACCAACTATTCAGTTTTTGGTTTTGTCATGTATCTTATTTAAGAAAATAAAAGCTTGTTGCATCACCAAAGAACTGCACATTTTTGTTTGTTTAGTTCATAACAGATAGTTGAAGAAGCCTAGACGTAACTCCCAACTTTTGAGATACTTGCTAAAGTTATAAGATACAAAATGTGTAACAGCAGGGAGACTAGCTGATAATAAAAAAAAAAACAAGAAACTGTCATATACATCTTTTGCTATTTGCGATAAAACTTTTTCAGTGTGTGACGAAGTGGTGTGAATGATTTCCAATTTGTCCCTTTAATATATTTTTCTATAGTCTATAGGTAATTTTCTATTTGATATTTTAACCAGATTAAAATGTGGCTATTGCACTGGTTTTAATGTAATGGGTTTCATTGTATATTGTTTTCGTTTCTTTTTTGAATTTAATGTTTTTTCTTTGCATTCAGAGTAGGTTTTGAGGGGAGGGCCTACCCAGTACTACCTCTCTGGATCATCTTCTGATTGGTTACGTCGTTTGGACAAGCCAAATGAAGTGGGATTTGTTTCTTTAGTTTTAGTTTAAAATGTTTATTTTACTTTAAAAATAGTTTTGTCTTTTGTTAAATCCTAGGTATATATATTTGGATGTTTCTTTCCTTTTGTGTTTGATTGTTGGAGCACTGCTGATTGGAGCTGATCGCTCCAAGGTGTGATGTTTTTTTCCCCCTACTATTTAAAAGAAGCCATGTGGAGGCTTTGGAGGGAAGATTCTTTCCTGATTTGTAAAGCGCAATGGAACTGAAGCCTAGGTAGCATGCTGGGTCCCAAGGGAAAAACCTCACCATTCTGCAGTTTGCCTCCAATTCTTTCATCTTGAAGACCCTTGGGCTATACTACGTTCTTACACAGTGGGACATTTATTTCGGGTTGTGGGGCCATTTTAATCTGTAAAGCACTTTGAGAAGCTTTGTAGTTTGAAAAGAGCTTTATAAATAAAGTTTGATTTGATAATAATACTGTAATCAAGAGTTTCTGCATACCTTGACAATGCTTTTTTGATTGTAATATACAAAGGTTTCTAGTATCTAATGTCCATGTTAAACACTTTTATGTAAGCCAACTCCTGCTCAGCCTTTATCAGAAGAGTCCTTGTTTTTAATCTTGTCTTTAATTTATCATCCAAAGGCCTCAAAGGTTTTCACTTAACACGCTTCCTGGTAGAAACAGAAAATTAGCGCAACAAGGCACAGTCCAGCCTAATTAAGATGAATGCAAGAGTAACAGCTCTGATGAATCACTGCATCCGCTTGTATTCAGTAGATTTAAAGAACATCCTTTTACAGTGCTGCAGTTGGGGTTTTTTTTTGTAAAGAAAAAAACAAAAAATACAGCGACAGAGGGGAAGAGAAAGTTGTTTGAAAAAACTTTACTCTTGTAAGAAAGACACTGGTCATGCTGTGAGCCCTAAATAATCATCTCCACGTGCTTGGCGGTTGATGATTTTGCAACCAAACTAGGAGATCAATACGTATAAGCAGTGCTGAGATCACTTTGCCCCTGCTCAGTCTCTTTGTGTGGTCCGTCGGGAGGCACAGACTACACAGGGAATTTCCACCTCTTTGATAAAGCTGAACCATCTGTTTTTATGTTCCTCAGTGTTCCTACCTCTCCACTAAAGTGACACAAGGAGAATTAAGAAGATGGATGAAGTAAAGGGATCCTATCTTTACCTCACTTGTCATTTTACTGATAGGACATTAACAAATGTCGGGTGAAGGCGTTTTACGTAATTCTGGTTGGAGGGGGGCAGCTCTTCTGGGTTCTTGGAAAAAAAACAAGGTTCATCCAGTTAAAGTCAGGTCAAAGAAAACGCAGACATAGATTGATGAAATACATTTGCTGTGTTTTAGAGGTACCTTTTTTTATAAGCTTTAAAATCCGTGTTCTCCTTGACCGAGCTTTGTGGTCATTAATAAGGACCGGAGTGGTCTAATATTGAGCAAAAATGTCTACAGGAATTCAGACCTTTTTTATTTGCACAAAAGCCTGTGTTCCAAACAGATTGCCCTGTAGGTTCAATGAAGATTTCACATGGAAGGCACTGATGTTTTATGATCCATAGAGCATCTCGCTTCTACCACGTCTGATAGGATAGTTAGTATTAACGTGATCAACAATGTGCCTGGGAGTGATCGTTTAAGGTTCTCTGCTTCAGTGAAGTACCCATTTATGGTCAAACTGTACTTAAGCTGTCTTCCGCCCACACCTTTTTGGCATTATATTTAACACAGCAGTTGATGATATGTGTTGCTGACAGTGAGCAGAGCTTTTTTTCCCACTTTAAGTATTTGATATCTTGCAAAACAATTTCTGCCACTTTTTATGTTTTGGAATGGTTGCACCGCCCCAGTTAGAAGGGAAGATTCCTTGAAAATATTAGTAGTTCACCCTTATTGCTTCCCTCTGCTTTTTGACATGTTCCATTATCTGTTTTGATAAAACTTTTTCTGAACATTTTTTTTTTCTTTTGAAACTTTTAGTAGGTTTAGTTAAATACAGAGCCAGATATAAGATATACTGTATGCTAGTGGCTATGTGTACTGTACTGTAGCCTCGCTTCAGGGCTGCTGTGGCTACAGTGTAGCTCACCACCACCAGTGTTTGAATGTGTGCATGAATGGGTAAATGATGGAATAAAACTTAAAATATTTTGTGGTCCTCTGACTGAAAAAGGGCTATACTTCATTTTATTTAATGAACAAACAGGTCACTATTTTAGCTCTGTGAGGTTCCAAAGAAATAGACAATTTTCATTGTTTCCTTTCTTACAGTGACAGTTTACTACATCTGGGGACCTTAACCATTATTTGCTAAGGTTCATTGATTTGCGAAGATGTCCACACATCACAACCATTTTGTCATGGAGTAACAACAGTGTCAAAACGAGGCCACAGCAGCAGAGAATAACAGGAGCTCAAATGGAAGAAACAATTATTTTTGCTACGTTTCTGTTTGCTATGTTGTTATACACTGCTCCAATTTTACAAAGCCGCTTGTTTGGTGATGGCTGCTATTCCCTAATGATACAATCAATCAGCATGCGTTAACCAAGGCAGCAACTCTACTGGTCCATTTCTGAAAACACACCCTCAGGCAGGTAATTGGTTGGTTCCTGAAATGGCCCCCGCAAACAGCCCACAAGGGCCACCCCCACGTTCATACTGAAAAGGTCCCATAAAATTACACTGAAATGCCGATAGTCGCTAGATAGAGGCCTATTGTAGCTGTGGCCAAATAGCTCAGAGTTCTCAAAAAGGCCTTTGCGTTTTATGCGCAGCTGCAAATTTAACGTCAACCTCAAAGGGATTTTGGAGCAGGTGGTTCTAATTTGATTCAAGACCCTTTTAGCTCATTGTCATGTTCTTTCCAGGGTGACCATTTTCACTGTGAACACAAAATGGTGTTCCAGAATTTTCAAGTGCATGGCAACCTTGGGTCTTTGTTGCTTCTGAACCTATTTATTCACATTTAAAGTGATAATTTTTCCTTTTTTTTAAAGTCTGCGGTCAACTAGAAAAAATTACATTGAACATTAGTTGCTTGGAATTCATTGGTTCCTGGCCTGTAGATACACTCCACACAATTTTAATTTCACTGGGGTCTTGGGTATTCCAGTAGTTTGATGATGGCCTATTATTTTATATGTTTGTATCTTTATCCTGTTGGAATACTTCATTTATTTTCGTTTTCTGACTTAAAGTGAGATGAAATAATTTGGATGTTGTTTTCCCTTTTCATAATTCAATCCAGTTTATTGATTGCACTTGCACAACTGCCAGAAAACTGTCCCACACCACGATTATGCCACCAACATTCTTGACAGTCATTTCTTTGGAGTGAAACCCTTACTTTGAATCCCTCAAATTTGCTCCTTGTACTTAATGCTAAATGTTTTGCCTAATCTGACATTGGGATGCGGGCAGAAATAATGTTGATTTTGCAGAAGGGGCATTTTTTTCATTCAGTTTTAATGCTAGCCTGGAACTTTCATGGTTCCTGGGCAGTTCATAGAAACTAGCTTCTGTTTTGTTGATTTGAAGGGAAAGTTTGGTTTATGTTCCTTAACCCTAACTGGCTCAAAATAAACATTAGATGGGCAAAGCTCAAAGGAATTGGAGGCATAATCTTATGTCATTAAAAGGAGTAATACTTTGAACTGCCAAATTTAGTAAGGACAGAGCTGTTCCTTCTATTATGTATTTCTTTTTTCAAGACTTTATTGTTAGATTATGATTTCTCATGAGGTTATGTGTGAGCACTATTTATAAAACTGTTTTTCAGGATGAAGTCAAGATTTTGCTCCCAGACCAATTTTTTTCAGTGTGGAAAGATGTGATGAGCAGTGGGAAAAGTAGAGTCCCAAAAGTCAAAGGAGCTTAGGGTGTAAACACAGCTCGGCATGACAGCAGACAAAACATTGCCATGGAGTTTGATCGAGTTTCATCTCTGCTCGAAGATGCACACATAACCCTGAGGACAAGACTTCTGCTCTGTCATCTAGGAACCAAGTTGACAGTGGAAGTCGCAGTGGTGAAACTTAAGAGCCTATCTATGAACCTGTCAAAAGGGTAACACTGACTTAGTTTCCCTGTTGTCTTCTTTCTCTTTTCTTGAGGAAGCAATTTTTTTTTTGCTCGATGGAAAGCACAATTATACATCGTGAGTGCACTGTCAGTCTGGAAAGTTTGCTTATATTAAAATCAGATACTTGTATGAAAAAACCTTGGCCTGCAACAAACTCTCAAATGGAAACATGATTAAAGCTTATAGTTCACATATGTAGCTGAGTTTACAAGGATTGAATGAAAAATAACTCGGCAGCCGATTAAGTTATTGACTGTATCACTTGCAGAAAGCTACTTATCTGATTTATTCCAGTTTGCTAATTGGCCTGCAATCCGTTAATTAACACCTGGAAATCCACATCTATGCTTACAACCCCTGAGTGGAGGAAGTGCTGGAGGCTTGATTATATCTCAAAAGAAAATCAACTTTTTAACACCTTCTGTTCCTCACATCTTCCCTGTAATGCTGACGCACCTTGCAAACAAAAGACCATTTTTAAAGTCCCTCACACTTTTTTTCCTCACTTATTGTGTGCAGAGGTGCCCATCTGTGGTTTATCTTGCTTCAGTCTTTGTTATGTAAAAGGTAGACAGTTTGCTGCTGCTAAAGAGATGTCCACTACTCACATGAAATCACAGAAACTACCTCATGGAAAGGCTTTAAAGTAGAGATGCCTACTTGGGCAAAGCCGGCACCAGAGCTGAGTGGGGAGGGTCAGCAACGGCTTTTTGATGCAAGAGTCTCTTCGTTTGGGAGAGAGACCCAATCTTCAACTCTTTAACTTTTTAGGGGAGCAGACCGTTATTACCCTAAGTTCTAGTCATTTAAAACATTTCTTAAATTGTTTATAATTATTTATAAGTTTAATAATCTGAAAACTACCAAATTTGGGGCACAATCTTTGAATCCAGGAAAATAATAATAGACCAACTGTTTAGTCTCAGTTAATGTTTATGATTAAACGATAGATGAAGGAATGAGTTGTTGATGTTCTTTGTACAGAAAGTTACGACATATGTATGTCGAATAATGCCATCCAAACTATAAGTTAATTAATAAAAAGAAAAGCTTAAGCTCTCCAGTCAAAAATACTTTAATCAAAAATGTCACAAAGCTAGTAAAACTCAAAGAACTTTGAATAGTAAAACGAACTACCAAAAGTAAAACTGTAAAATGGACAAATATGCAAAGAAGTAGAAACAATAACCAATTAAAGCTGCAAGCATTCTCGAACGGCCTCTTGCAGCTTAGCGCCCCTCCGGCCTGTGCTGCGAACATGGGACTCATACAACTCAATGCCATCTCAACATTTCCACCAATCCTGACAATAAAATCTGCTTGAAAGTGTTTAAAAGGCAGAAATGTCAACTTTCTATCAAAATTGCTGACCTTGTGTGGTGAATGGACCCTTCAACAATCTTTTGAGAAGTGTTCAGTAACTATATACATTTTTAAAGTGGCTGTATCATGCTATTTTACAGCTTTCATCTTCTGGGATAGACATATATATGATAAAATGTTACCGTTGGTGTTATACAGTATTAATTTGTCCTGAAATTTATCTTGTATCCTTTAGTTAATGTTAGACCACGAAATAAATTGGCTCGTTTCTCTATAAACCGGCCTCCTGCACCCTCCACATCCCTTACTCTGCCTGCAGGGGCGGTGCAGACACCTCAACACCCCCTTGTTTAAACTAGTGATGTCACTAGTTGAACACTCAGTCGATTTCTAGGAGACGGAGCGGCAGCTGCTCAGGGAGCAAAATTCAGGAGGATTACTCAGACATGTGTGAATTAAGCCAAAACCACTCTGGTGGTTTTTTTTTATGAGAAATTTACATTACCAGATGATTGAAAACTACAAAAACTTGATTTTGCATGAAATAGCCACTTTACTATGTTTGATGCATGTGGAAATTAGAGCCAATCGTACATTTCCATGACGTGAGGTGAGGATTCGCCATGCTGCTATAGTCACACCCTCTTTCTAAATCTCTCAGTTCTGGACACCAAATTAAACCAGCTTCCTTTCAGTCACTGTCCACAGTAGGGCTGCGTGATTATGACCAAAATAATAATCACAAATATTTTGATCAATATTGTAATCACGATTATTAATAACAATCATTCATCCTGCCTGGTTAAATATCTATTTTAAACATTGTTGCAACTTTTTTTGTGAAAAAGGAAACTTTAGATTAAAATAGGTGACAACGCAAAAAACACCCAAAAATAATTTTGGATACTTTTTATATTTAAAAGTACTAAGTAAATAAATTTTTGCCGAGTGCCATCTCAAAGTGCAACTTAAAGGGAAAGAAAAGTTGAGATCTCTCTCTATTCCCTCCTGATATTTTTCATATAGTGCAGGCAACGCCACTTTGGAGAAATAATTACGTGAGTCAATGACCACAATTTTGACCATTTTTCTGAAGCCTTCATTGTTTACTGTTGGCCAAATAAAAAAGATATTGGATCTGTTATTTCTGCATGTCTTTGTGAACAAGATGGATAGGGTACTGCACAGTGCAGGGTTGCTGTAATGGTTGTGTGGGTTGGTGATGGACATGGACGTGGATATTGTGAAATCAGCGTTGGCTTTGACCTTCATGCATTCCACGTATTTATGTTTGCGATGTTTGAGGGCTGAGTGGCTTCTGCTCGGTTTTTATCTCAGCAGCAAAATTAATATTTAGCCATGTGTTCGCCCCCTGGTGGTTGGCAGACTATCGGTTGAGGCGGTGTGTGATAAAGAGGCAAGCAGAGCAGGTCACATTTTGAATGTAAATATCATTGACTATCAGGTTCTCTTCATTGTGCAAAAAAAAGCAAAAAGATGGCAGCTTTGATCCAAAATGGCTGACTTTCAGTGAAGTTTGGACCAAAATATTTTTAGTTGAAGCTCATCACAAACAATATTTTTTTTTTTTGACACCAACATTTGTTTTGAAGAGTTATGGGAGTGAAGCAACATTAATTCGAAACTTTTGGTTTGTTTTCAAACAACCAATTCACATTGGAAAGCTGAAATGAAGACAAAACCTTATTCGAAGGAAGTAATGTTTCATAAAATAATTGGCTGATATAAAAATCAATAACTTTTTGGAATATTAATTTGATTTTATGGCCTGGTCACTGAATTGATAGATCTAATTTTTCTATTTCGACATACTAAGAGGATAGTATCAAAAACAACTATGACAGGAAGTTTTCAGCGTTTAAGCCATCTATTTTACAGCCGATTCTGTATCTTGCATAGCATCAATAGCAATCTTTGTTTATGAAAGCTGGGGGCCGCTAAACAAAGGCCGCACCAATAAGAAAAGATAGGTACATTTTCACTATCAGAGCAAGCCTAGACTCCAGTCGAATGGAGTAACTCATGTTCCATGATTAAAAGGACTTTTTTTATCAGTCAAAAACCTTCGAAAACAATGTTTATACTCAAAATATTGAAGAATGAAATCTTACAAATGCAGAATTCACATTTCCATTTAAGCCTGGCTCTATTGTTTGAGGGATCAGCGTTAAAGGACAGAAAACTATTCTTAGATCTCAGTTTAAGGCAAAGCCGTTGTCTGAGGGAAATCCACAATGAAGCTGTGGTTAGCTGATTTGGCTAGCAGCAGCTCCATTTGATCCTCTCTCTCTCTCTCTCTCTCTCTCTTTCTTTCTCTTCTCTTCTCTTTCTCTCTCTGGGTTTTGAACAACTCAAGTTTGGGACCTATCGAATCGACCACAAACTGTTACCTTTATGGCTTCTCATATTTTCCAAAACAAAAAGAGAGAAAAAATGTTCCTAAATATGAGATAAATGTTCTTTATTAGAAAATATTAATTATAACTTTTAAATTACAATACGTTAAAACAAGTCAGAAACTTTTCTGCTCCATTGTACCCCAATTGGTCAGTTTTATTGTTAATTATCGAGTAAGTAGCTCAGATGTTATAACATAAATGTCTATCTTTATCAGTGGAGATTGAACACTTTTAAAAATGTTATTGGGTTGTTACCGAAGCATACAGGCAGCATTTCAGTCTATTCTGTAACAGTTATGTACATGCAGGGTGACATCAGGTAAATTGGGCCATCAAATAAGATGAGCCACTTAAGGTTTTAGTCTCCCAGCCTTTTAATTTTGTACAGATATTGTCCGCAAAATATTTCCAGTTGTTAGCACGATTATTCTTAAAAACACAAACAATTGACTTGATAGTTCTATAGTTACCAAAAGGTGGCCCAATTTACCCTATGTAAAGTATATTTGATCCCTATATTTACCTTTCTTGTATTCCTATCTGAAGACATTGAGATTAAAGTTTTATGGCTATAGTGAACCTTAACCAGTAGCCATGGACTCTCCTATTTGTAAAGCACTTGCATTTGGTCATACAATATATATGTTAGAAGCCACCAGGGGTCAATTTAATGACATAATAAAAATAATTAAAAAAAGAAGTGAGGATGCTTTTGTTTTTCCTTTTTTTTCTTTTTATATGTGTCTGTTTGCAACTTATGCTGTAAAAATGATGTCTTCGTGATAGCAAAGAATTAGGCGAAAAGCTGCTGATAACTCATGCTGAACATTACAATAAAGTCATACGGACAAAAGATGGTGTTACCAAGACAACCGATTATTTGTTTATAGTGTGGTTGTTGTGTGAGAGCAACAAGTATCTGCTTTCTAAGTCTCAAGCTCACTACTTTTTTCTATAGTCGTGTATTGTGGCACACTTTGTAGCTTCATATTCAAGTGTCTTTTCTTCTTTCAATTACGCAAAAAATGTAACTTCAACATTTTTTGTTTGCCTTTTTATTGTTCTAGTTTCAATTTATTCAGTTATATTTTTTCTCTGAGAATCCGAAAATGGAATCATGTTGTGACATCACAAATATGAATGGTTTATTGACCCTAGAGATCTGTTAAATTTGGAAATTTGTTCCTTTGAGTAACTTTGTGCTCTGCAGGATATCTCACAAAATTCCACAATTATTGTACTCTGTGGCTCATTCTCATCCCAATTTTATTGAAAAGAACCAGAAAAACTGCATACAGTATGATTTATTACCTTTTTATGAGGCAAGTTTTAGGTGGATCCCCTCCCTTAAACACTTTATAAATTTGAGGTCTGTGGGGTGGAAGTATTTCCGAAGCCCCTGCAGCTCTGCAGATTTACAATGTGCAGGAGAATAACAAGCCTCTGTGATTGCTCGTTTTAGCTGGCAGAAGCAAGAGACAGGAGAATCATCCAAGAGGAAGAGACCCCTGGGGTATTGAGGAGAAAGAGGCAAGTGAAACACGGTTTCCTCTGCAATACCCAATTAGCAAATGACTCCCCCAGCCTGCAATTGGAAGCCCAGTAGAAAGAGCTAAGAGACAGTAGAGCTATGGGAAATTACTAACTCTATGTATGTATGTATGTATGTATGTATGTATGCATGCATGCATCCATCAGTCGCCTAAGATGCAAAACTATTCATGCCATTAAGAAAAGCTTATATTTTGATAATTGTGCTGGATGCCAATTATTTTTTGTGGGTTAGCTTTATTTAAGGAAGTAGCGAGTTTGATGCCAAAGTCTTTAATGCAAATGTATGGAATTCAAGTGATGACGTTAAAGGCCACTGGAGGACCTGCTGATTCTGTGGCCAAATATGTCCTGGAAGCAAGCTCGTTTTAATTAAAGACAAAGTTCTTTGGGCACTTATTCATACAAGTTACTGTTTTCACATTCTCTCTCACCACAAACTTCAATGCATTTGATGGGGATTTTCTTTAACTACGGACCTATATCTAACCTTTCTTTCTTATCCAAAATCCTTGAGAAAATGATTGCTTATCAAATCTGTGAACATCTAAACAGTAACAATCTGTTTGAAGAGTTTCAGTCAGGCTGTAGTAGCCCATCGTAGCACTGAAAGAGCCCTGGTAAAAGTTGCTAATGATATTCTCATGGGCTCAGATAATGGACTTGTGACTGTTCTGGTCTTGATGGATCTCAGTGCGGCTTTTGACGCAGACAATCATAATATTCTCTTAGAAAGCCTTGAACATGCTGCAGGGATCAAAGGAACAGCACTAGGCTAGTTTAGATTATTTTTGTCCAACAGATTACATTTTTTTTCCACGTAAATGATGAATTTTCTTCACACTCAATGGTTGTGAAGTACTACTCTGCCTGGAACAACTGTTTTCACTATACATGGTATACTACGCTGTAGGGATACTTTTCTTCTTTACTGATTCCTGATTTGAACAAAAGCTGCGTCTTCTTTAGGAGGTTGAACACATGGTAAGGGCTAGTGCTTTTTTTTTAGACATTCTTTACAACTTGCTGGATCGGTTCTTGATCCTCCACAGATCTGAGTTGTTCAATATGTCTTTTGTCGCTGCTGAAAGACAACTTAATACCCTCTTGTTTTTCTATAGGCATCAGCGTCAAAAACATGCACTAAAACTCAAACTTCTGTTTTAAGTGTGTTGCAATGGGAGAAATGTGAAAACACCCTGTAGGGAATATCTTTCAATATTGTTTAAAAAAGGTGGATGTTTAGTCTAGGCTAAAGCAGCCAGCAAATAGAGTATGCTACTTAATTTCAATGCAGACATGCGACTACCTGACACGCCCTGATGCTTCTGCTGCTTCACTGGGCTGGGCTCTTCCTTCAGGCGTTTAGAGTAAGCCTGTCAAGTCGGTGTCTCTGGGACGGAAAGCACAGCCGCAACGTTTTGCAGCCGAATCAGATGACTGACGGGCACATAGGCAATCAAAAATGGATAGGGACTGGCTTTGAACCCTGACGACGAGCAGGAACCTGGATCCGGCAAGTTAGTCATGGTTTAAATGTGAGGTGTGGGTGGTGAAAATTCTCATGCAAGACTCTATATATACACACACACGCACACACCCCCATACATATACACACACACACACACACACACACCCACATCTGTTTATCAATCTATCAAACATATGGTGCTGTCTCCGGGCTTTTCGATAATTTACGCAACAGGTACTGTCATCCAAGCTATCTGATTGGTCTGAAAGTGTGTTGAAACTCTGCTGATAATTCCCAGAGCATTGCTGCCGATGCTTTATTGATTGCTACACCAACTGTTGCAGCGACAAGGGAGCTAGTTAGTGAGCAATGCTGCTCGCTGCTTTTCCTATTACTATGAAGGAAACCCTATTTAGGTGGTGTTAGAGTTGTGCAGAGCAAAACGTCAAATTGGTCTCCACAGCAGAGAAAGTCAACCATTTACTGAGAGAACTTAAAAGAGAACTTTTTAGTTTTTCGAAATTGAAAACATGTCACAGTAAAAGAGCGTAAAGTATTCCTACCCTTTTTTCCACAAAAATCATTTTGTTTTTTTCAAATAGGGAATGTATATATTAACCCTAAAATGGGGCATAAATAGGGAGTAGAAGGCAATGCCGCAGGATTTTAGACAGATTTTACAAATATCTAAAACATTTTGTGCATCTGTATCTACTTGATATAAATAAAGAATAGAATCAAGCATTTTTCTCATTCACAAAATAGCTCATGCTCAGTCACAATTTTAATAGAGTGCTTGCAAATAGATATTCAGATCAGATTATAAATGGGATTTTGGTCTGGGTTTTGACTAGGCCATTCTAAAACACAAGTATATTTTAACCGAAACCATTCCATTGTTTATGGTCCCTGTTGTACATTTCAGCCTTTAACAGATTTTATCCAGTATTGATGCTGGTTTTGCCATAATTATCTCCCCAAGTTATAATGCTGCCACCATAATTTTTTACCTTGTCAATGGTGTTGGGTTTAGTGAGTGTTATTTTTCAGCCATACATAGTAAGGATGTTTATCTCTTCATAGTTCTTCATAGTTCTTTTATATTACATACAGATTATAATATTTATAAAGACTTTAGCCTTATGGCTCATTCTTTTTATTTTATTTCTTTTTATTTTATTTTATTTTTACTTATGTTAAATGTTTTATGTGCACAACTGTACCGGAAAAAATTCCTAGTTTGTGAACTTGTTCTCAAACAATGGCAATAAAACCGATTCTGATTCTGATTCTGTTCAGCATGTAGACCAAAATGTTTGCTTTTTGGCATTTTTTATTCTTGTTAGTTATGCGCTAGGGATGCACTGGTACTGGTACTGGTATCTCGGCCAATAACGTTCTTATGTACTGTATCGGTTAAAGTTAACCGATGCCATCAATCGATATTTAAAATGTGTAAACTCTACAATAAATTCACAGAAAATGTAAATTTTATTACTTGAAATTCTATTTTTCTGGTAATTTTTGTCATTTTTTTGTTCTAATTCGCCATAATTGGCTGTAAGAAGCAGAGAAGAAAATAAAACCTGCCTTCCAATTCAGTGAATTTTGTGTGTGTGGTAGAAGTATCGTTATCGGCAAGTACTCAAATCTAAGTATCTGTATCATATCAGTTTGAAAAAAGTGGAATTGTTCTACCCCTATTATGCACTGCTTTGTGTTGGTCTATTACATACAATCTAATGAAAAATGCATTAAAATGTGTGGTTCAAATGGTATGAATAAGCAAGAAAAATCAGTTTCTGTAATATCAATGCCAAAACTGAAATGTGTTTTGGTCAAGATCATCGTACTGTGTGCAATAATTGTGATAAGTAAATCAGTTTTATCCAAGCATAATTAGTTAACAACTTGTCTGCCTTCCAACTTTATTTTTCAATGAGGGAGCCCTAATGTGAATTTTGGTAGACATTTCTGAAAGCTGGAGCTATTAACAAGCTCGGGGAGTAAAATCGGTGCATGGTAAAATAGTTTACATGGCTGTGTTTCAGCTGTGCCTGCGGAAGAAAATGTAGAAACTAAAAAAGCAACATTAGAATACAACAGGGAAGACAAAGTACAAAAATAACTAGTTCTCGGAATGGACAACTAAGCAGCCAAAAAGGTATAGACCACCTTGGATGATAGATGAGTCATAAAAAGGGCTCCTCACATCATTATAGACACTGAATAACAAATAAGCCAAATGTCAGACACTAACGTTTTCATTTAAGCTTGCAAAAAAGCATGCTTTGTTTCCAAAAGAACCGCTATTTCTGGTCTTTAAAGCGGTGCAGTGCAGCTTCCTCAGCCAGTTTTTCCTTTTTTGGTTTCTCGCCCAGGCAAATTGCAGGAATAGTAATGAATCCAAGTCAGACTCAAACACACTCACTGGATCAGCTCCTTCATAACTTAGTGTCTGTTCTACCCATGTGTAAAAACAGGAGAGAGCGAGGGTCACAGCTTAGAGTGCAATCTACTTCAATCATTGTGTTCAAATCAATGCAAGTTGGAGTTCATCTTAAGAAAATCGGTATGTGGTTTACTAACAAGGCTGAGGTCTTTAATCAGTGAATTGAAGTTGAAAAAAGACATTTTAAGGCCATGTGAAGCAAAATTAGCTCTTTGTCATATGTTAGTGCTCAACCATAAAAATAAATTAATTAATTAATTAAAAAACATTATAAGAGACAGAATAAAAAGAACGAAGCTGGAAATAGCAACCTTGATGCAAATCTGTCTTTTTTTGGCCTCCATTTAAAATGCATTTCTACTATTAGTTAAATGGTTGTCTTCCATGGTAAATATACGTTTCTCAAAGAAAAAGTATCACAATTCTAGCATCATCACAAGCTTATAACTTAACAAAAAAAAAAAAAAACTTTACAATGGTAAAACATGTTTTTATATTATCCAGTAACGGTTAAAATAAATCTTTAGGGGCCAAAGATTATGACAATTGTAAAAATGTAGTTCATCAAAAAATATTAGAATTTTCAAAATTACTTGTAGAAACATAATTTTTTTTGGTCAGTAATTAGATCATTAGCACCTGATTCAAGCAGTGCCATTAAATACTTTCCCATTAATTATTCACAAGGGTATACAATTATTTTTTGCATGCCATTTTTCATGTATATAAAAGCTGAAATCATTTACACCAATACAGCTTGTGCACTAGTATGTTTTGTGAATTACAAAAAAAGCAACAACATATATTTCAATGAAATGGCTCAATTTAAATTGGACAATGGAATGAAAGTATTATCACTACATTAAAATTTCTACTTCATGAAATCGTTTAATTTTTATATCTTCTGATAAAAAAAAAAACAGTCCAAGATGTTACTGAATATTTTGAGGAGAAAGTGACTAAAACAAGGACAAAGTTATGGATACAACACCGATCCGACTTTTTCAGTCCTGATACCGATGCCTGGATTTTGTGTATCTCTCCATACCCATTACCGAGCCGATACTAGTGTTGAATTAATAAGCTGTATAACTTCAACCTATATATTTCTTGAAGAGACTAATGGCACCAGACTTCCAAACTAAACAGAACTAAGATAGAATAACATATGTAATGTATAATATTACCACAAAAAGAACATTTCAAGTGAAAAATTTACTCTTTTTGTGAAATTATTGCAGATTTTCCACATTTTAAGTGTCGGTTCATGGTATCGGTTAAGTTTAACCAATACCAATACATTTCCTTTAGACAGTATAGGGGCCGATACCAGATACCAGTATCGGTGCATCCCTAGATACAACAGTGTCTAAATCCCTTATATACTACACAAAATATTTTCTCAAATCACCAAATATCTATTTTAGCCCAAACAAAAAGATATGCAACTGGTTTAAAAGTCGTTCTTTAGTATTCATTTTATATTATGCTATGCTGAACATTTAGGAATATTTGTTTTTAAAACATGTTAAGGTTTAGAGTAGTATTTGGAACAAAGTTTTGGATTTTTATTCTGAAGATTTAAGAAAATAATGAAAATAGAGTTTGGAATCTGTTTTTCAAACTCTTGCAACAACTTCTTCACTCAGTTTTATAGAATGACTTTTACTTGAATAGCTTTTTAAATATGGGTGTTTTACCAATTGGTGAAATATGCTCTTTGCCTTTAATGACTGAGCGCTCCTGAAATGCTGTGGTATTTTTCTGCAGTCATTGAGTCACTGTTGCCTTCTGCCTTAAATGATTATATATAAAAGGATTAAGTGATTTTTGTCTTCCACATTGTGGCCAAAAAGGTTGAATGTTTTTTGGCTTCTTTTTATATAATCCAGTAATTTTTTCTATCAGCACTTCGCGCCGCATAGCTTGTTTCTTAGTTTGTCTTCAGAAAAATGAACAACACTTTTATTAATGTTCCGTTTGTACAATCATTCCTAATTTTGACTCTATTTCTTTTTTAATTTGGAAAAAAAATGTTTTATTGCTAAACTGCTCTTTTAGTTATTTTTTTTACTGCAGCCTTTTTCAGTTAACAGCCTTCAATAAACCATAGTAACTAAATTTAAGTTCATTAAGCATTGTGCTCTAACTTTCAAATTATGACTGCTACTGTAATTCATAGCAAATAACAAAGCTATGAAAATAAACAAGTTTCACCAACTTTAAATTCCTACCTGCATTTTTTTCCCCCAAGCATCACTTCTTTTTGTGAAAGTACTACAAAGAAAAGCCTGTAAAGATTGAGCCGTTGGTTTAACTAATGAACAAATGTTCCTCACCAGCAGTTGGCAGGGAGTGTAAGTTGGGCTGCTAGTTAGATTCTGGGCAGTATTCAGATGAGTTGCTGTTAAATGATACATGACAGATTCCAAACCACCTGCAGGCATTACTGAAACATCAGGTACAATATGTGCAGCATGGTGCTGTGCAAGCACAGAGCGGCTATAAGAACAGGTGGGTGCAGGAAGGCTCATATTGAACAACTATAAATTGGATGAAATGTTATCTTCAATATACTAAAAAATGGATTTTAGATTTTAAGCAACACAGTTACTAGGAACGAGATAAAGGCCAAGTGACCAAGCCCTGCTGCTTGGAAGACAAATCACAGCTACGGAATTTGCTGTCGGTAAAGTAGTTCCTTTGGGGTATGGATAGGCCAAACACCATTTACAACTGTAAATGAGTAACATTTTCACTGAGCTGAGTTAAATGTCAGAACAACCAAATCTGATCTTTAGCCTTTGGTTTACTACATTAAAACTAGAAATTCATAAAGCAGAAGTATGCGGTTTTTGAGCAAGTAAAAGGCATACTTAGAAAGGGAAAAGTGCACATTTTAATTGCAAAAGTAGGGAGGTTAGTCACCATAAAGAGGTTGAAAAAAATAAAAACAAAGCATGGCAAACCAGGCTTGCACTAAGCAGTAAGAATAAAATCAAATACAAATTGCAATTTAAGCCTATTTAAAGCCAATAGATTAATTTTTTGAATATTTGAGACCCACCCTAAAATGTTTAACTGCCCATCTTAATAATTTAAACACCAAATATACCTTAACATGCATTAATACTAACGGTAGAAATAGTGCTGGCAGTCCCCAGTCTTATCTGTTCTTAGGGTTTAAGAACTCATCACAAAGCTAAGTAAACTGTTTGATTGGCTGCTTTGCAAACTACAGGCAAGAAGAGGAATTTCCAAAAGTTGCAGTCACGCACAACAGCAAAAAAGAATAGGTGAATCAATGAATAGTGACCTGCAAATGGAAATGGTTCCACCATATATATTTCCACAAATCCACCGTATGGTTGTTGCTTTGTCTGTAGCCTTTTTGCTAGTTGTTCTCAACCAATAGGCTGTAAAATTAATGAGCTTAAAAAGCACCTGGAACGCTAAGAGCACCCATCCCTATGTGATG
Source organism: Apricaphanius iberus (assembly GCA_028564705.1). NCBI lineage: Eukaryota > Metazoa > Chordata > Actinopteri > Cyprinodontiformes > Aphaniidae > Apricaphanius > Apricaphanius iberus. The sequence goes on from JAPXFQ010000314.1 coordinate 2,938,864, forward strand.
TAATTCTTACCTTTGGTACTCTACTTTTCCAATAAATCATCAATGAGAATCATGGCTGAGTAGGAAGATTGATTAGTTTTGCATTTGCTCCAACCATAGAGAGGCTCCTGTGTGAGGGGAGAGGCTTGTGAGCTCTCTGAAACAGGACAGGAGTGGAGGTTAGCTCCGCTGCTCGGTGGGTGAATATGCACTTTATGTCGGATCAAACCCAAAGTTTTATCAGTTGTTCTTCGTCCCATTCTGGACATAACCTGAAGATTAAATCTAAATCTGTCCATAACTTTTTTAGTTATGTTACAAACAGACAGATGGGCAGAAAACATTACCTCCCTACAGGAGGTAATGACTTCCATGAATTTTAACTTTTTGTATTTTAATGTGGCAAAATTGATGGTATTTTCTCCTAGTTTATCTCATACAGAAATGTTATAGGAACTTTTTGTCCCTGTAATGTCTGAAAGGAACGATTCACTTCTAAACATAACCAAAAAACCTTCAATTCTTATTCAAAGTAAGAGAACTGGCCTCTTCCATTTTAGTATTTGTACGTTAACGTAAAGACCCATTCCATAACTTTTATACCATAAAAGCATGTGTTTTAAAAATGTTTCTGTGACACAACACCTTTTTTGATGTTCGTTTTCGGAGCCTTTGCTTCTAGGGAGGGTCCTCCTGCTGTTAACCACACTATACAACCAGGAACTGGGCTGCTGGAGCGTCACTGCTGGAGGCTTGTTAACCTCTACACACATTTGGGCGAATGGAACCGCCGGCTGCTGAGCTGGACGCTGCAGCTGAGCCAACTTCTCAAACCTAAAGAAGATGCTATCAGAAGAAGCGGAGTGTATCTTTAAAAATGTAATGCTAGAGATGGAGAAAATTTGTACTCTGTTTCTTCATACTGCTGGAGACTTTGCGGCCACCCAGACACAAAACATTCCCACATATTCTGGAATTGCATCAAATAAAAAAAAATACTGGGACAACATTATGAAAACAATAGAAACGATAATTGGCTGTAAAATACCTAAAAATCCTAAAATCTTCCTCTTGGGATGGATACTGTAGAATTAAATTTTATCAAAATAGTTAGAAGTAACATTCTTGTTCTTTTAAAAGTTCATATCTTCTCTTCCGCATCGCTGGCATTCCGTCCAAGGCTGCTGGGAGCTGCATTCAGTAAATGTCTATAAAGGAACTGTCTTTTCCAAATGAAATCATAATCAGATGATTACAATAATAATCCCTCTTTAATGGTAAATTACTCCCGTAATTGACCATTTCCCAAACACAGCCAATTCATTCAGGTGCAGGAAGATGCGATCTGATGCCATTAAGAAAACCTGGTATGGAATCAAATGATTAATTTAACATTTACGCATTGTTTCTGAATTCTTCCTTACAGCTTAAAAAACCCATAACATGTGTCGTATAGCCAGAAATATATCCCATAAAGTACGCAAAAACTAACCTAGTTAGCCTGAGTTTTTCCCACTTTAGCTGTCAGACCCTGTAAATTTTCCAAGTATAAATTAACAAAACTAAACCTATAAATTTAAAGTATCCAATTATCTTCAAATTCACCAAACCTGGGCACGGGAACAGAACCATGTTTTCCCATCCAGCACTCGAGACAGGCCTGGTCCTAATGGGGCAGCAGCTTTGTGCCTCTCCCCACTTCCTCAGGTGCTTGCTGTGGATAAAGCCAAGAACGTTTGTTAATCTCAGCAAATTGTCTCCTGCATTATTGTCGAAAGGCAGTTATGACAAGACATTCCACAGATAAGCAGACCAGACGTTCCATCCAGCCTCAACACAAAGCACCGAGCTTCCTGCAGCCTTGGAGTGCGTCAACAGTGGACAAACAGCCATACATGTCCCATGCCCTAATTTGGCAAATCAATATAATCTTATTTAGTTTTACTAAACATGTCCAAACTAGTAGATCTATGGTCTGATCACAAATACAATCAAAAGTATAGAAAAACGCAGGTTAACCTCTATCAGTCAGTCTTACCCACTCTGCAAATTCTTTCATCACCCCCATAACTTCTTTCCTGGGCAATACATTTCAGTCTCAACAGTCTCCCAAATCCTTGAGGTGAGTAAGATATCTGAAAATTAATCAGTAAGATCAGTAGGCTCTATGTTGATGTTCACAAAGTAAATAGATAAATAAAAATGAAATCAAAAATGGATGGATTTTTCTGTTAGATATTGCTAAAGCACCACTAAAACATTGCAATAACAAAAATAAAGGCAATAACCATCTGCAAAATCTTCTAAAGTTCTATCCCCTTTTTTCTGTCCCTCTTGTAAACAGTCTCTATGGAAAAGTGGCTCTCCTGGTTTCGCTTCACTGAGGTTGAGACGAATAGCTCATATTGAACTAAACCCCTTTGAAATTCAGACTTCACACCACTTTTCCCAGACTCTGTCCCTTTAATCAATTAATAATTTCTGCTAATATAAGTATGCTACTTACAGTGAGATAAAGATGTCCAACTAGGTTCCCCTCCAATTATAACTGTTGTTGGTGTTGTCAAGGTTACCTGTGAAGCTCCTCCCATCTGAGCAATTACCAATAACGATCCAGTCTCCAAACTCCCCATCACTTAAGTGTACTGGATCTCTATCAAGCTGGCTCAGACAGAAAAATATCAAAATTACAACACATCAAATGTTTAAAACAAAATCAGAGAACAGTACTGACTGATAAACACAACATAGTTTACAAAAATAGTCTTCAGTTTGCTATACTTCAAATTCTATCCATATTTCTAAAGAAAAACCCAAGATTTAAATCACTGACAAAACAGCTTCCCTATACATATTTCTGTGGGACTTTAAGACCGTAGTGCAAAACAGGCACGTCTCATTCCCTGATCAAATTGATGTGAAAGTAACCAGGTGGTTGCTTATTGTTAGAAATTGCCAAACCTAAAGTACTTATTTATTAACACAATCCAATCTAAATTCAAAGTAACTTTTGCTTATATGATTCCTCTTTAAACAAACACAAAAAGCCAACTGGGCAAGATATTCTGGTTGTAAATAACGAAACAGTTCATACTTCATGAACATTTGTCAGATTCTGTGAAGTGAATCAAACACAGTCAAACTGATTTTTGCAACTAAAACTCCTCTTAAATTTTTGTAGGATACATAGTAGTCTACTTCCCCTTAGCAGTAGAACAAAAAAACAAAAAAATTCAATAAAAGAGGTTCAAGAGATAAGATTTCTCTAAACACAAACTAGTAGCATTAAAATAAAAAACAAAAACCAGCATTTTTACAGTATCCCAATTATCTCCTTCTATGTCTCAAAGTACAAACAGACATTTAATTGAAGCTTCTAATCAAATGTCAAAGAAATTACCACTGAATCATGTTTTCTTTAATCCAGCTTCTCAAATTAACATTTTCCAAAGTTCTCATTAATAAGCAGACCGCAGTTCAGAAATCTGGGTCAGAATCCAAGTCGGAAAAATATATAAAGGTTGAGAGAGAAAGAGAAAAAAAATAAAAAAATAAGAAAAAATAAAATCAAAACAATCTAAATAAATTGTCAGTTACAGAGTCTCCACTAATCAAATGATATATTATGCCATTATTCTATGATCAGAACTGTTCTAAAATGTTTTAGGACATGTAAATTTACTCTCAGCATCAAGTAGACTAGCTAACAATTAATGAATAACATCTGAAAGATTAATCTTAAACTTTTAAAACTAAAACCAATTCTTATTTGTCAAAACAAAATGTGCATTCAAATATATGGTAAAAAATTATTTCAATGTAGCTGCTCCATCACATTTTGCTTCTATACGATCAGAATAAATGAATTAGAATTTACTTCTTACTTCTAAATTAAACCATCATTTCGATCACCGCTGATATTCATTACTTGTTCTTCAACGTCTCTACCAAAGAATTTAGTTGTTACTTTCAATCCTTAGACCAATTCCAAATTTATCCCCAGCCTGTTTAAAAACAAACTGATGCCTTAAAGATGACTCTGTGTTTTAATGTTTTCCCTTTTTTTTTTTCAAACTCAAACATTCAAATCCCACTAGTTTAGAAAATATACTATGATAAGTATTGTTTTGCATGGTAAAAACATTCAATTTGTAACGGAATTGAAATATGCTGGGTTACTCCTTGAGCCCCAGTTGAAATTTGATAAATCCAATAAGCATTTAGTGTCCACAAAATCCTTAAGAATGTTCAATTGTGTAAATAATTTAACACCAGTCTCCTTTAGGTCATTTATTCAGAGCCTAAGCTATATTTCTAAAGTCTATAGAGCCATCAGAAATAAGCCAAACATAATTTTAGCATAAATTATACTTATTTAAATCACAGAAAGAATTCATAAACTGTTCGTGGTCTGAGATAAGAATATATGCAGTTCTGAGAAGGTTTACTCTCTGTACCATTCAACACGGTGCTTATTAAAATAATTTCAACCAGTTTGTTGCTTTCCAATTAACACCGTTTGCTTTTCGTTCTATTCTTATAATTACTGCTCATAGCTTTATCTTTATTTAGGCCAACTTAATCAAATCCTGCTTAGATCAATCAAAAAGCAACAAATCCACCTAATTAAAGATTCAAAAAATGCAACTTTTATTTTGACTATAAACTCCCCTCTTTTTAATTTTAAAGATGAAATCAAAAATTAAAACTTCACCAAGTCAGAATCGACTCATGAGTAACTGTTCTTAGTCATTTGCGTTAAATTGTAACATGCATCATCATCCCAATAAATGTACATGCTCTCCTCATGTGATAAATTGAGCCTTCTCTGGCAAAACCAGTTAACTAAATTCAGCATGTACTTCTTGATCTTTAATCTCCGTATTGTAACAGTTCAGTTAAATGTGAAACACCTTAAATTGCCCTTCGTAGAAAATGTGCTAAAACATTGCCGAAGGGAGTCCAAATGAGTAGCAAACAAAATTTATCTGAGCAGTTATCCGAGGCCGTTTTCTAACAAACGTCCAGTCATGTCATAAAATATTACATCCTAATTAACCAGAAAAATTTAACAAAATCCAAATTCGTTTAAGTCTTAACAAGGCAATCGTCTGCAGGAGTCTGTAATCACTTTCTATCCAAAATCAACTTTTAGCTTACAACACACAGAACATGCAGTTATGTTTAACCACAAAACACATTGACACACAAAAGCAAAAACGCTAGCATAGCACAGCAGCCTACAGCAACGTGCTACCGGTAACTCTCTTTGTCCAACGAAACCTAAAACAGTACAAAAGGTACGGCGAAAACACTCAAGAAAATCGCAACACACACTTTAGAAAATTACATACCGCCATCCCAGGTCTTAATCCGCACAATTTATACCACTTTACCAAACTTTAATTCGGCACAAACAAAACAATCTCCTGTTCTTCCAACACGGACTGAAACACATGTTTCCAAACAGCCGTCCCGCACAGAAAACACCGAATCTACAACGTCCGTTACAGCCCAAAACCATTAACAAAAAACACAACATTATAAGCGGTGACTTTCAGACCTTATTAATTATTTTATCGCGGAGGTTTACACCAATCTGTTACAATTTTCGTAGTCTGCTTTGAGAAATTTCCCGGCGCCGGCCTCCAGAAAACCACTCAAAAGACTCGAACAGATGGCAGAAAACCGCCTATTACCACTAATTTATTTATCAAAACATATAGTCAAAGCTGTTGTATGTTAGCCGTGCTATTAAGCAGAAAATAACGCAGAATTCGCTCCGCCATCTCACCACCTAGCTTGGGCGTCCGCTCTGATGGCCTGTTGTAAATGTTCACAGCTAATTCTTTTAGATTTTTCAATTTCAGTTATCCATCATATTTAGTTATATATTTATGTATCTATTTTAATGTTTTTATGATACTCGAGTTCATTATTTATACTATAACATTTTAACACAAACGCAACATCTCCAGCACGTCCCGCAAAGCGCCTGCGTAAAAAAACCATCTCACAAACACCCATACAGACACACATACACAAGCGCATGCGCCTCACATACCAGCTCGTCACCTCAAAACATCAAATACAGTACTTTTACAATATTTTAACACTAACCTCAATCGGATACACCAAAAGCCGGACCATTATACACATTCCAATTCACGTGGCTCAATCGTGCGTTTGGAGATACGCCGGCCGTTCAAGGTAATCCGTACAGATTAACAGAGGGCTCCCCGGCTCTACCGCAATCTTTTTTCGTTTGCCAGCCTTGAAAAATCCCCGACAGCGTCCTGCCGACGTTGAGATGCCAATTCTCAAGCCCCGATCCGCACTTTGGCTCCGATTTTGAGTCGTTGAAGGGACCGCTCCATCCAGTCCATCTGCTCCATTGTCCTGCAGAGTAACAAACTCCATCTCCCAGCAGGCACCGGTGTTTCTCTGCGGAGCGCAAAGAAGGTCGCAATCATGCGCAGAACAGAGAGACAGAAAAAAACAGCAGCTTCAACTACGAGGCCCGCAACAGTCAATCTGCTCAAAACAAAAAAACATATTTAACTCGCATGACAACATTTACCCAATGTTAGATTAACCAATCAACATAATTAAAAACTACGCAACTCTGCGCAAATTGTCAATAGAGCAAATACATGTCCATTAATTAACTTAAAAAATACCTGGATCTTGGTCCAAACTCTGCACACGTTCGAGGTCACCATTTGTAGAATTAAATTCTATCAAAAGATAATTCAGTGCATGTTCAAAGCAGAGACAAGGAGCCAATTCCCAGTTCTCAGTTTTATTTATAACAGATTAACAGATATGCAGTTTTACAGAGAAACATGCCCATTTTCTCTGGGCCAGATAAAGACATCTGACAACGAATGGTTTTCATGTCATAACTTTTATAGACATCCAAAATTTCCCATCATCTGGGCGTCTCTTCTCCCTCGGAATCTGCTCCAATCAGAACGTTTTTTAAAAAGTGTCTTGACAACCACTGGTCCGTCCAGAATTAAGTGTCCTCCTCCTGGATCCAAGTCAAAAGTTCATTCTGAGTTTTATGGTTTTATGGTCCCGGTTCCTCCCTACATCTGGCATCCTAAATCTACAGACGTCCTGTTTTTACAGCCTGCAATAAATTACCCAAGAGGTTTATTGCTTAAAAGCTTACCCCAGTTAAGAATATGTAATCTACTGGTCAAGAATATGTTTTACAACCATGCATAATATAAACAGACTTTTACCTTCTGAATGCTTACTAAAGATATAAAATAGCCCCAAAAACGTAGAATACAACAATACCTAATCAAATAATTGAAAAGGAAATTAGATATTTATTCAAAATATGAATAATTGCCTTTAAGAAGGCTATTACGAGGAATTGGCATAAAGTAGATCCCCCTGAGTTATTTACACTATGGAGAAACTGTCTTTCACCTTACAGATCAAAGGAAATCTGTTCACAAGATTATGGAAAAAAATGGACTGCCTTCCACTCAAGAACATCTGAAATGAACATTACAAGCTATTGAAATGCTATTTTTTTCAGATAATGCCCCTTGTTCGGTTAAGTTATTATTGTTTTTTGTTTTGTTACGCTTAATATGTCTATAACTTCTGTCTTTGTTGATGTATGCTTAAATCATAGCTTCCTTCCCCAAAAAATAAATAAAAACCATCATGTAATGCTAATTTCTGTACCAGTGTAGTTAATTGGCTACAGGCATATCAGGGAACAACTATAATTATTATTGCAGGAAATGTCTTGAAAATGCTTTTGCTCCGGTTTGGTCTTGAACTTTTTTTCACCAGCCCCATCAGTTTTACTCTTGCCTTTTTAATGTCATGTTTTATTATTGTCTTGATTTGGGCACTACAGCACTACACAGTAAAAGGCCATTTTAAAGCAGTTTGCGGTTTGTGGCTCTGGTTTACTAAAATAAGAACTGGAAGGTTACTGAAAGACTATAATGACTGTGAAAATGTTATAGAACTGTCTGGCCACTGTGAAAATAAATGCTAGATCGATCCATACATTGTCTTAACCTAGTTTTCTGTTCTCTTGTGGTCAATGGTTGAGAGGTGGGGTACACCCTGGACAAGTCACCAGTGTTTACTGGATTCCAAGGTAATAGCATGGAAGATTTGCTACAGCTGCAATATATGTATTTTTTTTTTTTTTACACTGCGAACCAATGTAATATACAAGAGCTTCAGAATTATCAAAATTAATAAATTCCCTGATTCCCAAATTCAACATAGGCACCTTTGAACATCCTACTGACCTATATGTGAAATCCCCACACATTTATGTGAAGACCAATCTCTGCAAAAACCATCAAGTCTTGAATAGTGCAGACATCTCCCATTACCTTAAACACAAGCTGCCTAATGGACAGTACTCAATCACAGTCTCATATCAAAGTTATGTGTTGACATAAAAGCTTGAGTATGAAACAGTCTTTTCTCTCTAGGCAGCCGCTGTCAAAGTGTTTCTGAGCTGAGCACTTAACCCTCCAGCCGCTCCAGTGCGACGGCTCAGTGACCGACAGTACAAGCTGGAGGTTGTATCCTTCAGCTCCCAGGTGAAAATCTGTGCTGGTGAGCGAGGATAAAGCTGGACATTTCAGTCTATTTTTTGCAGAACAACTTTCATTTAGGATTAGGATGATTTTCTTTTTTTTTTGCAACAGATAATAACAATAATAGCACCAGGTCACAACACTAGCAGGTTGGAAAGTAGGTTACGTTTACATAATGATGAAAATGGAACCAAGCCATATAATTTCCCTTTGTCTGATCTGTGCTTTGATATCATCTCGTAATGACCTATATTCTGAGTTCATCACTTCACAGCTGTGCCGCATCATCCTTCTCCTCCTTTCCTCGTCACCTAACTCCCTCCCTACTGCCATCCTGTTTTACCGTCCTTCCCTACCCCACAAGATGATTCATAGTCTAATTGACCAGTCTGGGGTGTTTCGTAGAGAATTTGGACAAAGAGAATCCTGCATGAGACGAATGAAGAGGAGGATGAAGAAACAGAAACGGGCAAGATGGTAAAGAGATAAGCGGGAGAGATTGCAAGCCAAGGAGGCTGACTTTTGAGCTATTTTTAGTCTCCAGCTGTGTGAGTCACTCTGAAACAGAAGTGAGAACACCCAGTGGTAGATGTGAGCAAGGAGGGGACTGAAATGTGTGGTTTGCGACACACATGCTTTGAAGACTGTCTCTCCTCCGGGGCTGCTGGTATTAAATACATACACCAGTCTGGCTCACAATGCTGCAGTGGCATAAGATTAGCATAAAGCCCCATGGAAAATTATTCTTAATTGAGCTAGCCTTAATCTTGTGTTCTCAAGTGTGTCGATAGGGCATAGTTTGTCGTGTTTGGTTCACTAATGCAGCAGCTTTAATTTTCTCAGCTAAAACAGGTATCTTATATCAGCTGATAGGATATAAATCAAGCTTAGGTGCTGGTTTTAACTGTCAAAGATCTAAACACAGGGGTTGATTTCATGTGCATGCTGTTCTTCACGTCTGTGGTGCAATTGTTGAGCTTTGGTTGTTAAAAATTGGGTAAATTTAGGGAGCAAAAGTTTACAGCTTGTAAAAGAAGATGTAGTTAACTGAAATGGTAGCCATTTGCATCTAGAATCATTAAAACCCTCATCCATGGCTTTGTCCAGTAAATGAATAAGCATTGAGTCAGGACCGCTTTCTATGGAACGAAAAACTGGGAGTACACATCAAGGGCACCAACAGTTTGATCAAAGGCTATAGTGGGGCAAAAAAAATTAATAAAAAATTGTCAGCCACCAATTGAGCAAGTGCCCCCACTTAAAAGATGGCAGAGGCCTGTAATTTCATCATAGGTATACCTCATCTATTAGAGACAAAATAAGTCACATGGTCTGATTTTCTTTAAGAATTTATTTGCAAATTATAGTGGAAAATAAATAATTGGTCACCTACAAACAAACAAGATTTCTGGCTTTCACAGACCTGTAAATTATTCTGTAAGAGGCTCATCTGTCCACCACTCATTACCTGTATTAATGGCCCCTGTTTGAACTTGTCTGCATAAACGACACCTGTCTACAACCTCAGTCACACTCCAAACTCCACTTTGGCCAAGACCAAATAAACGTCGAAGGACAAAAGAAACAAAACTGTAGACCTGCACCAATCTAAGAATTCTGAATCTCTAATAGGTAAGCAGCTTGGTGTGAAGATACAACTCTTGGAGCAATTATTAGAAAATGGAAGATGTACAAGATGACAAATAATCTCCCACTGGGGTTCCACTCAATATCTCAACCTGTGGGATCCAATTGATCACAAAAACACTGAGCAAAAATCCCACAACCACAAAGGGGGAACTAGTGAATTACCTGCAGAGAGCTGGGACCAAAGTAACAAAGGTTGCCATCAGTAACACACTACGCCATTAGAGACTCAAATCCTGCAGTGTCAGAGCTTCAAAAGGGGCCATTATATCTATTAGATGTGATCTCTTGGGTAAGTCACAAGAAATATCTTTCAAATATATTCTCTTATATTACTGTATGGTTGAGTTATAAAACCTGAGTTTTATTGAGTGTTCAGATCAGCTTTTTAATTGATAAGCGTAAAACCTTGAAGACTCCCTTCGTCTTCACTTTGTTTCACCTTTCATTGTTGACTACTTGCTTTATTCCACTTTGAACTACATAATTCACACTACTGGCAGATGGCCTCGACAGGCATTGACTGTATTGTACGTTTGTTAAAATGTGCAATAAAAACCACTCATGTTGTTTGATATGTTCTGTTCTCTTACCCTCATTTTTAAGGGCAAGAATCCTTCCTTGCAAACCCTAAAAAAATGTACATGGTAGGCATGATTAAGGTGCTATTTGAAAGCTAAGCCCATTTGAACTCTGTTCCTCATCGCTCCCTTTCTGATTCATCATCTTATGAGAGCCACTAACATCCCTTATCTCTCTCACACCTGCCCTCATTCCTGCTTCTCTCCCTCGAACATCATCTCTTTGTCTCCTTTCATTTCTTCTTACTGTCAGAGAGTATATTTCATTGGAGGAGGAGATAATTGTATTTCTAACCCCATTGAAGTTAAAACAGCACTGGGGATGAGGCAATTTCTTTGGGAAATGTGATTTTTCTTGCCAGTGTACATGAGTGTGGGAGAGTGGGTGGCTGGTTTTGGAGATCACAAATGGTGCATAGCCTCCTGCTGAGTTAAAACCATCAATACTGGTCTGCATTTTTATTTTTACAGTTCAAAGAGAGAAAAATATCAGGTGATGCAACTCATTTGACACACTAGGCCTTCACATATTTTTGGACGAAAGGCTGGCTTTTGCCCAATTAGTAGTAATTGTAAAAAAATAATTCAATGCTATTTGTTACATAATTTATACAGAATGAATATAGTAAGAAGTCTGTTTTAGAAATAAGTTCACCATTCAATAACCACTTAACAAAATGATCATGTCCATATTTCCTGTACTTGAAACCTCTAATCAAGTGACAAATAATAATAAAAAATCTAAATTAGTTCATTGGAAAAGCTAAAAATGTCACTGAAATCTATTAAAAGAAAAAAACAACAACATTGTGATTGTCAAGCAAAAGTGTAAATGTATTCAAAGGTGTTTACTTAGTCCTATAGGCTCATGTGGATGAAGTGTCAGTCTGAAGATGGATATGTGCACTATAGGTTCCTGTAAAAATAATGAGAATATTGGGGATAAAGTGGAATTTTTTTGGTCACTCATTTTAGAAAGTGAAACTTCTATACTTTTGTCACACGGGACGAGCTATTCCAAGGTTTTATTTTATTTCTTGGAATAAAACATGACTTTATGGTATGGAGATTGTGGCATGAATGTGATGAGCTTGTGGTTCTGCTGAGCTCTCAAAAATGTCCTAATGGCAGCGTTGACTGTGGACTATAGAAAGAGTGGACCAACACCAGCGGATGGCATGGCACTGTTTGATGGAGCAGCTTGACGAATAGAAAGCAACATTTACTAGCCCATGAGTAAGAATAATTTGAGTGTACTGACTCCTGATGTCCTGACTTTATCGTCAGTCCACTTGACCTGGATTGCACAGAAGTTTACAAAATACTTCCAAATTTAGTTACAAAAAAAGGACACAAAGAACACTTGAACAGTGGCTAATCAGACCACTGTCAATACAGACTTGACCAAAAAAAAAAAATACTTGTCAGAATTGTATTAAAGGTAACATATACATTAAAGAAACACTAAGAGATAAGAACTATCTGTCCCAAATACAAAATAAGCTTAAGAAATAAACACAAAATTCCCCTTAGAATTTAAGCGGTCTGAGCCACTTACATAGTTTTGCCAACTGATGCAGCTGGAACTCTGTCCCTGTGGCACTCCAGCAGCATATCCAAGAAACTGGTAACTCAGAAAAACAAAAAGTAATCTGCTGCCTGTTACCCAAAACAACAAAAAGAAGAGTTAACTAAAGGTGTGTACTGCAAATGTTCAAAATAAAGTTTAATGTGTCAATTTTTTTGAATGCAAATCAAATTATATGAATAATACAGAAAATCATTTTAGGAATGAAAAACACATACCACCCAGCTAATAAATGACATGTCAGCAGCAAGTCAGATGATGCTCCGAAGACTGAATTTCATTTAAAAATGCGAGCAGGCAGAATATTATATTTTAAACCCTAATGTTTGTCTTAGTAAAATAAAAAGCATAATTATTATATCAAAAAGGCCAAATGATCTTAATCAATATAAAAAAATATCAATATATTACCATTGTGCTGTCTATCCAATTGCTGGCAGCAGAAACGGCTGTGAAACCACTCCTTGCGAAGCTCCCCAAATTCTTCATTGGATTTTTCTTGACAGTCCGGTCAAGGCTGTGGTTATATCTATTACTGGTCTTTAACTCCCACACTTTTACTTTCCACTCAATTTTATGCATATTTTTAGATTCAGCACGCCGAACAACCAGCTTCTATACGATAAACTATTTTGTCTTTCCCTCTTTGTGGAGGTTATCAACGACTGTGTTCTGGACATTTGTCCCGTCAGCAGTTTTCCCCAAGATAGTGTAGCCTAATGACCCAGACTGAGAGACAATTTAGAGGCTGAGGAAACCTTTGGTGGTGTTGAGATAATACGCAGATTAATGTGTATCTCCATCAGTCTCAAGCATTTTTCTTACAACATTCAACATTTGACTGACAATGAATTCAGGGTTTTTCATTATTTGTGAGCCATAGTCATCCAAATTACACAAAATAAATGTCTAAACTATTTCCCCAGGTGTAATGAATCACATAAATTATGGCTTTAAACACTAAATGTCTCACAATCCAGTTTCTAGAGCTCAGCGTATCTACTTGGGGGAGCACAGATGAATATCATTGCTTCACTGCATAGAAATCCTGGGTGCATCAATTTGGAGGCTTCAAGTTAATTCTCAACTGGGAAGAGGCCCAGGGCAGACCTAGAACTCGCTAAAGGGACAATATTACTCTTTTGCTCTGGCAAACAGTTTTGGGTGCCCCAGAAAGAGCTGGAGAAAGGTATCAGGCTTCCCTTCCTGGATCTATTACCCAAGGGACCATAGTAAACTTTCATTAAATTAATAACTTTACCTTTTTACTCAGTAATACACTGCATCAACTGTCTGCTTGTTTTTTTATTTATTTGTTGAGGTTTCCAAAATGCCTTCCATCCAATAAAATAAAACTGAAAGGTGAAACGAAAACACCAGAAATTATTTTAGATTTAGAAGAAATAGACTATTTCTGTTGCCTAGATTTCTAAATCTCCTCCATCTTATTTAAACCTGAACATGAATAATTCAAACTCATTAACCTAAGCATTTTGCCCATAACTTTTTTAAAGCCTGTGCAAGGAAATTTCTATTTTTGGGCTTCTAACCAAGACTACCTCCAACTACACTTCAAAGGTTTCATAGTTTTTCCTCTGAGGATGCACCAATCTGCCATGATAACAAAGATTTATTATGTTATTCAGTCACGAAAATAACCTGATTCTTGTGCCTGAAAGAGGTCAGATCTTGTTTAAAAACATAATACTGTAAGCCTGCTGTATTATTTTTATGTGCATTCCAATCATTGAAATGTATTACAAAATAATATTATTTTACATTTGTGGTCTATTATCAGGATATAGGTACATATTAATATGCCTTCTTTTAAATAAGCTCTATTTTTCTATAGCTGTTTTACTAAATACTGTGAAAGATTCATTTAGCAAAAATTTGGCACATTTCAAGAAAATATCACAGATATTTGTGATGAAATCTTGCATTAATTTAGAAAAAGTTTAAAAAATACTGATTAAAAAATCCTTGTCTGCGGACAGAAATGACATGCAATAAATCAGAGATTGTCTGAAATGGACAAAATAATCGATGCATCCTTTTCATAAATTCTACGCTGCCCAGCCGTGACATTCAATTAATGTCCAGATCCGGCTCCTCTCTCCGCTTCAATATGAATGTGACAACAGGAAATCCTTTTATTTATACTATGCTAAATATTTTTTATATTTAAGGTTTGAATGCTTTTCTTCAGTGATCTTCTTGGATATTGTTAGTCCAGTATGATAAATTATTTAGACTGAACTATACTGGCTCCTTCAATTCACCATCACAGCCTTTGATTTGGACTTCAGGAAATGTAAGTCTATCGCCTTCCAGGTAGTCAAAAATGTGGCCAGCGCTCGAGCTGCAATGACTTGATCAGATTTTCCTGACATACACTAAGGCATGTGCTAAATAGTGTAGGGCTGGCTTGGTTTAAATATACAAAAGGTGTTTGAAAAACTAGAACACTTGTGATGGGGAAGTGGTGGCCCCAGTTTTCAAAGAAATTACATTTGAAAATGTGTTACGTCTTAGAGTGCGACTTTTCACTAAGCTTTCCAGGGTAAATTTAACCAAGGCCATTCGAAAGGAGCATTCAAGCAATTCTGCAAAACCAATGTGGCTTTCATTTTGGGTGGAACAGTGGACAATACCTTAAACCTTACAGAATTGCAGCAACCTTCAAAGAGCGTGACTGTCATTTGCTGTGAAAGTATTCTTGGCTCTAAAATGTTTTATCATCGGTTACAATTTCCTAAACTTCTTGCTATATCAATTTATCTTTAAATCTATCTTTAAAGAACTGTGCATTTAAGTTGATGGTGAAAAAGCAATATTATTCTAACAAACCATGCTTCACCCTCAAACTGTTACATATCCTGTGCTGGCTACCTTTATTCAAGTTTTTCATTCTGGTTTAATGTTTTTTATGAGTCCCTTACCCAGACCAGGAAGCACAGTCGAAGCACCTGTTCTCTCACTGAGTTGCAGGCCATGTTTTGCATTCTACCATAGCTTGCTATTGGATAAAAACGTTTTGCATCATTTACTATTGTCATTGTTGGACTCCATGGAGCTTTTTGATGTTCAGACTCTCTTGAATTGATCTAGTTTTCTCTGTGCTAAGGCCTTCAAAGTTATTAAAACGCAATAATGCTCAAAAGCATTTTCTGTACCTCATGCTTGGGAACTGTTTCACACAGTTTTCTTTGGTATGGTAAGGTCTTGATAGCTTATGTAGCTTAGCTTCATAGGCTATAGCTACCTCTTTTGTCTTTCCTGTCTCTCCATCTCTGCCTAATAATATGTCTTCTCACTCTTTCTTTCTGTGTCAGATATTTAGTTGCTCTTCTGCCTCCTTTAGTTATAATTGTATGTCAAATCAATGTAGCATGCTTTTTACTTTGGAGGTGAATGTCGGAATTGTAGCTAAAGCTTAATTGACAGTGTGGCGCCTACAAGAACCTAACCCCTAAGGCATCCTCAAACCAGCAACCTTCTAATCACAAGACTAACTCCTGAGCCATGGTCACCCCATGAGCATGGCACTCTGTGATTTTTTTGTTCTGGTCCTTTTCCTGTTCCGACAAGTGACTAGATGTCTAGCCCTGAACTAACTCTAGTGCTCTTTGTTTTCCACACCTTTTTCCTTTGATCACACTCCCTGTAGCAATGGCCCATCTCTAGGCAGGGCTAACCTCTTTAGCATACACACCCTGTTGCTTCAATACATGTGTTTCTTTTGTTCTAGCTATCACTGCTAAGCCTTAGCGGCGGATCTCTAATCATAGCATCACTCTTTTGAACCACTCGCCCCTTTTGAGACCCACTTCTACTCCCATTACATAATAACAGGGGGATTTTTAAGTAATTTTTATTTATGCTGATTAGTTTGTTTAATTAATTTCCTTCCAATATCAGTTAAGTAGTTTGCATGTTTTTAGAAAAAAAAGGGATATATTGATAGAATGTTTAGCTGTAAGGTTGATCTATTTTATTGAATTCTCATGCCTTAGAGAGAAGTTATTTGTGCTAATTCTGATGTATGTCAATTATATCATTCCAACTAAACTGGTAATCAATAATATTGATATTAAAATATTGATTATAGTTATTGATGGTCATGTAAACAATACATTAATACACTCCTTGTGTCACACAGAAGCAATTAAACTGTATGTAACACAACAGCTTCACTGGGTCTCCAGTCCAGTCTGCTGTCCAGTTGAACACTTAGGTATTTATTCTCCTAAACCACCTCAACTTAATTCAGTGTTTGACTTAAGTATGTTTCTTCTGAAATCTACAGTCATCTCCTTTTTGTTCACATTCAAGGTAAGATGGTTGTTTCTCACCATGCCACAAAGTGGTCCAACAGCTGTCTATACTCAGTTTCTCGTCCCTCTCCGATACACCCAACAACTGCAGAGTCCTAAGGATTTCTGCAGATAAATCTCCCACTTGTACAGGAAGTCTGAGGTGTACCAACTGAAAAGGAGGAAATTAGAAATTTCCATTTCATAGAGACTTCGGTTAAACAAGTTATTTGTTCAAATTTAGATTTTACTTTTTAAGCTCAAATCTCTTGGTCACGTTCATTAAAATTAATTGAGTTGAGCAACAGATGATGGTTCCAACTGACTCACAATTCAATACAAAACTATAATGTTCTCCAGTGCAACCAAAGCTTCTTCCAACATCGTACTGATTTATGAACTGTCTCCAGTTGCTGCTCAGAGTAGAATTCCAAGAGGCAGCATTTATGATGAGAGCAAAACTAGGACAGCAAGAGGTGAAAATTATGTAAAACTTATTTAAACTCCGTGATCAAAAGCTATTCGGAGCTAATCTCAAAACATTCAAAGCTTAAACCCTGACAGAAAGCACTTAGCCAGACCACAAGGGAGGTTACACTAGCACTTCTACTTTTCCATTTCTTTTTTTCTTCATGGCTCTATAAGTTTAACTGCTGACCGTGTGAGATCTACCCCAGTTATTCAACCTTTGGGGGCATATACTGCAGATATGTGAAAATGGACTCAAGAGATAGCCGTCTGTAAGTTACATGCGTTTGAAACTTCTAAGATAAATCCAGTGCAACCACTTTCCTTCAGAGGTCACCAGATTGGTTTGCTCCATAACAAAGATGAAAAATGACACCAGTTAGTGAGGGAATTCTGGAGATTTTATGTTAGAGGATGGTTAGGTTATAGAATGAGTAATACCTTTAACATGGAGCACTATTCAAGCATCCAAATATGCAGTACACCTCTGCTGCCAGTATATAGAACATTCCTTTTTACATAAATCCGGCAAAGCAGCAAATACTTAATGAAACAGCCATAATGAAAATATGGTAAAAGAGTGGAAATCCCCAGCTCAAGTGGAACAATCTGTCAACTGTGATATTGTATGATTTCACAAATCTTGCCTTGGAAAAGGAAACTAGTTAGTAAAGACCAAAACTAAACTTTTTGGTATATAAGCAAAACCTATTTTTGGTAGAAAACTGTAACTCTGAAGACATCTCCACAGTGAAACATAGATGTGGAAATGTTATGTTGTAGGTAATATTTTCTTCAGCAGGGAAAGGCAAGCTGGTCAGAACTGATGGGGAGATGAATGGTGTCAATACATAAGACTTTGTTGGAGTTTCACCTTCAATCAGGGCAACTTAAATATTCGACCAGGGCTACAATGGAATGCTTGAGATCACAGTATATTAATCTGATTTGAATTACCCAGTCAAAGTCCAGACCTGCAGCAATGCTTAAAGTCTGATGGGCATAGATTCTCTCCATTCAATTAAACTGAGATCCGTATATTTTGCAAAGATTTGGCATATTCTTGAGTCTATAGAAATGGAAAGCTTATAAAGCGATACCCCAAAAGAGTTGGGAGTCGAATGAAAGAAGGTTCTTAAAAGTATTTAATCATCTGAGCTGAATATTAATGTGCTGGACTTAGTTACTATATATCTCAACATGTCATTCCTTTGACAATTTGGATTTGTAGATCACAGATGCTGTTCTGAATTGCCCTTTTTCCTGACTGGTCCTCTTCATAAAACAGCTCCATGATATCTCCAAAGATGTATTGCTTTTGAAGTCACCTCAGCATTACTCAAGTAAACTTCTTAAGCTGACTACATCAGGAAAGGAATTTAATTCCAAAAGGGAAGCTGGCGACATGAAAACTGTGAATGACAGTATATAGTTCCTATGTTAACTGCTACTTGCAAACTCTGTTAATACTTCTGTTTGTGGCTTAGAGACGTAACACGCAGCACTGGATGCAGGAGGCATTTATATCAAGTCAAAAATCTTTCCATATCAATTTTGCTGTTGAAGGGTAATTTATCTCTTATTCTTGACATTTATCTTTTGTCTCAAATTACAAATATTTGTCAACTATTTAGTTTTTTCTGGTGTTTGCTCTAAAGCTACATTATTATATGGTCTCTCTCATTTAGCAACAATTTGTTATAGGTGTCAGACACTACAAAATAATACCTGGTGTTGGCAGGATTGAGGAAGATAAACATTGTGCTATTAGGCCGAGCCAGCCGCCAGGTAATTTGAACGTCAGTCCATAGTAAAATGTAATTGTACAGTTCTGCTAGAGTCCTTCTGCAATTAGGATAAAAAGAGCAAAAAACTTTACCTTTTAGCTTGCCCTAAATCCCTTTATGAACAAATAAGAAAAATGATGCAGAACTGTAAGTCCATTTTTGGAGTTTGCAGTAAGTCGTTCATATTTATCTTTCAATTTGTGAGGGTGAGAAATATCAGAGGATTTTTCTTTTCCCAAAATGAGGAAATGTACATATATTTTGCACATTTTTTGTCATTGTTTCTAGGCATTTTTCTCAAAGGCTTTACAATTTGCTTTAATTAATAATCATATATCTTGCTTTTATCAATATTTTCTAAAGAAACTAGAAATATATGACCATGATAAATCAATCATAAAACATTTATTTCTCAAAGGTTCCTCTGAGGTTTTGATGCAAAACAAACATTGCTACAGTTGTGATTTAGTACGGTTTTAATCTTGCTTTTTGCAGACAATGTGGTTCAATTGGCACCTTTAAATAACCTTCAGCACTTGAAAAATTTAAAATAGAGTAGATAGTCAAGATGAAACGGATATAAGGCCATGCTTCTCAATTGGGAAAGGTTCACTGGTCCCTCTGGGTCTCAAACAGATAAATCAGAGTATATTGGTGTTTTGTTCACAAGTTGCAGGATCAAGTTGTCTACCATTAAGATATACTGCCTAGCCAAAAAAATGCCACCTGGATTTAACTATCCAAATAGGTGCAAGCCTCCCATTGATCGATTAATGATGGGGCGATTTTTTTTAAACTGGCTGCAAGTTATTTAACCCCAAATAGCGCAATGAGTTGCACTACTTATCATTTTATAAACAACCACGTTGAAAGACACATCTTGTGGTTGTGAAAAAGATGATAGTGTGTTTGAGTAGGGTCAAATCATTGGTGTGCATTAAGCAGAGACAACATCTAAATTGATTGCAGAAACTACTAAAATTGGGTTAAGAACTGGTCAACACATTATTAAAAAGTGAAAGGATAGTGGGGACCCATCAACTTCAAGGAAGAAATGTGGCCAGTAAAATAATCCGGAATGAACATGATCTGCTATCACTAAACATTTGGAAACATAAAATCGAAGAAAACAATAGAACTCCGTGGGATAGGAAGGACATTTCCACACGTACAGTGTGAAGAGAACTCAAGGGATTGTGACTGAAAAGATGTGCAGCTTTAAGAATACCACTAATCTATGAGGCAAACCAGAAATAAATGGTTCAATTTGCTAGGGAGTGGAATGATTGGACTGAAGTGATGCAGCTATCATTCCTAGTGCCTACTGTACAAGCCTGTGGGGAGAGTACCATGATTTGGGGTTGCTGCAGCTGGTAAGCTGTATGTTTAGCAAAAGTATATACTTCAGGAATGAGGTCATCTGACTGCCTGAATATTCTAAACAGGAAGGTTTTTCCATAAATTAGATGTTCTTTTTTTGTTTTGTTTTTTTACCAAACAATTTGACTAAAACTAAATCACTTCTATGCTACTCATTTTTAAAATGCTCTAAAATATCAAATTATCTGAAAAAAAAAGCTTTGATTAGTTAATAATAAACTAATCATGGCTTAACAGTAGGACAACAACCTGGGATTTATGTGATAAAATAATAGCCCCTAAACTTAGTAACAGCTTGTGTTGTTGCAGTGGATGTGCACGCAAATCATGTTGAGAATTTAATTGTAGACCGATTTTGTGGAGAAGTGATGTTAAGTCCAACAGCACAATAATGGAATAGCACATGGTTTTTGTTAGAAACGACTCAAATTTTGTTAGAGACTGGTGCAAGAGTTTCAGTAAAACAAAAATGCACTATGTTAATAGCTGATCATTGTGTGTTCTACCTGCAAAGCCTTGAGATAAATATTTTCTGCTCTTATCATGGCTGGCAGCACTGAGGGCAAATAAATGCATGAATGTGGGTGGTGACAGGGAATTCCAGAACTAGATCATCTTTCTGTGACAGCTATGAATGTGATCCACCTGCTGCAAAACCTGCTAAATCTGCTAAAGAGAAACATCACTTTAAATACCACCTGGATTTACCAGGTGGCTGCCTGACTGAAGTTTTTCAATAAAGTGCAAGGAACCGGTGAAATTACACTTGTATTGAAACGACTCAAATTCGCTTATATTTTTGTGTATACCATCAGTTTCTATTTATTTAATTCTTTTTAAATCTATAATGCTGTAGGAATTGATTTTTTTACTTGTGGTGCTATATATAAACCACAAAAACTAACACTAAATATTGTAAATGTTTTAAAATGTTCTATTATTTAAATAATTGCCCTTCTATCATGGAAATCAAACAGTAGTAAGCATAAAAAATAGTTTATTGTGATAGCAAAAAAATAAATAAAAATAAATTAACATGGTGATGGTAAAAAAAAACAAAAAAACAAAAAACAACAAAGAAAAAGGATCAGATATGCTAGGGGTCTATGCATTTTTCAACTAATTTCATAGAGAAATTTCATAGATAAACCATACAAGTTTCACATGTATGGTTATTTGAATAGTTTAATTTCTGTTGTCTTAATCAGAATTAATTTAGATCATCAGCATATCTGATTTGCTCTTTTAACCTTAACACTAAGATCTGTTGCCAAGATCTGTGTCTGCATATGGTGGTACTGTTCTAAATATATCAGTAGAACATGGCAGACAGCAGTTCATATTGGTCTTCAATATAAGGCTTGGAATACATCACTTAAGTTTGTTAACCTGGAGGACTGGCTCATGTTCAGATTCTCTTGGATTTGTAATATAAGTTCCACCAGTATGAGTTTGCTTTCACTGCATATTTCCTTTGTGCTGTGATATTGGTGTACACTTAGCAGGGGTAAGGTTTTGCAGGGTCAGCATCTCTGTGCAATGCTTAATTGTCGAGGTAAGCCTAAAGGAGGCTAAAAGCTTAATTGAACTGTAGCCTGGGAGGCTAATTGATTCAGCTAATAAATCTTTATCAAAACTACAATAATTGGCACTTTAACCTTCTGTCAACAGAGAAGCTTGTTAGAGAAGCATTCGTATTCAGCAGATCATACTCATAGGAGAAAAAAGTTCTATTTTATATCAGCTTTAAAAATAACTGTCTATTACAGGTTCAAAGTTGTATGCTGGCTGACACATGAATACAATCTAACAAAGTAAAAAAGAATATAAGGCTAATAAATTTATTGAACTGGGGAGAGTAAAGTTGTTTGTAAAAAACATAAAGTTGCACAATTTATCAAATAGCAATTATCGCATTATCAATGTGTGTAAAATTGCTACTGCAAAGCACTGATTTGATAACATGTTTGGCAGTCTGTGCATCAAGATATTCCAAAAATATAGCTGGCTGTTTGGTTGGACTTTGGCTATCTGCTACGCCCATGACTGATATAGATTACTTCAATCAATAGCAAAGGTCAAGAAGAGTTTTGAAAATTGGGTTCATGGAAAAGAAAATGTAGGTTAATCATGCTTCATCATCACGGCATATAAAACCTTCACTGTTTCACATTTCCCTATTATTGTGCAGGCTCACATAAAACTGTATGTGAGGAGGAAGTGAGCAATGCATGTCCCTTTTAAAAGTATCTCAAAAGTGAAACATGGTAGTGGTCAAATCATGCTGTGGGACATTCATCAGTGACTGGGAGGCTAAGCTGAGCTAAATGACCTCTGTCAAATATTCTGGGGACGAAGTTAAAAAGAAAGCACCTTTAACCTTTATCATATCTCACCTTATTGAAAAGTGGTAGCAGATATAAGGATGCTTTTGTATTGTGTTTAGGGCAGAGTTGATTGACAGATAAATAGTCAAATTAATTAAATGAAAACATATTGATTTTAAAATGACCCAATTAAACTCTAGTCTGAAGTAGAAAGACATTTAAAACCTGTAGATTAATGTGACACTACTTTCTGATAAAGAAAGGGAAAACATATTTCAAAGACTTAACTGTAACGATTTTTATTGGTCTGTGTATCACTACATTTAACTTGTACAGAAAGAGCTTTTTATTGGAAATATCTCCATGCATCCACATCCATAACCTAGCAGAGCTAGAATCACTTCATTAGATAGTGCCGTCTTGGGCGCCAAGTACTGCTTAAAATTCGTTATCATTCAGATTAATTGTGATAGTTCATTAAGATGGGTATCATGAGGATGATGATAGGAAAATACCCTACCAGCCTATTAGATGAGAAAACAACTCTCTCCACAAACTCTATATAATTATTTATGAATGTTTTAGTGATTTCTATGGGCTAGTGGTCAACTGCTTCAGTCTCTCTTAAAAGTTAGAAACTCAGATCTGAGAAAAATGTAATGTGCTCTTCTAGCTCCTCTGGGGAACTAGTGGGATTCATGTTGGGTTTAGTGACCAGACTAATGGTGCATTTATATTTAGAAGTCGAAACCTGAACACCAATGAACAGCCACTGACATAAACTTTTTTTGTATCTGTTGCTTGCATGCAGATAACTGAAAGTTGAAGGAATTACTTTTATATGCACAAGTGATGGATTCCATCTTATTAAATGGGTCACATGCATAGCATTGTGTTCCCCTGGGAGTTGGTAAGAAACATAAAAAGAAAAAAATCAAGCTGGTGATTTGAACTGTAATTTTACACTAATGTGGATGAACATCACTTTGCCTTCCTCACTTGTACTAATAGCCCACACTAATAATAATTTGAGTAAAATAGTTTTTATTGTTTCTCTTTCTTCTAATCCAGGGGAGTCACAATTCAGTCCTTAAGGGCTGGTATCCTCAAGGTTTTATTTCCTTACCTGGTTCAACACACCTTAATCAAATAAGGTTTTTTTAGCAGGCCATTGCATTACTCTGCAATAATGGGGAAACGGTTACGCCATTTGAATCAGTGCTTTTGAAGCAGAGACACTTCTAAAACTGGCAGGACGTCGGCCCTTGAGGCCTGAAGTTGGATACCCCTGTTCTAATCTGACTTGCCGTTGTGTGTTTGGCACCACATGTTGAGTAGGATTTTTATCATCGCTATTCCTGCCCGGTCATAAAAATCCTAGATGGAAATGGATGTCGATAGAAACCCATTTTTGGACCCAGCAGAGTTGTACTGGGACACTATTTCAGACTGGGAATTTGATACCACTCCAGGCAACCACAACCCAATTAACTTAAAACTTTTAGAATTAGTTATCTTGGGTCCCTACTGATAATATAAAAAATAATAATAAAGCATGGGCTACAGCTGTTGACCAAACGTGAAAATATTTTAGATTTTGCTGAGAATATCCTCTACTCCACGTCTTTCGTGTAAAAGGCCAGTAAACTGTGGATCGTTTCAAAAGGATGCCAAACTCTAAACCAGTAGAATTTAGCAAGCACATGACTGATATTGTATATCAACCAATAGCAGTGGTCAAGAAGAGTGTTGGAGATTGGATTGATGGAAAAGAAAATGTAGGTTAATCATGATTCATCATTACGACATTCAAAACCTCCCCAGTTTCACATTTTCCTATTATTGTGCTGGCTTACATAAAACTGTGTGTGAGGGGAATTGAGCCCACAGATACGTGTGCCCACAAATAGCGTTTTCCTGTTTGTTTCTCCTACAAAATAACTATTTATTTTGTGCTTCAATAATCTTTTCTCAAATTGTATTATTCTAGTTCATCTACTACTACACTGGTAAAAATGAAGTCTGCAAATTTAACAAACTGACATCAATCCTGGGTTGCCTATTAAAGTAAAGACAAAAATATTTTTTGGAGTTGGAATGAGAGTAATTGTGAAATATCAGTTATAACCCAGTCCTGATTCCTAACTGGTTTCTCCCATTATTGAATCTCTTTCTCTCAGCAGCTTCTAATCTCTCTTTATGTATTTATTTATATACCTCTGTCAAGTAATCCGCTGCTGGCCTCCTGTCTTATTTCTACTCCCTGATTCTGATTTTTTATTTTCATTTTTACAATAAGGACATGCAAATGTGGAAAACAACATTTTTAAATGGAATTAGAATAAGTAGCAGTGAAATTACTGAGAAAAACTGCCTTCAAGTCCCTTTTGTGCCATTGATATTTTTTAGTTACTTATTTTCTTTTCACCTGTGCAGACCCTCCCTAACCCTGCTCTTTTGTGACAAATATGTCTTTCAAATATGATGGTGCTGTAAAGTTCTAAACTTGAAAGCGGAAATGAAAGAGGATTGGGTTTATTCCTAGCATGAACTTACTAGTAAGGGATGTAACATAATATATTGACATGTATTATCCAGTCAGTATTAAGCTAATATTATCTGCATGCAACATCATAACTCAACTTACAGCTTCTTTGGGAAAAAGCTTTTTCCTTTTACTAGGTGGATTGGTTGCTGAACATGCTGCTTTGCTTAGAAGCAGCACCTGTCCTTGATTCACTGCTGCCCGCATTAGAAAGTCTACGCTTGAGGTGCGTTTAAAGACAACTCGAAAAAATGTGTCACTGCATATTAACCAAATAAACAGCTGAAAAACAGTACAGGGGTTAGAGCGCACCGACACCAAAAATGCAAAGGACATGTCCCCGCATACCCGGTGTTTTACGCCACTGTTTAGAGGGGCAGATACCCTAATGAGCCACTTGGCAAGTTGCTCTGAGTGTCTGCACTAAGTGGGCCAGTTGGCCGGCCAGGCTGCTGTGAAATGCACGGTTGTCCCGATGTCCTGTATTTGCCTGGCACTCATACTGGAACACTAAATTCCTATCAAGTTAGTAAAGTGGACAGATTGGTTTGAAATCATCTTTGGAGTCATTTATTACTTAATTTTAAGACATCTGTGATGCTTCTATGTTTTAGTACAATACAAGATAAAATGGTAAATAGCCTGTAATTGTATAGCGTCTTATTTAGGTCCCTATGGACCCCAAAGCGCTTCACAGTACTTTCAGTCATTCACACATACATTCACACTCTGGTGATGACAAGCTAAATTGTAGCCACAGCTGCCCTGGGGGCACTGACAGAGACAAATTTCCAAAAGTAAGGATGGTGCGCTAATAAGACATGTGCTATCATGTTACTGGGACAAAACATGACTTCTGTCAATGAGATGCAGAGAATTTCAGACATGTTTGTTGACCTTTTTACATTGATTATACATTAGGCTGGATCTGGAATAGTGAAAAATGAAAGCAATCTGTTTTGAGTTGGACATTTGAGTTTGGGAGAAAGCCTTAGAATACCCAGGAGCACACTCAGTGATTGACTATTGAAGCCATGTTTTTTTTATTGTCCCCATATTGGCATGAAAATGTGTTTCTTTGAGTAGTTAGATGAAGGCAAGCAGCTGCAAGCATGATTATTTAATCAGTTGTTCCTTCTGCTGTCTTTTTCATTTAAGAGTGCTTGATTAAAGAAGCCGAGCCTGGTGAGCAGGGTTGGTTCACAGCTGCAACTCCTTGGTCTTTTCTCCACAGGTATCTGCTCGAACCGATCACTATGGGCTAGATTGTAAACTGCCAATTATGGTTAGGCTGACCAAGTAGTTGTTCATCATCTCCCATTTAACACTTTGAAGTAACTCCATGATTGGTTATCAAAATGCCTGGGACAGGCTTTGGTTAAAATTCCAATTTACTTCTACTTGTGGCGATCTGGTCTCAGTTCCAGATCTCTCTGGATCTCTGGAAACACTGTGCTATGCTGCCTGTATCCTCCCTGCAGGCATAGGGATTCAGGTCTATTTTCTTTCTCATCACATAGTGATGAAATATTGAATAAGCTCCACAACATCCATCTTAGTTTTGATTTTTTGCTTGTTCTTGTAGAAACTTCAATAAAGACTCACAGCTTGTATTTAAAACCCCAAAAAAAGGGACATGTCCCCCACCCATTATGTAAGTATATTCAGCAGACCATTCATTTTTTTGTTTTGTTTTTTGCCTTGGATAGGAAACTTCAGTATTAGATATTGGAAAACACAGCTTTGTTGAACATGTTTACCATGACATGTATAGCTTATTGCTTATAGCTTATTGTTTTATGTTTCTCCAAACTGATCATCTCAAAGAGGACAAAGACATTCATACATTAATTGTGTTTATTAAACTATACTCGTCTATTTACAACTTGGTAACAATCAGGAATTACTGAAATAAATGTTCAAAAATGTGCAATTATAAAAAGCTTAGTTAAGCACAGGCACCTCTGAAGAGCAGCTAACCATGACAGCTTACATCTGTGATCCCAGTTTGTTGTTTGTGTTGATTTTTGAAGCCAAATCAAAGCTGCAGCCACCACGCCATAAGGAAAAAGAACCAGTGAAACATTAAGGTGCAAGAACTACTGAAATACTATGGTTCATTTTAGGTTAATGGGATTTAAACTTGGCTACCTGCAAATTAGTGGAGGCTAATTAGACAAACAGGTTTAATCTGAAACATGTGTCATGTCTAAGAATTACATTATGATATTTTTTTATTTTAAGAAAACCCAAAGGAATATAAAAATATTACCTTGCCGTGGAACAAGAAGCTATTGGGAGCACAGTATCAGTCTGTGTTTCTCTAACAATCAGCTAATAACAGTTGAAAAAGAGAGAGCAAAAGCACCTGGAAAAGGGCTTTATTACATCAAATTAACTGGTTGTGGCATTATCTGTTGGAAAACAAATTAGGGTTGAGATCTAGACAGCTTGATCCAACTGCTCTGCCTTTTCCCTCAGCTGTACTATTCATATTTGATTTTGGCTGAGAATTACCGTTATGTCCAGCTTGGTGCATGTGGAGTTTTTTCCTACTCTCTCACCCTGCCTGGGCAGTGCAGGTGAGTGCAGCTGTGCCCAATTTAGCCAATGAAGCCACAGTCATTTAAAGTGTGGCAAAGCTGCAGACTGTATCAGACCTAGTGCAGAGTCAGAAGTGGCTGCCCATGCAGAGTTTTTTGTAAAATTTGGTCTGACCATACATACACCCCTGGCTGCTGGACTGTTGTTTATTTCGGAAGGAAGGTGTGCGTTTCTTGGGGGTGGCTTATCTGCTAAATGTCTATTCCTAGTGTAGGAGGTTGTTTTGCCCCTTTTTTAAGGGAGGTTGCTCTTTGGGTCAAACCCTCCTTTACCGTAGAAGGCTGTTGGTGGGTCATTTGTCCTGTGTTAAAATAGACTCTTTTTTTTTACTCCTCTGTTACAGGATGATGATTTCTTTACATTTTACCCGGAATATCCAGCCACAGATTTTATAGTCGCTTTACTTTTTACTTTTTACAATACATTTTTTTTTACATACTTCACACCTGGATGGAGTCTGGAGAAATGGGGGGGTAATAGTCAGTTTCTCCTCAAATATGTTACATGCATAGAGCTTAAAGTGCAGGTTGCAGGTTAGAGCCCCCCTTAAACCATCATTTAGATTATTATATAATAATAATAGTTTCTGAATTAAAATGTACTAATATATACATTATTTTCACTTTTAGAGTCGTTATTTTGAGAATTCCAGACAGGAAGTGACATAGCCAAAGGGAGTCTTGTCAACTCGGTTAATGTAAAACGATGGATTTTAATTCTGACTTTGACACAATAAATGGAAACCTTAACAGCTCCACAAATGATGGACCACAACCATACAGCTATGATCATACTGCAAGCTCAACATAACAGAGCGAGGTGAGGGGGGAGTAGGGTAAGCATTAAAGGACAAATCAAACCATTGCTAGGCCATGCTAATGCTGTTAGCCTCGCAGTCCAAAGGTAACGAACACAGTGACTCTATAACACAAACACAGGATCCGATAACTAAAAACTGAGAAGGCAGCCCAGCATATATTAATCCCCCGGTAACACAGTTCAATATTATGAAACATTTTAATTAAAATATTTGCTGTTATGCAAAGTAAAATTTAAAATAACCTCAAACATTTCAAATGGTACTTTTTGTACAACATTTTATATGCAAATTAGAAACTATTTAACCTGCAATCTGCACTTTAAAATTGTTTTTTAAATATGTATCACTTATATTCATTGGAAAAAAACTTTCAATCTCCAGACCCTCTAATGGTGATTGATTTCCTTTGCAATTCAGGATAATTAAGGTAATTCAGGTAATTAACTATCTATATTAGTCGCAAGAGCAACTTCTCATATTTTTGGAAGGGTATTAAATGTAAAATAGGATTTCATAAATTTCTAACAAAGACAAAACTAGTTAAGTTTTATTTGGTACAAATTAGCACTTGGTATAAATTGACCCATGAAAGCAAGAGTGAGTACCATATGTAGAAGAAAAAGCTTGTATTGTGCAGTTACCCTTTTCTACATGGAACAATTGAACCAAGGGACAGACAATTAAGATTAATTTGGAACTTTATTTTCATAAAAACTTGGACGGAATAAATTTAAATATTGAGGCTGCTAAGCAAGTATGATGGAAGTTAGGGTAGATCTCTCATTGCCTCCGGAAGCCTCTGTGTTGATTTCTGTTAATTGCCTACCGCTGGCCTTTTATTGTGGGCAGTATAAGGTACACCTGTGCACTAATCATGATATCAGATCAGCATCTTGATGTTGCACACCTGTGAGGTGGGATAGATTATCTCAGCAAAGCAGAAGTGCTCACTATCACACATTTAGACTGATTTGTGAACAATCTTTGAGAGAAATTGTAATACTGTGAATCTGGAATGAATTTTAGATCTTTAAGTCCATCTCATGAAAAATGGGAGCAGAAACAAAGGTGTTGCGTTTATATTTTTGTTGAGTGTGTGTGTGTATGTATGTATGTAATAATTTTTTTTGTACATCAATTTTTTTTTCATACATCTTGAACCCAATTAAGGCACAGATATATTTGTATTCTCCTCAATATCATAACATTTAAGTGTTGAGCACAAACAGAAAAAACTCAAGTAAATTTAACAGTGCTACAAGTGTGTTTATTTTTTATTTTTTTATTAGTTTACATTTTCATCACAAAATTTTCCAAAACAGATACGATTGTACGGTAAAGGTGCAATGTGAAACACCA
Organism: Apricaphanius iberus; assembly: GCA_028564705.1. Classification (NCBI taxonomy): domain Eukaryota; kingdom Metazoa; phylum Chordata; class Actinopteri; order Cyprinodontiformes; family Aphaniidae; genus Apricaphanius; species Apricaphanius iberus. The sequence continues at coordinate 2,968,853 of JAPXFQ010000314.1, forward strand.
GGCTAGATGTGAATCCTGACTCCCAAACAAGAATCTGAAATGCTACCAGTGAGCCAAAGGAAGTACTCCACAACAAAATGCTGTGGGCATATTATCAATTAGAATTGCACATCAACAATCAGAACTTTAAACTTGAAATATAAATAAAAAAGCACACATTAATCACAGTGCCATACTGACTTGGTTTCCTTCTGTTTTTGGAAGGACTTATTCAAAAATGTCTTAAATCAACCAGCTAATAGTTTCCCTCAACATTTTGCGAGGACGTTTTACAGTTGTTGGAGAGGCTTTCTAACCAATCAGAGGCAAAAAAGGTGGGCCTAGCCCCCATAAGAAATGCACTGTAAAAAAAAACACAAAAAAAATCTCAGTCCACTTTAAAAAAACAAGTCAACAAATTTCACGATCTTTTTTTTGAAAGCTGAAAATACTCAAAAAAAGCTAGTGAAATGTGTTGACTTGTTTTTTTTAAAGTAAACTCAAGTTTTTTGTTTTTTTTACAGTGTAGCCAATCATGCGAGATAATTACTATTTATCATAGGCGAGAAAGGCGGGACCTGGCCCAACCCGTGACGATTCCAATATTCACCCCCTGGGCCTGTTCCCATAATGCCCATTGAATAATCTGGCCTTCCTCACAGCTTTAAATAAATATTTATTTGGTTGTGAAAGCATAACCGCTTTGGAAGCAGTAAACTGTCTCTAAATGAGACACGCCTTTGTACCTGCAGGGCTCCTGCAGGAGGAGAGCTGATTGTGAGGTCTCTGACACAGGAGAGAAGCAGAGGTTTGCTCCGCTGGTCGGTGGGTGGATACTGGCAACCAAACAGAAAAAAAGGTAGATTGGCATAAAATTTATACCTCTGGCATAGGCAATAAAGCTACTATAAATGTGTAGTTTTAGCCAGTAAGAACGGTCTTAAAATTCAGAGATAGATGGCACATTATGATGATTTTAAAAGCAGTGTGTTGGTTCTGAGCCACTATAAAGCAGTAATGAAAGCACATCAGTTGTACAATTGTAACAAAACGTGTCACTTGCCTTTTTAAATAGAATATCTATGCTGTTTTTGCAAGATGTTATGAGATATAGGAACAGTCGCTGCATTTTTATTTTATTTTTTTTAGCTTCTCTCTTCTTGAAAGTAGAAAGTTCTCTGTGGCTACAGCTGACAGCTGCTTAGAACAAGGTGGGACAACATTACAAAGGCTCTCTGTCCGTAGGTGGCTGTTTGGTTTTCACTCATCTTATTTTTCAGCCTTTACTTTCGGTGTTTCTGATCTCCATGGCATGACCTTACTAGAAGAGCCGCTCATTCCCCTGCAGCCAATCATTTGATCTATTTCTGTCTTAGTATGAGCAGACTATTGGGACTCTCCTGACACTGGCGGATTATTTTGTAATGGTTGAGATATTTAAGCCCCTAGAAGTTACTTTTTCTCCGGTTTACAAGTTACCTTTACGTTAACCCTTGCCTGTCCATTCGGTTAGTCACTATCGCCTATCTCTTCTAGTTCAGCGAAATTCCTGGAATCCATAGTGCCTTTTAATTAAAATGGTAGAATTTCACATCTATAAACACTTAATTTGAGTGATAATAACACATTATACAGGCACTTGGAGAGGGCAGACCTCTGCCAAAAATAAATCATTAGACATCTCAGTTTTGCTGACACTCTGATCATTTATGATGAAATCAGTTTATGCTCTTCACTCGTGCCTCCGGTTTTTTAATTTTTTTTATTTAGAGTTCTGCTTTATGATATTGATTGGTCATCTCTGATACTCTAACATGAATAACTGTAGTCTTAGACAAGCCTGGTTTCATTTTGCAAGCTAGTAATGCTGATTGGTACAGTCCCACCAGCTAAAATGTCTCATGGAAGGATCGCTCAAACCTGATTAAATAAAGATACCCTTGGTGTGTTGAATATCCTTGATGACCCTCGTTTCATTCAACCAGAGAGCATAAATGATCATCAAATTGTTATGTCATTTTAGTTTTAAGTGTAAAAAGCTTTGTCTTCATTTTTATTTACCTTTTTTGCAGCTGGCCTATCTATAGGCATTTAACAAGCACTTAAGGCTGAAGACCTCTCAATATTAATGCCACAAGATTTCTATTTAAATATTAGTGTCTCACAACTTGCAGCTTATCATTTTGTCTAAAGTGCAAGCTATTATTGGCCTCAAGATATAAAGGTGAATGACTTCAGAAATTATTGCTATGTTCACAACCCTAGTTTTTAAGTAAGAAGTTGAGCTGTTGCGTTTATATTAAATACTTCTATTCTGGCTAGATGATAGTTGGCTTGATGAGTAACATAAAAGCTTACACCTTTTTATATAATTTATCGTGCATCATGTTTACGTGCTTATGTATCAAAAAAAGAGGCAGCTACAGAATGAAAGCAAACTTGACTGATTTGTAAGCTCTACAATCATGCAGCATATACAGCATGTGGTGTTTGGACAATAAAGTTTGCACCCATTTAAAGCTTCAAATTGGTGCTAATTACTGTTTCAGTTAATTTCTTCCACAAATCTAAAAGGCATTCACTCATCTCTAGTTCAAAATAAACAATTTTAAATTGTTCATTCATGTGAATCGTGTATTGTCTCATTGTAGATCTTTGCTATATTATTGTCACCCTATTTTGTGTGCTCTACATTTTGAGAGTCCATTCTCTGCTGGAAAAACCTCCTAGATTTTTTATTTTTTTTTGTTCCTAGTTAACGTAATGGAATGTATCCAGATTGTTTTTTGTCTTTCTGGCTTTCAAGGCTCTGCAGCACCTTCTGTTGTTTAGAATCTCATTTTAAAAAGGTGGTCTGCAGTGTTGTCTGATATGGTTTGAAGACGGCTACCTTCTAGCAAAAGGACAATACAACAAGAAGTTCACACTTTTGATTTGTTTTAGGCATTTAGAAATTGAATGATGACCAAATGGTACATTTACTTAGTGTTTTCACCAATATCATAGCCCAACTAAGGATTTTTATATTGCCAGTCTCACTAGTTGACAGCCACAAGACATTTAGTACATTCTGCATAACCACATACTATTTGATTGAGCCATCTTTTAATTGATTTCTTTCGCCTTGGGGGAGACTTTGCTGTCATTCATCCATATGTTTCCCCACAACTCGATGCCATTAAACGGCAGGTTTTGAAATGTAGTTGCATTCATTTGTGACATGTTCTTGCGCAAGGCAAGGACACAGTAGATCCACATCAGGTCTAATAAAATCTGAGTGCATCAGATCAAACCATTGTGACATTATGACTTATCAGTTCTTGTGAAAGTAATTGCGTGTCCTAATATGTGAAGATTCAGAAACGGCATTGTGTTACGATAAACACGATAGACAGTTTTAAATCTGGATTTTGAAACATAAAAACTTCCAACTCAAATTTCGTCTAGGATTAGGTGTGAGGGTTTGGATACTGCATAGTTTTAATCTTGGAAATGTAGTTTGGACACTGCTTGCTTACTGTAGTTTGTCATTGTCTTGTTGAAACACCCATTTTTAATTTTTTCATGTGAGTTCTTCATGGATTTTTGATGAACATATAGTATGAGAAACATCCCTATATTATGATGCCTAAAATGCCAAACTTCATAGGAGTGTCGTTGTAATTCAGTGTTTGAGGGTCATCTAGTAAACGGTTCTTTTATTTATTTAATGGCCATGGACAGTTGTCCATGATATGCATGTAATGCAAAGGATTTCCAGTTACTAAGGTTGCCTGCAGAACTTCTACATCAACTGCTAATTCTGATTAGTCATAGATTTGGCACTCAGGCTTGTTACGGATAGAATGTGGCATTTACTAACGTTGAGATTGATGCACATGCTGCAAACCAATCAGATTTTAATTCTGAATATTTCAGAAAGTATTTTTGCCAGATTGGAAATACGCTTTTAAAGATACTCACTGTCAGGTTTCTTTCAGTTTCAATATCCAATCCGAATCAGGTTTTAGGAGTCAGCGGCAAAAGCAATTTAAATCCTCAAGAATCTGTTGAACTCTGTCAAATGTTATTTTAAAGCCAGCTTGATTCTTGAGTCACTTGTAATTTAAGTGACCCAAATACAAATAAAGCCAAATTTGCAGGATTTCCTAAAAAAAAAGCTGTTGAAGTCCACACTGAATTGACTTGTTGTACTTTTGTTATCTGTGTACATTTGTTAGTAAATCACTAGATAGTATCTTCAAACAAAACGTTAATCCAATGCAGGATTTTTTTCCAACCTAGAATGCATTCTGTAGAAGGTACCGCATGTTTGGTATCCATGGTAGTTTTAAAACCTTAAAAATGTGTCAAGTCCCTAATGACATGGCAGACAGTGGTACAATTAGGCTAAGTTAAATGGTGCTTTAGCAGTTAGCATTTCCCCTATTTAAAAGGGGCTTTAAGGAAACCTTTAAACCACAAATACAAGAGCCAAGAAGGTGAGACAGCATCTCCCCTTAAGAAGGATTTGCTTTTACTGCACATTCTCCTGTTGGCTCTCATTCAAAGAGACAGAGGTTTTAGACTCCAATGCAGTCCTCAGAGTGGAACTGCAGTTTCATTGCTACTTGCTGTCATTTAACTGTTTTCATGGTTTCTTTCTATTGTAAAATACAAGACTATTTCTATATCTCCTTTTCCATTGCTTTCATCCACCTTGACACAGTAACAAAGCAACAGAGAAAGTTTTGAATCTTAAATTTTGAATTGAAATATTTTCAAGGATCTTTACATTGCTCTGAACGGCATATATTTTGAGGCAGAATGGTCATGGTGGAAATATTTTTCTCTAAATTTTGTACTAAGCTTCTATGTCACTGTGCTTGATTCATAACGGATGTAAGGGCCTGAGAAGCAAATATTATTTTCTTCTCCTCCTTTGATCATAATCACTTAGGAACTAAACATTACTATACATAAATCCTTCTTTTCTCTATATGAGCCCCTAACCAGCATCAATTTTCATAGGGGCAATGTCCTACCAAAATCTAAACCCATTCCTTAAACTCCATTTAGTTTTTTTATTTATTTTGTTATTTATTTTTAAATTTGTTATTGTATTAATGTTTGTGTTTTGTGGTGGTTTATGGGATTATGGATGGAAATGAAAATTTTACCAAATCAGGTGTATCTATGGTAATATTGTACGTCCATAAATTGCTTTATTGCATTTAAATACATTCAGCTCAATGCAATTTGAGAACTAGGAGCTAGTTTGTGGAATCATCTAAAGAAGCTTGTGGACAAGAAATGTCCTCACAATGTATAGAGACCTGAACGCAAGGTTTGCAAATATCTAGCAATGAGATGTTGCCATACTTCAACCAAAGACCAATCAAACCAATCAAATAGGGATGATTACCTATAAGAAAAGGGGAATTTTTACTTACAGACGTGGACAAAATTGTTGGTACCCTTCATTAAATAAAAGAAAAACTCATAATGGTCACAGAAATAACTTTAATCTGACAAAAGTAATAATAAATAAAAATTATATAAATGTTGACCAATGAAAGTCAGACATTGATTTTCATCCATGCTTCAACGGAATTATTTAAAAAATAAATGCATACTGAGATACATCCTATAGTGATCAGTGATCACGCTCCTGTTTCTTTAAATTTAGCAAATAAAATTGCAACCCTTCAATATAAAAATTGGAGATTTAACACATCATTACTTAAGGATAAAGAATTTATTAAATATATTGAAAAAGAATGGGCTTCATACATGGAATTTAATGATCTCCCTGGTATGTCGCCATCCACTCTATGGGAAGCAGGGAAAGCTGTGATTAGAGGTAAAATAATTTCATTCTCATCAAATAAAAAGAGAACAGAAAATAAACATGTTCAGGAATTAGAAGAAACTATTAAATCATTAGAACCTTCCCTGGATAAAGAGAGCTTAAGTAAAATAAGGAAAGCAAAATTAGAGTTAAATGAAATTATTAATAAAAGGACGCAGTTCTTAATCCAAAGACTTAGAATAGAAAACTTTGAACATAGTAATAAATCAGGTAGCTTCTTAGCTAATCAGTTAAAAATAAATAAAGAAAAAACAACTATATCTGCAATCAAAGACAAAACTGGGAATATAATATATGACCCTGAAAAAATAAACAACACTTTCAAAGAATTTTATGAGACGTTATACACACCAGAGATAAACCCTTCAAATAATGATATTGTACAATTTCTGGATAAAATAACTCTTCCTAAACTTTCAGACAGTCAAGCAAAGGCCCTGGATTCACCGCTAACAGTGTCTGAACTCCAGGAGGCCCTCCAATCCATGCCTAATAATAAAGCTCCAGGTCCAGATGGATTTCCAGTAGAGTTCTATAAAGAATTCTGGAATATTCTGGCACCAACATTTTACAAAATGTTACAGGAAACAAAGGAAAATGGTCGAATACCACCAAACATGAATTCTGCCTACATCAATCTTCTATTAAAACCAGGAAAAGACCCTATGTCTCCTACCAGTTATCGTCCCATTTCTCTTATCAATGTGGATCTGAAAATAATTTGCAAAGCTCTTGCAAGAAGGATAGAGAAAATAACACCTCTAATAATCCACCCTGATCAAACAGGTTTTATAAAAGGTAGGCTCTCTTCCACAAATTCACGTAGATTAATAGATTTAATAGATTATTCCCACTGTAAAAACGTCCAAACCAATATATTATCTTTAGATGCAGAAAAAGCATTTGATAGAGTTAACTGGAAATTTTTATTTGCAGCCTTAAATAAATTCGGATTCAGTAATTCTTTTGTAAACTGGTTAAAAATATTATACAGCTCACCAACAGCATGTATTAGGACCAATAATCAAACATCATCAAGGTTCTTTCTTCAGAGAGGTACCAGGCAGGGATGTCCACTTTCTCCCTCCCTCTTTGCTATTTTTATTGAACCATTAGCAGCAGCAATCAGGCAAAATAATAATGTTAAAGGTATACAATGCAACAAAATAGAACATAAAATCAGTTGTGTCAGTCGGTGGTGCGCCGGGTTCCGGCCTCGGCGCGGGGGCCCTCGGACGCTGGCGGTGCCTGGGGCGTCTCCTATTGGCGGGGAGGCTTTTTACCATCTAGCAAAGGCGCTCTTTTTAACGGGGTGCGCTTGGGACGGGAGGGGGGAGGGCGTTGAGGGTGAGGGGGGGCTAAACTCAACCTGGGTGTCTAGTGACATGTGTTTTGTTAGCAGTGTGAATGTTGGGAAGGATTTAGGTATGCCCCTGGCATGGGGGCTGGTGGATTGCCGGGGCCCCCATGGGGCTCGGGGGTACCGCTGCCGTGGGCCCCGACTTGACGTGCTGGGGCCTCCCACCCCTGGTGGATCGGGCCGAACGGGGGTGCCTATTGGAGTCAGCAGGGGAGCTGGCTCCCTGGGGTTGGCAATGGTCACCCCAGTTATTTTCTCCCCATCCCCATGCCTCTGTCCACCTGCTCCTTCATTCTACCATTCACAAGGCCTTGGGACGTGGGCACGTCACTGGGGTGCGGGATGGAGCTTCCGTCTTCGCTACCCGGTGGCGGCCTGGGTCCCGATTTTATTGAGCAACTTAGACACTTACACTTGCAACATTTACATGGAACGCACATGTAGGGACCTGGCGGTGTGGCGCATTGGCGCTGGGGGCGGGACCCCTCATGGGGGGCCCCCTATAGGGGCCCGTTGTGGGGGCCTCGCCTGTGGTGCCGGCACCCACTGGTTAAACGCATCTAGACACTGAGGGCCCGGGGGGGGAGATGGGGGTACCCGGCAGTATTCCCATGTCCCCCCCCTCTGTTTTAAGTGCACATTAGAACAACACGCAACAACACCACATTGAGCTGGGGGAGAGAGGCTGGGGGGTCTTTCCACACCCCTGTTCGTTGGACCATCAGGGGTCGGAGCCCGGATAGAACATCACGCCGTCTGGTCGGGGTCCTGGGCTGGTGGGCTGCTCTTGCCGGTGTGGGGGCCTTGGCGGTCTGCTTGTCCCCGTCCTGGTGGGCAAAGGGGTCTGTCTCCTGGGTGCAGGGGCAGGGTTCTCTATTGGGGCGTCTGTCCCTGGGCCTGGGAGTATGGAGTATAGTGTACGTATGGGGGGTATGAATGAGTGTATAGCGTCCTTTTTTCGTATGTCCTGTATTTGTAAGAATGTGTACGCATGAGAGGGAGGGTACGTATGAGTGTCTCTGTCTGTCTATGTCTACCTGTCAGGTTGGGTGTTTGGCTGCTCTCTGGCCTGATGCATCTTCTTCCCTCCCCGTCACTCCCCGTCGGTGATGGTTGCTCCTGCCCGCTGGTTGATGATGGCTCTCGATGCCTGGGGCCGGGGGTCCCGGTTGCGGCCCGGCTCGGTCCTGGTGCATGTCGGGCGGGTCCTGGGTGGTCCGGTGTGTCGGGCGGCCGCTGTTTCGGGCCGACGTCCTCCTTGGATTGACTGGGGCACCTCTTATGGGGGTGCCGGGGTTGTGGAGCGGTGGGGACCGTGCCTGGCGCCCAGTCCTCCTGCCGGTTCCAGGACTTCTGCTGGCTGGTCTGTTCACCTGGTGGGGCTGTCCGGCATTGGCTGGGCCCCTGATCTTGGCGCCCTACGTGGGGCGGGATCTGGACCCGGGAGCTGGAAGATCTGGATGTCCAGGTGCCGGCTGGGCGCGGCCTGGGGAGGGCGTACATCCGCTGTGGCTCCCTGGCGTGTGGGTGTGTGGAGGCGGGCCGGGTTGTTGGCGGTGGGTATTGGTCCGGGGTGGCGGCGGCGTGTGTTGTCCGTCGGTTGGCTGCGGATCCTCCTTGCCTGCGGCGGCGGCGGGGGGCCCTTGTCGGCTGGTCCCTGGTTGGGGCCCCGCTGGGGGGCGGGGTGCCCCTGGTCCCCGTGGCCTCCGGTTCCTGATCCGGGCCCGCCCTGGCGTAGCCGGTTACCGGCGGAGCCCGTGGGCTCGTCACTGCGATCTCTCGGGCCCCAGCATTGCGGCTGGTGGGTGTTCCCCTGGGGCTTCCATCTGTTCCTCTCTTGGTGGGTGATCGACCCTGCGCTGATCCGCCTGTGGCCTCTGTACTCTGTGGGACCCTGGATGCATACATCTCTTGCCTCCTCCATGTCTGTGCCGATTCCTGTAGGACGGATTGACGGTTCCTTACACCAGCTATCAATCACTTGCATGGGGAAACCTTATTCAGACCTGCATGCTCGCACACACATAGGTGTGGGGACATTGGTGAGGACGGACATATCTTAAGCTGAGGTTATCATCATTAGTTAGTTGTTCACAGGAGCTTACCAGAAACATTTGTATTATGTTCATTAATCAATGCTTGTGTGTAGTGAATGTATAATTCTTAGTTTATTCTAGATCCGAACTATTGGTTTGGTTCTGTACAGTTTGTTGTTTTTGTTTTGTATTACTGTTTCTCTGCCGTCCGGCAGAGGTGGAGGACTGGGATGTTTTCTTGTGTTCTTTGTTTGCCTCCCTGTCTTGTGTCGTCGGTTCGCGCCTCTGTTGGTCCGGTTTCTTTTCTTCACCTTCTTCCTTTCTCCCTTCTTGTCTCAGTTTAATGTCCATGACGTCAGGAAATTGAACCCACAGTAATCACTAATAAAGATTTTTCATACATATACATCAAGTGGCGTACTACAGCGAAGCTGTAATACTCTGCTTGGGAAAGTAAAACTGTTGGGCTTGTACTTGGTACTCAGACACCAATTCTGAGTAGCATACTGCTAGACAGGACACGTTAGGAAAAAAATAAAAATAAATAAATAAAAAATAAATGCATGAAACAGGCCTGGACAAAAATGATGGTACTCCTAGAAAAGAATGAAAATAATGTGACCAAAGGGACATGTTAATCCAAGGTATGTCCACTAATCAGCATCCTAGGTGTCTACAATCCTGTAATCACTCAGTGGGCCTATATATAGGACTCCAGGTAGTCACTGTGTTTGGTGACGTGGTGTGTACCACACTCAATATAAACCAGAGGAAGCAAAGGAAAGAGTTGTCTCAGGAGATGAGAAGGAAAATCATAGGCAAGCATGTTAACTGTAAAGGCTATAATACCATCTCCAAGCAGCTAGATGTTTCTGTGACTACAGCTGCACGTCATTCAGTAATGTACGATCCATGGGACTGTAGCCAACCTCCCTGGAAGTGGCTGCAGGAGGAAAATTGATGACAGATCAAAGAGACGGATAATCCAAATGGTAACAAAAGAGCCTAGAAAGACTTAAAAATAGATCCAAGCTGAACTTTATGCTCAAGGAACATCAGTGTCAGATCGGAACATCCTTCGCTGTTTGAGCCAAAGAGGGCTACATGGGAGACGAACAAGGAGAGGACAAATCATTAGAAAAAACAGACTGGAGTATGCCAAACTACATGCTGACGAGCCACAAAGCTTCTGGGAGAATGTCCTGTGGACAGATGAGACAAAAATTTAACTTTTTGCCAAGGCACATCAGCTATCACAAAGAACATGGTCCCTACTGTGAAACATGGGGGAGGCTCGGTTATGTTCTGGGGCTGATTTGCTGCATCTGACACAGGGTGTCTTGAATCTGTGCAGGGTACAATGAAATCTCAAGACTATCAGGGGATTCTAGAGAGAAATGTGCTGGCCAGTGTCAGAAAGCATGGTCTCAGTCGCAGGTCACGGGTCTTACAACAGGAAAATGACCCAAAACACACAGCTAAAAACACCCAAGAAGGGCTAAGAGGAAAACACTGGTCTTCTATGAGCCCTGATCTCAATCCTATTGAGCATCTTTGGAAGGAGCTGAGACATGCTGTCTGGAAAAGGCGCCCTTCAAACCGGAAACAACTAGAACAGTTTGCTCATGAGGAGTGGGCCAAAATACCTGTCTCATTGACAGTTACAGGATCATTTGATTGCAGTGATTGCGACAGTGAGGGCGACTGTGGCTAAGTGGTAGAGTAGTTGGCTTGCAATCGGAGGGTCGTAGGTTCGATTCCAGCTTCCTCCAGTCAAATGTCATTGTGCCCCCAAATTCTACATTGTCCTACCGAGCCATGTTAGGTGTTGGTGTATGAATGTGAGTGTGATTGGGTGAATGTGGCTTCAATGTAAAGCGCTTTGAGTGGTCAGTAAGACTAGAAAAAGCGCTATATAAGTTCAGTCCATTTACCATTGCCTCAAAAGGTTGTGCAACCAAATATTAAGTTGTGGGTACCATCATTTTTGTCCAGGCCTGTTTCATGCATTTATTTTTTAAATAATTCTGTTGAAGCATGGATGAAAAGCAATGTCTGACTTTCATTGGTCAACATTTATATAATTTTTATTTATTATTACTTTTGTCAGATTAAAGTTATTTCTGTGACCATTATGAGTTTTTCTTTTATTTAATGAAGGGTACCAACAATTTTGTCCACGTCTGTATATAACTGGTTGTAGTAGTTTGTTAAATAATCATAATTTTTGTGGCTTGTTATTGCCGGTTACCAGCTGAGATTTCAGATATATCAATGTAGAGATATGTTGGTGTAGATTCTCACACTTTCAGGACATGGTAATCTTGAAAGTTAAACAATAAAGGCAACTGGACTCTTGTTATCGTGAGGACGTTTCAATCCTGATCTAAAAGGCTTCTCTAGGTCTGAAGATGTATATGCTGATTATTTTCATTCTATGAGGGAGTTTATGATTGGTTAGTCTGTAATAATTTTCTAGTGCTCTTATATTTAAATACAAAGTGCTTTGAGATTTTACGCTGATATAGCCTATGAGCTAATGAGTATCCGGAGATATTATTAGTGTATTGCAATCATATTTTTTCCAAGAACAGACCCCTTCAAGAAAATAAAGCTAATCAGATATAGGAAGCACTTCATGCCTCATAAAATATAGGTATCCACCTCCTGTGCCCGTAATAACCTCTGAAGACTGAGCTACCTGCCCACTTAAAGAATTAGTGACAATAAAGGTTCCATTAGACCAAACAACATCAACTATCCTGCAGTCAGACGCTTTAGAAACCACTCACATCCCATCTCATTAGGTCCGAAGACATTGGGCAAATTAGTCTTCATGAAGGGGGTAATGTTGACTGGAGGTTATGCCAGTAAGAGCTTTTTTTTTAAATCAAGTTATTAAAAACCTTGCAAGCATTGTGTCTAAATGAAAAATATAATCTGTTTTGTTATGAATGACATGATTTGCAAGGGTTTTTTCTAAGCTGAGATGGACCATGCATATTTTGCACAATGTAAAAACATGTATTTGTAGACCTATTAAAGCAATCAGATTTTTCACCTTGATTTTTAGCCACATGTTCTTCTGGCTGACCACAGCCATCTTTAATGTCATCCTTGTTTGTTTCATTCACTTGACGCATATTAATTGTCAATGTAGTTTGAAAGAAAGATTGAAAGATTGCAAACACTATTTTTTTTACTTTTAAATATTAAAACTAATAATCATTGATTGTTTTGTTCCCCTATGCGCTCCTATGTGTTTTACATTAGTATGAAATAAAACAATATGGCTTTTAGGGCTCACAATTTTCTAACGTAAAGGAACAATTGTTTTCTTTATATGAGTTAAAACTGATTACTCATAGATAAGTAGTATGTGTACAAAGCCCAAAAGGTGAGAAAAGTAGCAGCTGCAGTTATTTGCTCTGTCTAAAAATGCCTTCCTACCTAAAACACATTTGGTTACTTTCATTGCAGCTACAGTTTATATTTGACCAACAGTCCATCTGAGTTAGGGTCAATCAGAGCAAGCATGTGCGGATAATTTGCAACAGCAAATCTGAGATTCTCAATGCTTCGACGTGACGAATTTCCTCACTCGGGGTTTCCCTGCAGGGGAGACATCAAAGGTAGACAATGTGCTAATGTGGAACTGAAAACACTCCATGATGCTGCAGTTGGTGGGCTGAGAGTTAAGATAAGGGCAGTGAAAGCGCACACAGGCATCTGGAAAGGAAAGCATCCCACAGCAACCTGGGAATGAAGGACATCTATCTTGATAGCATATGGGACATTTTAAGTAAAGAACACAGAAAAAATAACATAGAACAATATATCAAGGAAAGGCTTAAAGTCTATTTTTCTCTTCCAATAGAATTGCACAGGTTATCAGCATCACTTAAATACAGCTTATCTCTGGATGACAGGATTATAAATTTACCGGGTTAATAGGAGGCCAAATCAATCATTTGATAGAGATTTCACTTTTTTTTACCAATACAATGACAGTGTGCTCAAATGCACTTGATGTGATTGCATGGTGCAATTAAATATACAGTATATTTCAAAAAGCTGCAAGAATGGATGATTGAAGGGGTCACTCTTGGTAACCCTCTCATTCTGCTGCTTTACTGGATTAAAACCATTGTCCAGAGGAAAATGAAATATTGGTGTTCCTGTTTTTTAAAGATCTTCAAAGAATCGTTGTAGATGGCTAGGAATGACTTCCTGTAGCAGTCTGTTTTGCAGCACTTCTGAAGAAGCCTCTGACTGAAGACACCATAAATACTTTTATATTATAAAACCTTAAACTAAATTTAATGATCTGCTACTAATTATGAGTAGAAAGATGTTTGTATCTTGATCTAAAGGTGTGCATAAGAAATTTCTGAAAATACCCCTTTATGTCAAATTTCTATAATCAAAAATTTTTTTTTTCTGAATCTCAAATTGTTGTTAATTCTCTGTTTGGTGTGGAATAGGTCTGTTGATGTCTGACCAGTTTATGTATTAAAGACTAATGTCTTGAAATGCTCAAATGTAGTCCAGGCTGTGTATGAATATATTGAAATAACCCTTTAATTTAGCACCAAGGTGTACCCTGTTAATCAGATATTAACTTAAGTGTCCAACCACCCGTACATTAAAACACATTTTTATGTTACTTTCCTGGACATGGTCATCCTTGGCAGCAGGCCATATGAACCTGAATCAATAGGTTTTTGTAACTTATTTTCAATAAATCAAGTTAATTGAAATAGTAAATTAAGTTTACAGATAGAAAATGTCACATTTTGTGGCTATTCAGTTTTTCTCAATAGTTTGATAACACATTCAACACATTGAGCTGCAAATATCTTAAATTTAACTTTAGCAGTGTTGGTGATCAGAGGCTCAGAGGGAACACTAAGAAAGTCGTTTGGCGAGCAGTTTCTCATCAGTGAAAACCCTGCGGTGGCCCAGCAGGTTAACAGATGCTCATCTCACCAGTGGTTCAAAATAAAATATAGACAGAAACGAGCCAAATCAGAAGCCCAGAGAAGAACCAATTACTAATCACTTGCATTGTTCCTGGAGATGGGTGTACCAGTAAGTCTTTGGTTGCTGTCATTTATGAGTAAAAAAAGAGGAGCACTAATTCCATTGAAATAGCAGTTTACATATTCAATATTCATATAGACATTAGGGGTGTCCCCGTCTAAGGATTTAGACATTCAAATCAGAACTGCCGAATCTCTCTATAGTCGACCAATGGTCAAATGACCTATTAATAGGAAGACTCATGGGTAATATGTTTGTGTTAATTGTTGAAGTTCTCCGTTTTACATTAATTTGTGTTCCAAATGCAGTCATGTTCTTTAGTTATCCTTTGATTTATGTTATTGTCAGTGTTTTGGTGGTGTTTCTCCATGCCCTGAGAGTTCTTTCATTGTGCATAACTGTCCACTAACACAGGAGTTATTGAGGAAATGGCTTCAAAGTTGTTGAGTTCCATGAAGGAAGAGAGCATGGCATCTCTAATTCTGTTTTCAGGGACTTGGTACCTGGCATGGATACTAAGTTGATGTAACTCGTGTTTGTATTTCCCTTTTATACATTTGAGTCAATAGGTCTGTCATGTTAGAAGCCTGTACAGTATATGACTAATAATTTTGTGTGCAATTAGACATTGAGCATCCCCGTAATGCCAAACTGGAATGATGATTGTTTTATCTGTGTAGATTCAACCTTGAGTTTAGTGGTTGCATCAGGCTCCACCTGTTGATGCATTGAATCTTCGACTTCACCCCTAATATATATAAGATGTTTGACTTTAAATCAATCAATAAAGTTGAACAATGATATAACTGCTTTGGTAGCAGGGCTTTCTAAAATGTTAACAACAAAACAATGTGCTTAGGTGTATGTTGTATCCTGATCTAATGGTTTATTACTGGTCTGGGATGGGTGTATTATTACTCCAAACTGCTGGGGGGAACTGTCTCTGCTAGGGAGTAAGCCCACTGTAAAACAAGGTTGATGTAAGATAAAAAAGATTTTGAAAAAACACTGTTTTTGTTATACTTTACCTCATAACTTTGGCGAGATCACCAGTGTTGGGCATCTTGCATAGATACAAATAACTATTTCCAAAAAGTAAGTAACTCAGGAACCACACTGTAAAATCCGAATCACTGTAATCATCATACCTAGAATCAGAACCTAGAAGTAGCTTTTCGTTTCTATGCTCTTATCTGGAACATAATTCCAGACCACTCCAAAGCTGCTGAAAAATGGAATCTCTAATTTTGTTTAATGCTTGTTTTGCTGGATTTATTTTATCTCCCAATGATGTAGAGCACCTTGGAATGCCTTGGTGTTGGAAGTATGCTATTAACTTAAAGTTGCCTAGCCTACCAGAAAGCTGGAAGTGGATGCAGATAAAGCCTTGGTCCACGTAGACACGCATCCGGGTCTTTTAAAAAATGAATATTCTCCCCAGCTGTTTAAAAAAATAAAAAAATATCCCAGTCCACATCTGAAAGGATAAGTGCTTTTTTAAGCACTTTCATAGGCATGCCAAACCTATAGGAGGCAGAAGTTCTCCCAAGTCCTATCCACTCAGAATAACAACCTTGTTTCTATATTGAACATGCTTAACATGTTTTGATAATTCAAATACTGAAACCCTGGTCTTATTTTTGCTGATTTACACTATAGCATACCATTTAAATAACTGACTACTGCTAGTCTTGTGATTTTGCTTCAAAACATACATTTTCGTCCATGCAGGGGCACATGTTCCATTCAAAACGGAAATTATTCTTACATCTTATGCTGCAATATTTTGCTGCGATTATGTTCAATTTTAACACTTTTCCTTTCATCTTCTAAACTGGAGTTATTTTCCACCAAATGAAAACCTGCAGCTATTTCTCCGGAAAAAAAAATCCTATAATGTGTTTCATTGGTTGAGTGGAACTGGTTGGTTTTATGGCCTCACCTTTCAAATCTGTTAACTCATTCTTACAGCCACTTGGTGTGGAGTAGTACAACTGCTCTCATCACAAAATACAACTGACAGTAACCGGAATAATTGCACCAATGATCCAATTGTACGGCTACATATTAGCAATGACAGTTGATAGACTTACTTATAAAGCTAATTTGCTTCAACAGACTCCCTGTGGGTGCTCCTCCCATTTAACGCTCCCCGGTGCGTGCGCTTGTGAAGACGTGCATTCATAATGTGTCTTCTTCTTTTAGTTTCTTTGCAATACTTTCGGTTTAGCACTTCGTCATTATTTGGTTAAGTGTCAAGCACAATGATACAAAGTAGGGTTGGACGATGTCCCAATTTGAAAAAAAAATATCGTAGTGTTTTTGTGAACATAACAAAATGAACCAGTGTCTTTTATATCAAAATAAATAGGCCATTATGTCTTCTTACCTCCTGATCCATCTGTTACTTCACCTTGCTCCTCCCTTCTCTGAATGCATCTCACACTGTCAACTACTGCTCTACTCATTCTGGAAGGCAGCGACAGCATGGAGACAGATGAAGGTGTGGGAAAGTATCGAAGAGGAGCCGCTGATTAGTAAAAACTACTGGCTCAGTTATTTGGAGATTGTTTGGATTCAAAGTAATGTGAGACTAATTAATGTGGTCTGTAAAGAATGTTGAAAATATGTGTTGAAGTATGGAATGCCCAAGTGCCCAATATTAAATTCATAAATTAAATCTTATGTCTACATGAATGAATAGTATAGAAATATTATGACAGTTGAAGTAAAAAAAAACGTAATTTATATAAAATTCTTAGCTCAGTATGAAATATTGTAATTTTCCTTTGAAAATGCATTCATTAATTGTTTAATAGTAATTTTCTCCTAATAGATTTGATTTTTTAGCTATTTTATTTAATTCCATCAATTTTTATTCCAAAATGTGTTTTTCTCAAAGACAGTTTTTGTTTTTCAGGTAGCTTGTTTATTTTAGAAGGTCTCTTTTTCAAATGAATGAGTTCTTCTGCCATTAAGTGTCAGTGGTTGGGACCTGCAAGCTTATTGATTAGCAATTCTCACGATAAAAAGTGGCTTTCTGAAATAAATAAGCCTCTGGGAAAGACACAATTATGAAGTAAAACCTGTCTTTGTTAAAAAGGATGTTTTGGAATAAAAGCTGCTGAAATAAAATAAAATGCCCTATATATATATATATATATATATATATATATATATATATATATATATATATATATATATATATATATATATATATATGTGTAATTAGTAAATACAATTTTAAAGGAAAAATTATACAATTTTTCAATGAGCACAGAATTTCATGATTTTTTCCCCCCACAATTTCATTGTTACATATTAAAAAAAAACTCTAGCAATGCGAAACCTTATCAACATTTACAAGAGCAACACAAACAATGGTACGAAGTGTGTGCAACTTTGTTTTACAGGCCAGAAAACATGACGTTCCCAGCCTCCTCCTGACCCGGAACCCGTAGCGGGCTGGCTATGTGGAGGATCGGTATTTGTGTACGTGAGTGAGAAATCTTCCTTTGTAGAAATTCTTTCTATAGGCTACAGGTGCAGCTGCAGCTGGACCTCATTAGTACTTCTCACTTATGCGCTTAATTCTGGAGGTTTTTAAATATTCCAGAAGGTTTTTATATCAAATATTGAGATATTGTTTGCTAACTGGTACCAGACATCACCAGCTGCTTTAAGAAGGCCTCCCAACCTCCACATATAGTGGTGACAAAGTAATGATTTTCTCATCCACAACACAGCTGAATTAAATAAACTTCTACCCACACCAGTAAAATTAATTTATATATATTCTTTATACCCATTATAGGACTCGGCTACAGTTAAATCTAATTGGCGCTGCCCAATCAGATATGAATTAAACCCTTTTTTCCCTGTTACATTAAAATTAAAAAGTGGAAATGAAGAAGAAAGATGAAGGGACATTGCTAAAAGAAACTATGGATATGAAAAGGCAAAGTTATAAATGGGGGAAATTTAACCAGAAAAACTTCCTGATGAGAGTTTTTTTTTTTATTTTTTTTTTTTTTTTTTATAGACATGGACCCTCTAAAGATTTGTTCTGGACTTGTTTTCCCATTCAACTCAATTTCGTTTTTTGTCTTGCTGACATCATGGAACTTATGTTAGATGTAATGTTGTTATACTGCTACTAAATGTTTTTCATTAAAATTATAGTTACGTTTGCACATCCTTAGAGCAATTAGTCAAAAGACCTCTTAGAACAGAGGCCCAAGGCGAATTTCACACCAGCCCACCTCTGCTCAAAACAATAACTGTCCTGATCCCAAACAGTGATTTTTTTTATTTTATTTTTTATACCAAAGGTATAACTATTTTGGCTCAGAAGAATATAACATTATTTAAGAAAATAATATTAATAATATACTAATTATTCATTTTTGATACTGCTTCTAATGTGCAACTATAGTTGTATGTCAGCAAATGTGACTGTGTGACATTTGAGACCTGTAGCTCAGGGTTTTCGTTGGATTTTAGTCAATTCTTATTGGGAATGAAAAATTATTTAGAGGTACAGTGCATCAAAAATCTGATGTCAGCTGACAAATAGAGATATTACTTTTGGTCTATATCACCCACTCTTGATATAAAGGTCCCAAAGTCCCTTTAAGGTGGAACAGGTGAAGGTAGGTCGGACCTAAAAGATTTGATGGACAGTGGTAAGAATAAGAGAATTTTGTTAAAACTAGTCTGTGAAGCAGTGTGATTTTATTGGACAGCTCTTAAAGGGGCATCCATTTGTCCTTCCTCATTCTTTAACTGCATGCCAAAGCTGCCAGAGCAAACACATGTTTCACCAGTCACATTTTCTGCCTATAGAAACAGAACATATTATGTAAAGGATTATAGTGAAATCACTGGAGTACATGGTTCGTCCTCCAGATATGTCTTGCTACAATGGCAACTGTAATCACTTCTCATACTCAAAGCTCTAAGATGTTATTTTCGCTTGGGGTGTGCTATTATTGCAAGTGCGCTCCGACTTAAAGAAAGAAATTTAAGAATTCAATAAGTCATATTTACAGGGATTTCTGAAGGCAGGGTCATTGCCTGCACACCACCGCTGGGGTAAGTGCTTCACTTAAGGTGCACATCAATGAAATCCACTTAAACCCAGGCTCTACAGTTTGTTTCAAAAAAGGGGACCATCACATTTGTAACAGCTGTACAGTTGACAGTTGAGACAGTTCAGCTCTTTTGCCTCAATGTCCAGCCTTATCTATATTAAGAAAATTTTTGGATTTATAACTTTACATTCTTGGTATGAAGGCCCTAACGTGTGTCTTATGAAAATATTAAAACGGAGTGTTGTACAGTAAAAATTTGGCCCATGCTGCCACAGGACGGAAGATGGAAACCCCTCCCCCACACCCCAAAGCCCTACATGTTTTTGTCCTTATATATTGGCCTACTTTCCATTGGACGCGTGAATGCGCAGTACGTTCGTGAAGCGTAATACGCAGAGAATAGCGCCATTAAAGTCATTGGGACATGGCAGGTCTATTTTTATTTTTATATGCAATGCTTCTAGAAGCTTCAAGCTCAGCAGTTCGGACCAGATACGAAATCGGTTGCAGGAGCGATGTGAAATACCTGGACGTTTCAAAATAAAGGACACCTGCAGATTTCCGATTGCTTGACTAGGGAAAAAAAAAAAAAAAAAAAAAAAAAAAAAAATTCACTAACTGTGACACCACGGTTGAAGTGAATACGTTCTTGGTTCTAATTTTTTCAATTTTATCATGGCCACTAGAATTTAGTCCTTGAAGTGTCAAATCATCCAGTTTATGATTCCATTGATAGTTTTTACAAGAAAAACATGAAAAAGGAGACAGCATGCAGTGAAGTGTCTGCAGTTCTGGTGGTAGTTGGTAAGTGTATGCTACCTATGAACATAGATTGCATTTAAAAAAAAAATTAAATTCAACAAGATAATCTCAGTTATTAACAATTTGATTTTTGATCCAAAACTGTCAGCCCAACGAGAAATACATAATGTACTGTATCCATTCAATTGTTGGCTCTGCTGTGGTGTTAAGGAAGCCCAGGTTGCTGTTACATTGACCTTAAGCTCATCTGCATTTTGGGCTTTGAGGGATCTTCTCTTTATATTTATATTGACAGTAACCCATAGATTTTTTTTTTTTGTTTCTTGCAAAGTAGATCAGACTAGTTTAATGGTCATTCAAGTATGGTACTTCTTGAAATACAGTTGTATTGGTCTTATGTTTTATCAGTTTAACTCTCAATGCAGGGTTTTTATTCGCTGTAAACCATAATTATCAAAATTAACAAACATGTTTCAATCTGTAAGGAATCTTTTGTAATAGAAGTTTCAGATTTTCAATTGAATTACTAAAATGAATTCACTGTTCAATAATCTAATGCACTACATCTGTATTTTGTTTCTGATTTCCTTTTCAATGCCAATAATGCAAATTTTCTGTGCTTGTATCCCTACCAAATGTCACTTGTTAATCTTGGTCTCTGGGGTATTTGTTTTAATATGATGGTTCCCAGAATATTAACGGCTGCCCTTTATGATTCATGAGTTCCTTGTTGATAATGCATCAGTTTATTTAATGTCGCTCCGTGCAACCACCCACAGTTATAGCAGGTATATGAGCCTTTTATCCCCTTGGTATTATTAGTTTGTTGATGGCCTTGTCAATCACTACTGGCCACTTGTCAGCCACCACAATGTCCTGCTGGTTAGTCTATAACTGTCTCAAGCACACTCGATCAGTTGCACCAGGTATGCCTGCTTGAGAGATTAGATCTGTTGGTAACACATAATTATTTGCCACCAGGGTTGAATTGTTAAGCTTTCAATAAGTGGCAGCTCTTGCATAAAAGTTGCACTGGGTGCATCCCTCCATCTGCCATCTCCCCTTACAAATAAGGAAAAAATAGATTGCGGGTCAGGATAAAATGCAAGATAGATTCACACAAGGCTTGTGAGACAGTCTCCCTCTTCACAGCAGAAAGCTGGGTACAGATTCCTGACTGACTGCACATGCATATATGCAACAGAAAACCTTTTCAGAGCACAACTGACAGATAAGTTATATCAAATTGTTATCTGAAGCGGATGTGAAGCCCATGACCAATGCCACATACCCAGTTTCTTGATTTTGACCAACTGCGAATATGGCCTGAAGTAAAACCGACACTGCTCTCCTTTCAAAAGATGTTCAGAATTGCCTTGGAGTTAACTTACCAAGTATTTATACTGAACTCATCTAAAGGCACACAAAAAAAAAAAAAAAAAAAAAAAACTGTGAACGCAGCCTTTTTAAATACTGGCTGAGAACCTACTTATGTGTGCTTGCCTGGGTACAGGGGGTAGAAGAGTTATGTGAGCAATTTTGGCATTCGCAGAGGATGAGGTTGATATGTTAAATTACAACAAGTCTTAGAAACCCAAAAATGAAGAGCTGATACCTGTGACTGATTCCCTTACCTGTGCAGTTATTAAAGTGGATCCCGAAGCACTTGGCAGGGTTGACCCATAAACGGAGCATCTTTGCACTTGTTGACCATAATATGAAGGATGAAGCAATTTTAAGTTTAGGGGGGAAACTATTAGAGTGAATGAGTAGTAGTGCTTAAAGTTCAAACTGAAATTCTCTAAAGTTAAACGTTGAGATCAAAGTCATTCTAAGCATTTTAAAGTAGTAGCATGGGCGGTTAAGGATCAACCAATCACTGATTCATCTTGCATGACCCCAGATGGGGGTTTAACCTTCTGAGCAAGCTTAGGACGCTCTTAACGAGCAATGGAAACTGATAAAATGTAGTCTGAGCTACAGTAACAGGTATTCTCCAGACAGTGATAGAAATCATCATCTACATTTATATAGCTCCACAAAAAAGTGCAATTCTTTTAACATGGATAATGGTAATCTCAATTTAAAGATTCTTTTTGGCTGTCTGAACCTTGTAAAAAAGATTACAGAAAAAGCAAGTATTCCTTACATAACCCTCTCTGTATTTATTGTGAGAGTTGACTTGTGTGTGGGAGTTGTTTCTTTTTTTTCTTTGCCTCTGCGTAATTTTACAAAAGTAACAGCTTTCTGTTTTGGTAGAAACATTGTTTCCATAAAGTATGTATGTGTTTGTGTGAAAGAGAGACAAAGCGAGAAAGAATGAGAGAAGGAGCTTTTTCCCCTTTAGGTGCATGGCGATACATTGCTAAATCACACCGGACATCAGGTTTGTGCACAGCTTTACACTTTTCAAGAGGTGATAGAAAAATATTGAATGCTTTTTAGCCTTGAGGGTGACCATGGTTAGAAGTTGTTTGGTCATGGCTGTGCTCAAGTTTACACGATACATATTTTAATGTTAAGTGTGGTTAAATATATTTTTGCCAAGAAAGGGGATTCTGTTTAACCTTCTTGTTGATAATTCTTAGATAGGTGCTGTTTAACCCAAGCCTTTAGATAACAATAATAGATCTGGGATCCGTACACCTTTAATGGTAGAAAAATGGTCATTGGCTGTCAAGGTCTTGTCTGAGTGATCATTTTGTATGCTTTTGTTTAAAACAACATATATTGTTATTTGTTTACTTATTGGCAACCTGGCACCATTATACGATACTGAACTGGTGCCAGTGGCTGCATACACCTGTATTGGTACATGTTATTAGATTATATTGATACAAAAGAGTTGTACAACAGTAAGAAGTCTTACAAGAGTAGGACTTAAAAGAGCAGTCTTAAAATAATGTGGCTTGCTTTGATGATCTGGAGTTGCAAAGCTAAATTTTATTGATAAATGAAGTAAGAGATGTGAAAATCCAACTGTGTAGAAATAAGATAAAATGTTATGGACAAATTTGGCTTGTGAGCTCTGTTTCTTAAAGCGGAGAGTTGAGGTACAGTAAAAGGTCAATCCTTGGTCTGAGCGTCTACTTTTTAACATGCACCACAAGGAGTTGACACACAGGCAGACGCAGCAAATGTGAGAGATGCCATATTTGTCTTTTAGCTTTGGGACACCTACGGATACCCCATAATAAACTGGAAAAATGTTGCTGGGGATCAGCAATTTTTTTTTTTTTTTCAGAATTTCCCTCCAGATGTTTTCATTCTTGCTTGTATGCCTGGCTTTTTTAAAGGCTATGCATTCCCTTGAAAGGTTGAATCATTTCAGATCAGACAGTGGTTTCTGTGATGCCCTGAACTCCAAGGGGAGTAGTATTAGCTAGAATAACAATACATTGGTTTAATGAAGGAGGTTTGTGGCAGATAATGCCTTATTTAGAGGCAGCACTTCACCTACCCTTGCAACTCCCATTATATGGATATATGCTGATTGTGACTGGATATAAACATCTCCCGAACGACTCCAAGGGGCTCCAAACTTGTCTGAGTGAGTAGGTGAGCATAATGCCTGCTATAAATAAGGTTGAAAAAAAAACAGATCTTCCCCGTCTATATTTTTGCTCATCTATCTTGGGGGTTGTCGGTATGGCTGTTGAAATCCCCCTCAAGAAGAGCATAATTACTGTCCAGTGCCCTTCTATATCAGACAACAGTTTTGGTATGGGCAAGACACATCAAATATTAGTTAATTCATTAATATCAGTGTTGTGTCTCAGTCATATTTTATGCTTTTAGAACATTTTTTAAAGGGGGAATTTTTTGGTGCTGATGAGTCAGATGAGGTTGAAGAACGTTGTCCACCTCTGCTTGCTGCTGGTATGGTCATAGAAAAGGTAGGAAGTGTTATCTCTGTGGGCCGTGCATCTATTCAGGCTGGTGGTATCATCTTGGGTTGGTATGTTGAAAGGAGTGTTTTTTCCCTTGTAATCTCTGCGGGCTGTACATCATGACCAGCCCTTTGGTGTTCTAAGTATTTCGGGAAATCCATAGCTTTTTGATTGAGATGTCAGAACATGTTCATGGTCAGGAATCTGTTCTTCTCTGTTCATTTAAAATGTGTTGTTTGTGAAGAGGTGTTTTGCACTTTTGACTTTTACATTTTTTAAAATAAATTTAATTCTAATTGAATGGTCGGTGCATGTGTTCTTCAGGAATCAGTGAAGTGTATATCATCTGCTATATCTTCTGTCTCTCCCTTCAAGCAGAAGTCTCCTGTTACAGATGTTGATGTTTAGTCCCTCTACTTTCAAATCACGAAAATCCCTTTTCAGAATTTCTGACTCGTCTTTCCGCTACACCACTAAATTCAGCATGGATAATGAGCTTTTCCAGTTTCAGATATTGATCTATGATTTTTTTTTTCTGAAGTTTCTCTCATTGTACTTTGGGGTGTATTGAAAAAAAAAAGTGTTCTGGCTACAAAAGTTTTCGATGCCATTTATTGAACCATGATGAATTAATGATAACAGATGGACTCAGATGCAGAGACTGGCTTTGGTTGATTGTTTCCCATTATTTTAATGAAGAACAAATAACAATCCAAGGAGCACAAACGAAAAACCACACAAGGCTAGATTTGATGAAGAACTGGTGAAGGGCGTGAGATAGATGGGTTATATAAAGGGCAGGATAACACATGGAACACTAATTAGAAAATAGTTGACAGGTTACTTCAGTTAAACAAACGGATAGACTAAGACTGACACCGAGGAGGAGGATGGGAGAAACAAACAGGGAGGGAGGAGTGACACAGAGACATCATAACAGTACCCTGCCTCAAAGTGGGCTACCTGGCGCACAAATCAGGAACTGCCGGCCAGGGTGGGAGGGAAGAAACAAAAATAAAAAGTCCAACAAGGAATCCAAAGACGTGGGAACAGGTAACGAGGAGGCCAACGACGTAGGGACAGGTGTCGTGGAGGCCAGCAATGCAAAAATGGGTGTTGTGGCGGCCGGTGACGTGAAAACCGGTGTCGTGGAGGCCAACTCCTGAAAAGCTTTTGTTGTTGGGGGGCCGGCAGCAGAGCAGAGTCTTGTGTTTGTGTGCCCGGTGGCGGAGCAGTACATTGTGTCTTGGAGATCTGCGGCAATGCAGAACCTTGTGTCTTTGAGGCCGGCAGCAGCACGGAACCTCATGGCTTGTGAAGCGGCAGCGCGGAACCTCATGGCTTGTGAAGCGGCAGCGCGGAACCCCGTGGCTTGTGGAGCAGCGGTGCTGAACCTTGTGGCTTGTGGAGTGGTGGCGCTGAATTTTGTGGCTTGTAAAGTGACGGAACTGAACCTTGTGGGCTGTGGAGCGTTGGTGAAGCCAGTTGGATTTAAGTGTTTGCTGAGGTGGAGGCCGGCAGAACTGAAGCTGAGGCCAGCTGGACTGAAGCTGGTTCTGCTGCTGAGGCCGGCTGGACTGAAGCTGGTTCTGCTGATGAGGCCGGCTGGACTGAAGCTGGTGCAGAGGCTGCTGGATTAAAGCTGCATTCAGACCGCATCCGTTGGATACGTCGAGCAACGCATCCAAAGGATGAAGTTTGACGTATGTACTTTTTGGCTTCCATAGCCTGCTTCTGAGGAAAAAAACAACGCATGGGCGGGGCTTCCTCTGTTGCCGCACGTTCTGCACTATGGTGGATTGTAACGAGAGAGTGGCTTGGCTTTATTAGCTAGATAAAGCTAGACAACGTTGACATCGGGTGCATCAGCGCCCATTATTCAGATGCGTTCTGAGTTCAGGGAGTTTAACCATTTGCTCCAGGAGCTGCTTATTGATGAGGTTCGCTTTCAGTGCTACTTCCGTCTCTCCCGCACCTAATTTTACGACCTCCTGGGCCGCATCGGAGCTTAAATCTCCTACCAGGACATCAACTACAGGTTTTCTGTTCCTCTTTAGGAGCGCCTGTCCATCTGACTTCGGTAAGTGCTATTTATGATTTTTTAAATCTGCGTTTGTTGAAAATGTTTTCACTGGCCCGCGCTTCATTCAAGATATGGCGAATAGTGACATAACTACAGTGAGACGCTCTGATTTGTTGCCGCACTGCGTTAACTGCGTTGGATCCATCAAAAGTTCAGCTTGCTGATTCCACACTGTCTCTTCCCATATCCAATCCAGACACAGAGTTTTTGTCCCTGGAGGAGGTCCGTCGCTCCTATCCATCTCCATGGTTCAGGGAGGGCTCTTTCCAGGAAGCTCTGGACCTGATAAACAAACTTTCCAGTAAGATCTGAACCTGGCCGAAGGAGAATCTCGTAGGAATAACCTGATGCAGCAATCTCTTGGGAAGTTTATGGAGAACCAGGCCCAGAGAGATTCGGGGCGCCTGGAGGATTGGAGGAAGAAGCCGGGGTAGAGTTTGTTTGTTCCTACAGGGGAGATTGAGCGGATCCTGGACAGGTTTGACGTCTAATCAAAAGAGGAAGGATACTGGGGAGACTTCCTCTAGCTCGGCGTCTCGACAAGCGAGGAAGAACGCAGAGGAGATGCCAGTTGTACCCTCCTGGAACGACTAGGGAACAGCACAGTGGCAACTTTGGCAGCAGAACTTTGTTTTGCTGTCTCTGCGGAGTGCTTGTTACGGCCAGTTCCTAATGTCAGGTTGGGGCGGACGGACCCAGAAGCAAAGATTCAGTTTGATTGTTTCCCATTGTTTTACTGAAGAACAAATAACAATCCAAGGAGCACAAACGGCGGACCATACGAGGGTAGATTTGACAAGGAACTTCCGAAGGGAGTGAGATATGATTGGGTAAATAAAGGGCAGGATAACACAGGGAAGACTAATTAGATAATGGCTGACAGGTGAATTTAATTAGACAAACACAGAGACTAGGACCGACACAAAGGAGGATGGGAGAAACAAACATGGAGGGAGGAGTGACACAGACGGAGACATCATAACAAAGACTTCAGAGAAAAAGAAGAGGAGAATAAGGTGAGAGATCAGGAGAAACTAGGAGAGGGTGCTACTCCTTCAGCAGCAAGATAGCAAGTTTATATATATATATATATATATATATATATATATATATATATATATATATATATGACACCTTCACAAAAAAAATGCTTCTACCATTGCAGCTGGGTGGCTCCAATGTATTGTCTTCTTTCTAGCTTACTTTTCTTTTGTTAAGTGGTTCTTTTAACTCTGAATATTTAATGGTCAGTTAAAACTCCAGTTACCCTATATTTTCCTTATTTTTGTAGCCCAAACATACATCTTGCAAACCTCTTCCTCCTTCTCTTACATTAATGTCCAGTCTTATCAACATGCATATTTTAGTTAAACAGCAGTGAGTCTGTGCTTGCAAATTTTGTAAAACTTAGAAATGTGCTTCTCTTGGCCTTCCTTAATATCAGCATGGACCTTATAAGTCTAATTAAGCTCAGTGACCTTGGTAAACAGTGTAAGCCTAATGAGATTTCTGTTTCCAAAGTGTTCCTTTCTTTACATTTTACATATTTAAACCATACTAAAACACACACACACACACACACACAAGCCTTAGCTTCATGGTAAACAAAAAAAAAATATATATCACCCATTTGGTGGTCAGTCTATTTCCTACTCCCATATCCATTCTTACTAGGAAAACTTGAGCAGTGATGCACAAATTCTTAAAATTTATTATAAAAATAGAGTAGCAAATTTCACCATACATTGAAGTCAATTTTTTGTGAATTGGGTCCCCAGTGGGCTTTAAATCTAAGAATTATACCATAATGATGTTTTGGCTTGAACATGCTTTTTGTTTATTTTTGTTGCCACAATTAAGCTTATTGGTGGTTACTTTTGCACATATATAAGTGCAACATCTGATTAAGCAATGAAGAAAACACTTTAGACATTTTTCCAATTTCAGGATACTGTCTGTTTCAACCATTCATTCTACAACTAATTTACATGCAATTCAGGCCTAAGTCCTTGGTATTAAGTGACTTGTGTGGGGCGGAGAAGGTAGAAGAAAAAACTTTGACTCATTCTTGGCAAGCCTACAGTGCACTGGCTGCTTATTAGAAGAAAGCTTTCTGTTCTGCTGAGTCTGACTTAGTGATTCCCTTTGCAGTATGTTTTTAACACCACAACCCCATGGCTACTGATTCTTTTAAATACTGGTTTTAATATCACTAAGCTGCTTTATTCATCTAAAATTACACATACAAAATGTGACAGTCTTGGACAACATGTAGCACTGCAACATATCACAATCCTGTCACCTTTATTGAGATGACGCGCTGCTGCAATTCATCGACTCAATAAATTGGGGAGGACAGGAAGCAGCAGCTGAGATTCTTTTTGACCAGTTTTCTGCTTTGACCGTTAATTGCATTTGCATCCGTGGTACATTAAACATGAGACATTTTTCTGTAGCACAATAACCCCTCCTGTGGCACCATTACCACACTGCATACATCTCGTGCACAACATGCTGTGGCCTCATTAAAATATACATCTGTGATTAAAAAGCTGTGAAATTATGCAGAGTTATTAGGGTAGGAAGCAAGAACATATTGTATATCCGATTTGTCCCAAGTCATTTAGCTGCTGGGATGGCTAAAAGATACAAATAACGCGACATAATGTTTTCAGAAGTTGTGTAATCCACAATTTTAAGGTAACAGTAGAAAAGTATATTGACATTTAGATTATTAGCTGAAGGCTGAGATGTAAATGCAGATTAAAAAGAAATTTAACTACAGCACCGTAACAAAAAATGAAAGCTCCATTTGTTCCAGTTTATGGTGTGAGCGCTCCAGCAGAGCTAGTAAGAGCACTTAAAAGATAGAATATTGGCAGTCCTTTAACTGTCCACATACAGTCCTTTAAGGTTGTCCAAACTACCACCCTACTTCAACGATATTGAAACATATTGAATCTCATTTAATAAAAGTCCTGATTTAAACATCTTGTCTTAAACAAACCTTCATATCAACTACCAAGACTGTAAAAGGACAATTTTTGTTGAGGTTATTTTCTTGTTCTATTTTTATTTTTTTATCCCACTGTTTTTTCCCATTATTATTACCCCAGTGTTCCTACCTAAGTAGAGTCCTGGGCATTGCTCTCCCTCTGGCGACCGCAGGAGGGCCCCGCACTGAAGCTCAAGCGTCCTTCCAGCTTGAGGAGTCAGCAGGCCCATTTTTTCACCCGAGGGGGTGGGGTTCCCCCAGCGGGACGTAGCATGTGGAAGGATTACACTATTCCAGCCAGATCCTCTCCAATCCCTCAGGCGCCACCGTGCTCCCGGTGTTTTATTTTTAGCTTACTAACTTTAGTAAATATCTCTCTGAATTTAACTTTTGTTCGCCAATAAAGATGCACATTTCCATCAAATTTACCTAACAGCTAGTGACACTCTACTTGTTGTTCCTACTTAAGCTTATGCCAACTTTGGAGCACACATAGCTGCTGCAGGAACAGAGAAAACAGACAAACCTTTTCTGTTGAAACAGTTGGATTATTTAGGAGAAGTTTCTTTATTTTTTCAGAGTAGAAACATATTTTGTTAAGATTTATTGTGGAACAGTTTTTTACGGTTTACATTTAAGTATGTTGCTGTATTTTGAGATTGATGACCATATGTTGTTCCTGTTTGAGTACAATCATCCTGCATTCCAGTTAACCTTTCCAAGTCTGAAAGTCGGAAATCTCGCTGTTGTCTCGCGTCATTTCCCCAAGACACGCCCCCATTAGGTCTGAAATTTTGAGCTCCAACTCGGATCTCTGATAGTAGACCGATTAGAGTGGGCAGCTTGGAGAACAAAGATGGCTGTGCCCATTGATGAGATGTATTTTCTTTTTATTTGTACTATGTAGGTAGTTTCAATGTATTTTTTAAGTGCTCTTACACACTTAACTACATTTCCTCTTTAATTCGGTACCAATTTTTACATTGCACGGCCTTGCTGTGAGTGCAATACAATGTACAGCTTTGTTTTTCATTTTGGTCTGCTGAAGATGCTATGTCGCTAACAATTACTAGCCTGCCCCTCGACAGCTGATGCCCTCAAAGAGGCCATGTTTTTTTCCGACTCTGAGTGTAGTGAGACAAACTGGAACGCTTTAAGTGGGGGAATTACGTCACATTCTCGTGTACAGCAACTCGGACAATTATCCGAGACAAATGGAATGCAGCATTAGGTATTAGCACAGGTAGTTGCAGCAGGAAGTTCTTTTTGCCATCTACTTTTATCAATATTTATGGTCATTTATTAATGTCATTCACAATAAATCAATTTAGAGTCTTTCTCTTTGTCTGCAAACGTGTGCAAATCCATCCATCCATTTTCTGAACCGCTTAGTCCTCCAGGAGTCGCGGGGGGGCTGGTGCCTATCTCCAGCTGTCAATGGGTGAG
This sequence comes from Apricaphanius iberus, assembly GCA_028564705.1. Classification (NCBI taxonomy): domain Eukaryota; kingdom Metazoa; phylum Chordata; class Actinopteri; order Cyprinodontiformes; family Aphaniidae; genus Apricaphanius; species Apricaphanius iberus. Next base: position 2,999,391 of record JAPXFQ010000314.1, read on the forward strand.
AGGCGGGGTACACCCTGGACAGGTCACCAGTCCATCACAGGGCCACATAGAGACAGACAGGACAAACAACCATGGATGCACACACCCACACCTAAGGACAATTTAGAGTAATCAATTAACCTGACAGTCATGTTTTTGGACTGTGGGAGGAAGCCATAGTGCTCAAAGTTCTCAACAGGCTGCCTGTTCACCCCAGCAGAAGAAGTCTACACAGAGGGAGAGAGAGAGCTGACAGTTTGAATCACGGAAAAAAAAATAAAAAAATGGACTGCACATTTAAACGCTATTCCTGTAGTGATCTGGCGAGCCGCCAGACAGCTGCTGTAAGGCTGCCTGTTTGCTGTTGCCAGGAGGTCGGCCAACCTCTCCATGCAGACAGACTAAACTTACCAGCCACAGCGAGAAAACTCACAGAAAGACAAACCCTCCACACCCCTCCCCAAAAAAACAACTTGAAGTAAGGGCCAGAGATGTTTATGAAATGGGAGAACAATCCTTCTATGAGTTCTGTAAGCTCACTGTGACAAACAGAGCTTTGTTTCTTCTCCTTGTTTGTGATGTGACCCTTAACTATCATTGTCAGGGAAAAAATGCAAACAGAGAACGGTAT